>JAOPSE010000101.1:295807-1495807 GCA_029449295.1 Zea luxurians | reverse complement strand
AATGACTCGTACCCATTCGTCAGCTTCGAGAGGATCTTCGGCTTTGACGAATAGTGGGGGATGGGTTTCCGAGAAATCCAAGTACGAAGTTTCACGGGGTCCTTATGGATAAGCCCTCCTGCCTTGTTGCAGAAGTTGATGTCCCGCCATTTCACGTAGGAAGCGGGTGTTGTCAGCGGTCGTGGTGACCAGGGCAGCGATAGCCTCGACCAACGTGGGCGGTACCGGCGGTGGATTGGGTGTATCTTCTTGACCACGGGACATTCTCGCACTGTCATGTGCATGAGTTCGGGATGGCATCTAAAGCAAAGAAATATTTGAAAAATATAACATGTTGATATACCATCATTTTACATTACTTAAGATGTAATGTTACAGACTCAATGTACAACATGACTTCATTTCCTATATTACATTAGTATGATTTCTAAACTATACTACTCTAGTATTTATCATCTTTAGTAGCTTCGCTGTCGGTTGTAGGGGACCGTTCGTTAGCTAGGTTCATTGAAGGAGGGGGCTTGAAAAGGTCCAATTCCCCACCCAGTGCTTCACCAGTTGTTCCAGAAGGTCCGGCTCCCATTCCAACAGAATCGACAGGTACGTCTGGGTGCAGTCGCGAATACAATTCATGAACTTCCTCATGTAATGTATTGCAGTATACCTGCAAGTTGTCAACGGTCGTGCTAAGCTCCTCCACACGGGCTCGAGCTTTGGCTTCTCGGTCCCAAGCAATGGAACGTGAGTTGACTGCCTAATCGATTGCCAAATCCTGTTTGGCAAGCTCGTCTTGCAGATGTCGGACGTCAGCTCTTAATTCATTTACTAGGTGGGTGCTCGTGCGTTGCAATGGAAATATATCGTCAGCATAGGAAACACAGTCTACCAATCTGGTATCAAAGGTCTCGACGATCATGAGCTCTGTCGCTGCCCCCAGGCAGCAGCCGCCACCATCAGGCAGCCCCCAGCAACGTCCAATGCGCTGGTTGCAGCCCCTGCTTCGTCGGGAGCCATGATGCTTCGTCGCTACTCCCCCAAATACCCAGCCTCCTTGCTGGGCAGTGCCACTAGGGGCATGGCGGCCCCACAGCCAATGGTACGCTGTATGGTGTGGTAGATGAGCTGCTCTCCCAAGAGCGCAGCAGTCTGCTACCCCATGTAAATGGACAAACAAAAAAGTTATTGCTACAAACATATGACCAGCTAGACAAACAAAAAAACAATGTAAATGATATATAAAGTTGTTATTATGAGTAAGTTAGAAAGCGCTACAACAATACGACAACCCCATGAGGCCATGATGCACAATAACAGAGATCCACTATGCATAAAACTCTCAAGTGAACAACACATGTGATGAATCTGCTACTGACGGTAGAGCTATCAATGCTCCCTCGTGCACCATTTGCTTGCCATTCTAGTTAGGTGCTCGTGCGTTGCAACAACATATAAAATATTCGACAAAATGTTAGTGCATAACGATTACATAAAAACGAACACCACATATTGTCGGAAGAAGTTAATACATAAAAGAAGCATGTAAAATTAACTCAATAATTAATGAACAAACCATTCATATCAATTCATCAATTAGTTGAAAGGACCATACATAGAAAAAGAATGATGATATTGAGCCGATTCTACCATGGATTTCGGTACATCATTTCCCTATTGTAGTCTGTATGTGCTACCTCCAGTCCAGTGCATCAGACTATAGAGTGACTGGGAGAAGATACAATTCATAAATGTTATGTGCATTACTGAAGTAATCAAAGCTTCACATCTTTGCAATATATTTGCAGGTTCATCTTTCACTTCAATCTCATGGTGTTCTCCCATAGCCTCTGTCGTGCAGCTAATTGGCGCTTATATTGTAAACACAAAATAATAGCCCAAAATTCGGCTCCTGTTTTAGTAGCAACGAGCTAAAAACTGACAAATGCTACTCCATATAATCTTCCCCAAGATTTGCATAGATATAATATTCTTTTGTTCATGATGCAGTAGCTACAGTAAGAGTACTTGCGTTGAGCTGCTTGTCATGCCCGATGCAGATATACTTGTATAATAAGGTTTATAAGGGATGTGTTTTAGTATAATCTTCCAACCCAAATAGTGGACATGAAAACAAGTACTCATATATGTTTCACTATCTCTCACGCAATAACATAACAAAATATCTCGTGGTTAACGAATGCACTAAGTGAAATATTAAAATGAAAACCAGACAAGCCAAGTTCATACTAATTTGTAAAGTAACAAACCTGAAAAACAGTTCTGAAGGATACATGATCTACCACCCGCT
This sequence comes from Zea luxurians, assembly GCA_029449295.1. NCBI lineage: Eukaryota > Viridiplantae > Streptophyta > Magnoliopsida > Poales > Poaceae > Zea > Zea luxurians. The sequence continues at coordinate 1,493,502 of JAOPSE010000101.1, read as the reverse complement.
CATCCATGTAACTAATAGTCAGCAGTGCACATATATATACATCAGTAACATGTCATATGTTTTTTGGGGGGTTAAAATACCTGCTTTGTCTACCCATTTCTCCCATCAATGCTGGTCATTATGATATGACTAGGCTCCGCCCTGTTGCCATTGACTACAATATCTTCGACGTCCTGCATTGTTTTTCAAACAAAAACAAAATACAAATACAAACTGAGCACCCACCAGAAACCAATAATTGATGGAACATTTGGGGGACATGAGATTACTTTATCATCCCTTATGCTCATAATGTCCAACTCATTGGGAAGAGGATCAGTGTCACTGCTAGAACTTGTGCCATTCTGAAATCCCAAAGAAGAGTGTGCCACACCCATCGAGGCCATGCTGTGACAGAGCTATAGAATTTGCATCACAAACTGTTGTCCAAGCCTCCAAGGGGCTTCCCTAAAGGTGTGATGCACTTGATCCACTTGCAAAGAGCAAGATTACAAGAGGTGAAAAAACAATGTCGTGATCCAACTACAAATAACGCAATTAAAAGAAGAATTACAAATTTAAGGAGCTTACTTTGCTCTTCACAAAGGTAGGTAATTGGTACTCATCATCGATGAGAATAGCATGCCTTATGCCAAGCAGCTACAGAGGAATTAAGGTTTCACACTCTTTGAGTTGCACCCGCCTGGGTGTACCTGCCCGCACTCCACGCATGCACGCATGCTGCGCCCGCCATTTGTGCCTCCACACATGTGTGCATGCTATGCCCGCCATCTGCGCCTAGTCGCCTCCATCACGCCACAACATTGCCCACTCCACCTGCGCTCCGCCATCTGCGCCACATGAATGCACCTACATCATTCTTAGGTTGAGAGAAACATAAAAATCCGTTTAGGTTGAGAGACATTCCCTAATATCATTTAAAGGGGCATGGAAGCATCCAAACCACCTTTATGTTGATCAATAGCCGCATGAATGCACCTATATTCACTATATCTGTTGAACCCAGAGGCAAACCAAGAAAAAATGTAAAAGTTGCACTTTTCCTAACAAAAGCAACAAATATTGGAGCTTAAATTGTTGAATTATTGGCAAACTGACAGAGTAAATTACACACCCTGTGTACCAGTTACATGTTCTTATCAGTTTAGTTGCTCTGTTTGAAATGATAAACAACAATTAAACTAATATGTCCTACAGAATCAGGAGAGCATTAAGGAGCCATTGGCCCCCTTGGCCCCCTGCCGTCGCCCCTGCGCTGCGCGCTTCCGGTGGCCGCAGCGGGATTCCCCTCGCCGATTCTGGAGGTCTTCTATGTTCAGAATTCAATTTTCAGCTGGACAGGATTGCGACTGCATGCAGACCGCGGTGCATAGCTTGCTTGCCGCGGTTGCAAAAGGTGAACGGCTCGAGATGGGATTGCGCTGCCCAGACCAGAAAATGTTTGGATGAAGCAAAAAAACTGAAGAACCGGAGGAGCAGGTCCATACTTCATCTATAACAGCAAGAAATACAAGATATTACCTGCACCCATCCAAACACGCAGCAATAGATGCAGAATTCTTGCGTCTCGGTCGCTAGCGCACAATCTGCCGCCGCCGCTAATATATTGCAAACGAGGCAACGAGGCAGCGGTCTGTGGCCACGGGACCAAAGCCAACGAGGCAGCGGTTCATGGCCGCCGCGCTCGCGAAGCTGTCCGTGTCAGTGCCGACCATCTGCGAGCACCTGTACGACGTCGAGCTCGTTGGCGAGTGCGCGACCGGCGAGGTTGGCATGGAAGGCGTGTAACGCCCTGAATTTGGGGGGTAGGATTTTTTCTTCTTTTCTCTCACCAAATTCAGGCGTTACTCTTTTCTTTTCTCGTTCTCTCGCTAAACCTTGACCTTTTCCAAAGTTTTAGCGGGGTTCGGTTTGGAATTCCCGTGTAAAGAAAAACCCTAAATTACTTTATGTTGTTTGATGCACCATGCTGAATTATGCATTCTTTGATTGCTTAGAAATGTAAGTGTATTCATCTAGGAAGATCGGATTTCGAAAAGGAGAAAAACCTTTTCTTTCTTTTTCTTTTTCTTTCTCTCTCTCCTCTTTTTTTTCTCTCTCCCACGCCGTGGGCCGCCCCGGCCGGCCCAGCCGCCCCCCCCCCCCCCCCCCCGCGCCCCCCTTTGGGCCCAAGTGGCCCAGCCGCCCCCTCCTTTTTCCCCCCAACCCCTCTCTCTCTCTCCCTCCCCCTCCCCCATTCCCTCTAGCCGCCGCCGCCCCCCTGCCCTAGCTCGGCCGCCCCCTGCCGCCGGTTCGGCCGTCGCCCGTCGCCGCTCGGCCGCCCCATCCCCGGTGAGCTCTCCCCTCCCCTCTCCCCTCCTCTCTCCCTGTCGCTCGGCCGCCCCCTTGGCCGGCCCAGCCGCCGTTCGGCCGCCCCCAGCCGCGCCCCCTGCGCGCCCTGCTCGGCCACCCCCCCCCCCCCCCCGCCAGCTCGGCCGCCCCCCGCCAGTTCGGCCGCCCCAGCCCGGCCGCCCCTGCGCGCCCTGCCTAGCCGCCCCTGTCCCTGGCCGGTTCAACCGCCCCCCCCCCCTTTTATTATTTTTTTTATTTTATTTTATTTTTCTTTCATTACTGTTATATATTTTATTTTAGACAGGTTAATCATTGTTCATGTTATTGAAATAGGAAACTTAATTTAGAATTCCGTTACGCTAGTTGATTCATATAATCAATTGTTTATCTAGTTCAATGTTGATCAACTAAAAATGACTAGGTTTCCATTAGTGCATATAACTAAATTCTTTTGTTAGAACCAATTGTAACTAATCATTAGTGCATAAGCTTTAACCCCCCCCCCCCCCCCCCGCGAGACCCTTTCCCGTTTCTTTCTAACCATAATGAATACGATATCGAATGTCATACATGATGCATATTTACTTTATTTGTTCCCTTGTATGATGTATTGTTTGTTTCCCAATTTGAATGGATGAATGTATGTATGCTTGCAATCGCATAGAGAACGATCCGGTCGAAAAGCCCGAGGAACTCGCAGGAGAAGCCCCTGAGCAGCAGTCGGTTGGTGGAGGCAAGTGTCCCTTGACCTATCTCTGTCCTAATCATTCTTTAATTCACCTCCCGCATTACACATTTATACCTAAGGATTGACTAGCTTTTGTGATCCATGTCCTTGTTTACCTATCTGGGTTGGATTATTATTATTATTGTTTAGCTTCATGCTATTGCTCAACTCTAATCAATGAACATGATGAGATTATATATGATACGCTGTTTTCCCTTCTCTTACTATGATGTTGTACTTGTGGTCTTCAAGGGGGCTCGAGCGGTTTCTCGAGTGCCTCTCCGTAAGGACCTGTTCTATGGATGACCGCCCGGGAAAACAGTGCAACCATGAGGGTGGAATGGGACGCCCTTAGCTGAATAATTAGAGGAACCGGGGTGTAGTTCGCTTAGCCGTCGTGCCGTCAATGGGGCCCGGTGTATGCGGCTCGCTCTGCCAAGGTTGATTTGTCCCTTGGGGAGGAGTGCGGTACATTTAGGAAACCTAACGGGCGACTACAGTCCCGGGGAATCTTTGTAAAGGCTACGTAGTGATGCCCTGCTGGGTCACCTTGGTAGTGATCAATGGAGAGTCATGATCTCCGGGCAGAAAGGGAATCACGGCTTGTGGGTAAAGTGCACAACCTCTGCAGAGTGTTTGAAAACTGATATATCAGCCGTGCTCGCGGTTATGAGCGGCCAAGGGAGCTCCAGTGATTAGTGGTACTTGATCAGAGACATTTTGGTTTACAGGTGGCAATGAGGATGGTTATGATTATGCTTATGGTAATGGTAAGTGGTATTCTTTCCGTTTGGAAAGGGTGCTTTGGGTTAATAACTTGGGTTAATGCTAAAACCTGGCTTTCTACTAGTAAATAACAAACTGACCAACTAAAAGCAACTGCTTGACTTATCCCCACATAAAGCTAGTCCACTACAGCCAAACAGGATACTTGCTGAGTATGTTGATGTGTACTCACTCTTGCTCTACACACCAAACCCCCCCCCCCCCAGGTTGTCAGCATTGCAACCACTGCTCAGGAGAAGATGAAGCTGTGGAAGGAGACTTCCAGGAGTTCCAAGACTACGACGAGTTCTAGGTGTGGGTGTAACACACGGTTTTAAAGAACAAAGCCGGGTGCATCTCATACATGCGCCAAGAAGACAACATATATAATAACAGAGTGTATAGAGATAAATGTCATAAAACATCAGAGTATTTATTACATAGCGGAAGTCTTATTACAAAATAAAGATAAATATAAAACGAACTAAGGATCGATGGCGCCAATGTCGACTGAGAAACGCCACCTAGATCAGATCGAACTCCTCAGTGTTAGGCAGCACCTCTTCAACAACCTGTTCTTCTCCTGTGGGGGGGTGTGAGACAGCAAGAGTGAGCTCACATACGTTCATAGCTCAACAAGTCGTGGGGAATAATGTGGCATGAACTCACCAAAGGTGGGAGTTCATGAAGTGTAAGGCTGATCAATAAAATAAAGGCTAAGGCTGAGCATTGCTTTTATAAGTTGGTCAAAATTTTATTAGCAATTACTAGGTGTAAGTAAATACCAAACCTTATTAATAATAAAGAACAGTAATAATAAAATAATCCCAAATGCGATGCAAATGTCAAATTAAACTTAAGTTCCATAGTTAATCATGTGAGGGTCCGAGCCGCTCATGACCGTGAGCACGGCTAGTATACTAGTTTTACACTCTGCAGAGGTTGCGCATCTTTACCCACAAGTCGTGTATCCCATGTCGCCAGGGTTTGCAAGGCCCTTAGACACTACCGAGGTGAATGGCTAGGGATCCACTACGAGGCCTTTACAAAGTTCCACTAGCTTCCGAAAACCCGCTACAGTTTATGGGAAGATCCAGTAAAGGGTTCCTGGCTGATAGCCATCGCAGCAAAATCAACCAGGGACCTCCCCGCACTGACCTCTCCCCTACTGCCCTTGCCCCTTTCGGGTAAGGTAGACTTCCACTAGCTTTCCTAATTAATCAGCCAAGGGGTCCCATTCCTCCCTTGTGGTAGCACTGTTTTCCCGGGTGGTCGCTCCATGTTCCCATTAATTTAATGATCTTAACATGAACAACAATAATAACAAGATAATAACAGAATAATCATGAATAATGAATCTCCATACCCAATCCACATAAAGCAATAGCAAGTACTACCCAAAAATATTCCAGGGGTGAACAAGGTATAGAGGTAATCAAAACTGGGGTATATAAAGGATCCCATCAAAATTAACCTATGCAGATCATTAAAATTAATAAGAACATGGCTGGGAAAAGTAAGTGATCAAGGGCACAACTTGCCTGTAATGAGCTCCTGCTCAGCTATCTCTACTTGTTGAACCTCAGTTTCCACAGTGGCTTGCTCGTCTACTCGCATCAACACAATACATACATAGTATAGCCAAAATCAACATCACACCAAACAGATGAATGAAATATACAGCAAAAATCTACACATTAAATTGAAACCATAGAAACTGGAATCACTGAATTTGGAGTTTTAGAATTTAAGTTATGAATTTCCTAAGATTTAAGGTGATTATAATAGGATTAGATGATAAATTTATTTTCTAACAGAGTTCATGTCAAAACAGTGATTCTAATTGGTAGATAATAATATTACAAAATTTTAGAAATTGGAATGACTCAAGTTGGAGCTAAAATGAATTTTCTATGCATTTTACAAGTTTCTAGATTTGTTTTTGTATTAAAAATGAATTTCTAATATTGTTTCTCTGTTTTTAAATGTCTCTGGACTGGGCGTCAAATTCCAGAAAACACAGGGGGTCTGGCGTAATTTATCCAAGACTCAGTGTACAGTGATAGGTGGACGGCGGGTTTATTCTATAAAATTCCAGGGGCTCTTTAGAAAAACTGCCCCGCGAAGGGGTATGGTGCAATCTGGGCCGTCCGATCGGAAATCAGGGGCCCGGATTAGATCACCACGCTCACGAATCGGTACGCCGCTCTGACCATCGGATCAAGATCCTATGGCGTGGATTTTACAGACTCCGGACTCCACCCGCACCACCCGATCTCGATCTAAGGGCACAGGTACACTTGACCGAAAGGGTACGATGGCTTCTAATCTAAGCCGCCCCTGACGCATCCAACGGCGCCCGCGTTTCTTCCCCACGACCAGCTATACGCGGCGGCCATTTCACCGCCGCAGACGGTGCCGCGCCGGCGATCCGGAATTCGGCACAGTGGATGGCAAACTCCTTTCCCCACGGTGTGCTATACGAGGACGGAAGTATCACGAAACAGTTGCTAGGTTTCTCACCTCAAGGCACGCAGTAGGGACAGCGGTCCACGGCGACGGGCGGAAACACGCCGGTGACGGGATCACGGTGAGAAATTGCCCACGCTCCCCAAGGCCCGCCTTCCAATTGAGCTCACGGGTGGCCACCCTAGACGATGGCGACCCCGCCTGGCCCCACCCCGAGGACGGAGTCCCCACGATGGCGAGCTTCACTTGCGGCGGAGCGATCACGCAGCCCACTTCGACTCCTCCTCTCACAGCGATGGCGAACGCGACGGTGCCTGTTGGTGGGCGCGAGACTAAGAGGAAGGGAAGGACCTCGACCTGGCTTCCTTATAACGGCTGAAGGGGAAAAACGAGAGGAGAGTCCGCACGGATCGCGCGATCTCCGGCGGTAGCTGCGTTGGCCGTTGACGAAGAAAGGAGGAGATGAGCTGACCGGTGGGACCACGACGCCGCAACGCTCGAGCGAGCCCCGCGAAGAAGCTGGAGAGGCTGACAAGGTGGGACCGCGCTGTCGGAGGCTCCGGATCCGAGCGCGCGCGTGAAGGTTAGAATGGGCCGCGCGGATGGCTTTCCCTGGTGGGCCGAGATTTGAGGAAGAGAGCCCAGGTAAGGTTTTTCTCCTTTTTCTTTTTTTTCATTTTTCTGTTTTCTATATTTTCAAACTAAATTTGAATTAGTTCAAACTTTTTGTGGATCTTCATTAAAAACTCTATTTTTGCCTTTAAAAATACTAAGACTGAAGATAATTATTTATACATTTTATTTATTTTCCCATATCTCTTCTCTTTTCCTTATTTTCAAAACCCTAATTTCAAATTTAGGGTTAAATCAAGTTTCAAATAATTAATACCTTATTATTTTTATTCTCATGGTTTATTTAATGCACAACACATAAAACTCCAACAAATGCACTTTTTCTTTATTTTAGCATAATTGTTTTATTTAGTCACTCTCAATTACATAAGTGCTCTTTTTTTTATGATGCAAATAAGACACACAAAATGAGGAGCTCTCTCTATTACACTTGGTATACAACTTGAGTATTACAAATCCTACCCCCCTTAAAAATAATCTCGTCCTCGAGATTTAAGAAGAACTAGAGAAAAGGTGGGGAAAATCTATACGAAGCTCTTCTTCTCTTTCCCAAGTTGCTTCATCTTCACCGTGGTGGCTCCATTGAACTTTGCACATCTTTATAACCTTATTCCTCGTAACTCGAGTCAGAGTATCCAAAATCTTGATGGGGTACTCAGCATAAGTTAGATCATCTTGAACACTAAGGTCCTCCATTGGTAATTGCTCCTCAGGTACTCTGAGACATTTCTTCAGCTGAGATACATGAAAGACATCATGTACATCTGACAGATGATCGGGTAACTCCAATTGATATGCAACCTCTCCCACTCGCTTTAATATTAAGAAGGGTCCAATAAAGCGAGGGGACAACTTTCCTTTGACTTTGAACCTTCTCATGCCCCGGAGTGGCGACACCTTCAAATAGACATAATCTCCCTCTTTAAACTCAAGCAGTCTTCTCCGGGTATCAGCATAACTTTTCTGCCTGGATTGTGCAGTTCTCAAATTCTCCCTGATCTGTTGGACTTGTTCCTCTGCTTCTTGTATAATCTCAGGTCCAAACAACTGCCTTTCACCAGTTTGATTCCAATACAAGGGAGTCCTGCACTTTCTGCCATACAAAGCCTCAAACGGTGACATCTTCAAGCTGGCCTGATAGCTATTATTATATGAGAACTCCGCATACGGTAGACTCTTATCCCAACTTCCACCATGCTTAAGAGCACAAGCTCTTAACATATCTTCCGGTACTTGGTTAGTCCTCTCAGTTTGCCCATCAGTCTGGGGATGATAAGCCGAACTAAAATTCAATCTCGTATCCAATGACTCGTGCAACTGCTTCCAATATCGAGAGGTAAACTGTGATCCTCGATCTGACACAATCTTCTTTGGCACACCATGCAGGCATACAATCCGTGCCATGTACAACTCTGCCAACTTAGCTCCTGAATAAGTGGTCTTCACTGGAATAAAGTGGGCTACTTTAGTTAGCCTGTCCACAATCACCCATATAGAATCATATCCAGCAGACGTACGGGGTAAGCCAACAATGAAGTCCATGCCAATCTCTTCCCATTTCCACTCAGGTATCTTCAGTGGATGCAATAGTCCGGCTGGCCTCTGGTGTTCAGCCTTAACTCTTTGGCATATGTCGCACATAGCCACATGTGCGGCCACATCTCTCTTCAATCCATACCACCAATACTTTTGCTTCAAATCCTGATACATCTTAGTGCTCCCAGGGTGGATAGAATAAACTGAATCATGTGCCTCCTTCAATATGGTTTCCCGAAGACTATCAATATCGGGAACACAGATCCGATTCTTGAACCATATCGTGCCTTGCTCATCCTCCGTGAACTCTGGGCCTCTTCCTTCAGTAATAAGATCCTTAATCTCCTGAATCTTAGCATCACCAATCTGACCTTTACGAATTTCTTGTTCCAAGGTAGGTTCCAATTCAATGGTGACTTCTTCCGTATGTGTAACAATTCCCAGGTTGAGCCTCTCAAAATCTTTTGCTAATTCATCAGGTAACTGGACAACGAAAGCGGAGTGAACATGCTCCTTCCGACTCAAGGCATCTGCAACCAAATTCGCCTTGCCCGGGTGATAGTGAATCTCCAAGTTATAATCCTTAATGAGCTCCAACCAACGGCGTTGCCTCAGGTTGAGATCCTTCTGAGTGAATATATACTTCAAACTCTTATGATCCGTATATACTTGGCACTTAGTTCCCATAATGTAGTGTCTCCAAATCTTAAGTGCATGCACAACTGCTGCTAATTCCAAGTCATGAGTGGGATAGTTCAGTTCATGCTTCCTCAACTGACGAGATGCATATGCAATCACATGCCCATCTTGCATAAGCACACATCCAAGTCCTTGGCCACATGCATCACAGTAAATGTCAAATCCCTTCTGCAGATCTGGCATAATCAATACTGGTGGTGACATCAATCTTTCCTTCAATTGATCAAAACTCTCTTGGCATTTTTCATCCCACTTAAATTCCCTTCCTTTCTCCAAAAGCGATGTCATGGGCTTAGCAATCTTAGAAAATCCTTCAATAAATCTCCGGTAATATCCTGCGAGTCCCAAGAAACTCCGAATCTCAGTAACTGTAGTGGGCACTCTCCACTCCATTATCTCCTTGACCTTAGCAGGATCCACTGCTATTCCTCCATTAGAAATAATATGACCAAGAAATGGCACTTCGCCAATCCAAAACTCGCACTTGCTGAACTTAGCGTAGAGTTGATTATCTCGTAACTTCTGTAGCACCAACCTTAGATGTTCTTCATGGTCACTCTCATTCTTAGAATAGATAAGAATATCGTCGATAAACACCACGACGAATCTGTCCAAATATTCCATAAACACTTTGTTCATCAAATTCATGAAATAAGCCGGTGCATTGGTCAATCCAAATGACATAACAGTAAACTCATATAATCCATATCGAGTTGAGAAAGCCGTCTTAGGAATATCCGATGGTCTAATCCTCATCTGATGGTAACCGGATCGGAGATCAATCTTCGAAAATACTCTTGCTCCTCGCATCTGATCAAATAAATCCTCAATACGGGGCAACGGATACTTGTTCTTCACCGTAACATCATTAAGAGATCTATAATCCACACACATCCGTTGCGATCCATCCTTCTTCTGCACAAACAACACCGGTGCTCCCCAAGGTGAGGAACTTGGACGAATGTAACCGGCCTCTTGTAACTCCGTCAACTGCTTCTTAAGTTCCTTCAACTCTTCTACGGACATTCTATATGGCCGTTTAGAAATAGGGGCGGTTCCAGGTAAGAGATCAATAACAAACTCAACTTCTCTATCAGGTGGCATCCCTGGTAACTCCTCTGGAAAGACATCCGGAAAATCTCTAACCACCCGGATGTTGTCACCAACAAACTCCTCAGGCATAAAGAACATTGCACGCATGGATGAGGAAGTTACTGAAATATTGACTTGAAATCTTTCTCCTTTAGTAGTAGTAAGTTCTACGGTACCTCTACCACATGCTATAACGGCCTTTGCCTTTCTTAGCCATGACATACCAAGGATCAAATCTATACTGCTTGACTCTAATATTATAGCAGTAGCTCCAAACTCTCTACCCATGATGGTTAATATCAATCTACGTGTCATTTGATTCGCCTCAACAGGCCCTTTAGGTGTAATTACTATCAGGGGTTTTCTCATATTTAGCAGTGGTATTTCATTTGTGTTGGCATAACGAGCAGACATGAATGAATGTGTAGCACCAGAATCAAATAATATTGTTGCAGGAATTGCATTAACATAAAACATACCAATCACGAGGTCACCACCATCAGGAGTATCATCAACGCTGACTTGATTCACCCTGGCTATAGAATATCCCTTGCCAGGGGTCTGTTGCTTGTTCTGAACTGGAGTAGTCGCAATCCTCTGTGGGCAGACATTTGCATAATGACCAATCTTCCCACACTTGAAACATTGAGTGCCCGGACTCTGTCCTGCAAACTTCGTCGGGGTGCCAGTGGGTGTAGCCTGTCGAGTAGGTGTCCTCAATGGTGATTGCTGAACTGGGCGCGGTCCTCCTGGTCGAGGCGGTGTACTCTGTGGTGAACTGTACCGAGGACGAACACTGCTGCTACCCTGTCCCTGTGAGATAGCCTTCCTCTTCAAATCTCCCAACTGAACACGCTTGTGTTCAATAGCTAGGGCCTTATCCAACAGTCTCTGAAATGATGGAAATGTGTGTGCCACTAGAGCATACTGCAGTGGCCCATTAAGTCCTTTAATAAAATGCTCCTGCTTCCTCTCGTCTTCAGCAACTTCTTCAGGGGCATATCTGGATAGCTGAATAAACCTGTCGCGGTACTCGCTGACTGACATACTTCCTTGCTTCAGCGACAGAAACTCCTTCTTCTTAATCTTTATCATACCAGCTGGAATATGGTAGTTCCTGAACTGCGTACTGAACTCTGCCCAAGTAATAGTGTCCGCAGCATCATGGGCAGCAGTATAAGAATCCCACCAGTCAGCAGCAGGACCAGTCAGACGTCCAGAAGCATATAAGACCTTCTCCCGGTCAGTGCATTGTGCAATATTCAGCATCTTCTCAATTGCTTTCAGCCAATCATCTGCCTCAAGTGGATCTGGTGAGCTTGCAAATGTGGGTGGCTTATGGCTCATAAACTCCCGGTGCTTATCACGAGGTGGAACTGGTGGTGGTGGTGGAGGCAGTGGTACTTGTTGCTGCTGTTGCTGTTGTTGAAGCTGTTGTTGCGCCCTCCTTTCTTGGCGTATCTCATCTCTCTCCTGGCGCAACTCCTGGCGTATGTCTTCTCTTTCCTGTCGCATCTCTTGGCGTTCTTGCTGCATCTGAGCACGCATATCAGCCATGGTGTCTGCCATCTGCTGCATCACCGCCATCTGAGCAGCAACCAGTGGGTCAACTCCGCCTGGTGGAGGATTAGGAGGATTCATCCCCGCAGGTTGTGGCTGAGGTTATCTTCGAGTGTGTTGGTTAGGAGGCAAGTCAATTCCACCACCCCTCCTGGTATTGACCATCTGAGTTAGATACATATGGTAAGAAAGAGCAGTAGACAAGGCAGTAATTACAATCATGTTACTTTGGGGGATTTATTAGCTAAGCAGATTAATATTTCACCTACTATAGCTAATACAATACCTTATAGTGGTACATGCTAAAATGTCCATCTATACTATTCCAATCAATCAAAGAAGCAAATCAGGCATTGATCATCAGAACAATCAACCAATAATTTTAATAGAGAAAATAATTTTAAATTTTGTCTTAGGCTTCCTATCTCTTAAAATGTCATAGGGGTAGGGATTCCAAGGTTTGAAATCCATCTTGTCTCAGAGTAGAAAAGGTAAGAATGATCAGAGTAGAACAGTAGAAGGTGAGACAGGATCAAGATAAGTGTAGAAAGAATCAGAGTAAGGTGAGTGTAGAATGAATCAGAATGAGATAAGTAGGTAAGGGTTTGTCCAGTCTATCTAGGTTTCGTCCTACAGTCAACATTTCCTCTGATACCACTTCTGTAACACCCGGTTTTAAAGAACAAAGCCGGGTGCATCTCATACATGCGCCAAGAAGACAACATATATAATAACAGAGTGTATAGAGATAAATGTCATAAAACATCAGAGTATTTATTACATAGCGGAAGTCTTATTACAAAATAAAGATAAATATAAAACGAACTAAGGATCGATGGCGCCAATGTCGACTGAGAAACGCCACCTAGATCAGATCGAACTCCTCAGTGTTAGGCAGCACCTCTTCAACAACCTGTTCTTCTCCTGTGGGGGGGTGTGAGACAGCAAGAGTGAGCTCACATACGTTCATAGCTCAACAAGTCGTGGGGAATAATGTGGCATGAACTCACCAAAGGTGGGAGTTCATGAAGTGTAAGGCTGATCAATAAAATAAAGGCTAAGGCTGAGCATTGCTTTTATAAGTTGGTCAAAATTTTATTAGCAATTACTAGGTGTAAGTAAATACCAAACCTTATTAATAATAAAGAACAGTAATAATAAAATAATCCCAAATGCGATGCAAATGTCAAATTAAACTTAAGTTCCATAGTTAATCATGTGAGGGTCCGAGCCGCTCATGACCGTGAGCACGGCTAGTATACTAGTTTTACACTCTGCAGAGGTTGCGCATCTTTACCCACAAGTCGTGTATCCCATGTCGCCAGGGTTTGCAAGGCCCTTAGACACTACCGAGGTGAATGGCTAGGGATCCACTACGAGGCCTTTACAAAGTTCCACTAGCTTCCGAAAACCCGCTACAGTTTATGGGAAGATCCAGTAAAGGGTTCCTGGCTGATAGCCATCGCAGCAAAATCAACCAGGGACCTCCCCGCACTGACCTCTCCCCTACTGCCCTTGCCCCTTTCGGGTAAGGTAGACTTCCACTAGCTTTCCTAATTAATCAGCCAAGGGGTCCCATTCCTCCCTTGTGGTAGCACTGTTTTCCCGGGTGGTCGCTCCATGTTCCCATTAATTTAATGATCTTAACATGAACAACAATAATAACAAGATAATAACAGAATAATCATGAATAATGAATCTCCATACCCAATCCACATAAAGCAATAGCAAGTACTACCCAAAAATATTCCAGGGGTGAACAAGGTATAGAGGTAATCAAAACTGGGGTATATAAAGGATCCCATCAAAATTAACCTATGCAGATCATTAAAATTAATAAGAACATGGCTGGGAAAAGTAAGTGATCAAGGGCACAACTTGCCTGTAATGAGCTCCTGCTCAGCTATCTCTACTTGTTGAACCTCAGTTTCCACAGTGGCTTGCTCGTCTACTCGCATCAACACAATACATACATAGTATAGCCAAAATCAACATCACACCAAACAGATGAATGAAATATACAGCAAAAATCTACACATTAAATTGAAACCATAGAAACTGGAATCACTGAATTTGGAGTTTTAGAATTTAAGTTATGAATTTCCTAAGATTTAAGGTGATTATAATAGGATTAGATGATAAATTTATTTTCTAACAGAGTTCATGTCAAAACAGTGATTCTAATTGGTAGATAATAATATTACAAAATTTTAGAAATTGGAATGACTCAAGTTGGAGCTAAAATGAATTTTCTATGCATTTTACAAGTTTCTAGATTTGTTTTTGTATTAAAAATGAATTTCTAATATTGTTTCTCTGTTTTTAAATGTCTCTGGACTGGGCGTCAAATTCCAGAAAACACAGGGGGTCTGGCGTAATTTATCCAAGACTCAGTGTACAGTGATAGGTGGACGGCGGGTTTATTCTATAAAATTCCAGGGGCTCTTTAGAAAAACTGCCCCGCGAAGGGGTATGGTGCAATCTGGGCCGTCCGATCGGAAATCAGGGGCCCGGATTAGATCACCACGCTCACGAATCGGTACGCCGCTCTGACCATCGGATCAAGATCCTATGGCATGGATTTTACAGACTCCGGACTCCACCCGCACCACCCGATCTCGATCTAAGGGCACAGGTACACTTGACCGAAAGGGTACGATGGCTTCTAATCTAAGCCGCCCCTGACGCATCCAACGGCGCCCGCGTTTCTTCCCCACGACCAGCTATACGCGGCGGCCATTTCACCGCCGCAGACGGTGCCGCGCCGGCGATCCGGAATTCGGCACAGTGGATGGCAAACTCCTTTCCCCACGGTGTGCTATACGAGGACGGAAGTATCACGAAACAGTTGCTAGGTTTCTCACCTCAAGGCACGCAGTAGGGACAGCGGTCCACGGCGACGGGCGGAAACACGCCGGTGACGGGATCACGGTGAGAAATTGCCCACGCTCCCCAAGGCCCGCCTTCCAATTGAGCTCACGGGTGGCCACCCTAGACGATGGCGACCCCACCTGGCCCCACCCCGAGGACGGAGTCCCCACGATGGCGAGCTTCACTTGCGGCGGAGCGATCACGCAGCCCACTTCGACTCCTCCTCTCACAGCGATGGCGAACGCGACGGTGCCTGTTGGTGGGCGCGAGACTAAGAGGAAGGGAAGGACCTCGACCTGGCTTCCTTATAACGGCTGAAGGGGAAAAACGAGAGGAGAGTCCGCACGGATCGCGCGATCTCCGGCGGTAGCTGCGTTGGCCGTTGACAAAGAAAGGAGGAGATGAGCTGACCGGTGGGACCACGACGCCGCAACGCTCGAGCGAGCCCCGCGAAGAAGCTGGAGAGGCTGACAAGGTGGGACCGCGCTGTCGGAGGCTCCGGATCCGAGCGCGCGCGTGAAGGTTAGAATGGGCCGCGCGGATGGCTTTCCCTGGTGGGCCGAGATTTGAGGAAGAGAGCCCAGGTAAGGTTTTTCTCCTTTTTCTTTTTTTTCATTTTTCTGTTTTCTATATTTTCAAACTAAATTTGAATTAGTTCAAACTTTTTGTGGATCTTCATTAAAAACTCTATTTTTGCCTTTAAAAATACTAAGACTGAAGATAATTATTTATACATTTTATTTATTTTCCCATATCTCTTCTCTTTTCCTTATTTTCAAAACCCTAATTTCAAATTTAGGGTTAAATCAAGTTTCAAATAATTAATACCTTATTATTTTTATTCTCATGGTTTATTTAATGCACAACACATAAAACTCCAACAAATGCACTTTTTCTTTATTTTAGCATAATTGTTTTATTTAGTCACTCTCAATTACATAAGTGCTCTTTTTTTTATGATGCAAATAAGACACACAAAATGAGGAGCTCTCTCTATTACACTTGGTATACAACTTGAGTATTACAGTGGGTTAGCGGCAACCCCCAGTCGGCTGCCTGTGAAGGCCGCGGTTATCTACGTTTCTTTTCCGCACTTTGATTTATTGTAAGGACTATATGGACGTCTCAGACGTATGATGTAATCGACTATTATTTCCCCTTTTAATACTATTTTGAGCACTGTGTGATGATGTCCATATTATGTAACTGCTGTGTACGTGAATAACTGATCCTGGCACGTACATGGTTCGCATTCGGTTTACCTTCTAAAAACCGGGTGTGACATAAGTGTTATCAAAGCCGTGTTGACTGTAGGACCGCTAACCTAGAGTAGAATGGTCGTTCTAAGGATTATAGACCTCTGTCCCTGCCTTGACTTTGATATCCTTTCAAAAGTTGTCATACCGACCAAACCTATGTTCTAGTATATATTATACCTTGCTGAAAATTATGTTTTATTCTGATCCTTCATTTATTTATGATTCATTATTTGCTGGTCATATTAATTCTGTTCTCACCCTTTTGCTTGCGATGTCTTTTGTAGATGGCTCGACTTAGACACACTGCACGAAAGTCCGTCATCCCCTTCTTACCCTCCCGCCTTGCTGAGCGTCCGCTTCGCCGTCCCGTGGCCGGACAGTCCAGCCACATGGAGAGACTGCACCACCGCCTGCATGAGGAGCAGGAACGTCGACGACAGGAGCAGCAGGGCTCTTCTTTCTCGATCCAGCAGGAGATAGAGTCTGTGAGGAGTTGCTCTCCTGTGCTTCCCCTGGAGGCGCCCCCTGCACCACCACTGGGCGCCCCAGCCCCTGGAGTAGCTGCTGGAGGAGACCCAGACGACGGAGGTGGCGACGACAGCCCGAGCCATGACACTGACTTCCCTGCAGACCATGAGCCGGAAGGATGGGTTGCTCGACCCATCACTCGCGACGCTGCTCGCGGGTGTCACTTCCATGACGCGCTCGACACTCTGCTACGTCAGGCACTTGACCGGCGTACTTGGTCCATCGAGTATCGCTGTGTGGTCTACCAGCATAGTCGCGGGGTCTACCCGGACCGCTGGGAGGCGACCTGTTTGGTGCGCCGTCCGGAGAACAGTCTCCAGGGCGCGGAGGCTTGCTCAGAGCACTATTCTATCTCTGAGCGGGACTCAACTGAGGCAGCCATGCAGGATGCTGCATGACGTGCGCTTTCGCACTACTGCTCGGTTCTCGGTGGGGTAGCTGACAGTCTCGACCTGAAGTATTACCCCCGCCGTCCATCTGGCAGCACAGGAGGCGTGATTGTTTCACCTGCTGGTGAGGACAATCCTAGGTTGAGCAGCACAGTCAACCTAGCCGCCGTGCTAAACACGGAGCTGGACCATGCACTAGACGAGCTGAGTAGGGCTCGTGCTGAGATCGTCCTGCTGCGGGCTGAGCGCGCGGAACGTCGTCACTTGGATGATGGTTCCCCCGCCCCCGTTGGGACTCAGCACCCGTACCGCTCACCTCGGCGTGGACACCAGTCTTATGGCAATCCCGACTGCAAGACCAAGATAAATCTAGAACCATAGCTCGTTAGAGTTGGATCTTGTAATTAATACGAAATATATATACATAGAAGCTTCAGTCTTAGCGTTAGTCTCGGTTTTAGTTAGTCTTAGTTAGACAGGGTAGTTTGCTATATCCTGTGCATTTATGTTTGTCATGATGAACTATGTTTGGTTTGGATCTTTGTAATGACTGTCACCAGAGTGTGGGTATCCCCTACATTTTGGTTTACCTATTATGTTAATGGAGTTAGTTATATAGTTGGGAAACCCTTTATTCTACTTTCCTCTTTATCTGAGAAGTTGTGTGGTCTGCGATGGAGATCAGTGAAGATGCTCATCTGTTCAGTGCTGTTGGAGAATTCTATACTCTTTTCTTATGCTGCAAGATTTGCCAGATCAGTTCTGATGTGTGGTTGCGTTCTGCAGATGTCAGAGAACAGGCGCAGAGGAGGAAGGCGTGCTCAGCAGGAGCGAGCCGCTCCGCAGGATGAGGTGCCCCAGCAGCAGCACCTGCCACCCCCGCCCCCGATGTCGATCGAGCAGATGTTTCTGATGCAGACTCAAGCGGTTCAAGCCATCGGTCAGACTCTGGCCGCCATTCAGCAGCAGCAGCAGCAGCAACAGCAGCAAGCACCACCCCAGCCTCAGATGCCTCAGATGCCCAGAGACAAGCGTGCTGAATTCATGAGAGGTCATCCCCCAATGTTCGCTCACTCTTCTGACCCCATGGATGCTGAAGATTGGTTGCGCACTGTGGAGCGGGAGTTCCATATCGCTCAGTGTGACGACAGGGAGAAAGTCTTGTATGGTCCCCGTCTGTTGAGAGGAGCAGCCCAATCATGGTGGGAGTCTTACCTCGCCACTCATGCCAACCCCGATGCCATCACCTGGGAAGAGTTCAGAGGTAGCTTTCGTCAGTACCATGTGCCTGCAGGTCTGATGACAGTGAAGAAGGAGGAGTTCCTGGCCCTTAAGCAAGGGTCATCATCTGTCAGTGAGTATCGAGACAGGTTTCTGCAGTTGTCTCGCTACGCTCCTGAAGATGTCAACACCGACGCCAAGCGACAGTACCGTTTCTTGAGAGGCTTGGTTGACCCTCTGCAGTACCAACTGATGAATCACACCTTCCCGACATTCCAGCACCTGATTGACAGAGCAATCATGACAGAAAGGAAGCGTAAGGAGATGGAGGATCGTAAGCGCAAGATCAGTGGACCCCAGCCTGGAAGCAGCAGCCGCCCTCGTTTCTCAGGCAATCAACCTCAGCAGTTCAGGCAGAACCAGCGTCCACCTCAGCAGCATCAGCAGTTTCAAAAGCAGTATCCTCAGCACCAGTACCAGAACCGTCAGAGCAATCAGTCAGGATGTCAGTTTCAGAGGCAGAATCAGCAGACACCTCGTCTTCCTGCCCCAGCAAACCAGCAGAACAGTCAGGCAGCACCAGCTCAGGTTGGAAACAGAGCATGTTTCCATTGTGGAGAGCAAGGCCACTGGGTGATACAATGTCCGAAGAAGGCAGCCCAGCAGCAGTCAGGCCCCAATGCCCCAGCAAAGCAGAATGTGTCTCAACCTGGAGCAGGCAATCGCCCTCAGCCGCGTTACAATCATGGAAGACTGAACCACTTGGAGGCTGAAGCAGTTCAGGAGACTCCCGACATGATAGTAGGTATGTTCCCAGTCGACTCCCATATTGCAGAAGTGTTATTTGATACTGGAGCAACACATTCTTTCATTACTGCATCATGGGTAGAAGCACATAATCTTCCAATTACTACCATGTCAACCCCCATTCAAATTGACTCAGCCGGTGGTAGAATTCGAGCTGATAGCATATGTTTGAATGTAAGTGTGGAAATAAGGGGGATAGCGTTTCCCGCTAACCTTATAGTAATGGGTACTCAGGGAATAGATGTCATCCTAGGGATGAATTGGCTAGATAAGTATCAGGCAGTTATCAGTTGTGATAAAAGGACAATCAAGTTGGTGTCCCCACTAGGAGAGGAAGTGGTGACCAAGTTAGTCCCACCTGAGCCGAAGAGAGGAAGTTGTTATCAGATGGCTGTCGATAGCAGTGAAGCAGACCCAATTGAGAGTATCAAGGTTGTGTCTGAATTCCCAGATGTGTTTCCAAAGGACTTACCGGGTATGCCACCAGAGCGGAAAGTTGAGTTTGCCATAGAGCTTCTTCCTGGAACCGCCCCTATCTTTAAGAGAGCTTACAGAATATCTGGACCAGAGTTGGTTGAGCTTAAGAAGCAGATTGATGAGCTGTCAGAGAAAGGTTACATCCGGCCAAGCACCTCGCCTTGGGCCGTCCCTGTCCTGTTTGTGGAGAAGAAAGATGGCACCAAAAGGATGTGTATCGATTATCGAGCTTTGAATGAAGTCACGATCAAGAACAAGTACCCTTTGCCCAGAATAGAAGATCTGTTCGACCAGTTGAGAGGAACCAGTGTGTTCTCCAAGATTGATCTGAGGTCAGGTTATCATCAGCTCAGGATCCGACCTTCGGACATTCCGAAGACGGCATTCATTACCAAGTATGGTTTATATGAGTTCACAGTGATGTCTTTTGGTTTGACCAATGCGCCAGCCTTCTTCATGAACTTGATGAACAGTGTATTCATGGATTACCTTGATAAGTTTGTGGTGGTATTCATCGATGACATTCTGGTTTATTCTCAAAGCGAAGAAGAACATGCAGATCATTTGAGGATGGTATTGCAGAGATTGCGAGAGCACCAGTTGTATGCAAAGTTGAGCAAGTGTGAGTTCTGGATCAGTGAAGTCCTGTTCTTGGGTCACATAATCAACAAAGAAGGATTGGCTGTGGATCCGAAGAAAGTGGCAGACATTCTGGACTGGAAAGCGCCAACGGATGCTCGAGGAATCAAGAGCTTCATTGGAATGGCCGGATATTATCGGCGATTCATTGAAGGGTTTTCGAAGATTGCGAAACCAATGACAGCGTTGCTAGGCAATAAGGTTGAGTTCAAGTGGACCCAGAAATGTCAAGAGGCCTTCGAAGCGCTGAAAGAGAAGTTGACAACAGCGCCTGTCTTAGTCTTGCCTGATGTGCACAGGCCCTTCTCGGTGTATTGTGATGCTTGTTACACAGGTTTGGGATGCGTGTTGATGCAAGAGGGAAGAGTTGTGGCTTACTCGTCCCGACAGCTGAAGGTTCATGAGAAGAATTACCCAATCCATGACCTAGAGTTGGCAGCAGTGATTCACGCACTGAAGACATGGAGACACTATCTGTATGGGCAGAAATGCGATGTTTACACAGACCACAAGAGTTTGAAGTACATATTCACTCAGTCAGAATTGAATATGAGACAGCGAAGATGGTTAGAGTTGATCAAAGACTATGAGTTGGAGATCCATTACCATCCAGGCAAAGCGAACGTAGTGGCAGATGCTTTGAGCAGAAAGAGTCAAGTCAATCTGATGGTCGCTCGTCCGATGCCTTATGAGTTGGCCAAGGAGTTCGACAGGTTGAGTCTCGGATTTATGAACAATTCGCGAGGAGTCACGGTCGAGTTGGAACCTACCTTAGAGCGCGAAATCAAAGAAGCACAGAAGAATGATGAGAAGATCAGTGAGATCCGGCGACTGATTCTAGATGGCAGAGGCAAAGATTTTCGAGAAAATGCAGAAGGCGTGATATGGTTCAAAGACCGCTTGTGTGTTCCCAATGTCCAGTCCATTCGGGAGTTGATTCTCAAGGAAGCTCATGAGACAGCCTATTCGATTCACCCTAGTAGTGAGAAGATGTATCAGGATCTGAAGAAGAAATTCTGGTGGTACGGAATGAAGAGGGAAATCGCAGAGCATGTGGCTATGTGCGATAGTTGTCGAAGAATTAAGGCAGAGCACCAGAGACCAGCTGAATTGTTACAACCGTTGCAGATCCCTCAGTGGAAATGGGATGAAATCGGTATGGATTTCATAGTCGGATTGCCTCGCACTCGAGCCGGCTACGATTCCATTTGGGTAGTAGTGGACCGCTTGACCAAGTCAGCCCACTTCATACCAGTCAAGACCAACTATAGCAGCGCAGTATTGGCAGAGTTGTATATGTCTCGGATCGTTTGTCTTCATGGTGTGCCAAAGAAGATAGTGTCAGACAGAGGAACGCAGTTCACCTCTCATTTCTGGCAGCAGTTGCATGAAGCCTTGGGCACACATCTGAATTTCAGTTCAGCTTATCATCTGCAGACAGATGGCCAGACTGAAAGGACCAATCAAATTCTCGAAGATATGTTGAGAGCTTGTGCGTTGCAAGATCAGTCTGGATGGGACAAGCGATTGCCTTATGCGGAGTTTTCCTATAACAACAGTTATCAGGCCAGTTTGAAGATGTCACCATTTCAGGCGCTCTATGGGAGGAGTTGTAGAACTCCGTTGCAATGGGATCAGCCTAGAGAAAAGCAAGTGTTCGGACCAGACATTCTGCTTGAAGCCGAAGAGAACATCAAGATGGTCCGAGAGAATCTGAAGATAGCGCAATCAAGACAGCGAAGCTATGCAGACACAAGAAGAAGAGAGCTGAGCTTCGAAGTCGGAGACTTTGTCTATCTGAAAGTGTCACCGATCAGAGGAGTCAAGAGGTTCGGAGTCAAAGGCAAGTTAGCACCCCGCTACATTGGTCTGTATCAGATTCTTGCAAGACGTGGAGAAGTGGCCTATCAGCTCAGTTTGCCAGAGAATTTGTCTGCTGTGCATGATGTCTTTCATGTGTCTCAGTTGAAGAAGTGCTTGCGTGTGCCAGAAGAGCAGTTGCCAGTGGAAGGTCTTGAAGTCCAGGAGGACTTGACCTACGTTGAGAAGCCAGTGCAGATCCTTGAGGTTGCAGACAGAGTCACCCGAAGGAAGACCATTAGAATGTGCAAAGTCAGATGGAATCACCACTCTGAGGAAGAAGCAACCTGGGAGCGTGAAGATGATCTAATGGCTAAGTACCCAGAGCTCTTTGCTAGCCAGCCCTGAATCTCGAGGGCGAGATTCTTTTAAGGGGGATAGGTTTGTAACGCCCTGAATTTGGGGGGTAGAATTTTTTCTTCTTTTCTCTCACCAAATTCAGGTGTTACTCTTTTCTTTTCTCGTTCTCTCGCTAAACCTTGACCTTTTCCAAAGTTTTAGTGGGGTTCAGTTTGGAATTCCCGTGTAAAGAAAAACCCTAAATTACTTTATGTTGTTTGATGCACCATGCTGAACTATGCATTCTTTGATTGCTTAGAAATGTAAGTGCATTCATCTAGGAAGATCGGATTTCGAAAAGGAGAAAAACCTTTTCTTTCTTTTTCTTTTTCTTTCTCTCTCTCCTCTTTTTTTTCTCTCTCCCGCGCCGTGGGCCGCCCCGGCCGGCCCAGCCGCCCCTGGCCGGCCTAGCCACCCCCCCCCCCCGCGCGCCCCACTTTGGGCCCAAGTGGCCCAGCCGCCCCCTCCTTTTTCCCCCCAACCCCTCTCTCTCTCCCTCCCCCTCCCCCATTCCCTCTAGCCGCCGCCGCCCCCCTGCCCTAGCTCGGCCGCCCCCTGCCGCCGGTTCGGCCGCCGCCCGTCGCCGCTCGGCCGCCCCATCCCCGGTGAGCTCTCCCCTCCCTCTCCCCTCCCCTCTCCCCTCCTCTCTCCCTGTCGCTCGGCCGCCCCCTTGGCCGGCCCAGCCGCCGTTCGGCCGCCCCCAGCCGCGCCCCCTGCGCGCCCTGCTCGGCCACCCCCCCCCCCCCCCCCGCCAGCTCGGCCGCCCCCCGCCAGCCCGGCCGCCCCTGCGCGCCCTGCCCAGCCGCCCCTGTCCCAGGCCGGTTCAACCGCCCCCCCCCCCTTTTTTATTATTTTTTTATATTATTTTATTTTATTTTTCTTTCATTACTGTTATATATTTTATTTTAGGCAGGTTAATCATTGTTCATGTTATTGAAATAGGAAACTTAATTTAGAATTCCGTTACGCTAGTTGATTCATATAATCAATTGTTTATCCAGTTCAATGTTGATCAACTAAAAATGACTAGGTTTCCATTAGTGCATATAACTAAATTCTTTTGTTAGAACCAATTGTAACTAATCATTAGTGCATAAGCTTTAACCCCCCCCCCCCCCCCGCGAGACCCTTTCCCGTTTCTTTCTAACCATAATGAATGCGATATCGAATGTCATACATGATGCATATTTACTTTATTTGTTCCCTTGTATGATGTACTGTTTGTTTCCCAATTTGAATGGATGAATGTATGTATGCTTGCAATCGCATAGAGAACGATCCGGTCGAAAAGCCCGAGGAACTCGCAGGAGAAGCCCCTGAGCAGCAGTCGGTTGGTGGAGGCAAGTGTCCCTTGACCTATCTCTGTCCTAATCATTCTTTAATTCACCTCCCGCATTACACATTTATACCTAAGGATTGACTAGCTTTTGTGATCCATGTCCTTGTTTACCTATCTGGGTTGGATTATTATTATTATTGTTTAGCTTCATGCTATTGCTCAACTCTAATCAATGAACATGATGAGATTATATATGATACGCTGTTTTCCCTTCTCTTACTATGATGTTGTACTTGTGGTCTTCAAGGGGGCTCGAGCGGTTTCTCGAGTGCCTCTCCGTAAGGACCTGTTCTATGGATGACCGCCCGGGAAAACAGTGCAACCATGAGGGTGGAATGGGACGCCCTTAGCTGAATAATTAGAGGAACCGGGGTGTAGTTCGCTTAGCCGTCGTGCCGTCAATGGGGCCCGGTGTATGCGGCTCGCTCTGCCAAGGTTGATTTGTCCCTTGGGGAGGAGTGCGGTACATTTAGGAAACCTAACGGGCGACTACAGTCCCGGGGAATCTTTGTAAAGGCTACGTAGTGATGCCCTGCTGGGTCACCTTGATAGTGATCAATGGAGAGTCATGATCTCCGGGCAGAAAGGGAATCACGGCTTGTGGGTAAAGTGCACAACCTCTGCAGAGTGTTTGAAAACTGATATATCAGCCGTGCTCGCGGTTATGAGCGGCCAAGGGAGCTCCAGTGATTAGTGGTACTTGATCAGAGACATTTTGGTTTACAGGTGGCAATGAGGATGGTTATGATTATGCTTATGGTAATGGTAAGTGGTATTCTTTCCGTTTGGAAAGGGTGCTTTGGGTTAATAACTTGGGTTAATGCTAAAACCTGGCTTTCTACTAGTAAATAACAAACTGACCAACTAAAAGCAACTGCTTGACTTATCCCCACATAAAGCTAGTCCACTACAGCCAAACAGGATACTTGCTGAGTATGTTGATGTGTACTCACTCTTGCTCTACACACCAAACCCCCCCCCCCCAGGTTGTCAGCATTGCAACCACTGCTCAGGAGAAGATGAAGCTGTGGAAGGAGACTTCCAGGAGTTCCAAGACTACGACGAGTTCTAGGTGTGGGTTAGCGGCAACCCCCAGTCGGCTGCCTGTGAAGGCCGCGGTTATCTACGTTTCTTTTCCGCACTTTGATTTATTGTAAGGACTATATGGACGTCTCAGACGTATGATGTAATCGACTATTATTTCCCCTTTTAATACTATTTTGAGCACTTTGTGATGATGTCCATATTATGTAACTGTTGTGTACGTGAATAACTGATCCTGGCACGTACATGGTTCGCATTCGGTTTACCTTCTAAAAACCGGGTGTGACAAGGCGGCAGGCCAGTCCAGGTGGGTGATGTAACGGAGGAGGACATCGATGATGACGACGTCTACCGCAGAGCGGTGCGCGTAGTTGAACCCCATGGCATCTAGAGCCACGACAGGTGCGCGCAGTCGAACCCCATGGCCTCCGGCGTTTTGAGGATGGCGGCAGTCGCAGATCCCGGTTGGGGGGAGCAGGGGCGGCGGGAGGGGGAGCACGTGGGGGCGAGCGGGTGCGACGTCTGCGCGGCACCTATCGCGACGGAGAGGCAGGTCGTGCGGCCGATTCGGGCGGGGGATTCGCCGCGGGTGGGAGGGGAATCGCGACGGGGGCGGTCATCCGCGTGATTCGCCGCGGGCGAGAGGGGAATCACGGTGGGGGCAGTCGTGCGCGGGATTCGCGGCGTGCGTGCAGCGTGCTGGGCCGCTGAGGCGGGGGCAGTCTACACTGTCCCCTTAATAGTTAGTAGAGATATGCTGAACGTCTTCGACCCACACCATGTTTTTGTGTCGTAGCTCCGTTCGAAGCTGCTCCACCTGGGCTTCTAGATCTCCAATGGGATCGTTACTATCGCTGCTGCTCTCCTCATGCCTTGGAGCCAGCTGATGCCGAGGCATGCCAATCGGTCCAATGGACTTACACACGGTTTTCCTCGGGCGTGGCGGCATATCTCCATAAGGGGGAAAACCTTATTAGTATAGTTTTCAACATGATGCAAGCATAATTACAGAATCAACCTTAGTTGATTCACAACCTTCTATACATTGCTCTCAACTACCTGGTCTTATAAGATAAGTACTTCAGAAGGTAGTTAGATAAGAAGGAAAGAAATTTTCTTAGATAAGTCCTTGAAAATTCTTTTTGAAAATGTCTCATAATATCTGCAGAGATGGGCTTCGCTCCGATACCAGCTGTCACAGAACCTCCCAAGTCATTAGGCCCACCTACAGTTGTCCTTGTCCATTGGACCTCGGACAACCCTGCAGGTGCACCTGATCACTTGACAAGTTCGGTATCCAAATTCTTTACCTTGCCCAAGAGCATTTCACCCGTCATGCAGATATTACAACACATTGGAGGAACGAATATGCGGAAGCAGTTACAGCAACTTATTTTATATTAAAGTGTAGAAAGAGTATTATTATTACAGCCCAGTAAAATATAAGAGTGCTGGAGTAATATTATTACAAACCCGGGAGGTAAAAACCCCTCCTGTTACAGTAAAGTTTTTAAAGGAGGACACTTCCTCCTGAGGCTTCAATCCTGGTTTTCTTCCTTAGGCACCACCTTGGAGCAAAAGCAACAAAAAGTTGTTGCTTCCTCACCTACAACAACATGGGTTCGAAAACCCTGAGTATGAAGTGTACTTTTGCAAGTCTTACCCGTCAAAATAAAAGACTCTCAAGGATATGCTGGCTTGAGGGAGTCAAGGTAAGGCTTAATCAATAATCAAGACTCTGTTTGCAAAAATGCTTACTAATAGTGGATCCTTAGAAATCCAGTTTTATTAGCAAGTTAAGTCATTACCTGAATTCTAGAGTTCTTTCTACCCTAGTTCAAGCACTTGGCCTATACTAGCCATTTTCTTATCGACCCTTCTTGTTCACTGGAATGCTACATGTAAGTCAGTGACCAAGTCTTCATGTCTAAGAAGTAACGGCAATCTGAATCGATTAATACCTAGCTGGGGATCTCTAATCACACGACATATGTAGCACTTAACCCTTGCATATGTCAACTCGCCACCGGGGTTCTTAAGACCAGATCAGGTTCACGCCAACCGAGAGCACAGATACACCACCATCCAGCCTCTTGCCATGGAGGGTACACGCTACTCCCACCATCTCTCCACTCCCATTACGTGTTATCTTATTCTGGTATTAGTCTGCCCGAGGCAAAGCTTACCCATGATGAGGCATGTGACCAGTTAAAAGGTCCTCGATCATCAAGCCTACATCGAGACGGTCCTTAATCGACTCAGACGGAGACACTACACTGAGACTCTCTTCTCGTGCAAGTCACCCACCTGGTCTCATCTTTATCATTTTAACCCAAAGTTTGGTACCTGACAGAGGTACATCTTTTTCGATGTTGAACCCATCACGGCTAAGATGGATCCACCATCAAGTTTTATTTTGAAAACATCCCATCCCACTTGAAGCATCATCTTTTGTCAAAATAAATTTTTTTGTTTTTCCAGAGCAAGACTAAGCAAAAGAAAAACCTTTTTATAAAATAGGGGATCAAGGAAAGGTAATCAAATTCTCAAGGAAGGAAATGCATCAATTTGTTTAGCACACAACTCATATAACCTAATGCATCAAGCAAGGAAGAAAGATTTTAAAATAGCAAGGAGGTGGCAAATGCACCGGGGCTTGCCTTGTGTTATAGGAGAGTCGGGCTCTGCTCCACAAATGTCAAAATAAAAGCAGTTCCCGACAGGTGGGTCTTCATGTGGTGGTGGTGTAGCTCTTGCTTCTTCAACTTCTATTTCTTCCTTATTTTCTATATATAATCATATATAACCATGTATGCTCATGTAATGCTTATGAAAATGCAAAGATAATAAGGGTACATTATCTTAGGTCTTGAATACAATTTTCCTTCACGGGACTCCAGGAAACTAGGGTTTTTGGAGTCAGAACTGTAGTTCCTAGGGCAGGCATCACTAGAAGATTAGGGTTTTGGGGGTTTAGGCACCAAACTTTGTCCAAATCATACCAAACTTTACCCAAGGCTTCTAAATAACATTTAAAGTTTATCCAAAAAGTTTAATGATTTTTGGAGTTATTAATCAATTTCTAAAATTCCAGGAGTATAAGTTTTGGCTATTTTAAATACTCCATAATTCCCTATTTGGACTAAAAATCATACTACTATTTTTATTAAATACTATAGAAAATTAGGAACCTAGCAAAATTGGTCTTGCATTTTTCTACAATTTTCTAGAAACTCCCTAACCCTGGCAGAAAAAGAAAAGAAAAACTATGAACAGTATTGGGCTGAATTCAGCCCAACCGACCTGCAGAAGGGGGGAAACCGGCGCGCGCGCGCCCGCGTTTTTGGTCTTGCGAAAAGGCCCCCGTTAAATCAAATAACTGATGAAGAGCCCTTAGCCACTATTTAATGTCTCACTGACAGCTGCACAGAGGTCCCCCAGTTTTTGTTTCTTCTCCAAATCGATCCAGGACTACGACGCGCTCACCATCGACCATCCCGTTGCTTGGATCGGCCAAGATCGGCGGTGGCTCCCCAAATTAATTATTGGGCAAGCATCACGGACCCGAGACAGCCCTAGAACAAGCTTCAATTGGGTGATTATGGTCCTGGCTTAGCCCGACCACGGTGGCAGGGGTTACCGAACACAAATTCATGTGTTCCGGATAATTGAGCGTGGCCAAGCATAGAAGGTTGAGCCAATGAGTATCATGAGCGTATATGGGTGCTAAAACACTATTAAGAAGAGCAGGAGCAGACCTGGGAGTGGTTGGCCATGGAGCACGGAGGATTTTCACTCGCTGGTGACTGAGAAGGGGGAAAACGGTGCCGCGACGGGTTCTGGTGGAATTAGGAGGTGAGGTTGGGGCTACACGGTCGCAAAGAACTACGAATTCACCGTGCGCCACCAATTTTGGGAGAGATGGAGAGGATTCCATGAATTTGTGCTTCAACCAAGCTCACTGGTGAAGAGGTGAATACCTCGTCGTGGGTGGCGGGGCTATATATAGGCGCGGTGGTCCAACTAGCGATCCACGGCCGCGGATTACATCGTTCATGCATGGTTACCACGTAAAGAAGAGACACAGTGAGGGAGGAGCGAGGCATGGGTGACACGGCGGCGGAAATGACCGAGCCACGGTGACCGCCGGTGAATTATCTCCGGCTAGGCTCGGGCTAGGTCCACGGGATTGCGACACGTCCGACGCCATCTCCTCGCGGTCGATTCTTACCCCAAATCACTCAAATACATCCGATTCTACAGTGCCCCTAATCTTTGTCCTCGCTTTTTCAGATATTTTGGTGTCCTGATCTTCAGCACTTTTCTGAACCGACCCCCTTTCACCCTCCTTTTCTTTTGATTTGTGTTAAGAACAAGGTGATCTCCATTAATAAAGATTGTTTACTGAACATCAGTCTTCAAACTTACTATAGGATCCTTGGTCCAAAACCGTATGGAATCAAAGATATGGCACTTCCAATTCGGCCCCATTCCACTGTGACCATTCCTGTTCTAGAATTCAGTTTCAGTAGCTCAACACAGTTCTGACAGAGCAACTCTGGGCTGTTGTTTCATTAATTTTTGTACAACAACTAGAGAAGAAGATTGTACCAAAGTTACTCCCCTATAATACAACTTTAATGTTGCTACAAAGGTCTTAGCCAATTACCCATTAAATCGAGCTCCACCTGATCCTGAAGTTGGCCCTATACCACTGGTTTTTCTAAACCATACAGATTCTCAGCCTGACAGCCAAACTTCAGACCCATTTAACTCCTAATTTTGTACAATACCAAGGCTTAAGTACTTAATCAAATTTATACTCCTATAGTAGCTCTACAAGTTTTATGTGTTGACCCTTAACAAAAACTTCAAGAATCCAAAGATGTAGAGCTCCAAAGCCAGCTTCATTCAATTGGTTTTTACACTTAGGCATATGAGGTACATAGGGTGTCCTTTTTGCAAATAGGTCCAAACTTTATCATTTGGCTTACAAATCCTCAAATGTGTGAACCTTATGCTTTGGGGTACCCTAATATCTTGGTTTTTGCGCTTGGGTCCAAAAGTGTGCAAAATTTACATATAACCCCCTAGGGTTTCAACTCAGGGTTTTCCAGGGTTCTTTTTAGGGTTTGAGTGTCATTTAAGTCCATTAATGGTGATATCTTATGATTATTTCTCATGAGTTTTGAAGTTTTCTCATGCTTGAGCTTTATCATCACTCCTAAGCCTGGTTTAGGGTTAAGTACCCTCACTACAGGAAACGCCTAAATTTTCATGGGCCAAAAACCCACGAAATTAAGCGTAAACCGACGAAAACAGGCTATTTTCGTCGGCATGCCGACGAAAATAGCCGCCGAAAATATGTTCGACGAAAATAGGCAACTATTTCATCGGTACCGACAAAAATGACCTATTTTCGTCGGCTTCCCCAAGGCCGACGAAAATAGGGTGGGTATTTGCGTCGGCCTCGGTGGCCGACGAAAATAGGAGCTTTATTTTCGTCGACCCCGGTGGCCCACGAAAATAGCTGGCGGCCTGCATGTATTTTCGTCGGCCTCCGAACAGGCTGACGAAAATTCATGATACCCCCCCCCCCCATAATAGATTTTTCTGCACCTTTTAATTCACAGCAAAATACACATAATCCACAATCACATATACAGATTTCACAAGCAATACAGATTTCACAAACCACATTCACAAGCAATACCATAATTGTTTCAAACATAGTCCATACATAGTCCATAGTCCATACATAGTTTCAATACCATAATCACATCCATAATAAAATGTATACATAGTCCATACATAGTCCATAAACAAACTCACTACTCACTCCTGCGGGCTGTGGGAGTTTTGGCCACTCCCTCCTCCGCCACCAGGAAGGTGGCCACTCCCTCCAGAACCATGGACGAGGAAGTCTTGGACGTTGGCAGCACCCTCCGATCCCTGAGCATGTGACACTGAACCCTGCAATTCATCAATCATTCAAATAAGGTTGTGTTTTGCTATCCCTATACCTATACATTGCTATGTTTGGTCACTATTTGCATAAAACTAAACATGGAACGTCACCTGTGATCCATTGTGATGAGGAGGCTGTGCATGCATCCACAGGTAGTGTTGTGCTAGCCACCCCTGAGGTGGTGGCACCCACCCCGTCGGTGGTGGTGCCATCCACGCTTGAAATGGCTGAGAGCCCGCCGGTGGCTGGGAGACCGGTGGCACCCATCCCGGGACTGGCTGCGATCCTTGGGGTGGTGGAGTCGTCCAAGTGCCTGGAGGTGCCTGCGTCCACCCAACACCGGTCCACAGTGGCTGCGACGCTGGAGCTTGTCCTGGCCACTGTCCCCATCCTTGTGCCTGCGAGCCATTTTTGATAATAAAAAAAGAGTTGCTATGGAATTGAAGTGTTCAGATAGTGTTACCTAGGGAGGGCAAAAAGCGGGCAAGTTCATATCAGGGCCGAGTCGAGTAGTCATTTCCTGCAAATGGATGAAACGTTAGAATCGCAACATTATACTTTGAATTCAATGACACGTGATGAGATAGATGAATTACCTGAAAATAAGAAGCCATATACTGCGTCAGTTGTCCAACCTGCTCCTGCGCTGCTCGAGCCTGCTCCTGTGCTGCTCGAGCCTGCTCCTGTGCTGCCCGAGTCTCCTCCTCCAGCTAAGCCTCTCGAGCAGACCTGGAGGAGCGAGAACTCCCTGCCGAAGACGATGCCTTCCCTTGACCTATTGTCCTATTATACTCCACAATGCCGGTGCCAAAGGAAAACCTGCATGATACACATAGTTGAGGCATTAAGTGGACACATTTTTGTTAATGAAATTGTCGAATCAAACACAAACACCTCACCTGCCATGCTTTCTACCACCACCACTGCGGTACAACACCGAGGCATCTAAGTCTGAATGCATCCAGTCGAAGTCAGGCCCATGGCGTTGAGTCATTTCCTCCCCATATGCATTCTGCAAAGAAAGTTAGAGTTGGAGGTAGACACAAAACATGCAATTTAATTCATAAATACAAACTTGTTTACCATTTTCTCCCTTGCCGCCTCGCTGCATAGCATATCAGGGTTCACCGGATCAGGGCCACGGTGACCACGGACGTAAACCTCCATAAAACTTGGAGCAACTCCACTTTCAACTTCCTACATGAAAAAGAAGAGTTAAACCATAGAATTTTCATAGATGTAACATACAAGTTTGATTTATATACTTACCATGTGGCATGCGGTACCAAGGTGTCCATCGGCGCCGTACCTGTGCCCCGGTCCTTCAGTGCCACGGTTGGCACGGTGCTTCTGGGACTCTGCAATCCACTCAGGCGACGCCCATCTCTTAGCCAACCACCTCCAGGCTTCCATGTCCTTCGCAAGCCAATCCACAACGCTCTCTAGGTACTGCTCCTCTGTGAGGTAGATCTCATTAGCCCCTAATGATTTGCTCATGTTCGGCCCCTTTATCTTCTTGTAGTAGTAGTTGACGGCCGCGACGCGAGCATTGTACATGGCATCCTTGATGACCTTATCAGTGCACTTCTGAAAGTGCCTCTTCACACGTGCCCACTGAGCCTGATCCTCCTCGATCTCATTCGGTAATTAGAACCTCTCCTACATATCAACGGAGATGTTAAGTTAAAGTAAGATTAGGAGAAGCAATAATTCAGTGAATTGCTTATATACGAAAGTAAACTCACCCAGAACTCGTCCCGCACAGCCACCTGACAAGTCCTTCGTCTTTGTTCCGAACTTCCCCTCCGCTACTGCTTTCCCCTGGCTCCCCTGGCTGGACATAGTCCTTCAGACCCCAGTCGGCCCACTGCATAGCCGTGAACCTCTCGCCATTGAGCTCCACCATGCCAGGGTAGTAGAAGCGACAGAGGCTACCCAACACCGCGTTCACCTTGGGACGTCTACCTGTACCGTCCCAAGTCAAGTCTTCCCATGACCTACAAACATTAATAAAACAAGTAAACCAGTGTAATCACGTTCACATTAAAAAAATTAGCACAACAGAAATAAGCCCCACCATTCTCCATGTGGCCGGATGAGCCTCCTCTCGGCAGGTCTCGGACCAAGCGCATTGCTCTTCTTATACCTAAGTATATACAAGTAGATTCAATATGATGAAATGATTAAAAACTAATATGCATAAGTAAGTTGAATCAACATTAATTAATAATACCTGAAGGACGTAGAACCATCTGACGCGTCGCCCGCGCCGCCTGCCCCCATAGGGTCAACCTCCTCATCCTGCACATGAGCCTCCTGCTCACCCTCCTCACCCTACACATGAGCATCCTCCGCAGGAGCCTCCTGCTCACCCTCCTCACCCTGCACGTCGTCTAGACAGTCGAGAAGCTACTGCTGCCTCTGCCGGCTCTATGAGGTGCCCTGAAAAAGCCCACTGCCCGAGTTGTCCTCGCTGGCCGCGCTGCCCCCACTCCTCCTCGATCTCCAATGCTTGAACATGTTCAACTGTAGATAAATATGAAAATTAATGTCAAACCACAGTATATGAAACAAATAATATGAAAATTAATAATGTGAAAATTGCAATACATAGCTTAATTGATTAACTAAAAGAAACATACTAATCAAAAGTCATCCGCATCCGATGATACTTCTTTGGCTCGTTGTTTATTCATACGCTCTTGATTTCGTTGGATCCTTACTGATCTTCTAATGACGACAGGTCGTTTGCGCTTTGAGCTAGGTTCTTCAATTAAGTCGCTTGAATTGGTACAGAGATTTTCAAGACCTTCTCCATTGGTCACATGGAATCGGTGAGCTATGTCTTGATTCGACGCCACTTCTGGTTGAAAAACAGCATCATCGTTGTCCCTGCTCGTACTCACGTAGTCAGCACTCTCTGGAGCGAAGACTTGTGGGTTGACTTTGATTGCAACCCACCAAGCCCTAAGGCTTGGGTGAGGATATGGTAGGTAGTACACCTGTTTTGCCTGATTTGCAAGGACAACATCGCTCATACTGCTCGGAATCCTAGAGCTATGCTTCACCTCGACATTACCATACTTGTCGACACGAGTCCCACTATGAGCATCAA
This sequence comes from Zea luxurians, assembly GCA_029449295.1. Taxonomy (NCBI): domain Eukaryota; kingdom Viridiplantae; phylum Streptophyta; class Magnoliopsida; order Poales; family Poaceae; genus Zea; species Zea luxurians. Next base: position 1,459,834 of record JAOPSE010000101.1, on the reverse strand, counting down.
ACCAGTCGCACTCGAAAAACATGACTTTAAGTTCCTTGGGGCCATCGAAAATCAACTCTACAATGTTTTGAAGAACACCGTAATAGTCCACTACTTTGTCATCGTCAACATAAGAACTTGCCAACACACCACTATTGGTGGTGGCTGCCAATGGTCGACTCTTCTCTAATTTCGTGGTTCGGAAGCGATATCCATTTACATCATAACGAGTATAGTTCCTGACGGACACAGAGGTATGTGCCATTTGCTGCAAGTTCGGGTGCACAGAGTTTTTGGAAACCTATACAAGGAATTAATATATATGCATTATATCTTCCAAGTCCAAAATTCAAAGATTAAGTATGGACGATGAGAGAACAACAATTACTAACATAATTAAGAAACCACTGCACGAAGTTTGGGCCACCTTTCAACCCATCACGTCGAAGATTTTCTAATTGGATGGCCGTAGGTTTACTAGTAGATTTCCAACATTTTTCATCAAACATGTTGGACATATTAGAAACATGGAGATTACACACTATAGATATTATGAGATGAGAAAATGGACGTAACTATGAGGAAAACTTACTCGAATGCCTCCTGTGTGCTGTCAATATTGCTATACATATATAGCATTAGCGTGTTCAAATCTGATGCTTCAATGTGACGTACACTCCCTTTTCCAACTGCTTTACCCGGATTCACAAAAATTTGAAGGGTGCTTTGGGGTGATTCATTTTCGACTTGAAGTCGCACTGAAGGCGCGAACACATTGTTGGCTCGAGCGAAATACCTGGTTGAGAATTGAAATATCTCCTTAAGGGCAAAAGCCTCTGCAATACACCCTTCAACTCTAGCCTTGTTGCGAATAGACGCCCTGAGCTTTTTCAACGCCCTTTCTATAGGATACATCCACCTGAATTGCACTGGTCTGCCTACCAAAGCTTCCCAAGCCAAATGCACAATTAGATGTTGCATCACATTGAAGAATCCTAGCGGGAAAACCTTTTCAAATTTACAAATAAGAATTGGAATTTCTTTCTCAAATTTCTGCATCAACCTCTTCGATACCGTCTTTGTGCATACTTCCCTATAGAAGTAACTCAGCTCTGTAAATATGCTCCAAAGCTCATCCTTAAAATAGCCTCGAAACATCATGGGTATCAGCCTCTCCATAATAATATGGTAGTCATGGCTTTTCAAACCGATCAATTTACCGGTCTTCAGATTGACTGTCCGTTTCAGATTTGCCGCATTTCGATCTGGAAATTTCAGATTCTTCAACCACTTAAATATTTCTTTCCTTTCATCCGGCTTGAGGCAGTAATCAGCTCGCGGCCTACTCTCATGCCCTTTATCGCTTACTTTCAACTCGAGCATTAGCCTCTTACAAATTTTAGCCATGTCTTTTCTTGCCTTCATATTATCTTTCGTTTTATCAGTCACATCGAAACATGTGCTAATGATGCTTTCAGCAACGTTACGCTCTTGGTGCATCGAGTCTATGTTGTGCGGCATGATCAAGGCTTTTGCATACGGAAGCTCCCATATTGATGAAATATGGGTCCAGTTGTGGTCCTCCCCGTAGCCTTGGAACCTATCATTTTCTCCTTGCTTCAGACAAGCATGCCATGCCATTATCTGCGGTGCAGTTTGCCTCTTTGGTGGCCCATTTCTGATTTTGGCTCCACTTCTGAATGCAGTAAGCAAACTCCTGAAATCATGCTTGAATGGAGTCCAACGTCGATGAGCATCAAAGAATGACACTTTCCCATCATGCTTCAATCCGAATGCATCTGTATCATTCATACATATGGGACAGCACAACCGACCATGAACACACCATCCAGACCAATCTCCATACGCTAGCAGATCATGCACTGACCACAAATAAGCAGCGCGCATGGTAAACTCCTTTTCAGTATGGCTGCCATAAGCCTTCACACCTCTCCACAATTGTTTCAGCTCTTCAATTAAAGGGCGAACAAACATATTCAACTTTGGCCCTGGATGCTCGGGGCCTGGGATGACTAGTGCAAGGAACATGAACTCTTCTTTATTGACCAACTCAGGAGGAAGATTATATGGCACAATGAAGATAGGCCAACACGAGTAAGGGCTTGCACTGCTATTGAAAGGTGTCAATCTGTCCATCGATAGACCAAGCCGTACACTCCTAGGGTCGTTGGCAAAATCGGGATCAAACTCGTCAAATGCCTTCCATGCATCACCGTCCGACGGATGGACCATTATGTCTAGATCAGTGACGAGACGTACACCATTCTTTGGCCACGTCATATGCAGAGCTATTTCATTGTTGAGGAACAACCTTGAAAGTTGAGGAATGATGGGCAACCAACGAAGTTGTTTAGCTGCGACCTTCGTAACTACCAATTCACCCTCATCATTTATCACCTCGACATATCTAGAAGCTTCGCAATGCTTACAACGGTCCAGCTTGTCATCCTCCTCAAAGAATAGCATGCAACTATTGGGACACACGTCGATCTTCTCATATGCCATCCCAAGACCAGCCAACATCTTCTTTGCGAAGTACATATTCTTTGGCAACTTATAATTCTCCGGGAGAACCTCGCCCATCAGTTGGATGATGTTGTTGTAAGCACTGTTTGAAATGTTGTGCTTCGACTTTATTGCCATTAGTCTTGTGAGAGTCCCAAGAACTGACATCTGAGTGCGCTCGTGCAGTCTCTCTTCTCCCGCGGCGAGTAGCCGGAAGAATTCCTGAGCATCGCGTGGAAGCTGCCCCGGCTCCTCAGCGTTCATTTCAACCTCCCTACCAAGATCATGCAACATGCCGTCCATCCTATCATGATCGTCATCAAGTTACACCTCCGCGTCAACGTGTCCAATAGACTCTCCATGCCGGTACCATACAAGGTAGTTCGGCATAAACCCACTTTTGCAAAGGTGTTTCTCCATTTCTTCCTTCTTCTGAGGCCACTTGTTCTTGCAGCGATTGCAAGGACACTTCACTAGACGACCAGTTGCATATTTGAAAGCGTGCTCAAGAAAAGCCTTTGTTACAACCATCCATTCATTCGAATGTGCCCCATCCTTTCTCCACCCGTCATACATCACCCTCCGATCACCGTCCATTTCAAAGGCTAAACGAAAGACAAAGAACATCAACGATCGTCCGTGGCTTAGGTGAACTCCCTATTAGGTAAAGGCCCTAAACCCACTCAAGAGTGTAGGCCGATGCTTGTGATTTGTGACGTGTAGCCTATGATTGCCATGCAATTTCGGCAGCATAACCCCGCTGCTCTCCAAGCACACGCCTGAACATGGTGTGTTGGAGAACAATTGGGTTACACAACCAAAATTCCGCGTCAATCGTAAGGCACATGTCACAAATCACAAGCATCGGCCTACACTCTCAGGCTGTCCAAAATACGTGGACAATTCCGGAACGGCGAACCTCACAAGCTAATGTGACGTTCGCTGTTCCCGAACGGGTGACACATACGGTTCGCTACGGTTAACGATTAAAACTAAACTCTAAACATTAAAAAATAACTCGACAAGTTAACTCAAATCTTAATCACAAGGCGACCATACCGGAGCGGATGTGGGAGGACGTCGATGGCGCGTGTCTGGAGCCTGGGCGGGTTCGAATTCGATGGAGCAGTGAGGAGCGGGCGCGGCAAGGGGCGGCGGACGGCGTGCCCGCGGCGAGGGGCGGTGGACGGCGGGCGTGCGGTGGTGAGGAGCGAGCACGGGCGTGCGGCACGTGGCGGTGAAGAGCGGGCGCGGCGAGGGGCGGCGGACGGGGGGCGTGCCCGCGGCGAGCCGGTGAGGAGCGGGCGCGGCGAGGGGCGGCGAACAGGTGGGCGTGCTCGCGGCGAGCCGGTGAGGAGCGGGCGCGGCGAGGGCAGCTGACGGCGGGTTGCCCACGGCGAGGGGCGGTGAACGGGCGGGCGTGCCCACGGCGCGTGAGCCGGTGAGGAGCGGGCGCGGCGAGGGCGGCGGACGGCGGGCTGCCGCGGCGAGGGCGGTGAACGGGCAGGCGTGCCCGAGGAGCGGGCGTGGCGAGGGTGGCAGATGGCGGGCTGCCGCAGCGAGAGGCAGGGTGAGGAGCGGGCGCGGCGAGGGCGGCGGACGGTGGGCTACGGCGAGCGGCGGTGAGTTTGGGCAAAACAGATTCGAATCGAGCGTGTCCGCGGGATTAGGGTCGTTGTATTTTCATTGGCCTGATTTAGGCCGACGAAAATAGAAGTTATTTTCGTGGGCCGGCCGACGTAAATATAGCAGCCCACGAAAATAACTGCTATTTTCGTTGGCCTCAGTGGCCGACGAAAATAAGTGTTGTATTGTCGTCGGCCGGCCGACGAACATATTAGCGGCCCACGAAAATAACTGCCGTATTTTTGTTGGCCGGCCGACGAAAATATTCTAGCCCACGAAAAATTATGTGTTTCCTGTAGTACCCTAGGGTTTCACCCATGACCAGTCACATCAATACAACTTGTTTGAAATTTTTGCCTAGTGAATGCACTCTAAGTGTAACAATCATATGATATGCTAATGCTCATGATGTTATGCTCAAGTTTTAGTGACAGTAACACCAGGGGTGTTACACTTCATTTTCCTTACAATGAGACTTTCACATGGAATGGACTTGAAAAAGATGTTAGTCTCAAAGTCTTAGATTATAGAGTAACCTCCCCCTGAATATGTGCATACAAGTTTTGAATACTTGTAGGAGACATGCACTTTGATGTGATATCAAGAGGGGCAAATTATCTATAATCCGAGCTTTGGCACATATGTGATAAATGATACCAATGGTATGATCTAAGTTTCTGAAGTATAGTGCCATTTACTTAGGAATGTTATATAAGTTATGTGTTGTGCTTAATTAAGCATTTTTAAACCATGTAGGTTTGCTTAATAGTATGAATTGAAGGCAAGCAATCCTACCATGTGATTTACCTAGTATGCATGCATTTAAGCAAAAGTAAATACCAGTTGTAATACTAGGCATAAAAAGTAAACTAGATGCAAGATAAATAGATACGCATATCTAAAAACAAGAAATACAATAACTCTAGTTACCTTAGTCATGGTGGGGAAATTTGGGTACAAAATTTTTACTAACCCACATGGCAATAAACTTAATCCAATATGATGTATCCCATGATATACATCCCAACTTTGCCAAGTCTCCAAATTTCCAGTTGACCTTCGGTCCACTTACTTCCCTTTCGGGATCCAAACCTTCTTGGTGCTTTTCATGGTTGAAATTATTTCCTTTGGCACCCATATGCGTTTGGCCCCCTTTCCTTTGTTGGCTTGCTTGTTGGCCTTGATTGCTATCACCTTTCCATTCTTTTTATTCTTGATCAAATATGGTGTAGCAGCTTTTTTATCCACCTTTTTGATGTAGGTGTTGGAGATTTTGCTCAATGGCTTTTGCTTGAGCTTTTGCTTTTGCTTGAGCTTTTGCTTTTGATTATCCCCGGTCATCACCTTGCATTGGAAAGACTTATGGCCTTCCTTGTGGCATAGCCTACAAATCACAGTTTCTCCCTCTATAGGCTTGTTCACTCCTGCAGTGGTGTTATCCTATGGAGGTTGGATTTATTTGGCTTTGCCTTTCTTGTTGTAAAAAGCCTTGCTAAGGCGGGCCACTTCTTGCCTCAATTGTTCATTCTCCTTTGCAACCTCATTCGAAAATGTTTCTACAGTAATATTCTTAACAATAACTTGGTTGCAGGGGTTAGAATCATCAATTAAATCAAAGCAGGAAGTAGAAGCATCTTTCTTAATTATTTCATGTATTTTAACCAAAGATACTTCTGGGATGCTACCAATGTTTTTTAGCTTAGTAGTTAGCTCATTATTATGTATGCTAAGAATTTCCATTTTCTCTAGCAAATTTTTAATAGCTTCTTGGGAGCTAGCTAGCTTAGCCTTAAGTTTTTCATTCTTTTTAATAAGGCCATCATCGGTAGCAGTGGATTGAGCACTAGATTCTAATAGCTCAATTTTAGTTGACAGCTCACTATTTAAGTTTGCAAAAGTTTCAAAATTTTCTAGCAAACCTTTATAGTCATTTTGGGAGCTAATCAACTTATTTTTCAAAGTTTTAAGTTGAGCTTTTTGCTTAGTGCAAACTGAGAGCACCTAGAGGGGGTGAATAGGTGATCCTGTAAAAACTTGAAACTTAATCCCACAAAACTTGATTAGGCGTTAGCACAATAAAGCCAAGTGGCTAGAGAGGAGTTCTTGCAAAACACAATAACCACAAAGAGATCAACACAGAGATGGCACAGTGGTTTATCCCGTGGTTCGGCCAAGTCCAACACTTGCCTACTCCACGTTGTGGCGTCCCAACGGACGAGGGTTGCACTCAACCCCTTTCAAGCGGTCCAAAGACCCACTTGAATACCACGGTGTTTTGCTTTCACTTTACTATATCCCGCTTGCGAGGAATCTCCACAACTTGGAGCCTCTCGCCCTTACACTTTGATTATCACAAAGAAGCACAGAAGTAAGGATGGATGAGAAACACACACAAGACACAAAATCAGAGCAACACATGCACACAAGTCACAAATCGAGCTCTCAACACAACTCAAAGAGTTCTCTACTCAAATGGAGTTCTAATTGCTATCTGTTGGGGGCCTTCGGCTTCCAAAGGTCCTCAAAAACATAGTTTGACAATGTTTTCCAAGTGTAATGTGTGAACAAGCACCTTTGGAACAGGCATCTTCGGAGTCAGGTCGCGAATATACAAGAGCATGGTTAAGACGAAGCTTGACCGGAATGAAAAATGATCATAACGAAGGATAAGACGATCACGAAGCTATGTGTAGAAAAGCTTCGGCATAATGACAGAAAAAAGGAACCGACTTAAAGATGAAAAGCCAAATTGGACCTTGAAGAACTACTATAGAGTTATTGATAAATGTAAAGGGCATCAATGTAATTTTACACGGGCTGCGTCTCGTGCCTATAAATACGTGAACAGTACTCTCGTACTGTTCACGTTGACTTGGCATACGCTTTTTCGCATCACGTTTGTACCTTTACTTTACATCAATTCGAAGGTACATTTGTAATTCGTTTTTATGAATTTAATAATGGAAATATATTGAGTAATAATGCTGATATTATTACTTGCGTATTATATATAGTTGCTCTGTTTTATCATTTATCAGCCTTACGAAGGTCTTTTTCTTTTGTAACCTTCGTCCGAGATTCATTATATCCGAGGGGATATACTGTTTTTGAGGACGAAGGAGTTTAACATTTAACATTTTTTATGTTGTCTTGTTCTTAATTTATAGCATTTGAGAACAAGTCCCCAACACTATCACAAAGAATCGAATGCGCGGAATTGAAGTCTTGGTGCTTAGGAATACTTAGAGAATGCTTGGTGTGCTCCTCCATGCGCCTAGGGGTCCCTTTTATAGCCCCAAGGCAGCTAGGAGCCGTTGAGAGCATTCCAGGAAGGCAATTATTGCCTTCTGTCGACTGGCGCACCGAACAGTCCGGTGCACCACCGGACACTGTCCGGTGCGGATTTCTTTCCTTCTGTGGCGCAGCCGACCGTTGAAGATCCAGAGCCGTTGGCGCACCGGACACTGTCCGGTGCACACCGGACAGTCCGGTGCCCCCTTCTGACCGTTGGCTCGGCCACGCGTCGCGAGCGGATTACGCGGCCGACCGTTGGCCCGGCCGACCGTTGGCTCACCGGACAGTCTGGTGCACCACCGGACAGTCCGGTGATTTATAGTCGTACGCCGTTAATCGCTTCCCGAGAGCGACGACTTCGCCTGTGAATGGCTCACCGGACAGTCCGGTGATATATAGCCGTACGTAGTTAATCGCTTCCCGAGAGCAGCCAGTTGACAGTCGCCAGCCTGGCGCACCGGACACTGTCCGGTGCACCCAGACTGCGCAGAGTCTTGGCTGCATAGCCAAGTCTTTTCCAAATTGGTCTTTTCCTGTTTCTAGCACTTAGACACAATACATTAGTCTCCAAAACAATATACTAAGTCTTAGAAACATACCTTTACTCTTGATTTGCACTTTGTCCATCAATTGGCATAGATTAACACTTAAGCACTTGTGTTGGCACTCAATCACCAAAATACTTAGAAATGGCCCAAGGGCACATTTCCCTTTCAGTCTCCCCCTTTTTGGTGATTTATGCCAACACAACAAAAAGCAACTAAAGAAGTGCAACATCAATGCAAATGAAAACACAAACTTGTTTTGATTCAAATTTGGCATATTTGGATCATTCTTTACCACCACTTGGTTTTGTTTTTGCAAATCAACCTAAATTTCCTATCACTAAGTCAAACACACTTGTTGAGACATAAAGAGAGTTGTTCCAAGAGGAATTGATCAAAGATTTCAAAAACTCCCCCTTTTTCCCATAATCAACTATTCTCCCCACAAGAAGCCAACTTTTGACAAAAGAGACAATAAGAGAGTTTTGACAAACCAAAAGCTCTATTCTACTATTTTCAAAATTCTCAAGTGGTAGCTGATCCATTTATTGCTTTGGCCTTATTTTCTCCCCCTTTGGCATCAAGCACCAAAACGGGATCAATCTTGGCCCCTAAAACCCCATTGCCTCACCAAAATCTTCAAATAAGAGTACCAAGGCAATAAGGATATTAAGATGGACTTGGAGTAAGTTACCCTCTCATCGGAGTGCAGTGGAAGTCTTGCATGGTCCAAGTCCACCTTTCCCTTTCAATCCACCTTTGAGACTAAATCAAGCAAACTCAAACACATGGTTAGTCTCAAAGGGTCAAGTTGTAGCACATCTCCCCCTAAATATGTGCATCAATCACACATGGACTTTTGAGGTCCGGGGAGTGTTTGTACAACTAGAGCACCATAAATAAACAACAAAATGCGTAAGGAACATGATCAAAGGCATAAACACATGTATGCTATAAATCAATCCAAGTTCCGCGAATCTAAGACATTTAGCTCACTACGCAGCCTGCAAAAGGTCTTCTCATCTAAAGGCTTGGTAAAGATATCGGCTAGCTGGTTCTCGGTGCTAATATAAAACACTTCGATATCTCCCTTTTGCTGGTGGTCTCTCAAAAAGTGATGCCAGATGTCAATGTGCTTTGTGCGGCTGTGCTCAACAGGATTGTCCGCTATGCGGATAGCACTCTCATTGTCACATAGGAGTGGGACTTTGCTCAGATTGTAGCCAAAGTCCCTGAGGGTTTGCCTCATCCAAAGTAGTTGCGTGCAACACTGTCCTGCGACAACATACTCGGCCTCAGCGGTGGATAGGGCAACAGAAGTTTGTTTCTTAGAACTCCATGACACCAGGGACCTTCCTAAGAATTGGCACGTCCCTGATGTACTCTTCCTATCGACCTTACATCCAGCATAATAGGAGTCTGAATATCCAATTAAGTCAAAGGTAGACCCCTTTGGATACCAGATTCCGAAGCAAGGCGTAGCGACTAAATATCTAAGAATTCGCTTCACGGCCACTAAGTGACACTCCCTTAGATCGGATTGAAATCTAGCACACATGCATACACTAAGCATAATATCCGGTCTACTGGCGCATAAATAAAGCAAATAGCCTATCATGGACCGGTATGCTTTTTGATCAACGGACTTACCTCCTTTGTTGAGGTCGACGTGTCCGTCAGTTCCCATCGGAGTCTTTGCGGGCTTGGCGTCCTTCATCCCAAACCGCTTTAGCAAGTCTTACGTGTACTTCGTTTGGGAGATGAAGGTGTCGTCCTTGAGTTGCTTCACTTGGAACCCAAGGAAGTAGTTCAACTCGCCCATCGTCGACATCTCAAACTTTTGAGTCATCACCCTGCTAAACTCTTCACAAGACTTTTGGTTAGTAGAACCAAATATTATGTCATCGACATAAATTTGGCACACAAATAAATCACCATCACAAGTCTTAGTGAATAAAGTCGGATCGGCTTTCCCAACCTTGAAAGCATTAGTAATTAAAAAGTCTCTAAGGCATTCATGTCAGGCTCTTGGGGCTTGCTTAAGTCCATAGAGCGCCTTAGAGAGCTTACACACATGGACGGGGTACCGTTCATCCTCAAAGCCGGGGGGTTGCTCCACGTACACCTCCTCCTTGATTGGCCTGTTGAGGAAAGCGCTCTTCACATCCATTTGGAACAGCCCGAAAGAATGGTGAGCGGCATAGGCTAACAAAATACGAATCGACTCTAGCCTAGCCACAGGAGCAAAAGTCTCCTCAAAGTCCAAACCTGCGACTTGGGCATAACCTTTTGCCACAAGTCGAGCCTTGTTCCTCGTCACCACCCCATGCTCGTCCTGTTTGTTGTGGAACACCCACTTGGTTCCCACAACATTTTGCTTGGGACGTGGCACTAGTGTCCAAACTTCATTACGCTTGAAGTTGTTGAGCTCTTCCTACATGGCCAACACCCAGTCCGGATCTAGCAAGGCCTCTTCTACCCTGAAAGGCTCAATAGAAGAGACAAAGGAGTAATGCTCACAAAAATTAACTAATCTAGAACGAGTAGTTACTCCCTTGCTAATGTCACCCAAAATTTGGTCGACGGGATGATTCCTTTGAATCGTCGCTCGAACTTGGGTTGGAGGTGCCGGTTGTGCTTATTCCTCTTCAACTTGGACATCCTGTGCTCCCCCTTGATCACACGCCTCCACTTGAGGTACCTGTTCGTCATCTTGGGTTGGGGGTGCACCGTTGTTGAGGAAGAAGGCTAATCTTGCTCCTTTTGTTCCTATGGCCTTACTTCTCCAATCGCCATGGTGCGTATTGCGGCCGTTGGAACATCTTCTTCATCTACATCATCAAGATCAACGACTTGCTCTCTTGGAGAGCCATTAGTCTCATCAAATACAACGTCGCTAGAGACTTCAACCAAACCCGATGATTTGTTGAAGACCCTATACGCCTTTGTATTTGAGTCATAACCTAACAAAAACCCTTCTACCGCTTTGGGAGCAAATTTGGAATTCCTACCCTTCTTCACTAGAATGTAACATTTGCTCCCAAATACACGAAAGTAAGACACATTGGGTTTGTTACCGGTTAGAAGCTCATACGAAGTCTTCTTGAGGAGGCGATGAAGGTACACCCGGTTTATGGCGTGACAAGCCGTGTTCATGGCTTCTGACCAAAATCGCTCGGACGTCTTGAATTCTCCAAGCATTGTCCTCGCCATGTCAATGAGCGTCCTGTTCTTCCTCTCTACCACACCGTTTTGCTGTGGTGTGTAGGGAGCGGAGAACTCGTGCTTGATCCCTTCCTCCTCAAGGTACTCCTCCACTTGAAGGTTCTTGAACTCGGACCCGTTGTCGCTCCTTATCTTCTTCACCTTGAGCTCAAACTCATTTTGAGCTCTCCTTAGGAAGCGCTTGAGGGTCCCTTGGGTTTCAGATTTATCCTGCAAGAAGAATACCCAAGTGAAGCGGGAAAAATCATCAACTATAACAAGACCATACTTACTTCCTCCTATGCTTAGATAGGCGACGGGTCTGAAGAGGTCCATATGAAGCAACTCCAAAGGTCTTGATGTGGTCATCACATTTTTGGTATGATGAGAGCTTCCCACCTATTTACCTGCTTGACAAGCTGCACAAGGTCTATCTTTTTCGAAAGTAACATTTGTTAGACCTATCACATGTTCTCCCTTTAGAAGTTTGTGAAGGTTCTTCATCCCCACATGTGCTAAGCGGCGGTGCCACAGCCAGCCCATGCTAGTCTTAGCAATTAAGCATGCATCTAGATCGGCCTCCTCTTTTGCAAAATCAACTAAATAGAGTTTGCCGTCTAATACACCCTTAAAAGCTAATGAACCATCACTCCTTCTAAAGACAGACACATCTACATTTGTGAATAAGTAGTTATATCCCACATTACAAAGCTGACTCACAGACAACAAGTTATATCCAAGCGACTCAACTAAAAACACATTGGAAATGGAGTGCTCGGATGAAATAGCTATTTTTCCTAACCCTTTCACCTTGCCTTGATTCCTGTCACCGAATATGATCGAGTCTTGGGAATCTTTGTTATTGACATAGGAGGTGAACATCTTCTTCTCCCCCGTCATGTGGTTTGTGCATCCACTGTCGATAATCCAGCTTGATCCCCCGGATGCATAAACATGCAAGGCAAATTTAGGCTTGGGTCTTAGGTACCCAACGCTTGTTGGGTCCTACAAGGTTAGTGACAATATCCTTAGGGACCCAAATGCAAGTTTTATCTCCCTTGCATTTTGCCCCTAATTTCCTAGCAATCACCTTTCTATCCTTTCTACAAATTGCAAAGGAAGCATTGCAAGCATGATAAATTGTAGAAGGTCCATTAATTTTCCTAGGAACATGAGCAACATTTCTCCTAGGCATATGATGAATGACATTTCTCCTAGGCATATCTCTACCATGCACATAGGAAGAACTTGAAGCAAACATTGCATTTGAATCATAAGCATTACAACTCCTATCATGATGAACATTTCTAGAAAATTTCCTCTCATGGTACATGAAAGCATGGTTCTTTTGACAACTATTGGTCATAGGGGCCTTCCCTTTCTCCTTGGCGGGAATGGGAGCCTTATGACTAGTTAAGTTCTTGGCTTCCCTCTTGAAGCCAAGCCCATCCTTAATTGAGGGGTGTCTACCAATAGTGTAGGCATCCCTTGCAAATTTTAGTTTGTCAAATTCACTCTTGCTAGTCTTAAGTTGGGCATTAAGACTAGCCACTTCATCACTTAATTTTGCAATAGAAACTAGGTGTTCACTACAAGCATCAACATTAAAATCTTTACACCTATTGAAAATCACAACATGTTCTACACAAGAGTTAGATCTATTTGCTACTTCTAGTTTAGCATTTAAATCATCATTAACACTTTTTAAACTAGAAATTGTCTCATGGCAAGTAGATAGTTCACAAGAAAGCATTTCATTCCTTTTAACCTCTAAAGCAAGAGATTTTTGTGCCTCTACAAATTTATCATGTTCTTCATACAAAAGATCCTCTTGCTTTTCTAACAATCTATTCTTATCATTCAAAGCATCAATCAATTCATTAATCTTATCAATTTTAGATCTATCTAAGCCCTTGAACAAACTAGAGTAATCTATTTCATCATCGCTAGATTCATCATCACTAGAAGAAGCATAAGTAGACTTTCGAGTACATACCTTCTTCTCCTTCGCCATGAGGTATGTGTGACGCTCGTTTGGGAAGGGGGATGATTTGTTGAAGGCTGATGCAGCGATTCCTTCGTTGTCGGAGTCGGACGACGAGCAATCCGAGTCCCACTCCTTGCCAAGGTGTGCCTCGCCCTTAGCCTTCTTGTAAGCCTTCTTCTTTTCCCTCTTCTTATCTTGTTCCTGGTCACTATCATTATTGGGACAATTAGCGATAAAATGACCAATCTTACCGCACTTGAAGCAGGAGCGCTTCCCCTTCGTTTTGTTCTTTTTGGGATGCTCCTTGCGGCCCTTTAGCGCCGTCTTGAAGCGCTTGATGATGAGGGCCATCTCTTCCTCATTTAGCCCCGCCGCCTCAACTTGTGCCACCTTGCTAGGTAGCGCCTCCTTGCTACTCGTTGCCTTGAGAGCAATGGCTTGAGGCTCATGAATTGGACCATTCAATGCATCGTCGACGTATCTTGCCTCCTTGATCATCATCCACCCGCTTACAAACTTCCCAAGTACTTCTTCAGGCGACATCTTGGTGTACCTGGGATTCTCACGAATATTGTTTACAAGATGTGGATCAAGGACAGTAAAGGACCTTAGCATTAGGCGGACGACGTCGTGGTCCGTCCATCGTGTGCTTCCATAGCTCCTTATTTTGTTGATGAGGGTCTTGAGCCGGTTGTACGTTTGGGTTGGCTCCTCTCCCCTGATCATTGTGAATCTCCCAAGTTCGCCCTCCACCAACTCCATCTTGGTGAGCATGGTGACGTCATTTCCCTCATGTGATATTTTGAGGGTGTCCCAAATCTGCTTGGCATTGTCCAAGCCGCTCACCTTATTGTATTCTTCCCTACACAGAGATGCTAAAAGGACAGTAGTAGCTTGTGCATTTTTATGGATTTGTTCATTGATGAACAAGGGACTATCCGTGCTATCAAATTGCATTCCATTTTCTACTATTTCCCATATACTTGGATGGAGAGAGAACAAGTGATTACACATTTTGTGACTCCAAAATCCATAGTCCTCCCCATCAAAGTGTGGAGGTTTGCCAAGAGGAATGGAAAGTAAATGTGCATTTGAACTATGCGGAATACGAGAATAATCGAAAGAGAAGTTTGAATTAACCGTCTTCTTTTTCTCGTAGTCGTTGTCGTCGTCCTTTTGGGAAGAGGAAGATTCATCGCTGTCGTAGTAGACTATCTCCTTGATGCGCCTTGTTTTCTTCTTCTTCCCGTCTTTTCTTTTGTGGCCCGAGCCCGACTCAGTAGGCTTGTCATCTTTCGGCTCGTTGACGAAGGACTCCTTCTCCTTATTATTGATCACAATTCCCTTGCCCTTAGGATCCATCTCTTCAGGCGGTTAGTCCCTTCGTGAAGAGAACGACTCTGATACCAATTGAGAGCACCTAGAGGGGGGGGGTGAATAGGTGATCCTGTAAAAACTTGAAACTTAATCCCACAAAACTTGATTAGGCGTTAGCATAATAAAGCCAAGTGGCTAGAGAGGAGTTCTTACAAAACACAATAACCACAAAGAGATCAACACAGAGATGGCACGATGGTTTATCCCGTGGTTTGGCCAAGTCCAACACTTGCCTACTCCACGTTGTGGCGTCCCAACGGACGAGGGTTGCACTCAACCCCTTTCAAGCGGTCCAAAGACCCACTTGAATACCACAGTGTTTTGCTTCCACTTTACTATATCCCGCTTGCGAGGAATCTCCACAACTTGGAGCCTCTCGCCCTTACACTTTGATTATCACAAAGAAGCACAGAAGTAAGGATGGGATGAGCAATGCACACAAGACACAAAATCAGAGCAACACACGCACACAAGTCACAAATCGAGCTCTCAACACAACTCAAAGAGTTCTCTACTCAAATGAAGTTCTAATTGCTATCACAAAGAATCGAATGCGCGTAATTGAAGTCTTGGTGCTTAGGAATGCTTAGAGAATGCTTGATGTGCTCCTCCATGCGCCTAGGGGTCCCTTTTATAACCCCAAGGCAGCTAAGAGCCGTTGAGAGCATTCCAGGAAGGCAATTCTTGCCTTCTGTCGACTGGCGCACCGGACAGTTCGGTGCACCACCGGACACTGTCCGGTGCCGATTTCTTTCCTTCTGTGGCGCAGCCGACCGTTGAAGATCCAGAGCCGTTGGCGCACCGGACACTGTCCGGTGCCCCCTTCTGACCGTTGGCTCGGCCACGCGTCGCGAGCGGATTACGCGGCCGACCGTTGGCCCGGCCGACCGTTGGCTCACCGAACAGTCCGGTGCACCACCGGACAGTCCGGTGATTTATAGTCGTACGCCGTTAATCGCTTCCCGAGAGCGACGACTTCGCCTGTGAATGGCTCACCAGACAGTCCGGTGCACCATCGGACAGTCCGGTGATTTATAGCCGTACGCCGTTAATCGCTTCCCGAGAGCAGCCAGTTGACAGTCGCCAGCCTAGCGCACCGGACACTGTCCGGTGCACCACCGGACACTGTCCGGTGCACCCAAACTGCGCAGAGTCTTGGCTGCATAGCCAAGTCTTTTCCAAATTGGTCTTTTTCCTATTTCTAGCACTTAGACATAATACATTAGTATCCAAAACAATGTACTAAGTCTTAGAAACATACCTTTACTCTTGATTTGCACTTTGTCCATCAATTGGCATAGATTAACACTTGAGCACTTGTGTTGGCACTCAATCACCAAGATACTTAGAAATGGCCCAAGGGCACATTTCCCTTTCCAAACATCCTGGAAAAATTTAATGGCTTCCGCAAGCTCATCTATGGAGGGCTTTCCCTCACCTTCATCATCACTACTACTTTCATCACTAGAGGATGAAATGCTCATTTTACCTCTTGCCATAAGACATTTGCGTGATGATCGTGATGAGCGTGATGAGGACCGGTGGCTGCGCGTCCTTGGAGGTTCATCTTCCCTTGAAGAATCATCCCAAGTCTTGACACTTGTTAGCGCCTTGCCTTTGCTCCTCTCCTTTTTGGGTTCGGTCATAGTTGGACAGCTGTCCCTGAAGTGACCCTTCTCCCCGCATGCGAAACATCCTCTCTTTCTTTGCTTTTTCCTGTCAATGTTAAATAGGAGATCTTTGACCTGCAGGGGCACACCCATCAGATTAATCTTGCGGATCATCCCCATTACCTTTCCGACGCGTCGGATTGTTTTTTCGTCCTCGGAGGATGATGTGCATGGTTGATTATCTTCATCATCATCACTTTCTTCTTCTTCCTCTTCTTCACTTGAGGAACTTGGTGTGGACACCTTCTTTTTACCCTTTCTTTCATCACATGCAAAAGCATATGGCCTTGAGGAAGTTGGCTCCTCTCCCCGACACATTTTTCGTGACATCTCAAAGGCCGCAATTTTCCCAATCACAATAGTCGGGGTCATGGTACTCAAGTCCTCTATGTTGTGAAGGATGGTGATGATGCTCCCATATCTTTGTTGTGGTAGCAAGGATATAATCTTCCTCACAATGTCCGCATCACCTAGCTTATTAATGCCAATAGAATTGAGCTCATTGATAATTAGATTCAAATGAGAATACATGTCTCTAATGAGCTCATCATCTTTCATAGCAAAAGAATTGTACTCATTTAAGACTAGGCAATGTTTTTGCACACGAACATTGGATGTGCCGTCATGGAGCTCATGCAATTTTAGCCAAATCTCATTAGTAGTTTTCAAGGTAAATACTTGATTAAAAATATCCTTGCTAAGAGATTCATACAAGCAATTTTTGGCTCTAGCATTTAAATGAATTTCTTTTTACTCACTCGTGGTGGGTTTCTCGGGATTCTTGGGAGGTTTCATCCCGTCACGAGTGACTCTCCAAACACCTAGATCAACGACCTCTAGGTAACAAGCCATTCTAGCACTATAATATGGGAAGTTAGTGCCATCGAAGTGTGGTGGCCTATGGGTATCCATCCCTTCCTCTATAAAGTGTCGGCTCTTTTAGCGGTAAAGCTAAAGCGTTTCAAATGAGCCAAACCAGGCTCTGATACCACTTGTAGGAAACGGGTGATGCCTAAGAGGGGGCGGTGAATTAGAACTTCTAAAACTTTCACTAAACTAGGCCACAAGTAAATCCCTAGAGCAAAACCTATGCAAATAATTAAACTAGAATGTGCAAACTAGGTTTTGTCTAAGTGTTGCTATCTCTACCGCTATATCTAAGTTTCAATCTACACTATATAAGTATGAATACAAGATTGAAACTTAAATGCTTAATATAAATGTGGAAACATAAAGGGCAAGGTAGAGATGCAAACTCTCGTGGATGACGCCTGTATTTTTACCGAGGTATCCGAAACCGCGCAAGGTCCCGACTAATCCTCGTTGGTGCCCCTACACAAAGGGAAGCCCACGCGAGGGCCAAGCACCTCGGTCGAGTAACTCCATAGAGAGCCGCAAGCCTTCTCCACGCGTAAGTGGTGCTCCGCTTCTGGCTCCTCTCGGACGCTCCCCGCCGTCTCCACTATCGAGCTTCCGGCCGAAATGCCGCGGGCCTCGTTCCCTCTAGTACACGGTGGCGGCCGTGACACAAACGTGGTTGTCACGGTCTCGCAAGACTCTCGCCCCAGTCGGTACAATTACAATGGCTCGCGCAAGAGCCGAGGGGTTGGTGGTTTATCTAAACTCACTCAACTAACTAGGATTCACCTAGAGCAGGCGCTAGAGCGGTCTAACTAACCTAAGCACTTCACAAAGCACCTACACTAATCACCGAGTGATTCTATTAAGCACTTGGGTGTAAGAGCACTTGGGAATGTCTACTATATGCCTTGGTATGTCTCTTGGGCTCCCACACATGGAAATGGCCGGTTGGGGGTGTATTTATAGCCCCTAACACAAAACTAGCCGTTGGAGGAAAGCTGCTGCTTTCTGTGGTGCACCGGACTGTCCGATGCCCCTGTCCGGTGCGCCTAGCCGTTAGTCTGTCAGAGCAGGTGACCGTTGGCGCGTAGACCTTTTCACACTGGACAGTCTAGACTTCACACCGGACAGTCAAGTGGTCTTCCCTCCGGGTGCCACCTGGAACTAGCTGTTAGGGCTGCAGTTCCTGGTGCACCGGACAGTGCGGCGTGTGGCATCGGACAGTCCGGTGCCCTCGACCGGACAGTCCGCCTGTGACAACACATCTTCTTTCTTCCTGGACTTTTCTTTGATCTTCTTAGTGTCTTCTTTTGAGGTGTTGCTTTCCTCAATTCCTTGGTCCAAGTATTTCTAGCATCCTGTGAACTATAAACACAAACACTAGCAAACACATTAGTTCACAGATTGTGTTAATCATCAAACACCAAAACTCATTTAGCCAAATGTCCTAGGGTCCATTTTCCTTACAATATGACTGGCGGGCCCAGAGGCTCGGGGATCTTTTCCCTGACGCTAATGTATGCTCAAATACTATAATTTGTCATGAGACTAGAAGAGGGGACAACAGGAACACGAGGGAGGAAAGGCTGGAGACAACGGTATCGCAGAGGGTGAGAGGGGAAGGGGAGAGATGATCCAAAAAATATTATCCATTGGATTTGAGTGAACAAGGGAGATACGTGATTCAGTGATCTGAAATGTTGATTTTAATGATGTGTTAAGGGCATGTTTGACATGGCTCTAGAGCAAAACTCCAAGGAGGAGCTAGCCAGAATCTGCCAAACGCACTAACTCCAGAGTTGTAAACTTTATAGAGTTTTTAGAGTTCTAGTACAAATTTTACAGTACCTCCTTTGCTACTCCGAAAACTCTAAAAACAACCTAGACATGGAGTTTGAAGTTATTTACCCGCCACTGGTTATGAGATAGCAATCTAAACTCTGGATCAGAGCTGTTGCACCCAGAGTTTTAGAGTAGAGCTGCTCTGAAGTGGAGCAGAGCAATGCCAAACACACCCTAAGTCTGAGTATAATTTGCTTGATTGATTTAGTGGAGGCTATGGTTGTGAAGGTGGTTCGGTCTGGTGGATTATGTAAAGTTTAAGCTAGTTGATTATATAATGGTATATACAGATACTAGGTATATGCCCGTACGATGCCATATAATACAAATTGATGAGTCTCGAACCCTGAGGTTCAGAGTTTGGGGTTCAAGGTTCAGGATCGCCATTGTCAAATCAGTGTGCGTGTAGCGGAAATCGGGGAGTGCGTGCACGGTTAACGGGGTCGGGAGCGCGGAGGGGAGGCGACACGAGGAAGATGAGCATCGTTGGCAGGGGAGAGCACAGTCGGACTATGAAGCGAGAGCACGGTCGCGCTGCAGAGGGGGAGGCGAGGGTATAGTTGTGCCGTGGTCTAGTGTACAATCTTAGAGGGTGTTTGATTTCTAGTGAATAATTTTTAGTCCCTCTATTTTATTCTATTTTAATTTTAAATTACCAAATACATAAACTAAAACTCTATTTCAGTTTCTATATTTAATAATTTAAAGACTAAATTAAAACAAAACAGAGAGATTAAACATTAGTATCTAAAAACCAAACATACCCTAGGTGTCCGTAAGCAGACATTTTTATTCCGCGGACCAAATTCATCCAGCTTCGGACTAGTTTGGAAACTTAAACTCCTTTTGTAATTGAAGGAGATTTGAAGAGAAATGAACTAGTTTTCCGCTCAATCTCCTCCGGATCGGAGTTTCGAGGGAGGCTGGGGAACCCGCCCAAATTCTCGGGTTTCAGCAGCGGGAAAACCAAAAACGAAACCTATCTCACCGCAGAGTCTCCTCACCGCAGTACCAGACTCCGGCCGAACCGCACCTCTGCCCCCTTCCTCCCGGAGGCTCAGGGCCTGTGGCGCACGTCTATGGAGCGGATCCACGTAGCGGTGCGCTCGCGGCCGCTCTCCCCGGAGGACGCGCGGAGCAGCCCGTGGAAGATCTCGGGCAACGCAATCGCTCACTCCGCGCAGTCCTCCTCCCGCTTCGAGTTCGGTACGAACTCTCCGGCATCCGCCCTTTCGCCCCGCATTAGCTTCGCCTTCCGGCCGCTTGGGATTGCTGCCTTGCTGGGTCTCCTGATTTGTTGGGATTGCTGGGTCTCCTGATTTGTTGCGCTCGCCTTCGTTATCGCAGACAGGATATTCGGCGAGGAGTGCGGCACTGCCGAGGTCTACCAGGCCCGCACCAAGCACATCGTCGATAACGTGGTCCGAGGGTTCAATGGTAATCTCATCTCTTTTGGCTCTGGTTGTTGGTGAGTTATTTGAATTTGTAACATTCTCGTCACGTGGCTTCGCCACTTTATTAAATCTGTGCTTCGTTAGTTTGGTATTATGGAGGAAACACCCGCGCCAGTTTGGTACTGTTAATGTCCCGCGCTCTGTATGTGTCTATTTTGTTGCGCTTGATGAAGCTTGTGTACACCTGTGTACTAATCTAACCCTAGCCGCGAGAGAGAACAGATGGGAGACTCGCCCGCGCCGGAGACTCGCCCGCGCCGCCGTCTGCATTCCGCGTGGCCACATAACTCGTTCACTCTGTGCGCTCCTCGGCGCGTGCCCACGTCTCCCACGCCTCCCTCCCTGCATTGTCCTTCAGATCCGGTCTGCCCCGCTGCCGCCGATGTCCGAAGATCCCGCGGGATCCCGTCGCTGGCGGTGCGACCTCGGCGGCGACGAGCACTGGCTCTCGGGGGCCGCTGGTGACGACCAATTCGACCGCCTCCCGGACGCGCTCCTCCTCGTCATCTTCAACCGCATCGGCGACGTCAAGGCGCTCGGCCGCTGCTCCCTCGTCTCCCGCCGCTTCCACGAGCTCGTGCCCCTTGTCGACTTCGTCCTCGTCCGCGTCGACTGCGTTATCCCCGACGAGCCCCCGTCCTCCTCGTCCTCCTCGTCGACGCCATCCTCTCCTACGACGTCCGTGCGCGCCCGCAGGGTCTTCTCACAGATTGCACGCATCGTGCTCGGCGGCATCGTGAAGCCCATCTAGGCGCTTGGTCAGATCCTCTCACCCGCCAACTCCGCCTTCGGCTTTCCGGCATCCTCCGCTTCGTTGCTATCGTCGTCGTCGTCGTCCTCCTCCTCCTCCTCGCCACTGCCTGCTGGGGACGTGTCGCACCACTCGCCATCGGAGGTGCTCCGTTCCTTCAAGGAGCTCTGCCACCTTCGCATCGAGCTCCCAGCGGGCGAGCTCGGCATGGACGATGGCGTGATGCTCAAGTGGAAGGCTGACTTCGGGTCCACACTGGGCAGCTGCGTCATCCTTGGAGCATCCTCAGCCTCGCCGTCGCCCTCCCCCTCCTCAGCTGGCTCAGATAGTGCGAGCGCCGCTCCCTCTGTTGACGGTGGCCACACCGAGCCTGATGAATGTGACGATTCAAGAAGCATCCTTGAGTCGTTCTACACAAATGGGGGGTTTAAGCTGCGAGTGATTTGGTCAATCAGCTCATTGATTGCGGCCGCCGCGAGGCATTACTTGCTGCAGCCGATCATTGCTGATCACATGACGCTCGAGAGATTGGACCTGACAGATGCTGATGGTTAGGGAGTGCTCACCATGGACAAGTGCCAACTGCAGGGGTTGATGGTGAGACCGGTATCAACATCTAGGGGCTCACACCGGACGCTCATGCCAGAGCGTCGTCGTTACAGCGAGGGGCAAAATTGACTTTTACCGTAGCTAAGGGAAGGTTAAAGAGGCCGGTAGATTAACAGTACCAAACTGGCGCGGGTGTTTCCTCCATAATACCAAACTGGCGAAGCACGGCTGCGGAGTAATAAAGCGGCGAAGCCGCGCGACGAGAATGTTACAAATTCAAATAACTCGGTTGTTGGTACCGTTTCCTTGGGCAAACAAGTTGGGTCCATTTGCATTTTAAAGGTATACTGTGTGCCTGTGTTAGGCTAGGGGTGTTTGAATGCACTAAAACTAATAGCTAGCTGCTAAAATTAGCTGAAGACATTCGAACAGTCTACCTAATAGTTTAGCTATTAGCTATTTTTAGCAAATTATCCAATAATTAGATAGCTATTTGTTAGCTAGCTAATTCCACTAGCAATTTTTTAGCCAACTGATCATTAGCTCTAGTGCATTCAAACATCACTTATTTGGTTTACTTGTGTCAGCCCCTGCTCGACATAAGCCTTATGGACGTTTTATCGTGGACTATGGATGTGGATAATCTGTGGAGAGGCAACACACCCATGGAATTAAGTGGTCTGGCACTGTAATAAGCACATTCATTCACTGTTATATGCTGATGACTGATACACCCGGATTGGCGCCGAGGCATCTAATGAAGTGTCCGCAGGGCGACGCTGATACACCTGAGTTGGTTGAGCAAACCGCGTACAGGGTTGCGCCCCTGAAGGTGCCAGAGGCACTGCAGGGGCGACAACTGGTGCCACAGAAGAAGGTGGCAGCGTTGTGGAGAGTGTCGGGGCAGATGCCGAGACAACCGGGAGAGGCACCTCGGAGTCAGCAGCAATGGGCACAGGGGGCGGTGTGGCCACTGCTGTAGCGGGCACCAAGGGAATACCAGCAGGGAGACGTATACCGATGGGTGAAAGCACCAGTTCCATCTCAAATAAAAAATCAAGTCATTAGTTAGAGGGGGCGAGGCTGCGAAGGGGAAACAATCCCCATAAAAAACGACATGTCGGGAGATCACGACGCGATTTGTGGAAAGATCAAGGCAATGATATCCCTTGTGTTTAGGGGAGTATCCTATAAACACACACCGAGCAGAACGGGGAACACGTTTATGTGGGGAGTAGCGGAGAGGTTTGGATAACACGCACACCCGAAGACACGAAGTTGGTCATAATTTGGTGTTTTGTTGTGAAGGGCATGAAGTCCGAACGGTTTGTAGGAAGGCGGTTCAGTAAGTAAGTAGCAGTATGAAGGGCCTCGACCCAATACCGTGGAGCCATGGAGGCTTGAAACAACAAAGTGCGAATACTGTTGTTTGTGGTGCGCATCATACGTTCGACTTTACCGTTCTGTGGTGAGGTGTAAGGACAAGACATGCGAAGGTGGACACCATGGTTGAGAAAGAATGTGCGAGTGGA
Organism: Zea luxurians; assembly: GCA_029449295.1. Lineage (NCBI taxonomy): Eukaryota > Viridiplantae > Streptophyta > Magnoliopsida > Poales > Poaceae > Zea > Zea luxurians. The sequence continues at coordinate 1,436,637 of JAOPSE010000101.1, read as the reverse complement.
GGAGGTGTCGAATTCCCGACCATTGTCGCATTGAACACTCTTAACCGTGCGCCCAAACTGTGTAAGAACATAAGAGAAAAAATGAGTAATAGTGGAGAAGGTTTCAGACTTTAGGCGCAACGGAAAGGTCCAAGAGTAGTGCAAAAAATCATCAAGAATGAGAAGATAGTATTTGAATCACGAGAAGATGGAAACCTTATGGCTAGGAAGGAAAGGCCCCAGATGGAAACCTTCTAGGAGGAAAGGCTCCATAAGGAAACCGCCTAGAAGGAAGGGCAGCCACTCTAGAAGGCAGGGTAGCAGCACAGGGAAAACCTCCTATAGAGGGGGATGGCGCAGCATCCCTGGGCCGGATTTGTGCATCAGCATATGACAGCCCGGCCCCACTCACACCAAAGGCCATAATACAAGAATTCTAACATGCAGCACAACAAGGCCTTGATCTCCACATCTAATAGGGTACACGTTGCTTTTCTGAACATTCGTACGTAAACCCGAAGCATCTCCAAATAGCTGAAGAATATCCAAAATTATATTGATATCCATGGCTGCCGGTCGAAGAAAGATCACCATATCGTCGGCATAGAGAGAGACCAGGTGATGCAGTGCTCGGGGAGCAAGGGGCTGTAGCAGTCCATCCTGTGAGGCCTTATTAATCAAGAAGCCCAAAGTATCCATGACCAAGATGAACAAAAAGGAGACAAAGGATCCCCTGTCGGAGACCAGGGCGATGAATAATAGATTGTCTAGGTAAACCATTAAGTAACACCTGAGAGGAGGAAGTCAGCGATCCACTAATAATATCTCTCCAGACTTGACCAAAGCCCAAATGCTGTAAGACTTCTAGGAGGAAGGGCCATGAGACTGAATCGAAGGCCTTTGAAAAATCAATATGTTCTTACTAATCTCTTTATTTGTTTCCTTTTTTTGTGTGTGATTGTATCTGGTTTAATTAGCAGATTTTCTAGTTCTCACACAAATGAGTTTTCTCAATCAGTCAGGCAATTCAACTTCGTTGAGCGTATATGCATTGGAATGAATTAATTTCATTCATATTGACAGGCACTGTTTTTGCATATGGTCAAACTAACAGTGGGAAGACCTTCACAATGAGAGGATCGGCTAATGAACCTGGAATAATACCGCTTGCAGTTCATGACTTATTCCAGCGTATTCAAGAGGTTAATTCCATACCTCATTGTTAAACATCATTCTTTATTATGCTTACTTTATCATACAATATTGGAATCAAGCGAGAGAGATGTTAACTGCTGCATGCGGATACAGTGTTCATTTAGTTCCTTAAGGGCTTGTTTGTTTAGACATGATTCCATGTGGATTGAATGATATTGAGTCGGTTTAAATCCATAAGCAGTCAAAATCCATCTCAATCCCACCCAATCCACATGGAACGAAAATAACCGAACAAGCCCTAATATGTTTATTGTATGACCTAAAATATTTTGAACGTATTGTTCCTTTATGGTATTAGGACTCACTTTATGTATTTTACAAAGGTTGTGTAGCATAGTCCTGACCACTTTTTCTTTAATCATCTCACGTTCTGCATTATTATATTGAACCTTGGCTAGGGTTTTTATTCACATGTTGTGTATTCTATTTTATTTACTCGTTTTAGCTATCGTGTAGCATATGGACAGAGAGTTTCTTGTGCGGATGTCCTACATGGAAATTTACAATGAAGATATTAATGACCTTCTTGTGCCTGAACATCGAAAATTGCAGATTCATGAGAGTATTGAGGTAAACAACCCAACTTTTCATGTGATATTGATCACTGGCCATCTTTAATAGTAGTCTTATTGTTACATGCCGGTACTTCTGATTGAAGAAAGGGATCTTTGTTGCTGGTTTAAGGGAAGAAATTGTTACATGCGCGGAACAGGTCATGGATTTCATGTCTTTTGGAGAATGTAAGCCTTCTTGAATGTCTGCTGGCTCAGTTACTCTATATTTTATTCTTAATAAACTGCTAGCACAACTGCAGCCCACCGGCATATCGGAGAGACAAACATGAATCTTTATAGCAGTCGTTCTCACACTATATTTCGCATGGTAAGGTTATATTCTGTATCATTTCCCACCTGATCACAATTCTGATTATTATGCTACTAAATGTTTAGGTAATCGAGAGTAGAGAAAAAGGCGATGACAATGAAGTTGAAGATTTTTGTGATGCTGTACGAGTATCTGTTTTGGTATGTGCAATTCTCCTCTCTTAATTGCTACTCTCTCCTGCAGATAATGATTTGTTTTTTTGTAATACATGTAGTTTATCCTTGAAATTTTGGTTGTCCATACCATTATGAAAATTTCAGACTGAGTAACGGTATTTGTAGGTTTGTGTTGAATAATGCTCCTTAGTTTCCGACAGGAAGCTGTTATGCATCCTCTTCCCTCCCTCGGTGGTTGCCCTTCCACCAGCCGCACGTCGGCACCTGCTGCGGGTCCGATGTCCACCCCAAAGGTTGTGCCCCCTATCTGCTTGACTGCTCCCTCCCCTTGCCGGGCACCAGTCTCCCATCCTCCCTTGTGTCACCACTGACAGCTATAAGGCCCAACGTTGGAGTGACAACTGCCCATCTCTAGACGACTCTTTTTGAGGACCCTAGGCCTTCTCTATCTCGCTCCTTCTGGGAGGCTCTGCTCAACACGGTGGCCTCAGTTGAGGTCTTGAAGCCCCCCGTTCTTTGTTCAGTCTGGAGATCTCAGCCAAGTCCTTGTAGGCCCTGTTTGGCACAGCTGCTACTTGTTGAAAAAGCAGCTTATCTGAGAAGCTGGTGAAAAGCAGCTTCTGCTTGTTGGCTGCTTTTAGTGTATTCTGAGAAGCAGCTGAACTGATAAGCTGCTGCAGAAGCTGCCTGTTTGGCAGAACTTCTGCTTAAATTTGTGAAGAAGCTGAAAATAAGCTGTGCCAAACAGGGCCGTAGTCTACTCCCTGGGTGGTGCTATCTAGGGCTGCTCTAGCCTCGATGTTGTGGGTGGCAGCTACTAACAGGCGGGGCACTGATGCCGACGGTTGGTGTAAGGTGGAGGGACGTAAGGTTTGCCAAGGTCAACATCGACAAGCGTGGCCGTTGCACCAACAGATAATCGATGCTAACTTCTTGGGCATTTGCAACTTAATTACTTCTTGGGCATTGCCGTTGAGCACCGCCCCCACGACCTGTTAGTTCATCAGAGGGTGTACACTCTGGATCTCCTTGAGCGGTCTGGCATGATCGATTGCAAGCCTTGCTCCACCTTGGTGGATACTCAGGCCAAGGTCTCCTTTGCCTTTGGTGCCCTATCAGTGATCCCACTGCGTACTAGAGCCTCACTGGTGCTCTACGGTACCTCACCTTCACTAGGCCGGATATCTCCTATGCTGTTCAGTAGGTGTGCCTACATATGCATGTTCCACGAGAGGCGCACCTCAGCGATGTGAAGCGTATTCTCCGGTACCTCTGGGACACCCTCAACTACAATCTTCTTCTCCGACATTCCTTGGCGTCAGCACAACACTTGTCGCCTACACCAACATTGACTGGTCCGGTTGCCCGACCATGCATCGTTCTACCTTTAGCTACGCTGTCTTCCTGGGCGGCAACCTCGTCTTCTAGTCGTCGAAGCAGTGGTCTGTCGTCTCTCGCTCGAGTGCCGATGCCGAGTACCTTGCCATGGCAAACGGTATGGCTGAGATGTGCTGGCTTCGACAGCTCCTTCTAGAGTTTCACAAATTGTCCCTAGCATATAGGTGACAATGAGCTCTAAATTTTACACTATAAGATTTAAGGATCGGATCGGATTAGGACCGGACCCTATTTCTATTCATTTTTGAACTAAAAATTATTTAGGGCCCTACTATTTTGTGAAGAAGCATTTGGATCGTGATCCATTAGCACCCCTACCCCAGCAGCATCCTTGTCTACTGCGACAACATCAGCGCAATTTATCTCTCTACCAACCTCGTCCAGCTCTAGCACTAGCGGACAAAGCATGTCAAGATCGACCTGTACTTTGTCCGCAAGGTGCGACCGTGTCACCATCGGTGATGTTCGCGTCCTTCATGTTCCGATGACTTATCAGTTCGTCGACATCTTCACCAAGGGCCTCACTACGTCAGTGTTCTCGGAGTTTTGCTCTAGTCTCAACATCCGTCGTCGCTAGAGTTTCAATTGCGGGGTTTATTATAATGTGTTTTCCTCTGTTGGGCCTAGCCCCTGTATGCAACCCATTAGGGGTGCTACAATGTGTATCCACTTGTACTGGTTAATAGATTGTTCTATTTTTCCTCCAATATTAATAATGTACATTCCAGAACCTTGTTGACTTAGCTGGCTCAGAACGCGCTGCAAAGACTGGTGCAGAGGGTGTGAGACTTAAGGAGGGTTCTCATATTAACAAAAGTCTCATGACTCTTGGTACGGTCATAAAGAAACTTAGTGAAGGCATTGAGAGTCAAGGGTAAGTTATTAACTTTTTGACTGGCAACCCTACCTGTTCTGATAATTTTCATCACTGCTTTAGTATTGGATTTCATTTTCAGGGGACATGTGCCATACCGTGATAGTAAACTGACAAGGATACTGCAGCCTGCTCTGGGTGGAAATTCTAACACAGCTATCATCTGCAATATAACACTTGCACAGGTATTCTATATTTCTTTATCTGCTGTGTTTGGACTATTGGATAATGGAAGTAGAATGGTACCTCTTGTCCCATTTCTTTATCATATATTTGTAATATGTTTTGCTTATCGATGATGCTTATTGTGGAAACTAAGTTGAAAGGTGCCGCTTCTTTTCTTTTGTTCCATTTTCATGTCAAGGTAACAGCTCAAAGTAGTATTTTGAATTTCTGTCTTTCGAATCAGTTGCTTCATTGCTTATAAAGTCATGTGCCATAGAGAAGCAAACAATTAGTTAGTCAACAACTCAACATGCCATTGAGAAACACAAAGAGCAAACATATAGTCTTAGAACTAACAATTTGTGTCTTGGTAAACTATTTATTTTTTATATTTTGTAGATCCACACTGATGAGACAAAAAGCAGTTTGCAATTTGCGAGTAGAGCATTACGTGTAACAAACTGTGCATGCGTTAATGAGGTATTAACATGTTTCTGTTGCCCACTAGATTATTGTTTCTATTCATTTTGATATAATTGCATAAATCCTTATACATTATATATGTTTGCAGATTTTGACAGATGCTGCATTATTAAAACGCCAAAGGAAAGAAATAGAAGAGCTTCGAGCAAAACTTAGAGTAAGTATTAAAAAATGTTTCTTAAGAAATAAATCTATTATCCATACTTCTTTAAAATTGAAACTTACATTCTTCTGCCTTTAGAAATCTGAAAGTGATCATTGGGAGGAAGAAATTCTGAATCTGCGAAACACACTACTGCAGGTAGCTTTGTCAAGCGTTTCTTATTTCTGTCCAGTGATTTATGGCTATGCACATCATGTAATGTGATAATTATTTTTTTTAGAGTGAATTGGAAAAGGAAAGAATCTCTTTAGAGCTGGAGGAGGAAAAGAAAGCTAAAGAGCAGCGTGACAGATGCTTGATTGAACAGGCAAAGAAAATTGAAAATCTTAGTTCACTGGTTTTAAATTCAGACAGAGATGACAGGAGTACTGCTTTTAGTAAGGTTAGTTGTCACAATTTATATATGTAATATAATATGTAATAGTCATGCAAAGGCGTATGAACTGCGTGGTTGCTCATTGATTCTTTCTTCTAGTTTTTCTCCATAGGTACTTTCTTTTCTGTTGATACCTTGAAGTAAAACATGTTTAGACTTTGACGTTTGAACTTTACAGAAATGGCATAAGATGTGTGCTTCTTTTAAACAGAGGGCCAACAATTTGTGTACTTTTTTAGCCTACCAATAGCTTTTCTCTTTTTTCCTTGAACAGAACAAAAGAAGGGTAACATGGTGTCCTGGACCAAATGCTAAGCAATTTGATATTGAGGTATGATTGTAAATTTGTAAGCAATGCTCCTCAATACGTTCAACTTGGCATTTTAAAAGTATACCAGCACATCATTTGTTTTTTGATGGCTGTGGAACATTGTTGGTTCATTGATTCCTTATCATAATTTAAATATTAGTCAGAAAAGTTTAACCCAAAATATGTGTCTAGAAGTTCTTCCTCCTGTGAGTGCTTTTGCTTTTCATCCTTTCTGTTAGGGTGAGTGCATGGATAATAGAATAGCTTACATATGTGGCGGTGTCATTTTGCAGGGTCTTTATATGGTTTGCTGCTCATATGCCATACGTATATTCATACTTCTGTTTCCTTTCATAGTAATATCTTCTGTTTACTTTCGTATCAAATGGTGAGAGTATTGAACAAAAGATGTGTTCTGACTTCTGAGTATTTCTACATAATACCCAGGATTTAAGACCTGTCCAGGAAGGCTCTACAAGCAGCACAGTTAGAAATGAACGGGATATGGGAATGCCACCACTTTTTGAAGAGTTAATGCAAGAAAGTAATGATGAGCCTTGTGCTAACGTTTACTCATCTGGACCTGGTAATGTGTCCAAAGACAGTGAAGACGTCCCTCTTCCTGACTCGCATGCTTTGCTGCATGTTACCAACAGAAGAAAGCCAAAGGCAATGGTATGATTTTGTTACTTAGTGTTAAGTTGTTGGCCTTCTATAAATACAAGATAATTCAAGTTTTTATTTCTCTTTCTAAAAAATATTTTGTAACTTTTTAGCTACATATCTGACTGCTGAGTATGTGTTCTTGCCAGAAGAAATCAGATCAAGAGCAATTCAGGGGGAGAGCTGGTGAACTATTAATACCCCAGGACCCCTGTGATGGGAATGATGCTCTACGCCACAAAAACACTGTGCCTTGTGTAGTTAGTAGCTTATCTTCTCGAGAATCTGAAGCCATTCTTGTCATCAAACAACTTCAAGATCAGGTAATAGTTTTTACCCTAGTATCATCCTGTTCTGGAATCGAAGAATAAACAGTTGAGTAATTGAATACATCGCAAGCAGATCAAGCTGCTGGAGGCAGAGAAGAGTTCTGTTCAAACTAATTTGGATGCTGTTCTTGTGCTGGCAACTCAACAGAAGGTTTCATTTAATGAGGAGTATGAAGAGGTGAGTTATGTTAGACTTCGGAAAAGGAAATTTGAAAGTATCCAACTTGGTGACTGATGTGTACTGCAAACTAGTTCCATTATTTTTTTCTCGAACACGCAGGAGAGCTGCGTATCATCTCATTAATGATAGAACTATAGAAGGTGAACAGTACAAGGGCTAAAGACCCTACAGAAACATAAACAAGAACATAAAAACTAGAACACTAAAACATCTATTCCAGAGAAGCAACACCATGCCTCAACCTGGGACATTACCATAAATTGAGAGCAAGGACAAATCATTAGCACTAGCGAGACACCACAAACTACACTCATGCTCAGCTAAAGACAAGGCCCTAGCGACACTAGGCGGAACACCTTCAAAAACACACTCGTTGCGGTGCCTCCAAATACACCAAGCTCCAAATCACAAGAGAGTTGAAGCCTTTCTGGATGCCACCATTAAGGCGAGTAACTGAAGTACTCCACCAAGCCTCAAAATTGCTTTCCTTGATGTCGGGGACAGCACAGCCATTCCCCTCTTCTGGAAGATGTAGAATCAAAATTGTGTAGCGAAAACACAAGACACCTACAAATGATGAATTGTTTCGTCCTTCTGATCACATAAGGGCAAAGGGCCGGGTGCGGAAGGCCTCTTTTAGCCAACCGATCAGCTGTCCAACACCGGCTGTGCATCACAACACAAGCCAAAGGAAAAACAGCATTTGGCCGACACCCAAGATTGCCAAATGCGCTCAAAAGGACCAAAATGAGTAGAGCCGCTGAACATCAAATCATAAGCTGACTTAGAGGAGTACTGCCCACAATTTCAAAGGCATTTGATTCTATTTCTTGGGCCTTTCTCTTGGAAGTCTTGGTTCATTTGGGTTTCAATACTGCCTGGTGTAATCTGATCTCTAGCCTTTTAGCCTCTTCCTCCACTAGAATCTTGCTAAATGGTGAGCCAGGAGAAGTAATTTACCATAACAGAGGACTCAGGCAAGGGGATCCATTATCCCCCATGCTCTTCATAATAGTAATGGATGTACTCAACAGTCTATATGTAAACTCCAGCAGCGACCGTGGCTTGTGGCTCACGGTCGCTACTAGACAGCTGACCGTCTAGTAAAGAAGGGGTTGCCTCACCCTCAAATCTGTCTGCTATGTGATCAGGAGGAGGAGACCCTAAACCATTTGTTAGTCTCCTGCGTTTTCTCACTGTAAGTTTGGTTTCAAATTATGAAATCTGTCGGGTTGCAGCATCTTGCTCCTAGCCATGAGAATTCTTCTTTTGAAGATTGGTGGGAAGGTGTTACGGTAGTTCCTGTTGATCCAACATATAAGGGGCTGCACAAGGGCCTGAATTCTTTTATCATTCTTGGAGCTTGGGCCATCTGGAATCACCGCAACCACCGTGTTTTCAATGGTGTGCAACCTACTTCTAGCATGGTCATCAATTGGGTCAAGGAGTCTCACCTTTGGTGTAGGGCTGGAGTCAGTGGATTATCTAGCATCCTTGCGCTCTAGCGTACAATTGGTGATCTTTGTTTTAGGGTCTCCATGGTCACGGGTCTAGCTGTTTATATTTTTGTATTTCTACATATAATCTAGTGTGTGTGGGTTTGCGTGGAGTTGTATGAGGTTTCTCTTTTTACCTCACCTTTTCTTAATATAATGATACACATCACTATTGCGTTTTCGAAAAAGGTCTATATGTAAAGGCAGAACATGAAGGCTTACTTCAACCATTTAACCAAGGGGTGTCTGGACAAAGGCTATTCCTTTATACAGATGATGTTGCCCTATTCATCAAGCGAGCCAATGAGGAGTTGCTAACAACAAAAAACATCCTAAATATCTTTGGAGAGGCCTCAGGGCTGCAAACAAACCTAAGCAAGAGCAGCATGATCCATATCTCTTGTAAGGAAGATGTCTTAGCTACCACAGATGAGCAATGTTTTCAAGTCGGACGACTTGCTGGTCATTATGGCTGACCGACTTGGCGATTAATCACGATTTGTCAAGGACTGAGTACCCTTGACTCGCCGGACCGCGGCTACGCAGCTCGTAGCCGTCGGCCGTCTTCTCCGGTGGGGAGTATGCCTCCCAACCGCAGGCTTAACAGAGGTAGAAAGGTGAGAGACAACTGATTATTGCTTGCTTTCAAAGGTCCGGTTACAATCAATTTATAAGGCCAGCGGCCAACGCAAATGGAGAAGCTCTCCTTGATTATAGAACCTGCCCAAAACTTAGTTTCCTTCCTATGCCTTTCCTTCCTAGCCGCCAATCACTCCTAGGCCTTTCCTTTCTAGCCCTTTCCTTCCTAGCCGCCAATCACTGGCGCCCTTTCCTGTTCTGCGCCAATCACTGGCGCCCTTTCCCGTTCTGCGCGATCCCCCTGATCTGCGCGATCTCCTGCTGCGTGGTTGGCGCGTTCCTCAGCGTGGCGAATGTCCCGCGCGCGCCTCCCCCTACGGATATACGGTTGACCGTACATGACATCTCTTTCGGTCTCGAAGGCCAGCTCGTCCTCGAGCTGAAAGTTGGGAAAGCGGGCGCGGAAGTCGTCGAGGTCCTCCCACGTCGCGGACGCAGCCTGCTCATCTTGCCACTGGACCAGCACTTGACGGACGCCGCGGGTCAACCGACCAGCAAGGATGCGACCAGGGGCGGACACTATCGCGCCATTGAGAGTTGCTGGAAGCACTGGTGGCTCTGCGGGCGGTGTGCCCACGAATTTCTTGAGGACACCCACGTGGAAGACGTCATGGAGCCTGGCGCCCTCCGGAAGCTGTAGTCGCACCGCTGCCTCGTTGATGACTTCCTGGACGCGGTAGGGGCCGACGTAGCGAGGCTTTAGCTTCCCAGTAGGCGTTCGTGGCAACGACGCTGCCGACCGTTGACGGAGGCGGAGGAACGCCCAGTCGCCCACTTGGTAGACCACCTTTCAATGGTGCTGGTCGTAGGCACGTTTCTGGGACTCTTGGGGCCGATAGCAGACGTCGTTGAGGAAGGCGACACATTCCTCCATCTCTTGCGCCACAATTGCCACCCGTGTCTCGCCGGGTTCATAGGAGCGGATGGAAGGGGGGTCACGGCTGTACACCACCCTGAACGACGTCGCGTGGAGTGAAGATTGGTAGGCGGTGTTGTAAATGTACTCCGCCCAGGGAAGCCACCGAAGCCACTGCCGGGGCCGGTCGCTGGTGAAGCATCGAAGGTACATGGCAATGACGCGGTTGGCGGCCTCTGACTGGCCGTCTGTCTGTGGGTGGAAGGCGGAGGACATGTACAGCTTTGAGCCGGTGAGTGTCATCAGCTCTTTCCAGAATGACGAAGTGAAGACCGGGTCACGGTCCGAGACGATGGACTGCGGCACGCCATGAAGGCGAACCACCTCAGCGAAGAAAGCTTGCGCCATCGATTCTGCCGTGTAGGGGTGCGCCAGTGGGATGAAGTGGCAGTATTTGCTGAAGCGGCCGACGACGGTGAGGATGACCGTTTTGTCGTGCACCCGAGGCAGCGCCTCGATGAAGTCGATGCCGATGTCTGACCACACGCCGGAGGGAATCAGAAGAGGCTGTAGGAGGCCGGCTGGACGTAGGTGATCCGACTTGTATCTCTGGCACGTGCTGCAGGCCTGGGCGAACTCCTGCACAATACAACGCATGGCCGAAAAATGGAAGTCGCGCCGAAGTCGATGCAGGGTGCGGTGGACGCCCTCGTGGCCATCATTGTGTACCGCGGCCACGATCTCCTGAAGAAGGGGTGAGTCGGCTGGTATGTAGAGGCGACCCTCCATGGCGACCATGCCGCCCACAATGGACCAGGACGCCTTGCGCGTGCCTGCGCGGATCTCATCGTAGATGGCGACGAGGGCCGGGTCGGTGGCTTGGGCCTGCCGTAGACGATCGATGAAGTCGAAGCGGGGTGCTGTTACAGCCAGCAGCTCGCCCTCCTCGGTGTCCCGTCTGGACAGGGCGTCAAAGACAGTGTTCGTGGCGCCGGAGCGGTACTCAACGACGAAGTCGAAGCCCAAGAGCTTGCCAACCCAGTGATGGCGAGGTATCGTGGCGAGCCGCTGGTCGAGGAGGTATTTGAGGCTGAAGTGGTTAGTCTTGACGATGAAGTGGCGCCCCCACAGATAGGGCCGCCAGTGCTTGACCGCCTGGACCAAGCCGATGAGCTCGCGCTCGTAGGCTACGAGCGCCTGATGTCTGGGCGTGACCGACCGGCTGAAGGACACTGGGTGTCCTTCCTGGACAAGTACCGCGCCAAACCCGGACGATGACGCGTCGCACTCGACAACGAATAGCTTGGCGAAGTCCGGCATGGCGAGGACGGGGGCAGACGTGACGACCGCCTTGAGTACCGTGAAGGCGACCTTCACCGCGTCATCCCAGACGAAGTCGTCCTTCTTGAGGAGGGCCGTGAGGGGAGCATCCATCGTGCCGTAGTTGTTCACGAATCGGTGGTAGTATCCTGCGAGGCCTAGGAAGCCCCGCATGGCCCGGACGGAGCGAGGCGGTGGCCAGTCGTAAATGGCCGCTACCTTGGCCATGTCCATGGCCACGCTTGCCGCTGAGATGATGTGGCCGAGGTAGGCGACGGAGGGCGCGCTAAAAGAGCACTTAGAGCGCTTGACGAAGATCTGGTGGCGGCGCAGCTCATCGAGGACCGCCCGGAGGTGGCGGAGATGATCTGCCCATGTCTTGCTGTAAATTAGAATATCATCAAAAATACCAGCACGAATCGGCGTAGGAACGGTCGGAGCACGTCGTTCATCAGAGCTTGGAACGTGGCGGGGGCGTTGCAGAGCCTGAACGCCATCACCAGGAACTCGTACAAGCCGCCGTGGGTGCGGAACGTGGTCTTGTGTACATCTTTCGGCCGCATGCGCACCTGGTGATATCCCGACCTGAGATCCAGCTTGGTGAAGAACTTGGCGCCATGGAGCTCGTTGAGGAGTTCCTCCACCACAGGAATCAGAAACGTGTCCTTGACGGTGAGGGCGTTCAAGGCTCGGTAGTCGACGCAGAAGCGCCATGACCCCATCGGGCTTCTTGACCAAGAGGACAGGTGACGAGAACGGGGAGTCGCTGCGACGCACAATCCCCTGGTCAATCATGGCCGCACACTGCCGCTCTAGCTCATCCTTGTGGGCCGCCGGGTACTGGTAGGGGCGAACGGCCACCGGTTGCGCGCCCGGTTTAAGGAGAATGCGACGATCGTGGGCCCGCTTGGGAGGCAAGCCCGTAGGAGCCGCGAAGACCTCCTCAAACGCGTCCAGGAGAGCCTCCAGTAGCGCGTCGCCCGCGGTCGTGGTGCGCACCGCCGGCCCTTTGTTGCTTGGAGTGCCTGCCCAGGTGGTGGAGTGTCCCCTTCGTTGGAACGTCATGTGGCGAGCTGCGAGGTCTCACACAATTGGTCCCAGTGCGCCGAGCCAGCGGGTGCCGAGGACGACATCGTACCCGGCCAAGGGCATCATGAAGAGATCGGCCGGGAAGGCTTCCCCGTCGACGTGGAGCGGCGTGTTGCGGAGGACGCCGACGCAGGTGATCCGCTTGCCATTGGCCACCATTGCCGTGAGGCGTGGTCGACGTTGGGTGGGGAGGTTGGAGCAATGCGCCGCTGTTGCGGAGATGAAGTTGTGGGTACTGCCCGAGTCTAGCAGTGCAACCAGAGACACCGGGCCGAGGGTGACAGCGATCTGCATCGTGTCGGCTGCTGCGACCCCGGCCACCGCCTGCAAGGAGAAACTGGGCGCATCTGTCCCGACTGTCTCTGTCGTGTCTGTTGCGTCATCGATCTCCACGCCGTCGATGAAGAAAATCCGCCTGCAGAAACGGTTGTGGCCACAGGTATACTTCTCATTACAGTTAAAGCAGAGGCCCTGGCGGCGCCGATCCACCATTTCCTCCGTCGACAACCGTCTGTTGTTGCCTTCGTCGCGGCCCTGAGGTGCGCCCATCGGCGGCGCGGGGAGAGCAAGTTGCTGCTGGGGCGCCGGAAGCGTCTGCTTTGGTGTCGGTAGTAGGCCTCGCGATGCTGGCCGAGCCTGAGCCGGAGGCTGTCGATCGAGTTCCATCAACTCAATCTGTCGCGCCAGACTCATGGCGGCCGCCAGCGCCTCCGGGTTGTGGATCCGCACCGCGTGACTGAGCGGTGGCAGGAGCCCCCCCGGTGAAGAGTTGGACCGGTTGGAGTAGTCCTCAACGGATCCGGTGCGGCGGCACTCGGCGAGTTCGAACAACGGCGTCGACCGAAGAGCAGGGCCGAACCGTAGATGGAGCAACTCCTTGAAGCGACCCCACAGAGGCGTCCCTTCGTTGTCCTGGAGTTGGATGAACCAATGTTGTGCGATGCCCTCGAGATTATACGAGGCCATCCACACCCTTTCTTCCCCCATGGTACGTTGCTGGCGAAAGTATGATTCGCACCTGTTGACGAAGAGGAGAGGATCTGACTTGCCATCGTACTGTGGGAAGTCCAATTTCTGGAACCTCGGTGGACGATCAAGGTCGCGGGGAGCGTCAGTGCGGCCGCCGTTGGACGACGATGCGTCAGACTTCTCCTTCAGCCCGACTATGTCGGCCTGCATGTCCTTCATCATCTGGATCACGTCGGCGAGGGTGGGCTCGGACATGGTGGTGGCTGCGGGTAGCGAAGTGGGCGATGGTGGAGCGGCTGCTGGCTGGTGAGCGTTGTTGGTGGAGGGCACGGTGGGCCGGGAGTGGTCGGGCGAGGAGCGCCTGACTCGGGATACCAAGCTGTCAAGGACTGAGTACCCTTGACTCGCCGGACCGCTGCTACACAGCTCGTAGCCGTCGGCCGTCTTCTCCGGTGGGGAGTATGCCTCCCAACCGCAGGCTTAACAAAGGTAGAAAGGTGAGAGACAACTGATTATTGCTTGCTTTCAAAGGTCCGGTTACAATCAATTTATAAGGCCAGCGGCCAACGCAAATGGAGAAGCTCTCCTTGATTATAGAACCTGCCCAAAACTTAGTTTCCTGCCTAGGCCTTTCCTTCCTAGCCGCCAATCACTCCTAGGCCTTCCCTTTCTAGCCCTTTCCTTCCTAGCCGCCAATCACTGGCGCCCTTTCCTGTTCTGCGCCAATCACTGGCGCCCTTTCCCGTTCTGCGCGATCCCCCTGATCTGCGCGATCTCCTGCTGCGTGGTTGGCGCGTTCCTCAGCGCGGCGAATGTCCCGCGCGCGCCTCCCCCTACGGATATACGGTTGACCGTACATGACACGATTAGTCGGACGACTTGGGTGATTAATCGCGATTGGTCCAAACCGACTTGGGCGATTAATTGCGACTAATCGAACGACTTGAAAACATTGCAGATGAGATTTTACCTTGTACCAGAGCAGAATTTCCTTGTGTGTACTTGGGGTTGCCTTTGTCCAATAAGAAACTGAGAAAGACTGACCTCATACCTTGGGTGGAGAAAATTGCAGTCAAGCTTCCAACATGGAAAGGAACTCTAATGAACAGGGCTGGCAGGGCCACCATGGTTAGATATGTTCTATTTGCAATACCTATTTATTTGCTAATTGCTACTAATGTTCCCAAGTGGTTCATGAAGGCAGTGGATAAAATCAGAAAATGATTCTTGTGGAACGGCAGAGAACATGCCAATGGGGGTTGCTGTCTAGTGGCTTGGGATAAGGTCACTCGACCAATAGAGTTGGGAGGACTTGGTATACCCAATTTGAATGTCATGGCATGGGCTTTGCAGATAAGGTGGCAATGGCATAAGAAAGTGAGGGCTGATCGACCGTGGACAGACTTGGAACTCCCCTCTCATCCCAATGATGCTATGGCCCTTTTCTCAGCAATAGTAGTGACAGAGGTTGGAAATGGTAACAACACCCTATTCTGAATGGATCAATGGATAGATGGAAAATCTGTTCAGAACCTGGCACCAACAATTTTGCTAATGTCTCAGTTAGAACAAGAGGAAGAAAATATGTTGTTGAAGTCTTGAATAATAATAATAACTGGGTCAATGACATTCAGGGTGGGCTTTCCTGGCAGCATTTTGCAGAATTTTTCAGACTCTGGGATTATGTTCAAGAAGTGACCTTAACTGAACAGGAAGATAGACACATGGAATCTGGAATCAGATAAGAAATATTCCTATCAAAGGAAATTGCGACCTCTCTAAAGGAAATTGCGACGAATCTTATCAAAGGCCTTAATCACCCACTTTGGAAGGTCAAGAGCCATAACACGGTTAATAATGGTGGCAGTGAGGACAGACTGAACTAGGATGGCCCTGCTAGCCTAGTCATCAAATTGGCCATCCAAGCAGGAAGGAGGTCAGCTAGTAATTCAATTATGGGTTGCAACTGAGCCTTACTGAGCTTCTTTAGGGTAAGAGGTAAACCCAAATACATGGTTGGAAACACATCCAAACCACAAGGAAAACAATCTTGGACCGTCTGCATATTAGCAGGAGAACACTGAATCGGCACCACTCTACTCTTCTAAATGTTGGTTTTCAAACAAGTAGCATCTCCAAAAAGATCCAAAATCCGAGCAACAATATTAAGGTCACTAGCAACCCCGGCCGTAAAAAGAGTACCACATCATCAACATATAGAGATCCAATGTTGAATAGAACACGAAGATAGAGGTTGGAGCAGTCCATCATCCGATGCCCTAATAATAAGCACATTGAGATTGTCCATGACTAGCACAAACAACAATGGGGACAAAGGGTCCCCTTGCTGCAGCCCCCTTCTATGTGTAATGAAATCACCAGGCATCCCATTGAGAAGGATATGAGTAGAGCCCTGTTTTCAAGTCGTCGACTAGTCGGCGACTAGTCGTCCAGTCGGTCTTGAGAGGCCGACCTGGGGGACCGACTCGACTTGTCTGGCAAGTCGCTCGACTTGCCAACGACTCAAATATCTAAGTCGACTAGTCGTCAACTTGGGCTAGCAAGTCGGCCGACTTGTCCCCAGTTCGGCCCAACCACTCCAAAGGCCCATTACAAAACCTAAACCCTGACTTACCTGAAGCCGCCCCTCACTGCAGCAAGCCGGCCGCCCCTGCTGTGCAGCCGGCTGCCCCTCCTCTGCAGCACATATTTTCTTGCTATTTGTTTTCCAATTTGAACTATATGGCTGTTTTGACTTATGAGTTTATGACTTATCACTTATGTGGCTGATTTGGTTCAGTTTGAGGCTTCAAATGAGGTAAGACTTGCTGTTTATTTCAGTTTCGTTCAATTTCAGACTTCAAAAGAGGTAAAACATCCTCTTTCTTCATATATAATTGATATATTGTCTATATGAAGCCATTATATAGGCAAAACAACCACTATATTGGCAAGTCGACGACTAGTCGACTGACTTATCGACTAGTCACCAAGTCGGTACCTTGTCGACTCGACTCGACTTACCGACTTGAAAACCTTGGAGTAGAGGATGTCATGAGCAGCCCACTGAGCACATCGCGCCATTCAGGCCCAAAACCAACCCTCTCTAACACCTCTAGAAGAAAAGGCCAGGAAACGAAATCGAATGCTCTGGAAATGTCCAATTTGAGGAGAATCCTTGCTTATTTCTGAGAGGAGGAATCTAGTCGTTTGTTGAACAAGCATGAAATTATCTTGGATGAAGCACCCTTTGATGAAAGTACTTTGATTTTTGGATATCAGTTTCTCCATGTGATCCCGTAGCCTGTTAGCAAGCACGTTGGTAAAGAGCTTGGCAAAACTATGAATGAGGCTAGTATGTCTAAAATCCTTAGCAAAAACAACCCCTTCTTGCTTAACCGGGTCATCTTTGATGGGGAATCTCCTTCCATAGGCAAAGTGCAAAGAAACTTCTTAGATGAATTAGTTTGCTGGATGATGGCGGGAGCTAAACTTCTTGTGAGTTTTGGCTTAGCTGAAGCTCTTAATGTGGCTGGGTCGAGTTATGTTCCCATTATGTAATAGTCCTCTTGTGTGTGTGATTTATGGGATCTTGCCTAGCAAGGCTCCCTCTTTTGTAAGGCATTTTCTCCTCTCTAATATATAAAGATGCGCAACTCTCTTGCGCTTCGGGAAAAACAAATCTAATTTAGATTCTATATATTTTTTCGATTTGTATTTACCATTGCATTTTCCATTCCAATATAGTAGAGATATAAAAGGGCATGCCTTGTGCTGAAATCTCCCACACATGGTGGAGTCGAGGGATTTTCTATACAGCCTTACCCTTGCTTAATTATGGAAGGAAGTTGGTTTGAACATAGGATAGGACCTACAAAGCCCCAAGTGGAGAAACTCTACACTGCTAGGCTCACCCTTAGCTAAGAATATGTCACAATATCTGATGCCATCACTCTTCTTATCTAAAACTAGCAAACGTGCCCATACGTTGCACTTAACCCAATACACATTTTAATTGAATTTTGTATCATCGTTGAAAATGAGTTATTTTAATTCTTATGAGCATGGGTCATGAATCTGGGTCACATACAGGATATGGAAGGCTAGGAAATAAAGAAAAATAAGATGGAATCTGCTTATGAGAGCTTCTTTGTAGGACTTGTCTTGTTTGAGTCTTATGTTAGGATTGGGAAAACATGGGCTCCTTTGAAATGCCACTTCTTTCTCTGGCTGGTCATCTATAATAAATGTTGGACTGCAGTAGACTTGCAAAGAAGTGTTTAGAGCATCTGGAGCGGTGTTTGCCATGCGACCAAGAAGGGGAAAACATTGATCATTTGCTAGTAGGGTGTGTTTTCACCATCGTTTCAAAGTGCTTCAGAATCAGAAGAACATGTGTCTCTCATGGAAGGAACTGAAAGTGCTTCAGCTGCAGGTGGTTACATAGATCTGAGACCTCGTACTCGGCTCCAGAATGGTACAATACAGCGCATCAAGTATGGCTGTTTGGCTGCCACTAGTGAGCCCCAAAATTTAGCGGAGGCCTTGGGTGCTGAAAACTGGAAGCATGCAATCGATGCTGAATTTGAGGCCTTGGCTAAGAACAAGACTTGGCACTTGGTTCCCCCAGAAGGAATAAAAAATATTATTGATTGTAGATGGGTGTACAAGGTCAAAAAGAAGGCAGATCGTACTCTGGATAGATACAAGGCTAGATTAGTCGCTAAAGGCTTCAAGCAAAGGTACGTGATTGACTATGAGGACACATTCAGTCCAGTAGTGAAGGCGGCCACTATTCGGGTTATTCTCTCTCTAGCTGTTTCACAAGGGTGGTCACTACGACAACTTGATGTTCAGAATGCGTTTCTTCATGGCATTCTTGAGGAGGATGTATATATGAAGCAACCACCAGGTTACGAAGACAAGCTGCAGCCACACCACATTTGCAAGCTTGACAAGACCATTTATGGTCTGAAGCAGGCACCTAGAGTCTGGTATTCCAGACTCAGTGACAAACTATTGCAGCTAGGTTTTCAAGCATCCAAAGGAGACACCTCTCTGTTCTTTTACATCAAGGAAGGTATCACCATCTTCTTGCTTGTATATGTCGATGACATAATTGTTGCAAGTTCATCTCAGGATGTTGTCTCAGCTTTGCTCAAGGATCTGAAAACTGATTTTGCACTAAAAGACCTTGGACCCATTACATTATTTTCTTGGAATAGAAGTGCAGAAGGTAGATAATGGTATTCACCTCTCGCAGAGAAAGTATGCCTCAGATGTTCTTAGTCGAGTTGGTATGATAAATTGCAAGCCTACCACTACACCACTCTCTACTTCAGAAAAATTAAGCCTTCACAATGGTGAACCCCTTGGGCCTGAAGATTCAACACGGTATAGAAGCATAGTAGGTGCCCTACAATATCTAACTTTGACTCGTCCGGATCTTAGTTTTGCAGTGAACAAAGTGTGCCAATATTTGCATTCACCTACAACAGATCACTGGACAGCAGTCAAGCGTATCTTAAGGTACCTTCGATACACTCTTCACCATGGGTTGAAGATTTCAAAGTCACCTTCTCTGGTCAGTGCCTTCACTGATGCAGATTGGGTTGGAGATATTGATGACAGGCGCTCTACAGGGGGATTTACTGTTTTTCTGGGCAGTAATTTGGTATCTTGGAGCGCTCGCAAACAACCAACCGTGTCAAGATCTAGTACTGAGGCTGAATACAAAGCTATTGCAAATGCCACTGCTGAGTTGATGTGCATTCAGTCTCTATTGAAGGAACTGAAAATTTCTTGTCCCCCTACAGCAAGAATCTGGTGTGACAATATTGGAGCTACCTATCTCACAGCCAATCCAGTCTTTCATGGTTGTGTTAAGCATGTTGAAATTGACTTCCATTTTGTGCGTGAAAGAGTGGCAAGGAAGCTCCTGGATGTGAGAGTGATTTCTACAAATGACCAGATAGCAGATGGTTTTACAAAAGCTCTGACGAAGAAGATGGATCTGTTCAGAGACAATCTTAACTTATGCAAGTTATGATTGAGGGGGGATGTTAGATAATATTAAGAATGTATCTTTAAAGTAAGGAAAGGGTGATGCGCCTGTGTAAAGATAGGAAAGGATCTGTTCAGTTAGGAAAGGATCTGTTCAGTTATAGATATAATTTGAGGCAATCAATCAGATCTGTTATAGATAGAATCCAATCAATCATAATCTGTTTTGATTGATTGCTGGCGCCAGCCCCTTTGTAATCTGATGATGGTATTCCATCTCCTATAAATACATACAGGCGACCTACTATGGTAGGTAACAAACGCTTCCCAACCTGGTGTTCTTTCAGGTGAAAGAGCAGTGACCCGATTAATGGAGTGATAAGACAAGGTCTCAACTCAGTCAGTTTGGGAGCTTGGGACATTTGGAACCACAAAAACCAATGTGTTTTTGATAAAGTTTCTCCCAACATTACAACAAAGTTCTCAGAAGGGCATGCGAAGATAAAGAGCTTTGGGAGTTAGTTGGGGCTACAAATGTTTGTCTTCTTACAACCCCCATTTTAGGGCTTGAAGAGTTCTAGTTGATTTTTTTGGTTGTAATAGGTTTTAGTTTTTCCTTATGGTTCAGTTCTTGTATTTTTGCTTTTGGCCACCGTGAGGAGGCCTTTCTCTTGTACCTGTTTTGGTCTTTTTTGGCCCTCTTTTCCTTTAATATAATGATGCATAGTGTTGGAATGGGAGAAAACCCTAACCCTAATCGTGGGTTGGGAATGTATTAATAGAAGAGTTAAGTGGGCCAAAGCCTCTTACAATAGGGCTATACAAGGAAACCCTAACCGTTACTCTAACACCCCCACAGTCACAACTCTACCCGTACAGATGTTGAGACTGGATCGGAACTCAGTGAAAACACTAGACGGAAGCCCCTTGGTGAAGATGTTGGTGAACTGCGAGGTGGTTAGGACGTAGAGAATGCAGACATCGCCGATGACGACACGCTTGCGGACAAAGTGAAGGTCGATCTCCACGTGCTTCGTGCGCTGATGCTACATAAGATTGGTGGAGAGGTAGACCGAGCTGACATTGTCATAGTAGACGAGGGTGGCGCGCTCGAGGGGGCTATGGAGCTTTTGAAGAAGGTGGCGGAGCCAGAAGGCCTCGGCCATGCCGTTGGCCAAAGCGCAATACTCGGCCTCAGCGCTGGAGCGAGAGACGACGGGTGGCCGCTTCGAGGACCAGGAGACGAGGTTGGCGCCCAGAAACACAGCGTAGCCGGATGTGGACCGACACGTGTCGAGCAGACAACGCAGTTAGCGTTGGTATAGACCACTAGCTTAGAAGTCGGGGAGGGTCGGAGGAGAAGATTGAAGTCGATGGAGCCGCGAAGGTAGCGAAGAATCCTCTTGGGAGTGGTGAGGCGGGGCTCCCACGTGGTGTGCATGTGAAGGTACACTTGCTGAACGACATAGGCGATGTCAGGCCAGGCAAACGTGAGGTACTGGAGGGCGCTGGTGAAGCTCCGTCACTGTTTTCAAGTCGCCCGATTAATCGCGATTAGTCACGATTAGTCGTCTACAAGGTTTTAAAGTCGACTAGTCGACTCTAGTCGCCCGAGCACCGATAAGGTTACTAATCGCGATTAGTCATCGATTTGCTCAATTAGTCGAGTCTAGTCGACTCCTACTCGTCCTAGTCGTCCTCAATTAGTCGAGTCTAGTCGACTCCTGCTCAATCAGTGGCGGACCCAAGATTTCTTGACTGGGTATGCAAGATCAAGAGATGTCCTAGGGACATTGTCGTAGTGGCCTAGTGGGTCGGGAGGATAGCTGTGGAAGGCATAAACTAATGTGTTTGATAAGATCGTAGAGGAAGTTTTGAAGAGTAGAGATAGTGTTGCATACATACATATACTATATGGTATTTATATTTTGCAAAACAACTTTGGAGGGGGGGGGGCTCTACAGACTACAGCTGCCGCGTGATGGAAGGGGCGTAGCTGACGCTCGAGCAGAGGGCCGCCGGAGCACAGCAGGGCGACAGGAGAGGAGGACAACTGCGTTGGAGAAGGTGCGGCGGCGCTGGAGAAGGGTGCACGCGCGACTGCGCACTGCATAATGCGTGTACCATATTGGTACAAGTAGGGCAAAATAGTGTTTGTGTTGTACAGTTGGTGGGCCAGCCCATGTAATAGAGACCGAATTAGTGGCCCAAAACAGGCAAAACTAGTCGACCATTATACCTAGTCGGACGACTAATCGCGATTAGTCGGCGACTAGGACGACTAATTGCTTCCTAGTCGCTCTAGTCGAGTCAGAGACCCTAATCGAGCTCCCTCTAGCGATAAGGTCGACTAATCGTGATTAGTCGGACGACTTTAAAACCTTGGTCGTCTAAGTCGGTTTGGACCAATCGCGATTAATTGCCCAAGTTGTCCGACTAATCATGATTAATCGCGATTAATTGCCCAAGTCGGTTAGCCAGAACGACTAGCAAGTCGTCCGACCTGAAAACACCGCTCCGATAGGCCGTCACATCGCTGACCGGGGGGCCGTTGTCGTCGAAGAACTTCCCCTGAGTGTCGACAGACGTGGAGCAGGGCTTGTAGTTAAACATGCCAATACACTCCATAATGTTGAGGGCATACTGATGCTCGTAGAGGAAGAGGCCCTAGGGGGGTCGCTCCACGGTGACCCCGATGAAGTGGTGGAGAGGGCCTAGGTCCTTGATCGAGAACTCGCGCTGAAGGGCAGCAATCACGCGTTGGAGAAGGGCGGCACTGGACGCCGTGGGCACGATGTCATTGACGTAGAGGAGGTAGACGGTGTCCTTGCCGTGTTGATGGATGAATAGAGACGTGTCTGACTTGGCCTCGACGAAGCCAAGGGAGACCAAGTAGGACTGTAGGAGGCAAAGCGACTGTACCAAGCCATCGACGCCTGCTTAAGGCCATACAGAGAGCGGTTCAGCATGCAGACCAGACCCGAGCAAGTGGAGTCGACGAAGCCGGCGGGCTGACTGCATTACACCGTCTCGGTTAGTGTGTCGTGTAGGAAGGCATTCTTGACGTCTAGCTGGTGGACCGTGTAGTCCCGGGAGAGGGGAGGGAGAGGACTGCCCGAACGGTGGCGAACTTGACGATGGGGTTGAAGGCCTCGTCCTAGTCCATTCCGGGGCTCTGAGTGAAGCCCCGAAGTACCCAACGGGCCTAGTAGCAATCGAGCGAGCTGTTAGATGTGAGCTTGTGGCGGAAGATTCACTTGCCGGTGACCACGTTGGTGCCCGGGGGACAACAACACCAAGTACCAAGTGTGGTTGGCCAGCAGGGCCGCGTACTCCTCCATGGTGCGGCGTAAATGGGAAAAAAAGGATGAAAGAAAGGACAGTTTGAAAAGAGAAAAAAATCAGATTGAAAGAAACACTTTGCTCTTTATTACTAGGTATATGCGTGTGTGTATCCTTGTACTATATATATGCCCTCTGTGTTGTGCTCATTACAACATTCAACTCAAGATGTTATGCTCTAAAAAAATCCTTTAGAAAATTCTACTTCATTATTTTTCCGGGATTGTATGACAACTTCTCGTTGAAATTTGTTCTTCACCTTGAAGCTGTTGTTACATTCCATATGTTATTTGCCTATTTGCAGCTTCAGCAGATCACTCTAGCTGCAGAAGAACAAGCAAAGGTTGCTAATGAGAACCTGTCCACACTATCTGCTACTGTAAAATCCAAACAGGTACCCTGTTACCCTCTTACAGTTACATTGCATTCACTCTCTCTTTTTAAAAATCATAGTTAACATTTAGTTTGTTCCTGCAACCATTTCATGTTATAGCCTGATTTATTAATGTGACTGGGTACACTTATAATTTTTTTGCGACTTCCAGGAACTAGCATACCATTCATGTTATAGTCTGATTTATTAACGTGACTGGGTACATATATAATTTTTTGCCAAATTCCAGGAACTAGCATATGAATTCCTCTGTAATTTATTGATGGAGACTCAAGGAATAAATGTGGAGATGGATCAGTGGAGAAACTCGGTTGACAGTGCTCTTTCTTTTATTGATGAACTCTTTCAGAATCTCTGCATCATGGCACAAGGCATTCGTGTATGGTATCTCATTTTGCATGATAGCATTTCCAGATTGGACTTCGAATAACCATGCCATTTATTTAAGTTAGTTTTTATTATTCGATATTCAGAATTGAGTGTCAGCAAGCATTTTAATCAATTATAGACATCAACTCAGAGATTCGGTATGGCATATGCTTTAACAATGAAAATGTCAATCTGGTTTTCCCTAGTTTTCACCTGGGCACTAGTATCCTACTACTGCAAAGAAATATAATGTGAATTGCTACCATGATCTTTGAGGGTTGTGAATCAAGTCCATTGCTATGTTACATTTATAAGTATTGGAATAGAAAACCCTAACCCTAACAGGGGTTGGGTGATGTATTAATAGACTGAGTAAATTGGGCCACGCCCATTACAGAGGGGTGAGATAGTAATTACACGGGGAAAACCCCAAACCCTAAACGGGTATTCTAACACCCCCCGTAGTCACAACTCTATCCTGTACAGATGTTGAGACTGGAGCGAAAATCTAAAAATACACTCGACGGTAACCCCTTGGTGAAGATGTCGGCGAACTGCAGCGTGGTGGGGACGCTGAGAACCCGAATGTCACCGACGGCGACACGCTCGCGGACGAAGTGTAGGTCGATCTCCACGTGCTTCGTGCGCTGATGCTGCACGGGATTGGTGGAGAGGTAGACTGCGCTGACGTTGTCGCAGTAGACGAGGGTGGCGCGCTGCAGGGGACTGTGGAGCTCGTGGAGGAGCTGTCGCAGCCAGGAGGCCTCTGCCACGCCGTTGGCCACGGCGCGGTACTCGGCCTCAGCACTGGAGCGAGAGACGACAGGCTGCCGCTTGGCGGCCCAGGAGACGAGGTTGGCGCCCAGGAACACGGTGTAACCCGAGGTGGATCGACGCGTGTCTGGACAGCCAGCCCAGTCGGCGTCGATGTAGACCACGAGTTCCGACGTCGGGGATGGTCGGAGTAGGAGGCCGTAGTCGAGGGAGCCGTGGAGGTAGCGCAGGATCTGCATGAGAGCGGTGAGATGAGACTCCCGCAGGGTGTGCATATGCAGGCACACCTGCTGGATGGCGTAGGTGATGTCAGGCCTGGAGAAGGTGAGGTACTGGAGTGCGCCGGTCAGGCTCCGGTAGGATGTCGCATCGGCGACCGGGGGCCTGTCGTCCTCTGAGAGCTTCGCTTGAGTGTCGACAGGCGTGGAGCAGGGCTTGCAGTCGGACATGCCAGCCCGCTCCGGTATGTCGATGGCGTACTGGCGCTGATGGAGGAAGAGACCCTGGGGCCGGCGCTTGGCGGTGATGCCGAGGAAGTGGTGGAGGGGCCCCAGGTCCTTCATCGCGAACTCCCGCTGCAGGGCGACGATCGTGCGCTGTAGAAGGTCGGTGGTGGATGTCGTGAGCACAATGTCGTCGACGTAGAGCAGAAGGAAGACGGTGTCGTCGCCGCGACGGTAGATGAAAAGGGACGTGTCCGACTTGGCCTCGATGAAGCCGATGGAGGCCAAGTAGGAAGCGAAGTGACTGTACCAGGCCCGCGGCGCCTGCTTGAGGCCGTAGAGGGAGCGGTTCAGCTGGCAGACCAGATCCGGACGAGCTTCGTCGACGAAGACGGTGGGCTGGCTGCAGTAGACATTCTTTGTCAGAGTGCCGTGGAGGAAGGCATTCTTGACGTCGAGCTGATGGATCGCCCAGTCCCGGGAGAGGGCAAGGGAGAGGACGGTGCGAACAGTGGCGAACTTGACGACGGGGCTGAAGGTCTCGTCGTAGTCCACTCCGGGGCGTTGGGTGAAGCCCCGAAGGACCAAACGGGCCTTGTAGCGGTCGAGGGAGCCGTCTGAGGTAAGCTTGTGGCGAAATAGCCACTTGCCGGTGACCACGTTGGTGCCTGGTGGACATGGCACCAGGTCCCAGGTGTGGTTGGCCAGGAGGGCCGCATACTCCTCCTCCATAGCGCGTCACCAGTGTGGGTCGGCGAGAGCGGTGCGAACGGAGGAGGGGACCGGGGAGGCGTCCGGTGGAGTGGTAGTCGTATCAGCTGCCAAGATCAGCCGGTCGACAGGTCGAAGAACGCTGGCGGCGCGCCGGGTCACCATCGGGTGGACGTGCCCGGGGTCGCGATGGATGGCGACCGGGTGGTACACCGGTGGCTCGGGGCCGCGGGCGTGGCCGACTTGCGGCGGTGATAGATGACGGCGGGGTCGGCGAAGCGCACCGGGCTCGTTGACGGGCCCGGGTCATCAGGTGTCGAGGTAGTGACATGGCGGCGGCGGTAGACGAGCGCGGGGTCGGCGAAGCGAGCCGTGGGCGTTGACGGGGCCGCGCATGGTGCGGGAGGGGTCGGCGGAGCCGCGCATGGCACAGGCGTGGTCGACGGGGTCACGGGTGGCGCAGGCGTGATCGACGGGGCTGCGCGTGGCGCGGGAATAGGCGCGAGCCACGGCGTCGAGGCCGCACGGGGTGCGGGTAACGGCGCAACGCGGGGCGCCTGGGAGGAGGGGGAGAACTGATCGGACTCGAGGAGGGAGTCGAGATCGGTGGGTGGGGAGGGGCCAACAAGGTGAAACACATCCTCGTCGAAGACGACGTGACGAGAGATGATGATGCGGTGGGAGGCGAGGTCCAGACACTGATACCCCTTGTGGTCAGAGGAGTAGCCAAGGAAGAGGCGGCAGGTGGAGCGAGGAGAAAGCTTATGAGGGGCAGTAGCGGAAGTGTTAGGGTAGCAGGCACAGCCGAACACGCGAAGGTAGGCGTAGGTGGGGGCTGTGCCGTACAGGGCGAAGTAGGGAGTAGGGTGGCTCACCGCCTTGGAGGGAAGACGGTTGAGAAGGTGTGTGGCGGTGTGCAGGGCCTCTGCCCAGTAGCTGGCAGGGAGAGACGCCTGGAAGAGAAGGCAGCAGATCATATTGGTGGTGGTGCGAATCATGCGTTTAGCTCGGTCGTTTTGGGCAGAAGTGTAAGGGCACGAGAGACGCAACTGGACGCCATGAGTGAGAAAGAAAGAGCGGGGGGCGTGGTTATCGAACTCACGGCCATTGTCACACTGCAGGGCACGGACCGGGCGGTGAAACTGGCTGGAGACCCAGGCGAAGAAGTGTGTGAGGGTGGTGAACGTGTCGGACTTCAATCGAAGAGGAAAAGTCCAAAAAATGGGAAATTTCATCCAAAATCACCAAATAGTATTTATAACCAGAAAGACTGAGTACAGGAGAGGTCCAGAGATCACAATGAACCAGATCAAAATTCTGCTCAGCCCGAGAAGAAGACGTGGTGAATGGGAGACGAGTATGCTGACCTAACTGATAAGCATGACAGAGGCCCTCAAAATGTCCCCTACTACATGAAAGATCTAGGCTACTGGTAATCTTGGTCATGACGACAGGTCCGGGATGTTCGAGACGACAATGCCAAGTGGTGGAGGAGGTGGTGGAGACCAGGGCAGGAGGCGGAGACGCGCCGGAGGTGGATGGCCGGAGCGTGTAGAGGGGCCCCGAGCTGTCACAGCGCGTGAGGGGAGTCTTGGTGGCCAGATCCTTCACAGAGAAACCAGAGGGGTCAAACTCAATGGAACAGGAGTTGTCAGTGGTGAAACGACGAAGAGAAAGAAGATTATGAGTGATGTGGGGGGCTACCAGAACATCGTTGAGGTAGAACGGTCCAAGGATAACCGAGGCACCTACTGAGGTGACGGGCAGAGTGGAACCGTTTCCGACGACGATCAATGAAGGATGAGAGGAATGGGGGGGATGGGAGCGAGAGAGCGTGCCTGCAGTGGGAGTGGTGTGGTAGGAGGCACCAGAGTCGATCACCTAGTCGGAGAAAGGAGGCGTGATCGCCATGGTGCTGAAAGCGACGATGAGGGAGGCGTTGTCCCAGCCTCCAGATAATGGGGACCAAGTCGTCGTGGGGGTCCCCAGGGACAGGAGTTGGAGGCACGCCGTAGGGAGGCGTGGGAGGCACACCGTAGGGTGGCGCAGTCAAGAGGGTCGGCGCCAGGGGACGGGAGGTACGAGGGGCCTGGCCCAACCACATGGCGATGGTCCCGGTCCAGGGGTTATAGAATGACGACCACGCCTGGGCGCCACCCCGGCCGGGGGGACCACCACGAGAGGAGCCGCTACCCCCATGGCCGCTCTTGCGGGAACGACGACCTCTATCGGCGGCGGACGCCAGACGAGGGGCCGCAGGGCCGGCAGGTGTGGGGCGGGTAGGGGCTCCAGTCGACGGAGGGCGAGGGGCCTGGCCCCCTGAAGGTGCCTGACCGCTGGGAGGAGCGCTGTAGAGCGCCGGAGCCGGAGCAGGGGCCTTAGACGCCATGGTGAGCTCCTCGAGGAGAAGCTCGTTCCTAATGGCATGAAAGGTGGGAAAGGGAACGATCCTCTTGATGAGAGCCTTCAGGTGGCCATAGCGGGGGCTGAGGCCACGCAGAAGGTTCAACACCAAGGTCCGGTCGGCGACAGGCTCGCCGAGGTCGCGAAGAGAGTCCGCCATGCCCTTCATCTGGCGGCAGTACTCGTCCACGGAGAGGTCCCCCTGAGAGAACAGGTGGAATTGGGCGTCGAGGTGCAGGGGCGAGCGTCCTGGTTCCCGAGGAACTGTTCTTCGAGGGCGAGCCACGCCTGACGGCCCGTGTCCGCCTGGTCACGGATGATGTCCTGGAGCTCGACGGTGATGGTTCCGTGGAGCCAGGAGAGGACCACGGAGTCCATCAGGGACCAGGCCAGGGATGACGGGGTGGCGACGTCGTCGAGGACGTGGTCGTCGAGGGCGTAGCGCCGCAAGGTGAGGACCTGCCCCCTCCAGCGAGGGTAGTGGGAGGACGCCGGGTCCAGAACGACGGGCACGAGGGACCAGATGTTCTGTAGTCCGGCCGCCTGGGTGTGGAAAGCGGCGATGTGGTCAGCATCGAGTCCAGAGGTGCGGGGAGCCTCTAGGGTGGGCGAGGGTGTCTCCTGGTCGACCGAAGGAGGGCCAATGACGAGACGCTGCGCAGTGGCCATCTGGGCGGTCAGTGTGGCGGCCAGGGCACGCTCCTGTTCCAGCGCGCGGGACGTGGCGCGCTCGCGCTCCTGAGAGGCGGCCAGGGCAGCCTGGATGGCCGCGATGGCCGATGACATGGTGGAGTCGGTGGAGAGCGTCGTGGAAGCCCAGGTGGCATCGACAACGAGCGGACGAGTGGTGGAGCCTAGGGGGCAGCTGCCTGAGGAGGCGGGTCAGCGATAGAAGACCGGTAAGGGCGCCTGTACACGCCGGGTAGCCCGGTAGGCCAAGCCCGAAGGGGACGAGGTCGGCGGCGCGTGCGCTGGTCGCAGCAGTGGCGCTAGGCGAGGAGAGGCTGGCGGCCAGGGGCACGGCCAGGCGCACGTCGAAGCCGGTGGTGGCTGCGCCAGCGGGGGGTAGACCCGCGGCAATGCCAGCAGGGGCTAGACCCGCCGCAGCGCCAGCAGGGGCTAGACCTACGGCTGCTCAGGCATGGGCAGCCGCGTCAGGCGCGCCGACGTCGACGTTCTGCAGGGCAGCGGCATGACGGTGGTCCATGGCCAGGTGGAGAAGGGCCGACGCGGTGGAGGAGGATGACTGGCGCGTGGGGGCGGACCGACGGCGGAGGAGGAGGCAGGCAGACGCAGAAGTGGAGGATGACCGGCGCGTGGGGGCGGACCGGTGGCGGGGGCACGTCTGGCTGGGTGGAGAAGGGCCGACGTGGTGGAGGCAGGCCGACGCAGAAGTGGAGGACCAGCAGCGGGGGCACGTCGGGAATGGCGCGCGGTGGATCCGGCGGCGCGCGGGACCGGCAGGAAGGCAGGGGCGCGGCCAGGTGGGAGGAGAGGGAGGCGGCCGACGCAGGGAGGTGTGTCGCCGGCGGCTGGGAAGGGAGGAGAGGGTGCGGCGGCGGCGGCGGCTGGGAGAAGCGTCAGATGGGGAGGAAACCTAATTTGGCTCTGGTACCATATTGGAATAGAAAACCCTAACCCTAATAGGGGTTGGGTGATTTATTAATAGACTGATTAAACTGGGCCAGACCCATTACAGAGGGGTGAGATATTAATTACACGGGGAAAACCCCAAACCCTAAACGGGTATTCTAACAATAAGCTTGGAAAAATAGTACATGCAATGTCTCATCGATGGAACCCTCTGTCATTCTAATTATTTATCATGCACATTACTAAATTCTCATATGCTTAGTGTGGCACTGCATTTATTTAACTGTGAACACAGTTTCCAACAAGCCATCTTAATGCACATATGTAATTGATGTGTAATTTGGGTTTCCAAAGGAAGTAAATCACTCTGCTCATGAAGATAGTGCACGGTCCTGTTCTGTGATCAGGGACTATGAAAAACTATCAACCTGTTTGATGGACAAAGTTTACAAACTTGAATTGGAGAAGGTATATTAAAATTCTTTTTTCCTTAAACCGCTCAAGTTCTAAGCAGCTCATCTTTTTTTCAATGTTACTTTGATTTGAGTGCAGAAACTATTGGAGGAACAGTCCCAAGACCAACAAAATGAGATTTATAAGCTGAAGGCCAATCTGGAAAGCTGTGAGAAGGCCATAGATGTTCGTCACTGGTTAAGTTCTTTTCAGTCATTTAATTCTTAGTTTCTATCACCTAATATATAACTTCATTATCTGTGCACTAAAATATTTTACTTATACTCAGGACTGTACTCTTCAACATGAACTGGAGAAGGATGCCATTCTTTTAGAGTTCCTAAACCTCCAGAAGGAAGTATCTATCTTGTCATCATCTTCTTTAATGAAAGAAAAGGAATCTATCCGAAAGGAACTTGATAGAACTAAATCAAAGTTAAGAGAGACGGAGGACAAACTTAAGAATTCCATTCAGGAGAAAACAAAACTTCAGGTTACCAACAAGCAACATGCCATTGTTTATATAATTTTTATTGCCACTTAAAAGCC
Source organism: Zea luxurians (assembly GCA_029449295.1). NCBI lineage: Eukaryota > Viridiplantae > Streptophyta > Magnoliopsida > Poales > Poaceae > Zea > Zea luxurians. The sequence goes on along the minus strand of JAOPSE010000101.1, from coordinate 1,406,097 downwards.
AGCTGTTTCTGATGTATAGTTGATGCATGTTCTTTTACCAGAGTGAGAAAGCAGAGGCCCACAAAGAAATTAAGAAATTGCAAAGCCAGAGAACTTTGCTTGAACGTGATTTACGGAAACGTGATTCAGCTACTGTTGACAAAAGGCATGAACTGAATTCCATGCCACAGGAAAGTTCTGGTGCTTTTGGTCACATGCAGGTATGTGTTATTCTTTGCAAACCCCACACTTTTCTAGGATGTACTGGGCTGCTTAATGCATAATTCTCAGTTTGGTGTACATATCAGGGTCTTGGTCTAACATTGCTATCAGTTACAGGTCGACTTTTACATATCACTGTAGATGCTTAATGCATAATTTTTCCTTTGAGATCATCTCTGCTGGACAAGGAAGCAATAGCTTAGCTGGTAGAGCCTCTAGTTGATTGGCGCCCACCTGGGGTTTGATCCCAGGTGCTCTCACATTTTGTGTAGATAATTCTCCAAGGGTTTGGTAACCCCTCTCCCTTTCTCTACCTTAAAGAGAGGGGGGAATACAGATCCTTAAGGGCCAGGGAGCAAGGGAATTGGAGGGGATTGAGGGCTAGTTTGGGAACCCGAATCCCCTCCGGGATTCCTGTCATTTCCCCGGGTAGCAATTCCAAGGAGTGTCATTTAAATAAGATATTTAGTTATTTATGGAGGGTTTCCCTCCCTAGGTTTGTCTCCCCTTGCTTCCAAACTAGCCCTGAGGGGGCTAAAATCTCCTTCCTATTTAATTTTGAATAGGAAGGGGATTTTAGCCCCCTCAATCCCCTTCAATTCTCTTGCTCCAAACTAGCCCTAAAGAGATAGACATGTTTGACCAAGAATCTCATTTATCTTTTTTCTTTCAACATTCAGGAGGACTACCAAAATCTTGAGATGCATGCTTTTGATATGGATGCTGAAATTTGTTCTTTACAAGAAGCTCTTGTCACTTCAATTGATGAAAAGGATGAAGCGTTGTCTAAAGTAGGGCTTATAACATCTGAACTAGAAGATCTTGCGAATAAACTGAACTTAGCAGAATCAGAAAGGAACTCCTTTAGCAACGAGATCACACTCTTGGTATACATAACATATCTTTGCAAATATCTTTGATCTCATTGGCTCTTGTGCATCCATTTTTTCTATCCATTTTTTCTATCTTTTTGTAATGCAGACTGAAAAGTTAATTGCATCTGAATCTTCCCTTAAAAGTTTGGAGACTTCTCTCAATTCTGTATCAAGGGAAAAGGAAGATTTGGGAATGGTAAAACACTACACTTTTACCCATTTATATGTTATATGAAATGATTTCATTTTCTTTCAAATGAATGCAGCAACTTACTGATGCCCTTTTGGACATGGAATCTGAAAGATCAATTTGGGCAGCAAAGGAGAAAGAATATGTAGAAGCTAATCATAGATTGAACATCTGCCTTGATGAGAACCGCAAACTTTCAGAAGATTTGATGAAGGTACCTTTGATAGGATTGCATTTTTTAGTTCCCCTAATGTACGCATCTACCAGGTGGATTTTTCCTATCTTGGCATTGCCTAGATGCTTTTCATAGAGGCCTTACGTTGAATGTGATTCCATGTTATTTTTCACTAATAATAGCATTGCCAAATATGGATTATTGTGTTGTAGTGTATAAATGGATTGCCTACCTTCTCTTAATAGCTTAGGTTTTTGGGTTGAACTGGTTAGTGTGTCAACTCTAACATGATATCAGAGCCAAAGATCTTGAGTTCGAATCTTGGTAGAGGCTTTATTTGTGTCTCCGGCTCTCCGCCCCTTTATTTCCATGTTTGTGCCTTTCTCTCTGGCTGCACGTGAGTAGGGATGTTGAAGTGTATAAGTGGATTTACTACCTTCTAATAGCTTAGGCATTTGGGTTGAGCTGGTTAGTGCGTCCACTCTAACATATTGGTCTACGAATCTCCGTTTGGTTCTTTTGACTTTGTAAAATCTGTTTTCCTCAGTCTTGATAATTTTTTCTATAGGGGTTTCCCCTACAACCTTTCTCCGTAAAAAAACATATTGGTCTACGAAGGGCCTTTGGGTTTAATATATATTATATACTGTTTTACCATTCAAAATCAAAAAAACTTATGTATTGAATGATATATTGTAATGCACAATTAGGTGATGCAAGAGCTAGGGTGTTGTAGAGAACAATGCAAAACAATGGAGGATAAACTGGTGCTTTCCATGAAGAGTGACATGAATGAGAAAGTAATGGAATGCAGGTTAGTCTTTTCATTGAGCCTTTTTTATCAAGGCATTTGTGTGTCTTTATGTGCTTTCAGTGTTCTTTGACTGCGAAAGGACCTCTAGCGTAATGGTTAAGGCTTATGAGTAGCACTTCCAGGTCCTGGGTTCGATCCCCCTCGGGGCGAGTTTCAGGATTGGTTAAAAAATCTCCTCGCTATGCCTCGCCCGCTCCCGGGTTACGTCCTGCGCGCCACCCTCTGGCTGGGCCGTTGCAGACGCAGAGTGGGCGATGACGGCCCGCAAGAGATGGGGGGCCAGGGTTCGGGGATTTTTTTGGCCGAGACCATGTTTCAGTCTCTTAATATAATACTGGGAGGACAGTCTTTCCCTCCTCGGCTAGTTTTTTTCTTTGACCGAGGATTAGTAACATGTTATGTATGAGCTTGTACATGGTGAAAGGAGATATGGCTTGGGGAATAGTAGATTGATTATAGAGGTACAAGGGTGTAGAATATGTAGGCAAGGGTCGTCTAAGGTTTATAGAAAGCACCCAATCAATAATGATCCTTGCCTAATCTATGATCAACTATCAAAAACACCATGATCAACACATATGATAGGCCTGATCAGCCCAATCTAACACATATGGCAGGCTTGAGCAACACATATGGTAGGCCTGATCAGCGCAATTTGACACACCCCCACAGTCTGATCTTCAACCACTTCACACATTTAGACTGGACCTAAACTCAATGAAGACTAAAGATGGCAGTCCCTTGGTGAATATGTCCGCATACTAAGACGACGTTGGGACACGAAGTACACGAAGATCACCAACAGGCAACAGCGACTCACTCTCGAACAGAGTGAAATTCAATCTCAATGTGTTTGGTTCGTTGATGCTTGACCGGGTTGGAGGTCATGTAGACGACACTGATATTTTCGCAATATACTAGTGTGGCGCGATGAAGTGAGGGCGTGAAGCTCTAGAAGGAGTTGGCGCACCAGGTGGCTTCGATGACTCCATTAGCAACTGCACGATACCCAGCCTTAGCACTGGACCTTGATACAACGTTTTGATGCTTGGAGGACAAGAGATGAGGTTGTCACCAAGAAACACATGATAACCTTAGGTGGACTTGCGTGTACCTGGACAACCAGCCCAATTAGCATCAGCGTAGACTACAAAATCAATAGTCATGGAAGGTCGCAATAGAAGACCTAGGTGAAGAGTACCTCGAACGTAGCGAGGAATCCATTTTAGAGCCACAAGGTGAGGCTCCCGGGATCATGCATGTGAAGGCAGACTTGTTGTACGGAATATGTTATATCTGGGCGATTGAAGGTCAAGTAATGTAAGGCACCAGCAAGACTGCGAAAATCCATGGTGTCGGCCACAGGCGCACCATTAGCAATAGCCACCTTGGGGTTTGTGTCAACTAGTGTTGGAAGAATGTTGAGTATATACTATTTCTGAGAGAGAAGACCATCGCCGCAACATTGAACATGCATATTGAGGAAGTGGTGTAGCTCACCCAGATCCTTCATGGAGAATTCGTACTGGAGGGCCGAGATAATTTGTCGAACGAGTAGACGAGGAGGCTGTGAGAACGATGTCGTCAACATAACGGAGTAGATAAGCATTGTTTGATCCATGCCGATAGATGAAGATCAAAGTGTCCGAATAAGCTTCAATAAACCCAAGAGAAGTCAGATGTGTAGCAAACCTATTGTACTTTGCATGAGGAGCATGTTTGAGCCCGTAGAGAGACTTGTTGAGCCGAAAACAAAGTCTGGGTGGGCTAGGTCCTCGAAACCGGATGACTGCATATAGTAGATAGTCTCGGTCAAAGTGCCATGGAGGAAAGCATTCTTCACATCGAGCTGGTGAGCAGGCCAATGGCAAGAGAGGGCAAGAGAGCACAATGTGAATAGCCGCTGGTTTCACCACCATGATTTGTCGCTGGGTGAAGCCACGGAGGACCCAACACGCCTTGTAGCGGTAGCGCTCAAGTGACCCGTCTATGTGGAACTTGTGCTTGAAGAACCACTTGCTCGTCACCATGTTGGCGTATGGCGGGCAAGGGTCAAGATCCCATGTGTGGTTCACTAGAAGAGCAACATCTTCATCCTCCATAGCAGCACACCAACTCGTGTCGACGAGACATAGAGCGCGCGCGTCAGAGGAGCAATAGAAGGCGCCGACGAAGTGGGGAGCACCGTGGGCACTCTAGGGTCTACCTTGATGAGGCTGAGAGCACTTGCAGAGGCCGTGGGTTTTGGTGGGTAAAATGTTAATCAAGGATGTTGCTGTAGAGAGATCCTCGACCTAGCACGAGGGAGGCATGTGGGCCTAAAATAGAAGGGAGTGAACGCATTATTGATGGTGCTAATGATGCGTTCAGCTTTACCATTTTGAGGTGACGTATAGGGGCAGGACATGCGAAGGTGGATGCCTTGAGTGAGGAAGAAGAGATGGACACTAGAGTTGTCAAATTCACGCTTGTCGCACTAGACGACCTTCACGGAGGCATCGAGTTGCTTTGAGGTGTAGAAGATGAAGGCGACGAGTGTGCTGAAAGTGTTAGATTTGAGGTGCAGAGGTAAAGTCCACAAATAATGAGTGCAATCATCTAGAATGGCCAAATTATATTTGCAACATAAGACACTAATAAATGGAGATGTCCACATATCACAATGTAGAATATCAAACTTGCTAGATGCACGAGACGTAGAGACAGGAAAGGGCAGACAAACATGGTGCCCTAACTGATAAGCATAAGATTGAGCAATCCTCTATCTGATAAGACACACTAGAAGCAAGTTTTGACAATGCCTCAGTACCGGGGTAGCCATGCTATTAATGCCACACAGGGGAGGGGACCTTGGTGACCAAGGAATGAATCAGAGGAACACAGAGAGTATAGCGGCCTAGAGCTATTGCACATGGCGACCATGTTGTTGGAGTGCAGATCCTTCACCGAGCAACTGGCGAACATAGATAAGATTCTTAATTATTTGGAGGGAAACAAGAATATTATTAAGGTGCTAGGAATGAAGCAACTCTGCGGAGCCAGTCGCAAGGATTCATTCTTGTCCGGACTGTCTTGTCTTCAATGACTATTTGCTTAATGATGGCCATGGACATTCCTTCTTGTTCTTGGGTTATCAAAGCAATTGACAAAATCAGAAGAAATTTCCTGTGGAGAGAGAGGAAAGAAGCTATGGGAGGACATTGTTTGGTAGCTTGGAACGAGGTTATTAGACCAAAAGAATTTGGAGGATTGGATATCTTAAACCTGCATTTGATGAGTTGGGCTCTTAGATTGCGTTGGCTCTGGTTGAAAAAAACTGATACTGGCAGGCTTTGGGCATCCTTTAAAATAAATGCTCATCCTTCGGTTAAGGCCTTCTTCTCGGCTGTGGTTTCTTCGGTGGTGGGCAACGGTAAAAACACCTTGTTTTGGACAGATAAATGGATCGATGGCCAGAGTCTAAGTTAGCTGGCCCCTCATTTGGTCAAGTTGGTCTCTTCTAGGGCTAAAATGAGGAGTGTCCACGATGCCCTCAATTCAAGGAACTGGGTGCATGACATCAGAGGAGCTATCACTGTAAATGTTTTGTCTGATTTCCTCAATGTTTGGGACCTCACTGCAGACTGGGCCTCAAACCCGGATCAAGAGGATAAGCATATCTTGCTGCTTTCAAGCTCAGGTTTTTACTGTGCCAAATCGGCATATGCCGGTTTCTTTCTTGGAGCAACAACTTTTAAACCTTGGGAAAGGATTTGGAAAACTTGGGCTCCTAGTAAATGCAAGTTCTTCATGTGGCTTGTGGCTCACGGTCGCTGCTCCTAGCAAAGAAAGGACTGCCTCACCCTCAATTCTGTCCCCTGTGTGATCAAGAGGAAGAGACACTAAACCATTTGTTAGTCTCCTGCGTTTTCTCACGGAAAGTCTGGTTTCAGATTATGAAATCTGTCGGACTGCAGCACCTTGCTCCTAACCTTGAGAGCTCTTCCTCATGAGGATTGGTGGGAAGGAGTTGCCGCAGTTCCTGCTGATCCAGCATACAAGGGGCTGCACAAGGGCTTGAATTCTTTGATCATACTTGGTGCTTAGGCCATATGGAGTCACCGCAACCGTTGTGTATTTAATGGTGTGCAGCCTAGTTCCAGCATGGTCATCAATTGGGTCAAGGAGGAGTCTCACCTCTGGTGTAGGGCTGGAGCCAGTGATTTATCTAGCATCCTTATGCTCCAATGAACCAGTCGGTAATCTTTATTTTAGAGTCTCCACGGTCACGGGTCTAGATGTCTTTTGTTGTTATTTTTCTACCTATAATCCAGTGTATGTGGGTTTGCGTGGAGTTGTATGAGGTTTCTTCTTGCCTCACCTATTCTTCTTAGGGCCCGTTTGGCAAAGCTCCAGCTCCTGCTTCTTTAGCTCTAGATCCTGATCCTCGTGAGGAGCTGATCCTCTTGATTCTCCTAGAAAATCAGAATCATTTTTAAAACCATTTGGCAAGTAAACTGATTCTTGTCTTCTGAGAGTTGGTGATCTGTGGCGATTGTCTGTTTTACTCTTTGCAGTTCAACTTTATTACAAACCAATAAGTAGGATGCATATACGGGAAAAAATATGAAACAATAACATTTAAAATATTCCCATCATAGTAGTGCATAAAATGGTCTCAAATGTTTAATCCATAAATTGGCTCGTTATGTTTTTGTCCAATGGTAATTGCGGGTAATTTCGATCGAACTTTAAGGGGAGGTCCATATTTGGTTGGTTGAGGAGCTGTTTTAAGGGAGGGTGGAGCAGGTTTTTTTAGATCCCACCTTTCTTCACAAAAACGACTCCCGATCTTTCGGCTCCACACGAGAATCAGTTTAAAAAAGTACCCGTTTGGCACGGCTCCTCCAGATCCTCGCTTAGAATCAGGAGCTGGAGCTGTGCCAAACGGGCCCTTAATATAATGATACGCAGCTCTCCCGCGTTTTCGAAAAAAAACAAGTATGTGAAAGGGTGCTGGAAGTAGAGGTCATGTGAGAAGTAGCACCTGAGTTGAAATACAATTCATTGGTCGAAGATGTGAGTTAGGGACGCCGTGTTGAAAGCATGGCCAGAGACTGCAGATCCTAGGAGTCCAGGGCAGCTATGAGGTTATAAATCCCGGGTGTGGCCCATTGGCCGGCCTTGTGAAGGAGCATGGTGGCATAGAGATCCGTGAGGGATGGCGATGGCAGTGGCGGCCGTGGCCTCCTTGGCTTGAGCGGCACGGGCTAGGGCCGTGTTGTAGGCCTGCTGGCGCCCTATGTCCTGTTGGACAGTGGACACAGTAGAGGCGGAGTCGGCGAGGAGGGTGTTGCCGACGGCCATCTTGACGACATGATCCTTGGGCGACTGTGGTGGCGTGGGGGATGGTGTCGAGGGGAGGGGGAGGAGAGTAGGTGCCACGTGGCAGAGGAAGCCGCCATGCAGACGTAGTAGGACTGAGAGCCGACACGCTAGGCAGTGGAAGAGGGGGAAGCCAAGGTGAAACCTAGACTCGTGATACCATCAGGGGCGAAGCCAGACAACAAAATCATCGGGGTCAGTTCCATTAATTATCATCTAAATATACTAACACTACATTTGTATAGTATTTTCCAAATTTTATAGGGGTCAGCTGACCCCTATAAGAGCACGTAGCTCCGCCCCTGGATACCATGAAAGGAGATATGGCTTAGGGAATGGTAGATTGACTATAGAGGTACAAGGGGTGTACAATATATAGGCAAGGTCATCTAAGGTTTATAGAAAGCAGCCAAGCAATGGAGATCCTTGCCTAATCTATGATCAACTACCATAAACGCCTAGGTACATATGGTAGGCCTGATCAACACATATGAGGCAGGTCTGATCAGCCCAATCTAACACATATGAGAGGTCTGATTAGCACATATGATAGGCCTGATCAGCCCAATCTAACACCTGAGATGTTTCTAATATCTTTATTTCATAGTTTTTCTAACATGAATTAGGGAAGGTTTCTGAGTTTTAAAAAGAACCCTGTTGAGGTACTTTCAAATCAAAATATAGAAGAACTTGATTATGCTTTTCATCAAATTTGTACATTTTGTATTGACGTGCTCTGAGTTATTGGGCATTATTTTAAATGTTCCGAGGTAATTTTAGAAGTCAAACAATCAGTGAGTTTATAATAAACTTTAATATGGTTACAGGTCAATCAATAACTGGTTCTGGACAATAATTACATATTTAATGTATTGGGTCCAGTAGAGAAGTGTTTTTCTTTAGATGGAGTGTGTTTGCATTGCTTCACTCTTTGCTTACAATAGAAATGTCCCATTCATCAGCGAGGCTTGTAAAGCATCTGACCAAATTGTGGAGAATGGAGGAACCATTCCTGGTGCTGCGTGTGAAAATGTAAGTTTTATAGTATATGCTTATTTTGCTCTACTTTGCTTTGGGCCTTCAAAGTTTTCCAACACACCGAGACATGGTAGATTAAGATCGTTGGTAACCCTGACTGGCCTTATCTCTACGACAGGCTACATCCATCATAATCTACATGAGGCTCAGCATTATACAACCAACAATTTCACCAAATTTATTCTGCAAAACCAATTTGTTTTTCTCATCTCCTGCGTGTCATTGCATTAAGAGATATTCGATAATAATCACCAAGGTGCTATTTGTTTTTAGTGTTCCAATTAACATGATTGACCACATTTTTTCACTAATACTATTGGTTATACAACTGGGACATCACTTATTGGGCATTTCTGTACTAAATGCTACAGTTGTTTTTCCACGGAATGCAAATTTTACTAGGTTTCTTTTCTAGATTTCTATTGACTCTAGTTTGAACAGGAGCTCGACAAACAACTATTGTTGATTACTGAAGAGCGCAATTGTTTACTCTCTGAGACACAACAGATGAGATCCATGGTCGCTGAAGCAGAGGTTTTGAAAGAGAATTGTAACAGAAAGGTAAGTTAGCTTTATTTGTTACTAACCTCAGGTTACCTCAGTAATACTAACTTGTTTTTCTGTTGCTTTTTCTTTATGTAGTTAATACATGCCAAAGATACAATAGATGAGTTGAGCTCTAGGATATCTGTCATGGAAGCCAATCTGAAAAATGTAAGCATTGTTGAACTCTTGTCTACTTTATCCAAACTTAGGAAAGTTTAACTTAGTAAAAAACTAAAATGTCCTACATTCTGGAAACAACAACAAAACCTTTTAGTACCAATCAAGGTGGGTGTTAGAGGATTTGGAGACTGTTAGCTCCTTGTGTTTTGCTATTGTATTAGTCTAAATGTTATGGGCCTTGTCCTAGCCAATGTACTACTCTTATGATATAGTTACAATATTGTCTATCCTAATTAGGGTTAGGGTTTCCAACATGTTATCAAGCCTAGTTTCTCTCCATCCCTACCTTCCTTAGGCGCAACAGCCACCAGGCAATCGCCTGCTCATCCCTCCATGGCTGGCGTGCCTCCCTTCTCCCCTCCCCTCTTCTCCTGTCGTTGGTCTGTGGTCGCTGTAGCCGCGCCCGCGACACCTTCCATCGCCTCTGCGTGGCCCGCGCAAGCTGTACATGTGTCCGTTGACGTTGTGCCGCTCGCCCTTGCCTCTGCACAAACCATGTAGGGCCCACTCGTGCCCGCCTTTGCCTCTGTGTGGTGCGTGATGATTGCGCCTGCCCTGGCTCTCACTGTTCCTAGCCCTACGTCAGCCGCACTGCCTGTGCCAACCCTCGCGCCGGTCGTGCCCGCCCTTGCGGCCTTGTTTGCGCATGCGCCGCTCACTTACGTGTTGGTCATGCCCACGCCGGCTACGCTATTTCCCTTCCACGCTGACGTTGTGTCAGTTGCCCCCTAGAGCTGAAGAGGGCAATAGTAGTGTCGGTGTGAAGCTGGGCCCCTTGGTTATCTCCTCGAGGATAAGGTCGTTGCGGACCTTGACACCTTGTGGAAGGACTGGATCACTAGAAAGGCACCTAGCGGGTGATCTAGGTCCGCAAGTGATAGTAGCGCTTGTTGAGGCCTTGTAGACAGTTGAGGACGAGCGTACGATCAGAGACATGCTCTTTGAGATCATGGAGGGAGTCTGTCGTGCCCTTCACCTGGCGGCAATACTTGGTTATGGAGAGATTGCCCCGCATGAAGGTCCAAAAGGCGGAGTCGAGGTGGAGAGCACGGGCCTCGCAGTTGTCGAGGAATTGCTCCTCAATGGCAACCTAGGCCTAACAGGCAGTACCACCATGCTCGAGGATACGTCCGAAGGTCGACCATGACAGTCCTAGGATCCAGGAGAGGAAACACAGACCTTCAGCAAATGTTGGAAAATCATGCTCCTCAATGGCAACCATGACAGTCCTTCAGCATTACTCCACCAATCTTGGAAAATCATGTCCTCAGGCCCAGACGCCAAGTATTGCAGCCCCACTTTACACAACACCTGCCGCCAAATGTTTCTAGAGAACACACAGGAGAGCAAAATATGCTGGACTATTTCTTCTTGCTGATCGCAAAAGAGGCATTTGTCATGATGATCCATACCTCGTCGGGCCAATCTATCAGCCGTCCAGCACCGGTTGAGCGATGCTAACCAAATGAAAAACTTACATCTTGGAGGAGCCCAACTTTTCCAAAGTCTTTTAGCCGGTTCAAAGGATGTTGTACCGGTCCAAAATCTGTTATAAGCCGTCTTAGAGGAATAGAGGCCAGAAGCGCAAGGCACCCAAAGGTGGACATCAGGACTCCTGTCTGTAAATGAACACCTTGAATCAGGTCCCAAACAAGAAGGAACTCCCTGATGACTACATCAGTCAGACTCCCAGAGACTCCCAGAGATATCCTGAACTCAGCTGTTTTCAGCAAGAGCCTCCTGCACCGTGCGGCCTTTCCTCACCCTCATTGGAATACAACTGATCGGATAGGGGGCAAAAACTGCAATAGACTACCCTTGAATCCATCTATCCGTCCAAAAGAGAGTTGTAGCACCATCCCCCACAGAAGAGTGAACCGAGGCCTGGAAGAGAGCTTCAGCATTAGGGTGTACTTTTATGTTGAACTCAGTCTAGGGTCTCTCAGCCTGTGTTTTTCTGAGCCAGAGCCATCTCACATTGAGTGCCCAACCAAGGATTTCCAGGTTGTGAATACCCAAACCGCCAACATTAAGTGGTCTACACACCCTTGTCCAGCCAACAACACAATGGCCTCCCTCGATATCTTTTCTGCCCTTCCAGAGGAAACCCCTGCGAATCTTGTCAATGGCTTTGATAACCCATTTAGGGCATTGAAGGACAAGAAGATGATATATAGGAATGGCAGTGAGGACAGCTTTGACCAAGGTCAGTCTTCCAGCATTAGTGATCAAGGCAGATTTCCACCCTGGCAATTTGTTAGCCACCTTGTCTATAAGTTCTTGAAAGGCAATCTTTGGAAGCTTCTTCATAGACAAATGAAGGCCCAAATATCTACAAGGGAACTTTTGCACATTACAAGGAAAGATCTCCTGGGACATGTCAACTTGCTGATCATTACAGTGTATGGGAGTGATGCTACATTTGTTGATATTTGTGACAAGACCTGTAGCTTCCCCAAAAATCCTTAATATTTCCTTTAGCACATTGAGCTCATCTCCCTGCCTAAGACCTCTTCTGTGATGAATAATATCCCCAGGCTCCCCGTTAACCAAGACCCTAGTAGTGGATGAACTCAGGACCTTTGAGATTATCCCGCACCACAAAGGACCAAAACCCAAATGTCTAAGAACCTCAAAAAGGAAGGTCCAAGAGACAGTAAAAAGCCTTTCCAATGTCCAATTTCAACAAGATTCTAGAAACTTTTTGCATATGAATGGCCTTGGCTGTTTGCTGCACCATGACAAAATTATCATGTATACTTCTCCCTTTCACAAAAGCACTTTGATTCACAGAGACCAAGTCAGAGAGCTTAGGTGCAAGGCTATTAGCCAAAATCTTGGTAACAATTTTTGCAAAACTGTGAATTAGGCTTATTGGCCTGAAATCTTTCACCTCAATGGCCTCACTCTTCTTTGGCAACAAGGTTACATAGGCTGAGTTGAGCAGATATAACCTAGATGCATCCACCTGCCAAACTTTCTCCAAGGCTGACATAAAATCCATTTTGATGATAGGCCAAACCTTTTTATAAAATCTACCTATGTACCCATCTGGCCCCGGGGCCTTGTCAGAAGGAAGCGATCTGATGGTGTGCCAAACCTCGTCTTCAGTGACCATCTGCTCAAGTTCTTGGAGGTTCAGAGGACATCTGTGAAAAGCTTCCAGATTCAGGGATGATACTCTGAGAGGGACCATTCCAAGCAGCGTATTATAAAATCCCAAACAGCCTCCCTTTTCTCCTTTTGATCAACGATTAATCTATCCTCTACCTGATTTTTTCCAATAAAATTCTTCTTCCTGTATCTGTCGTGCTGGTGAAAATAATCAGTGTTGGCATCACCTTTCATCCACAACAGCCTACTCCTCAAGCGGGCTATGGTTCTCTCTATGGATACCAAAGCCAGAGAATGGTGTTTTCAACGTTGTCTTAGCCACTCTTCTTGTGGGGATAGGGATCTTGAATCTCTTGCAATTTCAAGCCTATGAAGAATCTCATTAGCCATCAACACCTGTCTTTTTATGTTGCCCACCTTTTTCTGACTCCAAGATTGTAGATGCTTGGACAGCCTCTTGAGTTTCCCAGCAAAACACTGCAGAGGGCAACTATAATTCACCGGACTGTCCGGTGAGGCACCGGACTGTCCGGTGAGCCAACGGTCAGCCGGGGCAACGGTCGGCCGAGGATTCCGCGCGTGACGCGTGGCCGAGCCAACGGTCACAAGGGGGCACCGGACAGTGTCCGGTGCGCCAACGGCTCTGGATCTGCAACGGTCGGCTTCGCCAAATAAGGAAAGAAATCTGCACCGGACAGTGTCCGGTGGTGCACCGGACTGTCCGGTGCGCCAGTCGACAGAAGGCAAGAATTACCTTCCTACAATGCTCTCAACGGCTTCTAGCTGCCTTGGGGCTATAAAAGGGACCCCTTGGCGCATGGAGAAGACATCCAAGCATTCTTTGAGCATAGTTGATCACTCACACTTCGTTCTTGCGCACTTGTTCGACATTCTTAGTGATTTGAGCTCCGTTCTAGTGAGAAACTCGTGATAGTCTCTTGAGCTCAAGTCCGGGTCTTGTGTGTGCGTATTTGCTGTGATCTTTGTGTCTTGTGTGAGTTGCTCATCCCTCCCTTACTCCGCGCTTCTTTGTGAACATCTTTGTAAGGGCGAGAGACTCTAAGTTGTGGAGATTCCTCGCAAGCGGGATATAGAAAAGCAAAGCAAAACACCGTGGTATTCAAGTGGGTCTTTGGACCGCTTGAGAGGGGTTGATTGCAACCCTCGTCCGTTGGGACGCCACAACGTGGAGTAGGCAAGTTTTGTACTTGGCCGAACCACGGGATAAACCACTGTGTCTATCTGTGTTGATCTTCTTGTGGTTATCGTGTCTTGCTTAGACTCTTCTCTAGCCACTTGACGATTATTGTGCTAACGCTTAACCAAGTTTTTGTGGCTTAAGTTTAAGTTTTACAGGATTACCTATTCACCCCCCCTTTAGGTGCTCTCACCTAGGCCAGCAGACATCACCTGGACATTCACCTGGACATCCAGAAGATGGATATCAATAGGCACTGACCACCCGAACAAAGCTGACAAGGCCTTAATATGGGATTCAGACAAAGGAGAGTTGAACAACCTGCCATATTTTTCAAGAGCTTCATCGCTGATCACTTCCTTCGCATTAACAATATCCATTGTTCTTATTAGGTCAATTTGGATCTGCCTGGATGCATCATTTGGGGTCCTCCGCTTAGCCAATCTGCTGCTTCAACGAGGGACAAAATCAGGTGGTAACTGTTTACTTCTTTTCAGAGGTGTCAGTGGGGGGAGCAGGCCATCCGTCTTCTTCGTCACCATGGCGACGAAATCACAACCAGGGGTTGTCTTTAACATGCCCAGATTCCACTGAAATATCTTCATGTGGGCTAGGCGTCTATCGCAAGGGATCCCTCTGCCTTCTTCTACTATATACCTTCAAGGTTGAACTCTCATGAATGGTGGTAGAGGGATCCAAGGTGCCCTGAACCGAAACCTCGCACTGACCGACATCTTCTGCAGTTTCAGCCGTAGAGGACATACAATGGGGCGAGACTAGCCCAGCAAGGCCCGTCCCAGCGACCCATCACCGACGTCGGGGACCAGGCGTGGGCCCAAGAGACCCCTGCGTTCCGGCAAGTTTCGCGGGTGGGACAGGGGGAGGGGTTTGCTGTCGAGGCGACCCATCTTCAAAAGCGGAACATACCAGCCCAGCAACAGTTTGAATACCTGCTGCCTCGAGACCATGCACCAAATCTTCAGCTCGTCTTTCCAGCACACAAACCATCTCTCGCGCTTCCCTCACATTGAGCTCCGCGCCCTCAACGGAAGGGTGCAACACCGGCAGTAGATCTTCTGCCGCATCGCTGACCGTGCCGGTGAACGACTCCCTAGGCGTGATCAACACATCATCTCCGACTCTTTGGGAAGGCCGTTGCGGCCCTAGGCGAGAAAGAGCTTAGCGGCGCCTGCCATCCGAGCCGCGTGACCGGCGTGGGGAAGAAGGCCCGCCAAAATGGCCTTGGCTGCCACCAGGCTGGTGGCCGCCATCGCCATCGGGGGGAGCACCATCTTCATCATCAGCAGGGAGGGCGCCATCTTCAACCGGGTCAGATGGCCCACGATCATCAACAGGAGTTGCCGTCATGTTTAGCTTGTAGGATAAACATCTCTTCTCACTAGAGCAAGGACCTATCTCCGTGATGAGGAGATCCATATTACGATGAAGATTCGTCGGTTTTATACACCATGCTCTCAACATGAAGGATGAGTAATCAGACTTCATCACGGCCGCCGGGTGTAAGTCATCGATAATACATGAATCACGCAGCAGCTGCTCGGCAGTAGCTCTTGACCACGCATGCGACGGAATACCCCTAATCTCCACATCCATTAGCGCTGGTAATGTCGCCGCAAACGCATTCGCACAACTCTTCCACCTCTTGAAAACAAGATCAAACCGTGGCCCTCTAAAGATCATTCCTCCATTGACCACCCTTGAAACCGTATCTTCATCAGGAAAAAGCAGCAAGAAATCTTCCGGCAAGGCCCGATGAATAGACATGTTATCTATATTGACGTTGAAACTTTGAGCTATTTCTTCGATGATGTCAACTGCTAGAACCTCCGGCCTGATACCAACAACTGTGACGAACAGGGCCCTCCGCAGCGCTGCCTCTTCCCTTGCCATCTCATCGGAGAATTCCAGCACCCATGAATGGGGGGCTTCATGGAATCAGCATGTTGCACAACCCCCTCCGCGACCAACCCTCCAGAGGAGGCAGAAGCAGGTGACCGCGATCGCTGATCATGTGCATCGCCAACCGCAGCCCGCCGACGTTTCGCCCGACGCCTCTGACTCCTTCCTCCAATGACTGATGGAATAGACTCTCTGGAGCCCTGAGCCATCAACGGGGGTGAAAAGAGTTCTCCCCCGGTGGCCGGCTGCGACGGAGCAATCCGCCTCCATACCGATTCTCTTCGCTTGAAACCTTGGGAGATTCCTCCATGCAGACCAGGATCCTGCATCTTTCCGAGACGCTGCCACACCGGAACTCGGCCGACTTGATTCCTGCGCCCTCCGAGTCACCTGAAGTGGACACCCGAGAGCACGATGGCCAAATCCCAGGCATCGAAAACAGCCGGAAGGACGTCGACAGGAAGCAGCGAAATGAGAGGGAGAGACAATTGAAGCACCGCCCTCAGAGATCCTCAGGGGACCATCTACGAGGAGAGGGAGGGAGACGCCTAGCATGCCTACAGGCCACCACCTGCCACCAGCCCTTAGCTAGAGGCGGACGTGCAGACTCTTGGGTTTGCACCACCTAGTCGGCCGCCGACTGCCCCACTGCACCGGCCAGAGGGGCTCTGCACGGTCGAAGAGGAAAAGTGGTCCCCAGGGGAGGAGTGGAAGCAGGACTCCCGCCACAGGAGAGAGCCGCCTCTTTGTAGGAACACGACACCACCCAGGAACAACCAGAAGACGAAGAGATAGGGCTGGCGTTACTCCATCTCTGGAATTTGGACCGCCCAGCCTGGGAAACCGAAACAGCGTGCACAGTGCGCCCTGGTGCCAGGAGAGTGTGATTTGTGCTGGTGTTCGCCGTGTTCGGAGAGAAGTCCGGCGAGGGGCTGTGGCGGTGGGTGTGGGCGCCAGGGAGGGGAGGGGCGGGGGCGGAGGGTTTGGAGCCATCCAGACTCGACAAGTTCATCTACCTGGGATGAAATTCTAAAATCACTTCTTAATGCTGACCTCATTGGCTTTCAATTGTGTTCGGTCTTAATATTGTATTGATTTGCATGCTCTGATCAGTTCAACCCAAAAGGCTAGACTCTTAGGCCTAGTTTGGATATTCTAGTATTGACCTCAATCCACATGTATTGCGGTGGATTGGGGTGTAACTTAAATTAATTTACACCCCAATCCACCTCAACACATGTGGATTGAGGTCAATACTAGAGTATCCAAACAAAGCCTGCATGTCTTTTTTTGATATTCTATGCAGGCTTAAATACTAGAGTATCTACATGTGGATTGAGGTCAATACTAGAGTATCTAAACAAAGCCTGCATAGGTAAAAAAACATGAGGTCAATACTAGGTCAATAAGAAATATGAAATATGGATAAAGTGGCCAATTCATTTCATATTTCAACAAGAAAGACATGCAACTGTGGAGTTAAAATAAGTTAGATTATATAATTTGGACAGATTATAATAAAAAAAACTGTGCGGCATCTTGTTAAACTTTAAAATCAGTTTTCTGCGTTGTATTTTCAGCAACTGGCGAGTTACGCGAAAGTGCAAATTTCATAGCATGCTTGTGTGTACAGGATACTGCGTTTAATAACAAAGAGAAGACAAAGCTTCGCATGGAGATTCGATGGCTGCGTCCACAACTTGACGCCCATCGTGGTCGGCTCAAAGAAGCGATGAATGAGATGAAGACCATGGATGCCAAATACCAAGAAGCATGCACCACGCTGAAGAAGGACCTTTCTCAGCATGGTCGCGAGATCCTGAGGTTGAGAGAGATGCTTAAAGAATCACAGAGCGCATCAAACTGAGGCTATAAGTTTCTCATATCTAATAGCTCACGTAGCAAAATGCAGATATGTCGTCGGCCCTATGGAAGCACTCGTTGTTGCGTTTGTTCGCTTCGGACCTTCCTGGTACCGTGGTTCACTGACTTTCTTTGAGGTGTGGTGCGATTCCATGCGTCAGCTACTTCTAATCCAATGCGCTTGCGCTACCGTAAAGAATCCTGATGTATGGGGGCATTTTGCTGTTCAAACTGTACCTTTTCTTTCTATTTCATCTATAGTGTAACAACTACGATAAGTAGCAGGAAGATTGAGCGAAGCTTGAGTTATCTATGAAACGATGAAAATGTCTAACGCACTGAATTAGTCTTCTTTAATATTTTTCATAAATTAAAGTCTAAGGCCATTTCATAGATTCTAATTCTATTCTAGCATATAAAATTCTAGTAAAATAAATATTTAAATATAATTATACAAATATAAAAGCTCAAACTAATGATTAGAAACGTCGATGTTTTTTCAAAATATCGAAGAGTCAACATTTTTAACTAATCCTTGATGGAGCACTAATACAGTAATATTGTTGTCTCATGATCTGCGTCAAGATTAGGCATTTTCTACGAGTTTGATTTTTTCTACTTCGGAACGGTGAATCGCTCAAACATTTACATCATAAGTTAGGTTATCTGTAATCTTTTAGGGTAATATTTGAACTCCGCGTCGCTATTGAATTGTTTAGGTGATGCTGGACACCAAGATTAATGAGCATAAATTTTTAATTGATCTATTTTAGGCTAATGAGAACGGTAGAAACACATTTGCTACTCAATGCACTAATGGGAGCATTAATCACGTGATTATCAACTCCCAGGTTACTCACTAGGCAAATGCTGTCCCTCACATTCTAAATGTTTTTTCAACTAATTAAATTAGTAAAAGACTTAAAATGGTTGAGGTTGAGGTAGGGATGGCAACAAGTCGGGTGGAGCAAAAACCTACATGCGGTCGCACTCGTGGGTGTCATTCCAAACCCTCACTCAAACCCGTCCAGTTTTAGGTCACCCGTAGTTTTTTTACTCAGTGTGCACTTGTAAACAATAATTTAGCTATAAGCAATTAAATACCGACAATAATTGAGTTATATCTATGGGTTTTAAGCCTTTTCATGTTGAGCAGCAACAAAACATTTCATAAATCATTAACTAAGTTACTTATTCAAAATAATTATATTGTAACTTAACCATTTTTGTGCAAAATTAAGAATGAAACAATTTTTGGATCGGGTGCGGGTCACCCGTACCCACACCCGTAAGATCGGGTAGACATCGGGATTACGAGTTAAATTGCCATATTTAGGTGGTGGGGTGAAAGGATCGTGACGCTCAAGAGGGGGTGAATTAGGCTTTTTAAAAAATTGTTGAATAATTAAATCCTAAGAATAAGCCCAACTTCACATGCCTAGTATGTTTCACAAATAGATTAGTGCACTAGTTCAAACCCTACACTACCATGACAATACTTAAAGTAACTTGCTCAAACGTAATAGCGGAAAATAAAGCAAGGGTTTAGATGGAACACACTAAATTTTGGGGTATAAATTTTCCTTTTCTTTATTCTCAAATTCAATTATTACCCTCTCTTTATTCTCCTCTTTTCCCTAAACAATGGAGAGTTATTTTGTATTATATACAAGTATTAAGTTTAGTCAAATAAAACCCTAGAGGAGTTTATTGTTTCATCTCACGCCGAAGCCAATTTTTTGTTTGCAATGTGGTATTATTGTTGCCTATTTCTTGAATTTAGAAATTTCTATTTCGAATATTGGGTTTCCCATAAGTTAATAGGGAGCCCTACATCTAAGGGCATGTACAACCTAGATACTGCTGTACGGTACTCCAAGTACAAGATATAACTAAAACACAACATAATACAGTGGTTATGTCTAAAACATGTGTCTTACGATATTCATTGTACCAATCAGAGCATTCAATAAATTAAAGTGACCAATTAGCTAGTCTCTTGTCTCGAACATAGAGCTAAGACACTGTGTCTTCGTCAAGATACGTGTCTTGAGTTTTTTTACATTCACCCTTTTGGACACACTCTAATACACAACTTAAGACACCCATTATACATGCCCTAAGACTATTCTTCGCATCGATGCACACAATTACCCTGCCCACTCTCATCTCGTAGGCACCTTGCCCTAGGCGAGGGAAAACCCACTTTAAACCCAATGCAAGGAGCATAACCCCTCCCTCCGCACGTCTTACTCCATCCTCCTCATATCCCCCTCCTCATTCGCACACGTTTGCTCACACCTACGTCGATTCCCTTCTCTCCATCTCTGTGCACGGAGAAGTCCCCACGCGACGGTGAGGTGCCCCTATAGCAACCGAGGAGGAGCACCATCGTCTTCCTCGCTGGAGCATCGACATCCTCGCCACCAATAGTTTCCCCTCGGTGAGAAACCTTCATCCCTTCTCTGTTTTGTAACCGAAGTTACGATGCTCTCTGTCGGTAGTGACCAAATTCTGCCCTCCTTCGTCGGAACTGTAACATAGATGGTCACATCACGATGTTGAAGTTATTTATGTATAGGCCTCTCGTATATTAAATATTCATTGTATTTTACATTACTCATCCATTTTAAATGTTTTGTGTCATTCAAGTTGCTCAAGCTTCATAACGACGTCAACCACATGTTAAAAATATTATTTTGTAATGGCATATAATTTAATTAATTGATTAATTGTTTATCTGTTGGTTATTAAAATATCAATTTAATTAAACTAAATTATAGTTTTAATCTATGTTTTTTAAATACATGTTAAAGTGATTAATGCCTACTCAAATGTTTTGCATTAATACTTTCTTAGTATAAACACGATATCAGTTAGTGAATCTCGCATGACGTGTTTTCTCTAAAATTAATTAATCTGATGTTTATGAATCATGCATAACATTTTATAAATATAACGTGTCGAGTTTTAAATATGATTTCTATTGAAATTATAATCGGATTAAAGCTAAAGTAGATATTTCTATGAAATATCTTCCTTGCATGATTTATATTAGTTAAAATCAAATTAGAAATATAGTTTTACGTGCTAATCATGAAAATGTTTCGAAAGTTGTATCTTTTCAACCGTAGCTCCGATTTTCGCGTTTCTTTTTCTCGTGTGACTGTAGAAGCGAGCGTTATGACGCGTTGCATGTTTTAACAATCTTTACCCATCTATGGTGTATTGTTCCTTTTATTTCAAGTATGTTGAATGTTTGTTTGCAATCACATAGATAATAGTTAGTTTGGTTTTTACCGAAGGAGCTATAGGATTAGAACCCAAGCAACTGATTGATGAAGACAAGTGTCTTGACCAACATATATCCTATTCATATGAGAACTTACATTCCCACAACATGATTCAACCTAAGGATTGACTATATTTTTATTTATCCTGTCCTTGTTTACCTTTTTGGGTTGGGCCGTGATTATTAGTTTTATGCTAGTGCTTGAACTTAATTAATGAACATGACGTGACTGATTATGATACAATCCTTATGTTTTGGATATGATTATGAACTTGTGATACTAATGAGACTCTTATTGTGTCCCGAGTGCTTTTCTGTAAGGACCAGTTCGTTGGATGACCACCCAGAAAAT
This sequence comes from Zea luxurians, assembly GCA_029449295.1. Lineage (NCBI taxonomy): Eukaryota > Viridiplantae > Streptophyta > Magnoliopsida > Poales > Poaceae > Zea > Zea luxurians. Next base: position 1,384,975 of record JAOPSE010000101.1, on the reverse strand, counting down.
AGTGTATCCATAAGGGTAGTATGGGACGCCCTTAGCCAATTAATTAGAGGAACCTAAAGTGTAGTTTGCTTTGATGTCGTGCCATCAATGGGGTTCGGGCACAGTGATTGCTCTGCTGAGGCTGGGAGCTGAGGTTCTTTCGTTTGCTTTTGTTAGTCACCCCTTGGGGAGAGGTACTGTGTTTACCAAACCGATGAATTCACTTCGAAAGTGAATTTGGTTCTTCCAAGCCTAAGCTAGAAAGTGAATCGCGACTCATGGGTAAAGTGTTCGACTTCTATAGAGGGTTTATAAACTGATATATCAGCCGTGCTCACTGTTAAGATCGGCCTTGAGAGCTCTTTGATTAGAGATATAATTGTTATGATTGCGATGGTGGTTTTAGTTATGATGAACATGAATCCGGGGACTGATATTTCCACTATGAGGAGATATCCCATGGGCTAATAACTTGAGATTAATGTAACTTGTCTTATATTAATGATAAAACTTGACGTATTAAAAGCAACTGCTTTGAGCCTAACCCCACATAAAGTTAGTCCACTTTAGCCAAACAGGGCATTTGTTGAGTACGTTGATGTGTACTCGCCCTTGCTTTCACATAAACACTAGGTTGTCCACATTGCAACCCTTGCTCATGAGAAGAAGGCAACAAGGCGGATTTCCAGATGTTTCAAGACTATGACGAGTTCTAGAACTAGATTAGCGTTATCCTCGGTTAGTTGCCTATGAAAGTCCTTTTACTTAGCTATATTCCATTTAAGAACTTTGATCATTGTGAAGTCTAAGGCTATGAGGATGTCTTCGGTTGGCTTCTAAATGGGCAACAAGGGCAAAGGTTTCCTCATAACAAATACCTTCTTTTTGGCAAAACCCTTGGGCAGCCAACCTCACCTTATTTCTCACTAACAACCCACCCTCACTATGTTTGTTTTTAAAAACCCATTTTGTACCGATGCGATGGCAGTTTGAAGGAGGTGGCACCAAAACCCAAACCTGTTTCCTCTCAAAATTTTCAAGCTCCTCATGCATAACATTGACATAGTTAGGATTAGACAAAACGTGTCCAACATCCCAGGGCTCAAAAGAAGCAACAAAAGCTGAGTGAGCAAAATGGGACATCAGTCGATGCAGGCTCAACCGGTGCAGCCGATGCAGATAGTTCAGGATCGCTGTTGGGGCGAAGGCAAACACACTACCCTTTGCTGATGCCTTCGTCGTCCCGCCGCACTAAAGAAGACTATATCCACAGCGCGCCCGAGCAAGCCAGAGGCGCCGACCGGATGAAGACCGATGTGGTCCCCCTTTGTCCTCTCCATGGCAAGGCGAAGGGTCTGTCGAACTCTACTGGTCTCGTGCCCTTGCTACGACCGAGAGGCCCAGGTGGGATCCGGCCCACTGTGACGGGCCCCCGCGGATATGTGCATTACGGGCCGCGTCTGTAATAGCCTTTTCCGTAATGACAGTCTGTAACCTCCACTTGTGGGAATATTTTGGGGATAAACCGGGTGCTCGAGGGCAGGAACGTCTTTGGCAAGGGACGGGTGGCCGCTCGAGCGCCTATAAATACCCCATACAGTGCCCGTGAGAGGGCAGATTAACAAAGCTATTGGCATTCCTCGTTGAACCTTACAAACACTCTCTCCATTTTTCGGTTGGATCTACTTGCCCAAAAAAGCAAGTGCCAACAATCGCCCCAGTCAGTGTCGTCGTGCTCCTCCTCCACAAATATGGTCTCACCCATCTGTCTGGACCTATAAGCTCAAAGACAGAGGATGGACTAGGAGAAGTCTCATCAAAGGTTACCTCACAAGTCTCCATGATTCAGTTAGTCTCAAAGATAAGAACTCGATAAGCACGGGAATGTAAAGCACAACCGAGGAAAACACCATCAGAAGACCGTGACTGAAACTTGTCCAAATTTCCCTACTTCAAAACAAAGCATCTACAGCTAAACACCCTGAAATGACTAACCTTGGGTGGTCGTCCAATGTGGGACTGTCTACTAGGATGGATCCGTCACCGGTTGAATCCCTAGGTCTCGCTCAAGCTACTCGTTTGCAGCTCGATGGTCACAATGTTCGCACCAATCCTGGTAGTATTAGCATGTCCACACCCTTAAGGATCACCCTAACGTGTCAAGTGCACCAGACAACTAGATAACCAAACTCTTTGTCTGACCAAGAGTTCATACCACTAAATGGACCGCACCGACTCGACATACTTTCTTGGGGGCTCAAGGGTCTATGTTCTCCCTAGTGCACCAAGTGTGCTAGGCGACTAGGAGACCAAACTCTCTATCCGACGAAGAGGTCATCCTAGTAAATGAAGCCCAACCAACTTAATGAACTCACTCAGGAGCTCAACGACCTATGTCTGCACTAGCATGCCAAGTGTGCCCGATGACCAAATGACCAATCTTTATGATTGACCAAGAAGTCATCCCACTAAACAAACTGAAAGGGAAATAGGGTTAACCTTTTTTCTACAATTAATTTTGGTGGTTGAATGTCCAACACCACTACACGACGGTTGATCTTTAGCGACCCTTATTAGGTACCAACTGTTAGTTGCTAAAGGTTAGGGACCGACGGTCAGTCGCTAAATCCTTTTGTAGCAACGGTCGGTTGGTCGCTAAAAGTCTAGAAATTTAACAACTTATGATTGGTCGCTATAGATGTCGTCGGGGACTAGCGGTGGGTCGCTATAGAGCAAGGATCACTATCAAATCTTATAGTCTGAACGTACCTGTAGATGTTAGTGACTAAAAATTAATTAAAACAAGTAAATATTGATCGCTAAATTGTAGTAAAGAAAAAAAAATTATAGAAAAGAAAAAAAGAATTATGGAAAAGAAAACGAATTGTAAAAAAGGATTTTTAAGGTATTATACTTTACCTGCGGGTCCCCGCGGATATCCGAAAATAGGCAAATAGCTAATTGCGGCCAACCTGGTAGGCAAATAGCCCAGCCCACATTGATCTAACCCTACGCCACCCGGCCACACCCAGGCCTAGGGCTAGGCATTTTTAACCCGATAACCGAAACCGAACCGAACCCGAACCCGAACAGACCGAATAGATCGGTTTTTGGTTTTCGGGTTCGGGTTTCGGTTCATAGATCTCTTCTGTTCGGGTATCGGTGTAGGGTTCGGTTTCCAGCCATCCAAACCCGATTAGACACAAAGAACCGAATTATAGTGCTCCTCCCTCTGTCCCTCGGCCCAAAACGTGAAACCGAGATAGAACGGCCCAACTCAGGCACCACACTCACCAAGATCCAAGACTCCAATCCAACTGAGGCACGTCGCATGCCTCGCCCGCAACCCTAGCCCTAGCCGTACAACGCCACACTGGTCCGCCGCCGCTCTGCCGCCTCTGCGCGTGAACGCGTCGATCATCCACCGCCCTGCTGCCTCTACGGCTCTACGCGTCTGCCACGCGAAGCACCAGCCCTACAGGCCTCCACTCTGTATCGGTCTCCGCGGTCTCGGCAACTCGACTCCGCACCGGCGACTCCACACCGGTGACTCGGCCCGCATCGATTCACTGCACCGCGTTCTACACTTCTGCTCCAACTTCGGCTTCGGCGTCCTCCTCCTCGGTGCCCACGACCTCGCTGCAGACCGACCCAGCACGCAAGGTAAGCAGTTCGTTTGGGCTTGGTAACAGTTGGAGGTGACCAAATTTGTTGGAGTGCTGGAGACCTGGAGTCATACTGTGGGCGTGTGGCACAGTGGTAGCATGCTATTGCTAGAGTGCTGGAGTCATGGAGTCCGAGAACACCACATTTTTAAATTTCTTTGTGAATTGTGATGGATTGATAAACCTGTTAAGTTATTTCCTGTGGTGTATGAATTTGTCATGTATTTGTATGCACTTCTATGCAATTTATGTGAACCACTAAACCTATTTATGAATTATCATGTCTGTGTACTGTTTGGGTTGGCATAATTACAGAAGTAGCTCATCTTGCTTGAAGCTGTAATGCAGATCTCTATTCAGTTGCTGTGCTTGGATCATTGAAGGCTGTTCCTATATTTGTCTCTTTTTCTTTCTTTTCAAGCCATCTATATTAGCAATGTGAGTTGGGACTTAATTTAGCAAATAGAAGCAGTGAAACACTTGCCACTTTCATGTCACGCTGTGCCACTATAGTTGCTTCATGCATTTAAAGACTTAATTTATAAACTATCTACGTCGTGTCATATTGTCATTCAAAATGATTATTTAGAGTTAGAATCAGGTTTCTTAACACCAGCGAAACAATGAAGTTTTCTTCTACAATGGCCAATGTGCTAAGAAACCACACTGCATTGGCACATGTGACTATTGAAGACCATCCTCACTTATTGGCTGGGAAGCATGCATCAGTGCACCCATGCAAACATGCAGCTGTGATGAAAAAGATCATCGACGTTCCAATGTCGGGGGGAGTGGAACCAGAAGTTGACAAGTAATATTCCTTTATGCACCACCCTTATTTTTTGTCCCCACCAGTTTCTAACTTCTGGCTCCCCTTTTGAACAAGTACCTTTTCATATTTTTGAAATTCATAGCGACAGTCATACCGACTATCGAGTACGATTATACAATGGACGTCGACCTTGGCAGTACAAGCTGATTATTGGTTGGCTTGAACAAGGTTATTAAAACGGTAAAACGTTAAAACGTTATGAACCAACTTTTCAACGTTTAAACGTTTAAACGAACTTTGAAACGTCTTTTCAGACTTGACATAGACTTTCAAATATAGAATAAGTTCATACATAAGTTGAGTTGATAAGAATATTTTTGCGGTCAGTGAGCTCCCCACAATTTAATATAGTAACCGGAACAACAGGAGTTGAATCAATGGGCTGTGTGGCCTGTGGGTGGAGGGAAGAACTGTGCGGCTGGAGCACATGCCAAAAACTGTGCGGCTGGAGCACTGGGCAGCCACACTGGTGGCACACATGCCAAAAACTGTGCGGCTGGAGCACATACCAAAAACTGTGCGGCTGGAGCACTGGGCAGCCACACTGGTGGCGGCGTACTTCCCTGTGGGTGGAGGGAAGAGGGATGACCGGAGGAGGGAAGAGGGGGGGACGGCGGCGTGCCTGGAGGGCGGCTGAGGACGACCGACGGTGGTAGCAGGCTGGTGGCTGGTGTCTAGCGGCTGGCTGGCGGCTGGCTGGCGGGAGGCTTCAAGCCTGGAAGTTGGAACACGTCTGGCAGGAGGCTTGAAGCCTCGAAAGGCCCACTAACGCATAGAACGTCCGTAGAACCCTAAAACGTCCAAAACGCGCGTTCAGGACGTTTACACGACGCTTAAACGTCCAAAACAGACGTTCAACACTATTTTTTTAAAACGTTCGGACGTTTTGGATTCAAATCGCGTTCTAGCGCTTAAACGACGTTTAATCGTCGTTTAAACGACGCTTTAATAACAGTGGGCTTGAAGGTAAAGCATGAGCTCTTACCATCTGGCAGTTTATTTCCCACATCGATCGTACATAACAGTAGAACATGCTCAGGCTGGCTTACCTTCTTTACACTTCTCTTTGATCTAGACGGCGGGAGTCTCTGGGTCCGCCTCACCAATGTCGACGACGCCGTCACCTTGTTCCTTGTCCCAGACAAGAACGGTGCAGGTTCTCTTTGGTACCTACCTTCTGTTTGCTTGTGCTCTACAACGGCTGATTCTTCTGTTTCACGATGCTCGACTCGTCTTCTTCCTAGGGGTTCTCGTTGATGTGGTGCTCGGATTCGACTCGCTGGATCCGTACCTGGTGAGTTCTTGATGCATGCGGTTTCATTTGGATCCATTAATTAGCGCACTGGCGCATTTCTTGGAGATCTCTGCGAGAGTCGAGTTAGGAGTCCGAAGGGAGATATTTTGTTGTTTTCCGACTTTTGAAAGTCAACTTGTGCATCCCAGCGCTCATATTTTTTGTTAGCTTGTGTAAATGCCTCTGCATGTGTGCTATGATCCCGTTTTTTTGGCCCGTAGGTTACTCAGTTATTATAGTTTGAGTTCTGTAATATTCTGTTCTGAATCTCTGACAGTAGTTGCTGAGAACAGATGAAGCTAATGCCTTGGATTTTTTTGGTAAACATGGAATGCAGTCAAATTGGACTGTGTAAACACATGGAAGCGGCTTCCGATGACTGCAGTTAGTATTAGGGATGTTTTAAGGGAACCATGCTGCTTTATGAGAGTAACATCGGCGACTGGCACAATGTGAGTGCCTCCTTTTAGTTTCAGAGATAAAAAGCTTAAACTGGCCATACAGGAAATCAGGTGCACACCTATTCCTTTTGTGTAAGTTTTAGAGTAGTTTGGTAATTCAAAGTTGAAGCATATAAAGTCAGCTAGCTGTTTCATTATTTCGCTTGTTCACTATGTTCAAACTTTGGTTTGACTTGATCCTTATCTTCAAATTTTAGTTTGAATATCATAGCTAATATGGTTCATTGTTAACACAATGCTATGTGATGATGCAGGCAGGCTTCCAACAGACAAATTTGGTTACAACTTACAACCATTGTCTTTTGTCCTGTAGAGTCCTTCAGTTAGATGTTCCTGCAGATTCTGATCACAAGCATCTTTAGGTATGTAGCAGATCTTCAGCGTCAATTTGGTCTAAGTATTGTTTGCTGTGCTATTTTTAGATCTCTACTCCTGATTTATTGTTTTTAATGGAGTACGAAATCATTTGTTGGCTATAAGCAGTCATTTTATTTTTCTATGCACTTGAGTTATGAATGCATCTTCAGAGTAATGCCTATGAACACGTCTAATGTTTTCTCACCTTCCAGTCTAGAAATACAGATCACACAAGTAGTAATGGTGGTTTTAAGAATCAGTATTGAAGTTCAATATCTCAAAAGGAATGGATTATCTGCACCAGAATAACATTATACACAGAGATTTGAAGTCTGCAAATCTTCTGCTAGGCTTTGACCAAGTATGCACACTTAATCAGGTTTTTTTGAAGCTAATCATTATTAGTGCCCATTCTTTCCTCCTTTACAATTTTCTGTACAAAATCTGGAAAGTGCATAAAGGAAAACCAGTAATTCGTGTAGTACTCAATTTGGTTTTCTTATTCATTGTCTACTTCTAAGTCTGTTTTGTTTTCCTATTTAGGAGCTTGGAGCTGTTAAACAATGTATGGAGTTTGGGAGCCTTAAAACAAGAGGATACAAGTGGCGACATCACAACCCCTACAAGTTTGTGCCTTAAAACAAGAGGATACAAGAAGTTGGAGTGCTTTTGTGAAGGCTTTTGCGAATCACTTGAAGCGTTAGTACTTTTGTGAATGATTTTGTAAAGTGTTTGCAAATATGCGCAAAACATAATAACATGTGTAGGTTTTGTGAATGATTTTGTTGTGGTGCTTGTTGATGGTTTATGTGATGTGGATCTATCATTGTGCAATACTAATTAAATTTGTATATCTGTGATTATGTGTATAAAAATTGGTGATTTGTGATGCTTTTGTAAACATAACAGTTGTTGAATGCTAATTAATGGTATATTATCATTATTAACGACTATAACTAGGGGCAACTTTCTGTTGGTTGCTAAACGTATAGTATAACGACTCACGATTGGTTGCTAAATCTATAGTACAACAACCCACGGTTGGTCGCTAAATATACAATATTAGCAACGGACGGTCGGTCGTTAAAAAGATGTCGGTCGCTAAAGCCTTTAGCGATGGCACTTACAGCGACCATCCTTATGGGTCGCTAAAAGTTTTTAGCGACCAACCGTAGGTCGCTGAAGGCCGTTTTAACAACCAACCGTAGGTCGCTTTAAGTGAACCGTCGCGTAGTGCACAAACATATGGACTAACTAGTTTATTCTAGAACTCATGTATTACATGTGCATAAGGTTCAACACAAACCAATAAAAGATTGAAGTTAGGGATTAAATTGAACCAAAGCAAAGAAACCAAGTGTGCTGTGGTATGGCGCACCGGACTGTCCGGTGCACCAGGCCCGTACAGGGCTGAACCAGCCACTCTCGGGTTTCAGCAGGCGCACTCCGCTATAATTCACCGGACTGTCTGGTGTGCCACCAGACTATCCGGTGTGCTACCAGACTGTCCGGTGCACCAGCGGAGCAACAGCTAACTCACGCAATGGTCGACTGCAAAAGCTGATAATAGATGAACAGTGAAGAACAGTACGCGCAGAGTTAGAGCCGTAGAGTCAGAGGCGCACCAGATAGTGAACCGGACCTGTCCGGTGTGGCACTGGACTGTCCGGTGCCACAAGAAGACAACGACACCAATGGTCGACTGCTCCTGAACCCTAACGGTTGGGTGACGTGGTGGCGCACTGGACAGCCTACAGTGCCTGTCCGGTGGCGCAACGGACTGTCCAGTGCGCCCATCGCCAGCATCCTTCCCCAACAGCTACTTGGTGGTTGAGGGCTATAAATACCCCCCAACCACCACAACTCCAAGCATCCAAGTTTTCTGAAGTTCTCATTCAATACAAGAGCTAGTGCATTCAATCCAAGACACATTTCCAAAGATCAAATCCTCTCTAAGTCTAGTATTCATTCCAAACACCTAGTGACTTGAGAGAGAGTGTGTTCGTGTTCATTTGCGCTATTGTTGCTTGGATCGCTTTCTTCCTAACTCATTCTTGTTCCCAAGTGACTTGTAACCAAAGCAAGAGACACCTAAGTGTGTGGTGGTCCTTGCGGGGTCTAAGTGACCCGTTTGATTAAGGAGAAATCTCACTCGGTCTAAGTGACCATTTGAGAGAGGGAAATGGTTGAAAGAGACCCAGTCTTTGTGACCACCTCAACTGGGACTAGGGTCTTTGGAACCGAACCTCGGTAAAACAAATCACCATGTTCATTTGCTTGATTCCCATTTGATTTGTTTTCCTCTCTCTCCCAAACTTGAATTTAATTCTAACGCTAACCCCGGCTTGTAGTGTGTGCTTAAGTTTATAAATTTCAAGTTTCACCTATTCACCCCCTCTAGGCAACTTTCAATTGGTATCAAAGCCTGGTACTTCATTAGAGTCTAACAACTCGAAGTGATCTCGGGAGATCACGCCAAGAGGGAGATCGTGACCGGCGACAAGCCCGCAAGCTCGGGGAGGACTCTCTCAAGGGAGTCCGGCAACAAGCACAAGGAGGAATCCTCTTCCTCCATCAAGTCCCATCGGAGAGGCGACAAGAAAAAGAAGATGAAGAAAGTGGTCTACTATGAGACCGACTCATCGTCGCCTTCCACATCAAGCTCCGAGTCGTCCGTCGCTTCTAAGCGCCATGAGCGCGAGAATTATAGTAAGATGCCCCTACGCTATTCCCGTATTTCTAAACGTGCTCCATTACTTTCCGTTCCCCTAGGCAAACCACCATATTTTGATGGTGAGGATTATTGTATGTGGAGTGATAAAATGAGGCATCATCTAACCTCACTCCACAAAAGTATTTGGGATATTGTTGAGTATGGAGCGCAGGCACTAAAGGTAGGGGACAAGGACTAAGACTTGGATGAGGTCAACCAAATTAGGCACTTTAACTCCCAAGCCACAACTATACTCCTCGCCTCTTCATGTCGAGAGGAGTATAATAAGGTGTAAGGATTAAAGACCACCAAAGAAATTTGGGACGTCCTCAAAACGACGCACGAAGGGGACGAGGTGACCAAGATCACCAAGCGCGAAACGATCAAGGGAGAACTCGGTCGATTCGTCCTCAACCAAGGGGAAGAGCCTTAAGCTATGTACAACCAACTCAAGACGATGGTCAATCAAGTGCGCAACCTCGGGAGCACAAAATGGGATGACCATGAAATGGTCAAGGTTATTCTAAGATCTCTTGTTTTTCGTAATCCTACTCAAGTGCAACTAATCCGCGGAGATCCTAGATACAAGCTAATGTCTCCCGAGGAGGTGATTGGCAAGTTTGTGAGCTTTGAACTTATGATCAAAGACTCCAAACATATTGTCAACTTGGAGCAAGGCGCCACGTCAACACCCGAGGTGCAACCCGTCGCATTCAAGGTGACGAAAGAAGAGAAGAGGGAGTCTACACCAAGTAGACTTCCAATTGACGCCTCCAAGCTTGACAATGAGGAGATGCCGCTCATCATCAAGAGCTTCCATCAAATCCTCAAGCAAAGGAGGGGGAAGGACTACAAACCCCGCTCTAAGAGGGTGTGTTACAAATGTGGTAAGCCCGGTCATTTTATTGCTAAATGTCCAAATTCAAATGATAGTGACAGGGGCGACGACAAGAAAGGAAAGAAAAAGGAGAAGAAGAGGTATTACAAGAAGAAGGGTGGCGATGCCCATGTATGTCGGGAATGGGACTCCGATGAGAGCTCCACCGACTCCTCCTCCGACGAGGATGCCGCCAACATCGCCGTCAACAAGGGCCTCCTCTTCCCCAACATCGGCCACAAGTGCTTCATGGCTAAGGACGGCAAAAAGAAGAAGGTACAATCTAGAACCACCCCCAAGTATACTACATCTAGTGATGAGGGTAGTTCTAGTGATAGTGAAGATGATTTAATGTCTCTTTTTGCCAACCTTAACATGGAACAAAAGAAAAAATTAAATGAACTAATTGAGACCATTAATGAGAGGGATGATCTCTTGGAAAGCCAAGAGGACTTCCTTATTAAAGAAAATAAAAAACATGTTAAGGTGAAGAATGCTTATGCTTAGGAAGTAGAAAAATGTGATAACTTGATTAAGGTAGTGTTTGGTTGAGGAGCCAAGTAGAACGGAGCCATTCCATCCCTGATTCTAGGAACGGAGCCGCTCTATTCTGTGTTTGGTAAACTAGAACGGAGCGGATCTATTTTTTGTTTGGTTGCAGAGTTGTTGGGGGCCTTCGGCTTCCGAAGGTCCTCAAAAACATGATTTAACAATGTTTCTGGAAGTACAGTACATGAACAGGTACCTTCGGACTTGAGTTGAAACCACAGCATGGAAAAGCACGAGAAGGAGTACGAAGGATAGCGCAAAGCCGAAGCTGTGCGCAGAAGAGCTTCGGCATGATAACAGAAAAAGGAAACCAACTTAAAGATGAGAAGGCTATTTAAACCTCGATGAACTACTATAGAGTTGTTAGCAAATGCAAAGGGCATGAGTGTAATTTCACATGGGCTGCGTCCCGTGCCTATAAATAGATGAACAGTAACTCCGTACTGTTCACGTTGACTTGACATTAATCCTTGCGTCACGCTGGTACTTTCACCTTCTTTCAAGTCGAAGGTACACTTGTAATCTAATATTGTTTCTATTTTTCCATAGTAATGAAATAAAAATGAGATAGTAATAATATATGATTATTTATATTGTTTTTATGGTTTGTATGATTCTTTCTCCATCCTCATGTGTTATGTTGACGAAGGTAAGTCCTTCGTTATCTTCGTCCGAAAATCATTATATCCTAAGGGAAATAATGCTTCGAAGGACGAAGGGTTTTAACATTTAACATCTTTTGTGTTGCCTTGTTCTTAACTCATAGCATTTGAGAACAAGTCACCAACATTGGCACCCACCTCCGGTGAACCCTTTTTCGACCACCTTCAGCAAGCATCAACCTTCGTCATGCCACCAAAGAAAGCTTCGGCAACAGGGGCTGCCGTTCTGCAGCCGCTAGATCCGAATCAGGAGACCCTTTCTCTTTGGGAAGCCCAAAATCAGAAGAGGAAGGCTACTAGTCCAACACCACAAGGGGATGAGTTGGACCAGGAAATCAGGAATATGGAGATGCTTCATCAGCAGGTCCAGAAGAAGAAGGAGAAGATGGCTCGGTTAGCTGACCTCCAAAGGCAGATTGACGAAGCTACCAAAGAAGTGCGTCATCTCGCTCAAGATGAGCAGAATCGAAGGCCATACCACAGGGAATTGCACCAAGAGGGCTTCTTCAATGAGGATGACTGGTATGAGGATTTCCATCACGAAAATTTTGCTTTTGATGATGCTTCTCCTCTGTCAGCAGAACTGCAGGCTACGCCCTGGCCCCCGTCTTACAGGCCACCCCAGCTCCCCATGTATGATGGACACTCAGATCCGAAGCAGTTTTTGATGAGCTACGAAGCAACTATATCTTCGTATGACGGCAACACTGCTGTCATGGCAAAATCCTTTGTCATGGCAGTCAAAAATGTTGGACAAACTTGGTATTCTTCTCTGCGGCCAGGAACAATCACATCATGACAGAAGCTAAAGGACATGCTGATCACCAGTTTTCAAGGGTTTCAGACAAAGCCGGTTACCGCTCAGGCCTTGTTCCAGTGCACGCAAGACCAAGAGGAATACCTCCAGGCGTATGTTCGAAGGTTCTTGTATCTGAGGGCACAAGCGCCAACAGTGCCCAATGAAATTGTCATTAAGGCCATGATTAAGGGGCTTTGGCCAGGACCTTCAGCCCAATACTTCGCCAGGAAACCCCCTCAAACCCTGGAGAAACTGCTTCAGAAAATGGATGAATACATCCGTGCTGACAATGATTTTCGACAAAGAAGGGAGGAAGCTTATAGGTTCTCCGAGATGGCCAGGGGCTTCGGAGGAAGGATCCACCCTAGGCACGTCAGATCAATCCATTCCACTCAGAATGATGATAGGGGAAGTCAACAACAGAGGCCGCAATATTCTTCCTAGGCTTTGGGGCAGCAACAGAGCTATCCTTGGCCCCCAGCTACAAGGGGCAGAGGCACCAGGGGCTTCAGAGGAAGGTTTAGAGATCAGCCCAGGAAGATTTATTGTCTATTCTGCAGTGAGGACAAGGGCCACACTACCAGGATGTGCCACGTCACCATCCAGAAATAGAAAGAGATAGCAGAAGCTACAGCCCAACAGGGTCAGCCGAAGCAGGTTATGCACACTGCTTCGTATCACTCGCCGTACATTCCAGAGTACGTGGGTAACCATCCTGCAGCCTCTGTTGCCTCGGCAAGCCAATCTCAGGCGTCTTAGCAGCAGCCTCCACCCCCGCCACCATTGCAACGAGGCCAGCAGCCAGAAGGGAACCAGCACATTCATCAGCAACGGGACTTCAGAGAGGAGTCCGAAGCTCGCACAGTCAACAACACTGTGCCAGAATCGAAGCACATCTACTAGAAGATATCCTACCTCTGAAACAGTTCTAGCATTCGTTATCATTTTTCTTTTTTACTAGAGAATTCAATTCCTTGTAATAGCTTTGTCTTGGTCATAGTGGAAATATATCTCTTTTACAGACTCACGAAATCTAAAAAATTGGCGAAGCACGAAAGTTGCTCTCAAGAGGGAGCGGGGTTCATAATCACATTACAAGTTTTGCCGAGGCAATAAAAAGTCGTTCTAAGGAATGCAGTGTATGTCTCCTGAAGCAACAAAAAGTCGTTCCTCAAGGAGTGCAGTGTAAGTTTTCTGCTCAAAAGTCGTTCCAAAGGGAATGCAGAGCTTACAGCGAAAAATAAACGCTGATTCCGCTGAAGTAAAAGGTGAAGAAGCTCCTAAGGGAGGCTTACAATGAAAAATGAACGCTGATTCCGCTGAAGTAAAAGGCGAAGAAGCTCCTAAGGGAGGCTTACAGCGAAAAGTCAGCGCTGATACACCGAAAAATAAACGGTGAAGCCGAAAAGTAAACGGCAAAAATATTGTGCGCTTCATTGAAGAGAATGGGTGTGTATTTTCGGCACAAATAACATTTTGCATAGCATAACATCATTACATCATTTTGCATAACATAACATCATACATCATCTTGCATCAATGGCGCGAGAAGGGGATTCAATGTTGATCTTCGGAGAATGATTTGAAAAAGTAGTGCCAAGGCACAGCATAAGTACTGAGGAAATATAGCTTCGTCAAACTCTCAGATGAAAAGGTGATCTATTGCTTACGAAGCATAATGATTTTACGAAGATTGGATGTTTTTTACGAAATATGGATGTTCTTCACCACGCATGAAAAGAAGGGAAGGTGTTTTTTCACCGAAGGCTCAAAAATGGTATGTCTGTAAGGTTTCATGCGTCGTAAAGAATACAATTACAAGCAGCTTAAATATTGCATTCAAAATTATAAAAATACTACGCACTTTGTTCAGCAAATGTTATATTACAAATGTTTTTACAACAGAAGCTATTCTTCTTTTAAAACTGTTTCAGCAGCTTCGTTCAGCAGTCGATTAACAGCTTCGTCCAGAATAGCTTCCGCCACTTTAGAAACTTCATCTTCTTTCTCTGCTTCGGGGTTGGCCGTCAACTCGAGGGGCTCTGGAGGAGGAGATAGTTCAGCTGCGATATAAAACGTAAATAAGTCCAAAGTCGAAAAATTAGTAAAGTTAAAAAGTTATTAAGTAATACCTATTCGCCTCTCAAGTTCCGCTGCTTTCTCAGCTGCCTTCGTCGCTTCTTTTGAATCATGGGAATCTTTTTCATTCTTTTTTATCATTTCATGCACCATCCCCCGGCTGCCATTCTCCCAGATGTCAGTAAAAAACTTTCCGCCAATTAAGCTTGCTTCGGCCGAGGGATCTTGTGTATCTTCAATAGATAAAGTGGCTTCGGCTTGAGCCAAAGTTTTCACATGGTCGCAGCCTGATTTCTCTAAAATAGCTGCGATTCCTCTAGCACCCGAGAAAGCACAGATATCCCCGCAACCACTCAAAACTTCTTCAAAAGCTTCAGCTTCGTTATTGATCCAATCAATTGGTCCTTCAGGATCACCCCTTACGAAGTTGTCTTCGTTAGAAAATGTGCCAACATTGGCAAAGCTAGTCTTTATTTTCTTAACACACTCTATAGATTTTTCATAGCACCTCTCCTTGGATGCGCGAAGTTCATCAACTGTTTTTTGTAAGTGGTTCCTCCAATATATACTAATATCTCGTTCAGCCTCTGCAACACCGCATTTTTCTTTAGCTTCGAATAGCTGTTTCCGAAGAGCTTCGATTTTGTATTTTTGAGCTTCAGCTTGAGCTTTGGAAGCAGCTTCGTCTTCCCGTATTTTGTGCAACAATGAGTGTAATATTTTATCTTTTTCAAGACCTTCGTTTTTTAGTTCAATCACTTCGGAATGAAGGTTGTTCAAGGCTATGGTATATCCTTCATCTTCGGCACTTTTTTGCGCCCTGAGGGCATTGCTAAGAATAAGGCCCTGCAAAAAATGCGGTATTAAGTATAAGTAAATAGAAGATTTTATCTTTAAATACAAAAATCTAACTTTCTCACTTTTAAGCTATTGTATGCTAAGTTGTCGGCCAACTCGTCTTTTGATAACACTGAGAGCCCATCTTCTAATGTAGGGAAACCGAAGCTCTTGCTCATCTCTCGGCAGACATATATCTCTTTACTGTCTGGGAGACAATACAAAAAGTCTTCTTCCCCGCTGCCGTTGAATACCAGGGCCCCCTTTGGATATTTCAATCTTTGAGCATAAAATTGAGCTTCTCGCTTTTCTTTTTTAGATAATCTTTTTCCCGAAGCATGTCGTATAATATAATCAGTCGCTTCAGATGATGTTTCGGGAATAGGAATGGTGGTTTTTCCAGTCAGAATTGCTTCCGCAGCTTTGTTCTCTATCTTGTCTCCGATTTCCAAGGATTTCTCCTTGGCGGGCTCTGACGGCCCAGCTTCGGTCTCGGCTTGAACCTTGGAAGCTTCGGCCTCAATGTGTGTTTCCGAAGCTTCGACAGCTTTCTTCGGAGTAGAGCTTGAAGTTTTTATTGTTTCTAGCACATCTAATCCGTTGACCATTCTCTTTCTCTTGGGGGTTGTCGAGAGATCCTTTTGTGCCTTCGGCATTGTCACCTCCGCCGAAGGACTTATTACTTCCAATATTCTCGTTTTCTCAACCTTCATCTCTTCAATGTTAATCTCCTTCGGCTCATCTGATTTGGCTGATGATGCTGTCGACGATTTAGCCGGTTCAATTTTCTGCGTAATCGCAAGTTTTTTGCCTTCGGACACCAAAGAGGTCTCACCGCCAAATTCAGGCACTATGGCCGGTTCAATATAGCGTGGTCGATGAGTAAGGACCTTTACCCTTTTCCTCTTCGGCGTGGGCTCGCTCGGAGCAGCTGAAGCATCATCTCTACCGGAATCTCCACTTTTTCTTTTTTGCCCCCGGGCGGGTAACGGTAGTCAGGATACATGAACCCAATGGCATCAAAAACTCTGTTTAGTCTCTTCTTCTTCCGGTTCCCAAAGGCCGCAGATAATGCGTTATCTTCTGCTCTGGAGTACAACCCAAGCAGATCATCGCTTGTAGCTTCGATGCTTTTCAGCCAATCGTTGTGACGGAACCTCCCAAGTCATTAGGCCCACCTACAGTTGTTCTTGTCCAACAGACATCAGACAACCCTGTAGATGTTCCTGAATCACTTGTTAAGTTTGGTATCTTTTCTCTTACCTTTCCAGGAACGTTGCACCCGTCTTGCAGACATTACAGAACATCGGAGATATCGAAATGCGGAAGTGATTACATAAACTTACATTTATTTAAAAAATAAGATCAAGTTACTTATTACAGACCAGAGTTATAAAATGAGTGCTGAGTAGTATTATTACAATACCAAGGGAGGCAAAAACTCCTCCCGATAATTTTTACATAAAAGTTTCTTATGGAGGATCATGTCCTCCCGCAGCTTCACTCTTGTTTTTCCTCATGTGGAACCACCTTGGTACAAAAGCAACAAAAATTTGCTACTTCCTCACCTAAAAACAACGAGGGAATAAACCCTGAGTATGGAATTACTCAGCAAGTCTTACCCGACTAAAGAAAAGACTCTCAAGGGTATGCTGGTTATAAGGGAGTCAAGGTAAGGTATCTCAAGATCAAAGACTCTGTTTTGCATAAATGCTTACTAAAAGTGGATCCTTAAAAATCCAGTTTTATTTTCAAGTTAGGTAAACTTACCTGCAGCTAGAGTTCTTTCTAACCTAGTTCAAACACTTATCCTGAACTAGCCAAGTTCTTAATTCATCCTTTATCTTTACTGGAGTTCTACGTATAGGGCAGTGACCAAGTCTTCATAACCGTGAAGGTACGGCGATCCGAATCGATTATACTCAGCTGAGGATCTCCAATCACACGACATATGTAGCACTTAACCCTTGCATATGTCAACCCGCCACCGGGGTTCTTAAGACCAGATCAGGTTCACGCAAACCGAGAGCACAGATACACCACCGTCCAGCCTCTTGCTACGGAGGGTACACGCTACTCTCGCCACCGCTCCATGCCCATTTCGTGTTATCTTATTCTGGCCTTAGTCTGCCTGAGGCAAGGCTTACCCATGACGAGGCATGTGACCAGTTAAAGGGTCCTCGGTCAGCAAGCCTACATCGAGACGATCCTTAATCGACTCAGACGGAGACACTACACCGAGACTCTCTTCTCATGCAAGTCACCCGCCCGGTCTCAGCTTAATCATTTAAACCCAAAAACTTGGTACCTAGCAGAGGTACATCTTTTCCGATGTTGAATCCATCACGGCCGTGATGGATTCACCATCAAGTTTTATTTTTAAAAACATCCCTCCCACTTTGCCAATCATCTTTTGTAAAACAAAACCCTTTTGTTTTTGCTAAAGCAATACTAAGCATAGTAAAACCTTTTGTCAAACAGGGTATCAAGGAAGGTAATCAAGATCAAGGAAGGTAATGCAGGAATTGTTTAAACAATCAACTCCTATCACCTAATGCAACAAGCAAGTGAGAAAGATTTTAAAAACATCAAGGAAGGTGGCAAATGCACCGGGGCTTGCCTTCGTTAGTAGGTGAGTCAGGCTCAGGCCCGCAGATGTCAAAGTAGAGACAAGTCCCTGCTTGAGATTCCAAAGGTGGTGTCTTCTCTTCGGTCACTTCAATCTCTTCTTCGTTTTCTAAACATAACCATATATATGTATATAAGAATAAATGCCATGTAATGCTTATGAGAGTGCAAAGATAATAAGAATTTATTATCTAAGGTCTTGAATACAATTTTCCTTCATGGAACTCCGAGAACTTAGGGTTTCCGGAGTCAGTAAAGGAGTTCACAGGGCAGGGGGTGTTTTGGGTTCTAATTATCAAACAAGGTCCAAATCAACCCAAACTCTACCCAAAGCTTCTAAATAATGTGTAGAGCTCATATAAAAAGTTTGGACATTTTTGGAACTACTATTTATTTTCTAAAAATCCAGAACTAAGGTTTTAAACTATTTTAAATGCCTTAAAATTCCTTATTTAATCTAAAAATCATGAAACTATTTTTATTAAATACCATGGAAAATAAGGAGTCTAGGAAAATTGGTTTGACAATTTTATGATTTTTCTACAATTTTCTATGGATTTCTAAAGCTGGATAGAAATAGAAAAGGAGAAAGTCTAAACAGTGCTGGGCTGAAATCAAACCAGGCGGCCCAGGCCCACGCGAAATCGCGCGCGCGCCCGCGCCCGCGCTGGCATCTTTACAGAAAGGGCCCTGGGGTTTTGGCTAACCTTAACTGGATTCTATTACTATTACACTGTGTCGCTGACAGATTACAGAAACGCCCTCTGGTTTCTAATTCTTCACAGGGGAAGGTCCACGACGACGGCAGCGCGGAGGATGAACTCCGGTGAGGTTGCACTGGCCGATTTACGCTACGACCGGTGCTCCCGAGCGACATACACCGGATTGAACCCTCCCCGAATGATTCCCCTAACTTAATTTCACAATTGGTAAGCTATCAAGCTCTATCCACGTGAACCGCGGACGATGAGGACAATTGGTACGTGTTCCCGGTGATCTAAAGCTACTCCGTACAAATTGGTGGTTCGGCAAGCATCACAGAGCTACAAGAGTGCTCAAACGAGGGAGAGAGGGGGATGAACTGACCGGATTGGGGTTGGCCGCGGTGAGGTTCATTTCACGGTGTTCTTGAACTGGATTGGGGAGAATGCGAAATTGGAGCTTGCTGGTGATCGGCTGAGAGCAATACTAGGTTTGGGGGTGCGGTGCGCAATGATGTTGCGAAGCTAGTCACGGGCTCAATTTATAGGCAGCTTCGTCGATGGTGCTTGATTCAGCCGGGCAATGCGGGTGGCCGGAGATAAGGAAGAACATTGTGGTTGCGATTTCGTGTCCACTATCATGGCAACCTCACCGGCGACGATGAGACAGCGATAGGGAGTCACGATGATACGACGGGGTGCTCGAATACGTGGCACGAGGCTGTGCGATGATGGTTTACCGGCGAGCCCATCGAATTTCCACCGTAGCATACACGGTACGGTGGCCGGACTTGTTTATGGCCAGAGTTATCCACGGCGAGGATATTTGTGTGACCTTGAGTGCTATCCAACTTAGCCAAGCCCAAATCGCGGCGACATCAGCACGAATCGCGACGGTAGGTCACCAGCAGTGAGGACAGTTGCGCTGGCAATCTGATCCTCCCGATAGCACTGTACCATGGAGAAGTTCAGTTAACTGAACCTGACAGCCAAACTTGAAGCCAAGTTTTCTCTCGATTTCTGATGACAACTCATACCAAGCTCTGCAGCAAAGTTGTAGAGCAATATGCAATCTACAATATTGCTATATGGTGTTGCCTCAAAAAGTCACTGCATCTAGTTTGAAATTGGGCTTGAAGTTCAGGGCATCCATCTGTCAGTCTGATTTTCAGACCTAATCAGCCTGACAGCCTGACTTTGGGCTTAATGATCTCCAAATTATTCTTAACAACTATGCTCACAACCTTAAGCAAAGTTGTTCTCCTATGATTGAGCTACAAACTTGATGTAGTGACCTAGGGCAAAAACCCTAGTATTTGAAAGTTACAAGACTCAAAAGTTGAGCTCACAAGTCTGAAATTCAGACTTAGAGTAAATTCTCAATTGGGGTCCTTTTTGCAAATCAATCCAAAACTTAGGGTTTGGCTTGTAAATCTTTCCAAATGTGAACCATGTGACTTTATATGCTTCAACATAGTAGTTTTTACATTTTAGTCTAAATGTGCACAATTTTTGCACATAGGCCCCTAGGGTTTGGACTTAGGGTTTTCTAGGGTTCCAATTAGGGTTTTTGGTACCCCAGGGGTATAAATGCAATTCAACTTTATTCTTGGGACCATTTTATGACCTTTTCCTTAAAGCTTTTAGGTTTTCTCAATTTGGGTTATGTTTTACCCCTTTGATCCCCCCTTTAGGGTTAAGTGCCCTATTTAGGGTCTTATTTGCAAAACACTAGGACAATACAACTTATTTGAAATTTTTACCTAGTGAATGCTCTGTAGGTGTGTCAAACATATGCAATGCCAATGTTTATGATGCCATGCTCAAGTTTTAGTTACAGTAACACCAGGGGTGTTACATCCTTCCCCCTATAAAAGAATCTCGTCCCGAGATTAAAGGTCCTAGGGTAAGTAATGGAAAAGGAAATGTGTCACATTTTTATTTCCTTATTTCTGGTACAAGGCAGGGGTGGTGTGGGGTTTACTCTTTTATTACAACAACTATACACATCTTACAAATTACATGAGGCTAAAAAGCCTGGGAAATTCTTATCTAAAAAGTCTTGAGTTTCCCATGTAGCCTCTTCTTCAGAATGTTGGTTCCACTGTATCTTATAGAACTTGAGAGTTTTTCTCCGGGTAACCCTGTCCTTTTGATCCAAGACCCGAATAGGATGTTTGGAATATGTCAAGTCTGGTTCAAGGACAACATCTGTCACTTCAACGGTTCGATCTGGTACCCGAAGACATTTCTTCAATTGTGACACATGGAACACATTGTGTACAGCAGACAAGGTTTCGGGTAGTTGAAGTCGATATGCCACTGGCCCATATCTTTCAAGTATAGGAAATGGACCAATGTACCTGGGTGCAAGCTTTCCTTTTATCCCGAATCGCGATACAGCCTTCATTGGTGAAACCTTCAGGTAGACATAGTCCCCTTCAAGAAAATACAAGGGCATTCGCCATTTGTCTGCATAACTTTTCTGACGAGCTTGGGCCTTCTTCATATTATGAATTATTTTCTGAACCTTTTCTTCGGTCTCTTTTACCATATCAGGCCTGAAGAAGTACCTTTCACCAGGTTCAGACCAATTTAGTGGAGTACGACATCGTCGTCTATATAAAGCTTCGAAAGGTGCCATCTTGATACTTTCTTGATAGCTATTATTATATGAAAACTCCGCTAAAGGCAAACATTCATCCCATTTCTGTGAGAAGTCCAGAACACATGCCCGCAGCATATCTTCAAGTATTTGATTAACCCTCTCAGTCTGTCCACTTGTTTGAGGATGATAGGCCGAACTGTGGAGCAGTTTAGTACCCAGGGATCTATGAAGTTCTTCCCAGAATTTGGATACAAATTGTGGTCCACGATCCGACACTATAGTCTTTGGAATACCATGCAAACTGAGAATACGAGCAATGTATGATACTGCATAAGTGGCCACTATATATTTTGCCTTAACAGGTAAGAAGTGGGCAATCTTTGTGAGTCGATCAATGATAACCCAGATGGAGTCATACCCTTTGGCAGTTCTGGGCAATCCCACAATAAAGTCCATACTTATGTCTTCCCATTTCCATGTCGATATTGGTAGAGACTGTAATGGACCAGCAGCTTTCAAGTGTATGGCCTTGACACGTCTGCAGGTGTCACATCTAGCCACATAGCGTGCAATCTTGATCTTCATTTTTGTCCACCAATAATGTTGTTTCAGGTCTTGGTACATCTTAGTGCTTTCGGGATGAATAGAATAGCGACTAAGATGTGCTTCATCAAGAATTTGTTGGCGGACCTCTTCCTTCTTCGGTACCACTATGCGTTTATTAAACCATACAATACCTTGATCATCTTCTTTGAAACATTTGGCTTTTCCAGCCCTTATCTTCTCACGAATGTGTTTCATACCCTCATTATCCCTTTGAGCATCAATTATCCTTTGCAAAATGACTGACTCAAGCTTTAGCTGGCTTAAGGCTCCTTGTTGGATCATTCTTAGGTTTAGCTTCTCCATTTCCTGACATAATGTATTGTTAGAGGTCTTCACCGTAAGACAGTGACAGGAAACCTTACGGCTAAGTGCATCTGCCACCACATTGGCCTTGCCTGGGTGATAATGAATTTCCAGTTCATAATCCTTAATAAGCTCAAGCCATCGTCTTTGTCTCATATTCAATTCTGACTGGGTGAAGATATACTTCAAGCTTTTATGATCTGTATAAATGTGACAGATATTACCCAGTAGATAATGACGCCAGATCTTCAGGGCATGAACCACAGCAGCTAGCTCCAGATCATGAGTTGGGTAATGCTCCTCATGTCGGCGCAACTGCCTTGAAGCATATGCAATTACTCGGCCTTCTTGCATTAATACACAGCCGAGGCCACTGCCTGATGCATCACAATATACATCAAAGGGCTTGGTGATATCCGGTTGAGCCAATACCGGAGCAGTGGTTAATAATGTCTTCAATTGCTCAAAAGCTTCATTACACTTAGAAGACCAATTAAATTTAATATCATTCTTCAATAAACTTGTGATTGGCTTCACAAGCTTAGAAAAATCAGGTATAAATCTATGGTAATATCCCGCCAGTCCAAGGAAACTTCGGACTTGATGAACAGTGGTTGGGGGTTTCCACTCCAAAATGTCCTTGACTTTGCTGGGATCTACCGCAATCCCCCTGGCAGATAGAACATGTCCCAAAAATTGAATTTCCTCCAGCCAAAACGCGCATTTGCTGAACTTAGCATACAACTAATGTTCCCTCAGGCGCGTTAACACGATCCGTAAATGTTGAGCATGCTTCTCTTCATTCTTGGAATATATTAGAATATCATCAATGAAGACCACCACAAACTTGTCCAACTCGGGCATGAATACCGAGTTCATCAAATACGTGAAGTGGGCAGGAGCATTTGTCAATCCGAAAGACATTACCAGGTATTCAAATAATCCATACCGTGTAGTGAATGCGGTCTTTGGTATATCCTCGGGCCGAATACGGATCTGATGATAGCCCGATCTGAGATCAATCTTAGAGAATACCCTCGCCCCGGTCAGTTGATCAAATAAAATGTCAATCCTCGGAAGAGGGTACTTGTTCTTGATAGTGACCTCATCCAGGGGTCGATAATCCACACACATCCGTAAAGTTTGATCCTTCTTCTTGACGAATATGGCTGGACAACCCCATGGCGATGAGCTTGGCCGGATGAATCCTTTCTCAAGTAGATCTTGTAATTGAATCTTCAACTCTGCCAACTCATTTGGAGGCATACGATACGATCTTCGAGAAATGGGAGCCGTACCGGGCTTCAACTCAATTACAAACTCTACATCCCTTTCAGGTGGCAATCCAGGCAAATCCTCTGGAAAGACATTGGGAAACTCGCATACTACCGGAATATCCTTGATTTTCGGTATGATGGCTTCATAAACTCTGCCAGTAGCTTTGGTTGGAATGGGGATAGACAAGAGAATTTCTTCTTGATTATGACTCAACCTGATGGTTCTCTGATCAGTGTTGAGGGTTGCTTTATACTTGGCCAACCAATTCATACCCAAAATGACATCTATGTCTTGGCCTTTCAGAACGATCATATTGGTAGGAAAGTCCCGTCCGGCCAATGATACAGGCACTTGATAGGCCACTTCTCTAGTAAAGATTTGTCCCCCAGGTGAGTGAATTTTAAACCCCTCTTTTGATTCATGACATGAAATGCGATGTTGCTCCACAAATTTCTTGCTAATGAATGTATGCGAAGCACCAGAATCAAAGAGAATGACTGTAGGATGATTGGCCACGAGGAACATACCCATCATTACCGGCTCTCCGTCCGGTGTAGTGGCCACTTGCGTATAATATATGCGTCCCGTCTTCTTGGTATTTTTGCCCGAAGTATTTCCCTTGACTTGAGATGAATTCCCAGATCCTTGCTGATTATTTGGCTGGTTTTGCTTTGGATAAGGGCAATCCTTGATGAAATGTCCAGATTTGCCACAATTGAAACATCCAGTCGATGAGCTGGGCAGAGCAGGGAATCGAGTGCCTGGGGCACCCGGCTGACTTGGGGCAGTGGGGGCATTATTGGGACGAATAATTATTGGCTGCTTAAAAGGGAAGGAGGGTGCACGAGAGCGATTCTGGTTGGAAGGTCGGAGAACAAACCGTTGCCTTTTCACCGGGCCCTGACTAGGCCTATCACCTCAAAACCCCTTGGATTTTCCGACACCTGCATACTTCGCTTCTACTGCCAATGCTGTACTGACAGCTCTTCCATAAGTAAGATCTATGCAGGTTGCCATTTTTCTTTGCAGTCAATCATTTAAACCTCTCATAAAACAATTCTTCTTTTTAGATCAGTGTTCACTTGATCGATTGCAAACTGCGACAGATGATTGAACTTATTAAGATACTGATTAACAGTATCCCCTCCTTGCTTTAGCTTCATAAATTCTTCTTGCTTCATGTGAAGAACACCCTCGGGTATATGATGTTCGCGGAAGGCCACCTTGAATTCTTCCCATGTTACCTGATGATTGGCCGGTTGAACGGCTACGAAATTTCCCCACCAGGTGCTGGCAGGGGCGCACAGTTGCTGGGCTGCGAATAAAGGCTTCTGGGTCTCCGAACAATGCAGAAGTCCGAATTTTTGCTCAATAACCCGAATCCATTCGTCGGCTTCTAACGGGTCTTCAGCTTTAACAAACAGGGGTGGACGTGTCTTTGAGAAGTCCAAGTAAGAAGTTTCGCGGGGGCCCTGTTGATAACCCCGCCCGCCTTGTTGCTGAAACTGTTGACCCGCCATCTCTCTCAGAAAACGGGTATTATCAGCGGTCGCATTCACTAAGGCGGCAATCGCCTCGGCCAGTGTGGGAGGGACGGGAGGTGGATTTGGGGTAGACTCCCTCCCACTAGAGGTTCCAGCTGCATCCTGTGATCGAGTCTTGGACGGCATCTGTGGCAACAAACATTTGGAAACAAATATAATATGCCAAAGACAAAACCATCCAATTTACATTACCAAAAAGAGTAATGTACAGACTCGATTTTTTTACAACAGTATACAATAGCACTACCTATTATACAATAGTACAACCTACAATACACTACTTCTTTTTCTACTACTACACCACTATTCCTGCTTTTGGTTGCTCCTAGCAGCCTCGTCGTCAGGTGTGGGAGACCATTCATTGACCAGCCTCATAGAAGGAGGGGGCTTAAAAAGGTCTAGCTCACCACCAAGTGCTTCTCCCGCAACGTGCGAGGGTCCGGCTTCCGACCCGACAGGATCCGTTGGTGCACTGGGATGTAGTTGCGAATACAGTACATGGACTTCCTCATGTAGGGTATTGCAATACGCCTGCAGATTGTCAATGGCAGCGCTAAGTTCTTCGACTCGAGCTTGAGCCTTTGCTTCCTTAGCCCAAGCCACTGAACGAGACTGTACCGCCCAATCGAGCGCTAAATCCCGATCAGCAAGCTGATCCTGCAGACGACGGATATAACCTCTCAATTCGTTTATTCTGTCGTCATCCGCGACCCATATGCTGGTCCTGCGTTGCAGTTCCGTTTGAAGCTGATTTACCCGGGCTTCGAGATCCCCAATCGGATCGTTGCTTCCGCTACTACTATCCTCATCCCGTGGGGCAAGTTGATGACGAGGTACTCCAATTGGGCCAGTTGACTTACGCGCGGTCTTCCTCGTGCGCGACGGCATTTTTCTAGGGGGAAAATTTTAGTAGTATAATTCTTAACATGATGCATGTATATTTATAGAACCAACCTTAGTTGATTCATACCTTCTATACATTGCACTCCTCCTATCTGGTCTTTTATATAGATTCTTCAGATAAAAAGGGGTAAGAATAGAAGAAATCTTTCTAGGTAAGTTTTTGGAAAATCCTTTTGAAGATGCCTCATAATATCTGCAAAGAAGGGCTTCGCTCTGATACCAGCTGTGATGGAACCTCCCAAGTCATTAGGCCCACCTACAGTTGTCCTTGTCCAACAGACATCAGACAACCCTGTAGATGTTCCTGAATCACTTGTTAAGTTCGGTATCTTTTCTCTTACCTTTCTAGGAACATTTCACCCGTCTTGCAGACATTACAGAACATCGGAGATATCGAAATGCGGAAGTGATTACATAAACTTACATTTATTTAAAAAGTAAGATCAAGTTACTTATTACAGACCAGAGTTATAAAACGAGTGCTGAGTAGTATTATTACAATACCAAGGGAGGCAAAAACTCCTACCGATAGTTTTTACATAAAAGTTTCTTATGGAGGACCATGTCCTCCCGCAGCTTCACTCTTGTTTTTCCTCATGTGGAACCACCTTGGTACAAAAGCAACAAAAATTTGCTGCTTCCTCACCTAAAAACAACGAGGGAATAAACCCTGAGTATGGAATTACTCAGCAAGTCTTACCCGACTAAAGAAAAGACTCTCAAGGGTATGCTGGTTATAAGGGAGTTAAGGTAAGGTATCTCAAGATCAAAGACTCTGTTTTGCATAAATGCTTACTAAAAGTGGATCCTTAAAAATCCAGTTTTATTTTTAAGTTAGGTAAACTTACCTGCAGCTAGAGTTCTTTCTAACCTAGTTCAAACACTTATCCTGAACTAGCCAAGTTCTTAATTCATCCTTTATCTTTACTGGAGTTCTACGTATAGGGCAGTGACCAAGTCTTCATAACCGCGAAGGTACGACGATCCGAATCGATTATACTCAGCTGAGGATCTCCAATCACACGACATATGTAGCACTTAACCCTTGCATATGTCAACCCGCCACCGGGGTTCTTAAGACCAGATCAGGTTCACGCAAACCGAGAGCACAGATACACCACTGTCCAGCCTCTTGCTATGGAGGGTACACGCTACTCTCGCCACCGCTCCACGCCCATTTCGTGTTATCTTATTCTGGCCTTAGTCTACCCGAGGCAAGGCTTACCCATGACGAGGCATGTGACCAGTTAAAGGGTCCTCGGTCAGCAAGCCTACATCGAGACGGTCCTTAATCGACTCAGATGGGGACACTACACCGAGACTCTCTTCTCGTGCAAGTCACCCGCCCGGTCTCAGCTTAATCATTTAAACCCAAAAACTTGGTACCTCGCAGAGGTACATCTTTTCCGATGTTGAATCCATCACGGCCGTGATGGATTCACCATCAAGTTTCATTTTTAAAAACATCCCTCCCACTTTGCCAATCATCTTTTGTAAAACAAAACCCTTTTGTTTTTGCTAAAGCAATACTAAGCATAGTAAAACCTTTTGTCAAACAGGGTATCAAGGAAGGTAATCAAGATCAAGGAAGGTAATGCAGGAATTGTTTAAATAATCAACTCCTATCACCTAATGCAGCAAGCAAGTGAGAAAGATTTTAAAAACATCAAGGAAGGTGGCAAATGCACCGGGGCTTGCCTTCGTTAGTAGGTGAGTCAGGCTCAGGCCCGCTGATGTCAAACTAGAGACAAGTCCCTGCCTGAGATTCCAAAGGTGGTGTCTTCTCTTCGGTCACTTCAATCTCTTCTTCGTTTTCTAAACATAACCATATATATGTATATAAGAATGAATGCCATGTAATGCTTATGAGAGTGCAAAGATAATAAGAATTTATTATCTAAGGTCTTGAATACAATTTTCCTGCACAGAACTCCGAGAACTTAGGGTTTCCGGAGTCAGTAAAGGAGTTCACAGGGCAGGGGGGTGTTTTGGGTTCTTATCATCAAACAAGGTCCAAATCAACCCAAACTCTACCCAAAGCTTCTAAATAATGTGTAGAGCTCATATAAAAAGTTTGGACATTTTTGGAACTGCTATTTATTTTCTTAAAATCCAGAACTAAGGTTTTAAACTATTTTAAATGCCTTAAAATTCCTTATTTAATCTAAAAATCATAAAACTATTTTTATTAAATACCATGGAAAATAAGGAGTCTAGGAAAATTGGTTTGCCAATTTTATGATTTTCTACAATTTTCTATAGATTTCTAAAGCTGGATAGAAAAAGAAAAGGAGAAAGTCTAAACAGTGCTAGGCTGAAATCAAACCAGGCGGCCCAGGCCCACGCGAAATCGCGCGCGCACCCGCGCCCGCGCTGGCATCTTTACAGAAAGGGCCCTGGGGTTTTGGCTAACCTTAACTGGATTCTATTACTATTACACTGTGTCGCTGACAGATTACAGAAACGCCCTCTGGTTTCTAATTCTTCACAGGGGAAGGTCCACGACGACGGCAGCGTGGAGGATGAACTCCGGTGAGGTTGCACTGGCGGATTTACGCTACGACCGGTGCTCCCGAGCGACATACACCGGATTGAACCCTCCCCGAATGATTCCCCCAACTTAATTTCACAATTGGTAAGCTATCAAGCTCTGTCCACGTGAACCGCAGACGATGAGGACAATTGGTACGTGTTCCCGGTGATCTAAAGCTACTCCATACAAATTGGTGGTTCGGCAAGCATCACAGAGCTACAAGAGTGCTCAAATGAGGGAGAGAGGGGGATGAACTGACCGGATTGGGGCTGGCCACGGTGAGGTTCGTCTCATGGTGTTCTTGAACTGGATTGGGGAGAATGCGAAATTGGAGCTTGCTGGTGATCGGCTGGGAGCAATACTAGGTGTGGGGGTGCGCAATGATGTTGCGAAGCTAGTCACGGGCTCAATTTATAGGCAGCTTCGTCGGTGGTGCTTGATTCGGCCGGGCAATGCGGGTGGCCGGAGATAAGGAAGATCATTGTGGTTGCGATTTCGTGTCCACTGTCGTGGCAACCTCACCGGCGACGATGAGACGGCGATAGGGAGTCACGATGATACGACGGGGTGCTCGGATACGTGGCACGAGGCCGTGCGATGATGGTTTACCGGCGAGCCCGTCGAATTTCCACCGCGGCATACACGGTACGGTGGCCGGACTTGTTTATGGCCGGAGTTATCCACGGCGAGGATATTTGTGTGACCTTGAGTGCTATCCAACATAGCCAAGCCCAAATCGCGGCGACATCAGCACGAATTGCGGCGGCAGGTCACCGGCGGTGAGGACAGTTGCGCTGGCAATCTGATCCTCCCGATAGCACTGTACCATGGAGAAGTTCAGTTAACTGAACCTGACAGCCAAACTTGAAGCCAAGTTTTCTCTCGATTTCTGATGACAACTCATACCAAGCTCTGCAGCAAAGTTGTAGAGCAATATGCAATCTACAATATTGCTATATGGTGTTGCCTCAAAAAGTCACTGCATCTGGTTTGAAATTGGGCTTGAAGTTCAGGGCATCCATCTGTCAGTCTAATTTTCAGACCTAGTCAACCTGACAGCCTGACTTTGGGCTTAATTATCTCCAAATTATTCTTAACAACTATGCTCACAACCTTAAGCAAAGTTGTTCTCCTATGATTGAGCTACAAACTTGATGTAGTGACATAGGGCAAAAACCCTAGTATTTGAAAGTTACAAGACTCAAAAGTTGAGCTCACAAGTCTGAAATTCAGACTTAGAGTAAATTCTCAATTGGGGTCCTTTTTGCAAATCAATCCAAAACTTAGGGTTTGGCTTGTAAATCTTTCCAAATGTGAACCATGTGACTTTATATGCTTCAACACAGTAGTTTTTACATTTTAGTCCAAATGTGCACAATTTTTGCACATAGGCCCCTAGGGTTTGGACTTAGGGTTTTCTAGGGTTCCAATTAGGGTTTTTGGTACCCCAGGGGTATAAATGCAATTCAACTTTATTCTTGGGACAATTTTATGACCTTTTCCTTAAAGCTTTTAGCTTTTCTCAATTTGGGTTAAGTTTTACCCCTTTGATCCCCCCTTTAGGGTTAAGTGCCCTATTCAGGGTCTTATTTGCAAAACACTAGGACAATACAACTTATTTGAAATTTTTACCTAGTGAATGCACTCTAGGTGTGTCAAACATATGCAATGCCAATGTTTATGATGCCATGCTCAAGTTTTAGTTATAGTAACACCAGGGGTGTTACAGTCGTCGTTTGGCTCGATAAACTGGTCTCTAAATCTGAAGGTATATTTTAGTCGAACCAGACCACCTTCGTGGGGATTGCTGATGGATTCTTTTGGCACCTCCCAGTCGGCTAACAATGGCCATATCATGTAGGCCACGTGCTCTTGAACTATGTCCCTTGTCCCGATGAAAGAGCAGACTAAGCCGAAAGCTTTGTGACATTCTTCGGCTGCTTCGTCAATTTCTACCTTCGGTTTCTAGAGCCCGAAGCGTTGCCAGATAGGGCGCATGTTTATATCTTTAATGTCTTCTCATGCCTTTAGATCATTCTTCACATAAAACCATTCTTTTGTCCAGTCTTCGGGCCATCTCTTCCGAAAAGTCGGTACTGTGGAGCTTGAACCAGAACGAGCAACGAAGCTATAACAGCCGAAATTATTATGATACTGTTCTTTACCCCAGGGCTTCGTCTCATATAACAATTCATGCATGCTGCAGAAACTTTTTGCATTTGGCTCCAAGCCTTGACTCCTTAAAGCCCACACGAAGATTCCCATTCTTATAATAGCTTTGGGGGTAATCTGGTGAAGGTAAATCTGAAATACCTTCAAAACCTCGACTACAAAACTGCTCAGAGGAAGCCGAAGCCCAGCCTTCAAAAAGCTTCAGAAGATCACGACTTCATTCTCCTCTGGAGTACGACAAGTTTTCTCCATCGTCAGCCCTCACAACAGACATATCCCGAAAGTATTTCCCCCTCATGTTGTCAAGATGGCTTTGTTTAATAGTTGATTTTTCAAAAACTGCATGGCTCGGTCACCAGGGTCGATCTTCGTAGTCTTCCCCGCCGCTCTCCACATCATAACTGTCACCATCATTAGTGTCTTCAGACAAACCCTCCAAAGTTTCCCTAGCAATCTTCTCTGCATTTGTCCTTGCTATCGATTCAATAAAGCCAAGATTCATCTCCTCAGAAAGGCTTAGCTTCGGTTCAGCGATAGCTTTCTTATCCTCAGACATCTTCGAAAGTGCTGAGAAAAGTGCTCTCAAAAGCCGAAGCTTAAAAATTTAAAAATCTAGACAAGTGTTGATGTGCAAGAGCTAAAAATTGAGTAAGTAAGAGCAGATGGCAAGAGAGCGTGCCAAATGAGCTCGTGGTGCGCTCTTATTTATACGCCTAGTGCGTTGCGTGCTGGAGGGCCCGCTTGTCAGTGGCTGTTGCTATTCTAGCAAAAGGGAAGGTGTTTTTTCGGACCTTCGGCTCAGGGCCTTTGTCCTTGTCGCAATATAAATTTATCATTCTAACAAATTAATATTGCAAGGGGCTACTGTTGGGGGCCTTCGGCTTCCGAAGGTCCTCAAAAACATGATTTAACAATGTTTCTGGAAGTACAGTACATGAACAGGTACCTTCGGACTTGAGTTGAAACCACAGCATGGAAAAGCACGAGAAGGAGTACGAAGGATAGCGCAAAGCCGAAGCTGTGCGCAGAAGAGCTTCGGCATGATAACAGAAAAAGGAAACCGACTTAAAGATGAAAAGGCTATTTAAACCTCGATGGACTACTATAGAGTTGTTAGCAAATGCAAAGGACATGAGTGTAATTTCACATGGGCTGCGTCCCATGCCTATAAATAGATGAACAGTAACTCCATACTGTTCACGTTGACTTGACATTAATCCTTGCGTCACGCTGGTACTTTCACCTTCTTTCAAGTCGAAGGTACACTTGTAATCTAATATTGTTTCTATTTTTCCATAGTAATGAAATAAAAATGAGATAGTAATAATATATGATTATTTATATTGTTTTTATGGTTTGTATGATTCTTTCTCCATCCTCATATGTTATGTTGGCGAAGGTAAGTCCTTCGTAATCTTCATCCGAAAATCATTATATCCTAAGGGAAATAATGCTTCGAAGGACGAAGGGTTTTAACGTTTAACATCTTTTGTGTTGCCTTGTTCTTAACTCATAGCATTTGAGAACAAGTCACCAACAAGAGTGAACTGGAACAGAATGGCTCCATCCTTTGTTTGGTTGAAGAGTCACTGAAGTAGACATTAGCATGACATATAAGTTCATCACATGCATATATTTGACATGATAACATATAAACCACAAGTCATCACAACACTCATATAATCCAAAGTGCCATGTTCATGAATACAATTAGCATGACATACAAGTTCATATCACCTAAAATGAAGTATTCCCAAAGTGCCTTGTTTATGGATACATAGAAGCATGACATACAAGTTTATGTCACCCAAAATGAAGTATTCCTAGCAAGCCTACATATTACCATTAATGAACTCAGTAAGCATACTAAGCTTGTACAACAATGGCACATCCACAAACCCTTGTGCAACATTAGGATTGTTCAGCAAATAAGAATAGTATTTAGCCTTGTGCTCAAGCTCAAAACCAGGAAGACTATCTGTCGGTGGTGAAATCCACAGGCCGGGTGGCGGAACGCACCCGCCCTAAATCCTAAGATGAGAAGGGGGCCTAAGCGTTTTGTCTGCTAGGTGGATTCGGGATGAACACAAGAGCACACAAGGGTTTAGAGTGGTTCAGGCCACCGGAGCATAATACCCTACCTCCACTGTGTGTATGCTGTATTGAGTATGAGTATGAGTGTCTGTGTGCTTGAGAGCTTATGAGTCTGTCTGAGAGTCTGCCTTGTAACGTTGTGTGCCTCCCCTTTTATAGCTCAAGGGGGCACATACAAGGATGTTGAGCCCCGACATGTGGGCCTAGAAGCATAATGGAAGGAATACATTATAGGAATAACTAATGCAAGTAACGCCTGAGCAATCTCCGGGCGTCATGATGTCCGCAGTCCATGTAGTATTGATACGCGGCGGCTGCTTCCTTGGTAACGTGCGAGTAATGATGAGCGTAGTGCACGCGGCAGTATGGGCGTGCCGCTTGCCAGTGGAATGGATAGGCACGTCGCCTGCGAAATGGATAGGTCACCGCTTGCCAGCGGAATGGACAGGTCGCCGCCTACCAGCGGAATGGACAGGTCTCAATAAATGCAGAGGCGGCACACCGCCTGCCGATGGAATGGACAGGCGGCACGCCTTATCCTCAATAAATGCAGAGACCTCATAGCCCAGAGGCCTTACGTCAGGCTCCGCCTGTTGGTTTACGTCACGTGCAGTATGCCACGTGGCAGCATCGGGGCTCTGCCTGAGCGGAGAGCAGGAGTGTATGCAGATAGGTCCGGAGCACACTAGAGCAGGTCTGGACACGTGTCAGCTCCGGACCCCCACCTGGGCCTTAAGTAAGGCCTTGGGACCCCACTGTGGGTGGTTCGGACCCCATACGGGGGGGGGGGTCCGGATCCCATTCTAGGGGTCCGGTTCATACACGTGGGGGTCCTAGACTGACTTGGAGGTCCGGACTGTATATCCAGGGGTCCGGCACTTCCCTATGGGGGTCCAGACTCACTGTTGACGCCTTGGAGTATAGTTCTTTCTCTGGCCACGTGGCGGCCCCGGAGCCACGCATGTGGTGGGGTCAGGCGCTGTTGCTGGCCTAGAGTAGTCGCCCGAGGCTGGGGCGAGCCATGGTCTGGTCCCACGCATAGCCCCTTTACCACGCGACTAAAGATAGCCGCGTGGGTACTGCGTCTTCATATTGTAGTAAGGGGTACCCTAGTTTCAGGGAACAGACAGTGTCTCCTGGGCCCACCTCAGGGGAGGATGCGAGCCTGCAGGTGGGGCCAAAGCTTGTACTTCGCTTCAACATGGCCTGATTGGTGATTGGCACGCCGTTTCCGTGTGTCTGCTGACGTATTCACCATCAATCCGCCTTCGGTCACGCCAACTGCCATATCTGTCCTCGTGGTGACTAACCCGCGGCCCCCACGCCTGATGGCTTTGTCGGGTCACGAGCGGGATGCCTCGATACCGCTGCATTGGTTTTTAAAAATTACCTTCTCTATCTTCTGCCGTGGCCCCGAGGAGGCGCACTACCAGCGCGTGCGGCGGTTCGCTCTTGCTGCACCCGGGAACCGGCACCCAAGGAGTATGACTTGTGGGCCTAGGTCCCCGTGTCATAGACTAGGCTGTTGTCTCTTGCGGCGGAGATGAAGGGGCGCGCTACTGCGGGCGGCGGTTCACTCTTTGAGCGCGCGCGGCGGTTCATTTTTTCCACACCCGAAGTTCAGTGCACAATTCGTATGACTTGTGGACCCGAGCCCCTGTGTCATAGACTGGGTTGCTTTGGTGCGCATTGGGCAATATTTTCTGTGGCGATTGAGGAGCGCGCGGTAGGGTTTCCTTGAGGGAGGACTCTGGTTTCCTTGTAAAAGGGTTCTCCTCCGCATGCAGCAGTTACCCTTTCGCATTCTCTTCCAATCGACCGTGCCCTTTCGCCTTCGTGCTCCTCTGCACCCCTTTGCCTTCGCGCTCTTCTGCTTTGCGCCGCCGTAGTTGCCATGGCTTCGCTAGGTCACCCCGAGCGTTTCCAGTCTGAGGGGGCGCTCAACTTAGTGCGCAATCTACTCGGATGGAGCACGCCGGTGTTCGCTGGAAGATCCGCGCCGGTGCCACTCCCCTCGGCGATCTCACCGCCAGGGAGTTCATGTTGTTCGTCTCCTACCTCTTCTGCGGGTGGGTGCTGCCGATCTCGCCTCTCTTCTTGCTGCTATTGGAGGAGTTCGGGCTCCAGCTTCAGCACCTTACGCCCCACTCCATCCTCCAAGCGGCCATCTTCGTCCACCTCTGCGAGATGTTCTTAGGGGTGGCCACCTTTACCTCCCTCTTCCGCCATTTCTTCGTGCTGGTCAAGTCTGGGAAGGCTAGGGACCATCTTGGTGCCTACTACTTCCAGATGAGGCCGGATTCGACCGTCGCCTACATCTCCACTTTCGGCGGCGCGAGGTGGGAAAACTGGCGCGGCGACTGGGTGATCGCCAGCGTCGAGGCCAACAACTGTCTCGTTCTGCCGAGCAATGGGCCAGCCCTCGACCGCAAGCACTGGAGGACCAAGCCATCGCTATCGCCAGAGCTTCTGCCCGTGCTGGACAGGATCAAGACCTTGGCAACCGGTGGTCTGACCTCTATGCATGTGGTCGGCGACTTCCTGAAGCGCCGGATCGCGCCGCTGCAGAGGAGGGCGCGCCTGTGTTGCTGGTTCACCGGCCCAAACGACATCGACCGGATCCAGCGTGGGCCGGGTACCGACCTATCCTAGGAGGAGCTGGAACTCTTGGTGAAGGGGATTACTAGTGAGTCCTTCGTCCCTGAGTCCCTGATCCTCCCCTAGGGCATCCCAGCGCTTTGTGATGATCCAGGGCTGCGAACGACAGTTCTGGCCACGCTATCGACCCTCGACGAGAGCGGTGTGGCGGTTCATCAGACTGGCGATTGGGCCCCTCTGCAGGATTCAGATCCCCGGTGTACCGGCTGGGGGTCCCCAGCCCGCTGGTCCGACCCCTTATGCTGGTCCTGCCGTGGCCCCCAGCCCCTTGGACAAGGGCAAAGGGGCTACAAGCAGCGCCACCGCCCCAGGTAGCTCCAGGGGCTCAGAGGAGGAGAGGCGGTGCAGGCTGCACCATGCTGATGGGTCGCTTGTCTCGGACCCCCAGAAGCGTCAGAGGACTGCTGGTGGGGTCGAGGAAGCCGGCTCCCAGGCCCAGGGCGCGTAGAGGCGCGTCAGTTCACCGCCACCACCACCACCACCGGGCCCATCGCCACTACCAACGCCACCACCATTGGTCCCGCCGCCACCACTACCATCATCTGGGGGTGATATCCCCAAGGGGAAGCAGTAGCAACAACAACAGCAGCAGCAGCAGTAGCAGCAACAACCACAGCAGCGGCCACAACAACAGCAGAAGTCACCTTGCTTCTAGGGTCGCTGGAAGGTCCAGGGCCCCAAGTAAGTGTAGCCCCTTTTTCCACGAGTCTAGTTATCATGTCGATGGGTCTTAACCCATCCTTTGTTTTCCAGGGCTTCCTCCCCCTCTGCCCCCAAGGTCGCGCCTCCTCCGCCAGATACCATGCCCACCGGCGGGTCTGGCTCTCAGTAGCAGGTATCCGCTGGGAGTAGTGCCGGCGATCCGCCCCCGGCTGCTGCCGCTGCGCCAACGGCTACCGCAGCCTCAACGACGGTGATGTCGTCGAGTACACCATCGGCAGCAGCGGAGGAGGTCCCAACTGCGCCCACCCCCGCCATCGAGGGTGACATGGGGGCGCGTCCAGCTCCATCCCGCCACCCACTCTGGAGGAGACGGAGGTGGTTTTTGGGCGGCGGCTCCAGTCCAGTGCCAAGCCAGAAGCAGCGCCAGTTCCCCTCCCCTAGGTGCTGTCTCGTGCCCATCAGGCTCTTCATGAGACTGAAGCGGTGATCCTGCAGGAGTGGGAGGCGCTTGAGGCCGAGCACCAGTGCCTCAGCGACTGGCGCACCCAGCTGGAGGAGCGCACCAAGGCGGCGTCTCACCAGTTCGCCTCCGAGCAGTCCGAGCTCGAGCAGGACCACAAGGATTACAAAAGGGACCTCCAGAAGGTGTTCGC
The DNA here is from genome assembly GCA_029449295.1 of Zea luxurians. Taxonomy (NCBI): domain Eukaryota; kingdom Viridiplantae; phylum Streptophyta; class Magnoliopsida; order Poales; family Poaceae; genus Zea; species Zea luxurians. Next base: position 1,348,527 of record JAOPSE010000101.1, on the reverse strand, counting down.
CAAGGAGCTGGAGGCGTCGCTTTGGGAGAAGAGGCTAGCCAAGAGGGAGGAGGCCCTGAGCGAGAGGGAGGCCCTCACAATAGAGCTCCAGGCTAAGCTAAAGGCCCTGGACCAGACCCTGGAGGCCCAGCGGGTCCAGCAAGTGGAGGCCATAGAGAAGATCAAGAAATGGGAGTAGGAGCTGGAGGACAAGGCCAGCAACATTGCCTTCGCCAAGGAGAACCTCAAGGAGAAGGATGTGTCCCTGGATAGGCGGGAGACGGATCTCGCCAGGCGGGAGAAGGATCTCGCCTTCAGGGAGGAAATGCTTGAAAGGCGGGAGATGTTGCTGGCCGAGCATGAGATCGAGGCAGAGGAGAAGGAGCGGAAGCTAGAGGAGCGGGTCCACCAGTTCAAAGCGATGCAGGCGGCGCCGGGTCCCCAGGCGGTAGAGGCCGCCAAGAAGGCCCTGGAAGACCTCTAGGTAAAACACCGCGCTGGGGTCTAGCGGATAGCTGAGTGGGCCGGCGAGGCGAGCACGGCGCTGGTGCCACTGTGGATAAGTCCCATCCCAGTGTCGGGGCCGCCAGCGTCGATCTCCGATGCCCTCCTGGTGGTGGACTCCACCGTCGAATGCCTTCGTCGCCTAGACCAGATCCTCAACGCCCGCCTAGAGGCAGAGGGCAGCATGCTCTGTCGGGCGGTGGTGGATACGTGCTAATGTGCTTCCGGAGCCATGACCTAGCCATGTCCTTGGCGTCGGTGCTCGATGGTCTGATGGCCGCCACAGAAGACGCCGCCCGGGAGAGCGTCCAAGACGCCGTGGAGACGATAGCCGCGCGCTTCCAGCGCAACCCTGCCGATGCCGAGTAGTTCATACCTGCAGAAGTGAGGCTAGGGCTCCGCTTGAAGGCGGATGTAATAACTTTTGGTTTTGTACAATACTCTTGAGAACTATTAATTAAACAACACTTATCTGTATGCTATTTGTCCTTGCTGTGTGTAGCGTTACCAATTTATCCCTGATACTTGGCCCCCCTGGGATGTAGGCTCGACGTGTCAAGGCTGGATACCAGTATTCCTAAGGGAAAATTAGTTGGTGACCCGGCCCCCAGGATGCAGTCTGGGCTAGGACCTGGACCTGTACACAGCTTCGGCTAGGAAGTGTTAGTAGCACACCCATAGGACCCATCGTCTAGTATCTGCCATCCTTTGATTCATGCAACAGGACCTGCAGGATTTAGTCTGGGAAGCCAAGCCGTATGCCCGGGTCCCCTAGATCATAGTTCCAAATACTAGGACGCCCATCGCAGAGTGGTGGAGCGTGTAGGCTTAGGGTACGGGACCATGCTAAGCAGCTACACAGCTCTGGACCACCCCAGGAGACATGTGTCCATTCTCTAGAATCGGACCCTAGGTTGCCGGACCCACAGGACTATAGTTCCAAATACTAGGGTGCCCATCCCAGAGAGGTGGAGCGTGCAGGCTTAGGGTATGGAACCAAACCAAGCTAAGCGGCTACACAGCTCTGGACCACCCCAGGGAGCAGGCGCCCATTCTCTAGAACTGGTCCCCAGGCTGCCGGACCCCGCTGCCTTTGTAGAGGGGTCCTAAACTGCAAACTTGGCTACTCAATTCGGATGTCATCATACCAGCAAGGGTGAGAAACTATATGGGTGGGTTAGATAAAAAGTAACGGTTGTGAACTAAAGCAGAATAAAACCATCACAAAAGCTCCTCTGGGGGGTAAATTCTTTCCTTATAATTTGATATACGTGGGTGCAGGCCAACAGGCCGGGCTTACGAGGGCGGACCTCACCGGATTGACGTACACATATGCACAACCTAGTTATGAAGGAAGAAAACTCAACCCCTAGTTTTGCTTCTATGGGAAGAACTTACGGAGGTGCTCTATGTTCTAGGGATTGGGAAGAGGCACTCCTTCAGTTGTGGCAAGGCAGACACACCCGGGTCGGCATACTTCCGTCACCTTGAAGGGTCCTTCCCAACTGGGGAGAGTTTGTGGAGCCCTTCTCAGTTTAGTACTCACCTTAGGACTAGGTCCCCGACCCTGAGCTCCCTACTATGCACAAACCGTTGGTGGTAGCGCCTGAGCGCTTAGTTGTACCGTGCATTTCAGATCATCGCTCGCCATCTGCGCTCGTCGATGAAGTCCACGTCCTCACGCCGTAGCTGTTCCTGCATAGACTCATCAAACGACTGGACCCATGGGGAGCCCATAATGATTTCTGGGGGAAGACAAGCTTCAGCCCCGTAGACTAGGAAGAATGGGGTCTCCCGGTAGCTCGGCTAGGTGTGGTCTGGTTCCCCCATAGCACGCACGTGAGCTCGTTGACCCAATTTGCACCATGCTTTTTCAAGCAGTCATAGGTGCGTGTCTTGAGTCCCTTGAGGATTTCTGCGTTTGCCCTCTTCGCCTAGCCGTTGCTCTTGGGATGAGCCACAGACGCAAAGCAGAGCTGGGTGCCGATGCCCTCACAATACTCCTAGAAGAGCCGACTTCTGAACTAGGTCCTGTTGTCCGTAATGATACGGCTTGGGACCTCGAATCTACAGACAATTGACTTGAGGAAGGCAACAGCAGCACCCTGGGTGATGCTAACCATAGGGGTGGCCTTAGGCCACTTCATGAACTTGTTGATGGTGACGAAGAGGAATTGGTACCCGCTGACGGCCCTGGGGAATGGTCCAGGATATCCACCCCCCATACAGCGAATGGCCAGGAGGGTGGAGTCATCTGCAGAGCCTGAGCTGGTGTGTGTATCTGCTTTGCATGGAACTGACATGCCTTGCAGGACTTTACCATCTCAGCTACATCCTGGAGAGCGGTTGGCCAGTAGAAGCCGTGCCGGAAGGCCTTACCGACTAGCGTGCAGGATGACGAATGACTTCCACACTCACCTCCATGGATCTCCGCAAGCAACTCGCGGCTCTCCCCCTGGGTGATGCACCGCATGAGAATGCCGTTGGCACCATGGAGGTAGAGATCCCCCTCTACCACCGTGTAGCGTTTAGCCAACCGCACTATGTGCTCTGCGGACACATGATCTTCAGGAAGGATTTTCCTTTAGGTAGTCCCGGATCTCGGAGATCCATGCATCAGGACCACTCTGAGATACTGGCTATGGCGCTAAGGGGCTAGTAGGACCCCCTATAGCACGCACAGTCTTCGATGGGTTCTGTAGATGGTATGCCACCGGGACCGCTAGCTTCGAGGTGCTAGTCTCGCCCCCTTCACCCAGTTCGACAGGCTGGGTGGTGGGTCTCAGCAGCCGTCTTTCGAAGACACCCTCGGGCGCGGGTGCCCAAGTTGATGCCCTCTTGGAGAGTTCATCTGCCGCTGAGCTGTTAGCCCGAGGAACATGTTGCAGTTCCAGGGCCGTGAAGTCTTTTTCTAGCTTCCTTACATGGAGGAGGTAAGCTGCGAGCCTGGGCTCGTTGCAGCTACATTCCCTGCGGACTTGCTTGATGATTAGTTGGGAGTCCCCCTTCACGAGGAGCTAGCGGATCCCCAGGGATAGGGCGGCCGACAAGCCGAAGATCAACGCCTCGTACTCTGCCATATTGTTGGTGGCCTTGAACTTAAGGTGCACCATGTACTTCACTTGATCTCCGTTGGTGTCGATGAGGACCACCCCAGCTCTGCCAACTTGTTGACGGGTGGATCCGTCGAAGAAGAGCGTCCAGTGGGGCTCGGTGAAGACCGGACCCCTGGGCTCCGAAGGTGTGGGGTTCGAATCAGGATCCGGACCCCAAGGGCGCTCGGGGGAGGTGTCCACTCCACGATGAAGTCAGCTAGGACCTGGCTCTTGACGGCGTGGCGAGGCTGGAAGTCCAGCTGGAACTCAGCGAGCTCCGCGACCCACTTGGCAATGTTACCTGTGGCGTTAGAGTTGTGGAGGATGGCCCTTAACGGAAAGGAGGTCACCACCACGACCCTGTGTGCCTGGAAATAGTGGCGCAGCTTCCTGGACGCAACAAGCACAGCATAGAGAAGTTTGTGTGTCTCAAGGTACCTAGCCTTTGCTTCATGGAGGACCTCGCTGACGTAGTAGACCGGCCTCTGAACGGTCCGGACCCCTATAGCCGGTCCCGAGCCCTCAGGTTCCTGGTCTTCTTGTGTCGTCCTTTCGACGACCAGCACCATGCTCACTGCTTCTACAGCCGTCGCGATGTATAAATACAACGACTCCCCAGGTTCTGGAGCTACCAGTATTGGTAGGGACACCAGGTGCTTCTTCAACTCTTGAAAGGCTTGTTCCGCCTCTTCAGTCCAAGAGAATGGGACGGACTTCCGCAACAGCTTGAAGAAGGGCAGCGCCCTCTTAGCCAGCCTTGAAATGAAGCGGCTAAGGGCGGCTAATGACCCCGTAAGCTTCTGGACGTCCTTGATACGGGCCGGAGGCCTCATCGCCTCAATCGCTTTGATCTTCTTCGGATTTACTTCAATGCCCTAGTGCGAAACTAGGAACCCCAATAACTTTCCTGCGGAGACACCAAAGACGCACTTGTCCAAGTTCAGCTTTGTGCGTGTTGCCCGCAGCTTGTCAAAGACCAGGGTTAAGTCTTCCACTAGGGTTGACCCTCTCTTAGTCTTGACTATGATGTCTTCGACGTACACCTCCACCTTGTCCCTAATCAGGTCCCCGAAAGTCTTACTCATCGCCCGCACAAATGTTGGCAAGGCGTTTTTCAGACCGTAAGGCCTACGACATAGCAGTAAAGCCCATCCACTGTTACAAAAGCGGTATGCTTCCTATCTTCCCTAGACATCTGGATTTGATGGAAACCAGAGTAAGCATCTAAGAAGGATAAGAGGTCGCACCCGGAGGTAGAATCCTCGATTTGATCTATACGTGGAAGTGGATACGGGTCCTTGGGACAAGCTTTATTAAGGCTGGTATAGTCGATGCACATCCGAAGCTTCCCGTTTGCCTTTGGAATGATGACTGGATTGGCTAGCCACACTGGGTGATGAACCTCTTCGATGAAGCCGGCGTCCAACAGCTTCCGGACCTCCTTTCGGATGAAGTCCTGCCGCTCAACAGAATGTCTCCGAGGCTTCTGACTCACCAGTTTGGCGTCAGGGTGGATCTTCAGATGGTGCTCGATCACCTCCCTGGGGATTCCAGGCATCTACGACGGCTCCCATGTGAACACGTCGGCATTTGCTTGGAGGAAGGCGACGAGCGTGAGTTCCTATTTTTCCTTCAGATCACCCATGATGCGAGTGGTCTGGGGGGAATCCGTGCTGAGCCAGATGGCCTTGACGGGGACATCGTCCGCTCCGGATGGCCACACCTTTAGCACCTTGGTAGATGCCTTGGTACCGGAGGTCGAGGGGTCCCTCCCTCCATCGTCCGGGCAAGCAGTTTCTGCCGCCAGGGCGTGCAGCTTCTCCACAGCCGCAAGCGCAGCGGCGTGGTCGCCCCGCACGGTGAGGACCCCGGCTGGAGACGGCATCTTGAGGACCAAATACCCGTAATGGGCAATGGCCATGAACCGATACAGGGCCGGCCTGCCAATGATGGCATTGAACGGGAGGTTAACCTCCGCAACGTCGAACTGGACGTTCTCTGTGCGGAAGTTTTCCTCTATCCCGAATGTAACCGGGAGGGTGATGCTCCTAAGGGGATACACCGGTTGAGCGCCCCCTCCGGAGAATTGACGATAGGGTCCTAGTCGGGACCCTGGGATCTGCAGCTGCTTGAACGTAGCGTGGCTGATGACGTTGAGCCCAGCCCCACCGTCGATCAGAACATGATGCAACTTGATGTTGGCAATGACAGGGGCGGTGATGAGCGGCAGTATGCCAGCCCCTGCCATGTTCTCGGGGCAGTCGGATGCCCCGAAGGAGATAGTGGTGCTCTGCCACCGCTGGTGTGGGGCTGCCTTCGGGACCCCTGGGGTCACCGATAGGACCTTGCGGCGCAGGGACTTCACGTTCCTACGGGAGGTGAGTTCCTAGCTTCCGCTGTACATCACATACAGCTTCTTGCGGCGGTCGTTATCATCACCAGAGTCGGAGTCTCCAGTGAGGATGTCCTTGAGGACCTGCTCGGGGGACTGATACCCGAGGTCCCGTTCTCCCACGGCCACATCACCGTCGTCGACCCTCTCCTTGCCAGGCCGACGACGAGGTGGAGAGCTATCCTTGGAAGTCTGCTCGCGCCGCTCGCTGACACGCTTCGCGAGCTTGATGATCTCATGGCACTCCGAGGTGCTGTGGCGACTGTTGGGGTGCATAGGGCATGAGCCGCTGTTGCCTCCCTGTGGTCGTGGGCGCTTGTTGCGCTCGTTCCGGCCCCCAGTCACAGTTGCGACGACCAGAGCAGCAGACTGTGGCCTCTTGTGGCCGCGGTTCTTCTTCTTTTTCTTTTTGCTGTCCTGGGTGACGGCACCAGAGCCACCCGTCTGGGCAATTCTGGTCTATGGTGCCGAGTGCCATGCACGACCCTCGGTAGCTCTGGCACACTTGTCAGCCAGAGCGAAGAGCATGGTGACAGTTTCCACGTCATGCGTGGCCAACTTCTCCAGCATCTTCTCATCACGTACCCCCTGGCGGAAAGCGGTGATGATGGAAGCATCGAAGATACGAGGTATAGTCCCTCGTACCTTAGTGAAGCGGGAGATGAAAGCCCGGAGAGTTTCCCCGGGTTCCTGCCTCACTGCATGGAGGTGAGCCTCCATGCCATGCTGCTGATAAGCACTGGCGAAATTCATTGTGAACCACGCGTAGAGCTCTTCCCAGGAGTAGATCTATCCCGGGGTGAGGTTCATGAGCCAGGTCCGGGCTGGCCCAGACAAGGCTACATGAAAATATGTTGCCATTACAGCAGTGTCTCCACCTGCTGCCGTAATAGCGGTGACATATACCTGCAAGAATTCCGACGGGTTTGACGTACCGTCGTACTTTTCCGGCAGGTGTGGTCGGAACTTGGATGGCCAAGTTGCCGCGCGGAGATGATCCGCTAGTGCGGCACAGCCCACGCCGGCCAACGCGACACCCGCCTGAATTCGGGCACCCCTTGGAGTTTGCGGCGCAACCACGGTGAAGTCTAGGTCGAGGTTGCGACCCTCGATGTTCTGTCGGCGCTCACATGCCCTCTCCAAAGAGACTAGGGCATCCTCGCCTGTACGCCTACGGTTGAGTTCTGCCCGCAGGTCATCTAGCCTCTCCAGAGAGACTGGAGTGTCCTCTCCCACACGCCTGCGGTTGAGCTCCGCCTGCAGGTCCTCAGTCAGTGCGGCCTTCACCGAGGGTGAGCGCACTGATGCCGACGCCTCTGTTGACACCGGGATGACCGAGGCCTAGGCCTGGCTGAGCCAGAATGCGCCATGCCGAGCAGACGATCGACATCATCACGCCACTGCTTCATGGCCCCCGGTCAGGCTGTGGAGCTAGGAGGGTGGCATAGCAACTCCCTAGCTGCAGACAAGGCCACAGGCGCAGCCCTTGACGCGCTAGATGTCTGCGCAGGAGTGTGCAGCCGCGTAGAGCGCATAGTAGCAGCATCAGGCACAGGGCGGTTGGAGGCCCGTGGCATGGAAGACACAGCTTCTTCTTCCATCGGGAAGTCCTCGGGAACGAAGTCGTGGTTCTCGACGATCTGGACCATGGTGTCGAGCAGGAAAACAGGTGAAAACCTAATGCCAAGCCCCCTACCTGGCGCGCCAAATGTCGATGGTGAAATCCACCGGCCGGGTGGCGGAACACACCCGCCCTAAATCCTAAGATGAGAAGGGGGCCTAAGCGTTTTGCCTGCTAGGTGGATTCGGGATGAACACAAGAGCACACAAGGGTTTAGAGTGGTTCAGGCCGCTGGAGCGTAATACCCTACCTCCATTGTGTGTATGCTGTATTGAGTATGAGTATGAGTGTTTGTGTGCTTGAGAGCTTATGAGTCTGTCTGAGAGTCTGCCTTGTAACGTTGTGTGCCTCCCCTTTTGTAGCTCAAGGGGGGCACATACAAGGATGTTAGCCCTGACATGTGGGCCCAGGAGCATAATGGAAGGAATACATTATAGGAATAACTAATGCAAGTAACGCCTGAGCAATCTCCGGGCGTCATGATGTCCACAGTCCACGCATTATTGATACGCGATGGTTGCTTCCTTGGTAACATGCGAGTAATGATGAGCGTAGTGCACGCGGCAGTATGGGCGTGCCGTTTGCCAGTGGAATGGACAGGCACGCCGCCTGCGGAATGGACAGGTCGCCGCCTGCCAGCGGAATGGACAGGTCTCAATAAATGCAGAGGCGGCACACTGCCTGCCGGTGGAATGGATAGGCGGCACGCCTTATCCTCAATAAATGCAGAGGCCATGTAGCCCAGAGGCCTTACGTCAGGCTCCACCCGTTAGCTTACGTCACGTGCAGTATGCCACGTGGCAGCATCGGGGCTCTGCCTGAGCGGGGAGCAGGAGTGTATGCGGATAGGTCCGGAGCGCACCAGAACAGGTCTGGACATGTGTCAGCTTCGGACCCCCACCTAGGCCTTAAGTAAGGCCTTGGGACCGCACTGTGGGCGGTCCGGACCCCATACGGGGGGTCCGGATCCCATTCTAGGGGTCCGGTCCGTACATGTCGGGGTCCTAGACTGACTTGGAGGTCCAGATTGTATATCCAGGGGTCCGGCACTTCCCCATGGGGGTCCGGACTCACTGTTGACGCCTTGGAGTATAGTTCTTTCTCTGGCCACATGGCGGCCCCGGAGCCATGCACATGGTGGGGTCAGGCGCTGTTGCTGGCCTAGAGTAGTCGCCCGAGGCTAGGGCGAGCCATGGTCTGGTCCCATGCATAGCCCCTTTACTACGCGACTAAAGATAGTCGCGTGGGTACTGCGTCTTCATACTGTAGTAAGGGGTACCCTAGTTTCAGGGTACCGACACTATTTACAGCTTCAAACAAACCTGGTGGCAATGCTCTCTTTGATGCTGCATCTTGTATAGCACCAGCTATGGTTTGAGTACCAAGTTCAAAGGCATGAACCAAAGGATCAACTACATTTTCATCCTTCTTAGCTCTCTTGGGGGCCTATTGCCTGAACCCGTCGTGTCTTCTTTGTCAATGGAAGTACTAGATGGTGTTCCAACATTCATCTCATTCTCTTCAACATCAACAGCAAGAGGTTCACTTGAGGTCTTCACAAATTGACTTGTTGCAGAGGGAGGGGTGGCGGCGGCGGCCAGCAGAGAGAGAGAGAGAGGTGACGTACCTGAGTCGTTCCCAGTAGAGAGAGCGGTGAGTAGAGCGGGCTGGGAACGGAGCGGCTCTGTCCCCTTGATTTTTTGGAGTGGGATGGTTCTGGATCTGAGGAGAATATTCCCAAATTGGAGCCACTCCATTCTAGTTACTTTGTAACCAAACAACACCAAAACTGGGATGGGACGGTTCCGTTCTACTTGGCTCCTCAACCAAACACTACATAAGGAGCTTAGCATTTGCCATGATTCAATTATCGGTCTTAGAAATGAAAATGCTAGTCTAAATGCTAAGATTGATAAATTGAATGATACAATTTCTAGCCTTAGAGATGAAAATGCTAGCCTAATTTCTAAGGTTAAAGATTTAAATGTTTGCAATGATTCTATTTCCTGTCTTAGAGATGAGAATGCCATATTACGTGCTAAGATAGAAGAATTAAATGTTTGCAAACCCTCTACATCCACTGTTGAGCATGTTTCTATTTGCACTAGATGTAGAGATGTTAATGTAGAAGCTATTAATGATCACCTTACTCTAATTAAACAACAAAATGATCATATAGCTCAATTAACTGCTAAAATTAATGAGCATGAAATTGAAAATGAAAAGTTTAAATTTGCTAGAAGCATGCTTTATAATGAGAGACGCCCTGGCATTAAGGATGGCATTGGTTTCCAACAGGGGAGTAATGTCAAGCTTAATGCCCCTAAGAAACTATCTAATTTTGTTAAGGGCAAAGCTCCCATGGTTCAGGATAATGAAGGCTACATTTTATATCCTGCTAATTATCCTGAGCACAAAATTAGGAGAATTCATGCTAGGAAACCTCACACTGTTTCTCATCATGCATTTATGTATAAGAATGAGGCCTCTAGCTCTAGACACTCCACCCATGTTAAAATGCCTAAACAGAAAACTCTTACTGCATCAAATGAACATATCATTTCATTTAAAACTTTTGATGCTTCATATGTTTTAACTAACAAACCAGGCAAACACAAGAGTTCCAAAACTTGTGTTTGGGTACCAAAGGTGCTTGTTTCTAACGTGAAAGGACCCAAGACTGTTTGGGTACCAAAGAACAAGGCCTAAATTGTTTTGCAGGTTTATGCATCCGGTGGTTCAAGTTGGATAATCGATAGCGGATGCACAAACCACATGACAGGGGAGAAGAGAATGTTCTCCTCCTATGAGAAAAACGAAGATCCCCAACGAGCCATCACATTCGGGGATGGAAATCAAGGATTGGTCAAAGGTTTGGGTAAAATTGTTATATCTCCTAACCATTCTATTTTCAATGTTTTTCTTGTAGATTCATTAGATAACAACTTGCTTTCTGTTTCTCAATTATGCAAAATGGGCTACAACTGTCTATTTACAGATGTAGGTGTCACTGTCTTTAGAAGGAGTGATGATTCAGTAGCATTTAAGGGAGTGTTAGAGGGTCAGCTATATTTGGTTAATTTTAATGATAACAAAGCTAAACTCGACACTTGTTTAATTGCTAAGACTAATATGGGTTAGCTCTGGCATCGCCGACTTGCCCATGTTGGGATGAAAAATCTTCACAAACTTCTAAAGGGAGATCACATTTTAGGACTAACAAATGTTCATTTTGAGAAAGACAGGATTTATAGCGCATGCCAAGCAGGAAAGCAAGTTGGCGCTCATCATCCACACAAGAACATAACGACAACGGACAGGTCGCTCGAGCTACTCCACATGGATTTATTTGGCCCGATAGCTTACATAAGCATCAGCGGGAGTAAGTACTGTCTAGTAATTATGGACGATTATTCTCGCTTCACTTGGGTATTCTTTTTGCAGGAAAAATCTCAGACCCAAGCGACCTTAAAAGGATTCTTGAGACGGGCTCAAAATGAGTTTGGATTGAGGATCAAAAAGATAAGAAGCGATAATGGACGGAGTTCAAGAACTCTCAAATCGAAGGCTTTCTTGAGGAGGAGGGCATCAAGCATGAGTTCTCTTCTCCCTACACACCTCAACAAAATGGTGTAGTGGAGAGGAAAAATAGAACTCTACTGGACATGGCAAGAACCATGCTTGATGAATACAAAACACCGGACCGGTTTTGGGCGGAAGCAATCAACACTGCTTGCTACTCCATCAACCAGCTCTACCTTCACTGAAGCCTCAAGAAGACATCGGATGAACTCCTCACTGGTAAAAAGCCCAATGTTCCATATTTTAGAGTCTTTGGGAGCAAATGCTTTATTCTTGTTAAAAGAGGTAGAAAATCTAAATTTGCTCCTAAAGTTGTAGAAGGCTTTTTACTTGGTTATGACTCAAACACAAAGGCATATAGAGTTTTCAACAAATCCACTAGATTAGTTGAGATTTCTTGTGACATTGTGTTTGATGAGACTAATGGCTCCTAAGTGGAGCAAGTTGATCTTGATGAGCTAGATGATGAAGAGGCTCTGTGTGTCGCGCTAAGGAACATGTCCATTAGGGATGTGTGTCCTAAGGAATTCGAAGAGCCTCCACAAGCACAAGATCAACCATCATCTTCCAATCAAGCATCTCCACCAACCCAAGATGAGGATCAGGCTCAAGATGATGAAGAAGAAGATCAAGAGGATGAGCCACCTCAAGATGAGGTAAATGATCAAGGGGGAGATGAAGATAATCAAGACAAGGAAGATGAGCAAGAAACACAGGGTCAACGACCGCCACACCCAAGAGTCCGCCAAACAATTCAACAAGATCACCCCGTCAACACCATCCTTGGTGATATTCATAAGGGGGTAACCACTAGATCTCATGTTGCTCATTTCTGTGAACATTACTCTTTTGTTTCCTCTATTGAGCCATACAGGGTAGAGGATGCATTAAGAGATTCGGATTGGGTGGTGGCTATGCAAGAGGAGCTCAACAACTTCACGAGGAATGAGGTATGGCATTTAGTTCCACGTCCTAATCAAAATGTTGTAGGTACCAAGTGGGTATTCCGCAACAAGCAAGATGAGCATGGTGTGGTGATAAGGAACAAAGCCCGACTTGTGGCCAAAGGTTATTCACAAATCGAAAGTTTGGATTTCGGTGAAACTTATGCACCCGTAGCTAGGCTTGAGTCAATTCGTATATTACTTGCCTATGCTACTTACCATGGCTTTAAGCTCTATCAAATGGATGTGAAAAGTGCCTTCCTCACTGGACCCATCAAGGAAGAGGTCTATGTTGAGCAACCTCCTAGCTTTGAAGATAGTGAGTACCCTAACCATGTTTATAAACTCTTAAAGGCACTTTATGGGCTCAAGCAAGCCCCAAGAGCATGGTATGAATGCCTGTGAGATTTTCTTATCACTAATGGCTTCAAAGTTGGTAAAGCCAATCCTACACTCTTTACTAAAACTGTTGAAAAAGACTTGTTCATATGCCAAATCTACGTTGATGATATCATATTTGGGTCTACTAATGTGGCAGAACCTCTAAGTTATTGGGCCCACATGCACCTGTCCTTGTCCCAAAGACCTCAGACGGCTATGCATGTGCACCAGATAACTTAACAGGATCTGTCCGATTGCCCCAAGGACATCGGATAAACCACTTTCAACCAGAACCGCGGGATTAAGTACCACAAATCACACACACCAACCTTTTTGCAGCGGAATTCTTACTACCAAATTTTACAAGTTACAAAAATTTTACATTATTTTATCGGAGTGATTACAAAAGTATAAGTTTGAAATATATGCTAGCTTAAATGACCATCCTCAATAAGAAGTATAGAAGGAGTACTTAGACTTATAAGAAGGCCGAGCCCACCGGCACTTAACACCATCAACAGCATCACAAAGTTAGGACCTAAAAAACAACAGGGAATAAAACCCTGAGTACGGAATTACTCAGCAAGGCTTACCCGACTAAAGAAAAGACTCTCAAGGGTATGCTGGCTAGAGGGATTCAAGGAAAGGCTTATCAAGAATCAAGGACTCTGTTTTGCAGAAAAGCTTACTATGAGTGGATCCTTAAAAATCCATTTTTAATGTCAGGTTAAGTAGAATTACCTGCATCTATAGTTCTGTCTACCCTAGTTCAAGCACTTGACCTGCACTAGCCAATTTCTTATCAACCCTTCATCTTCACTGGAGTTCTACATATAAGTCAGTGACCAAGTCTTCATAACCGCGAAGGTACGACGATCCGAATCGATTATACTCAGCTGAGGATCTCCAATCACACGACATATGTAGCACTTAACCCTTGCATATGTCAACCCGCCACCGGGGTTCTTAAGACCAGATCAGGTTCACGCAAACCGAGAGCACAGATACACCACCGTCCAGCCTCTTGCCACGGAGGGTACACGCTACTCTCGCCACCGCTCCACGCCCATTTCGTGTTATCTTATTCCGGCCTTAGTCTGCCCGAGGCAAGGCTTACCCATGACGAGGCATGTGACTAGTTAAAGGGTCCTCGGTCAGTAGGCTTACATCGACACGGTCCTTAATCGACTCAGACGGAGACACTACACCGAGACTCCTTACTCGTGCAAGTCACCCGCCCGGTCTCAGCTTAATCATTTCAAACCCAAAGTTTGGTACCTGGCAGAGGTACATCTTTTCCGATGTTGAACCCATCACGGCCGTGATGGATCCACCATCAATTTTTATTTTCAAAAACATTCCCACCCACTTTTGCCACATCATCTTTTGTAAAAACAAAACATTTTGTTTTTCTAAAGCAAGACTAAGCATCAAAAATCTTTTGTAAAACGGTGATCAAGGAAGGTAATCAAATTCAAGGAAGGTAATGCAGGAATTGTTTTAGCAATCAACTCCTATCACCTAATGCATCAAGCAAGTGAAAAAGATTTTTAAAACACAAGGAGGTGGCAAATGCACCGGGGCTTGCCTTTGTTTATGGGTGAGTCAGGCTCGGATCCACAAATATCGAGGTAGAAACAATTCTCAGCCTGAGTTTCCAAAGGTGGTGGTACTTGCTCTTCAGTGGCTTCCACTTCTTCCTCGTGTTCTAATCATAACCATACATATGTATATAAGAATGAATGCCATGTAATTCTCATGAGAGTGCAAAGATAATACAAATTTATTATCTAAGTCTTGAATACAACTTTCCTTCACGGAACTCCGAGAACTTAGGGTTTCCGGAGTCAGTAAAGGAGTTCATAGAGCAGTGGTGGGGGTTTTGGGATTCTAAGTATCAAACAAGGTCCAAATTAACCCAAACTCTACCCAAGGCTTCTAAATAATATGAGGAACTCATATAAAAAGTTTGAGCATTTTTGGGATTACCATTTATCTTTTAAAAATCCAGAACTAGTATTTTAAGCTATTTTAAATGTTCTAAAATTCCCTGTTTAAACTAAAAATCATAAAACTATTTTTATAAAATACTAGGGAAAATAAGGAGTCTAGGAAAATTGGTTTCACAATTTTAGGATCTTTCTGCAATTTTTCATGGATTTCTAAAGTTCTACTGAAAAAGAAAAGGAAAAAGAGTGAATAGTGTTGGGCTGATTCTAGCCCAGTCGGCCCAGACCCAGGCAGAAACGCGCCCGCGCCCGCGCTGGCCGGCTTGCATAGAGGACCCCGGGTTTTTGGTTAACTGAAAACGAGTTCCTATTACTGTTTCTTGTGTCACTGACAGTTTACAGAAAGTTCCCTCGGTTTCTTTTTCTTCGCAGAGGGAGGTCCTCGACGTCGTCGAGCGCGGAGAGGCTCTGGCGAGCTCCTGTACTGGCCGAATGGGGCTATGACCGGCGCTCCCGAGCGGCTAACACTCAATTGAACTCTCCCCGAATGATTCCCCTAAGTTAATTTCTCATTTGGTAAACTATCCTGCTCTGTCCACGTGAACCGCGGACGATGAAGAAATGGTACGTGTTCCCGACAATCCCTGGCGGTTCGGTTCAATCAAAGGGGTCGGGGAGCATCACCATCATGTAAGGATGCTAGAACAGGAACAAGAAGGGAATGAGCAGACCTGGGGAAGGCTGGCCACGGTAGGGTGTGGTTCTCGTCGGCGGAGAGGGATTTGGGGCGAATTCAAAATTCGCGAGCTCTGGCGAAGGACTGCTAGCGATTAGCGGTGGCTGGGTGGAGGATGACCTTGCGGAGCTAGCGGGGGCTTCAATTTATAGGGCTCTTCGGTGGTGACCGTGAATTTGGGCGTTGATGTGCGGCGGTCGGAAGTGAGGAAGAACGCTGGTGCAGTGAACACGTGTTCATCGTCGTGGCAGTAACTCCGGTGGTCGACGGGGAGTTTAGAGGGAGTCACGGCGATGCGGTGGCACGGTTAGGACACGCGGCACAAGGCCGGAAGGTGGCGGTGCACCGGCGAGCCAATCTGCCCAGCCGCAAAGTAGAAAGGGAAGCCCCGATGAGTCACCGGAGTGACCTCTAGCTCACCGTCGGCGAGGATCCTTACCCCGCGACGTTATCAATCCACCCCGCACACGAATCTTAAGGCCGGCGACGTGAATCGCGGCGGAGGGGTGATCGACAGCGGTGAAGTGCTCTGAATTCCTCCCCCCGATAGCACTGTACCATGGCAATGATGTTTAGGCACTCTGACAGACCATTTTGGAGCTTGGTTTTCTCTCAATTTTGAATGACAACTCAACACAAGCTCAGCATCAAAGTTGTAATGCTACATATCAGCTACAAATTTGTTATAGGAATCATTCTCAAACTTGCACTGGATCTTAGGTGAATTGGCTCTCAAACTTGGATCCAAGTCACTGCCTATCTGAAATTCAGGCTGAATCAGCCTGACAGCTTGACTTCAGGCCTGCTTATCTCCAATATTTTCTTAACAACAATGCTTACACTCTTAAGCAAAGTTGTTCTCCTATAATTGGGCTACAATCTTGATGTGGTGACCTAGGGCAAAAACCCTTTTGTTTAGAAGTTACAAGGTCACAAAGATGAGCACATTACACTGAAATTCAGACTTAGTCAAAAGAGTTCAAATGTGGCTCTTTTGCAAATAAGTCCAAACTCAGGGTTTAGCTTGCAAATTCACATATGAGTGACCCAAATGACTTAAGACACTTATTTAACTTGGTTTTTGCACTTTAGTCCAAAAGTGGACTAATTTTGCACATAGGTCCCTAGGGTTTGGTTTTAGGGTTTTCTAGGGTTCCAATTAGGGTTTCTGGTATCCCAGGGGTATAAAAGTGATTCAAGTTCATTCTTGTGAACATTTTGTGACCATTCCCCTAAAGCTTTTAGGTTTTCTTAATTTGGGTTATGTCTTATGTAACGCCCCTGGTGTTACTGTAACTAAAACTTGAGCATGGCATCATAAGCATTGGCATTGCATATGTTTGACACACCTAGAGTGCATTCACTAGGTAAAAATTTCAAACAAGTTGTATTGCTTTGGTATTTTGCAAATAGGACCCTGGATAGGGAACTTAACCCTAAAGAGGGATTAAAGGGGAAGACATAACCCAAACTGTGAAAAACCTAAAAGCCTTAGGGAAATAGTCATGAAATATTCCCAAGAATAAAGGTTGAATCACATTTATACCCCTGGGATACCAGAAACCCTAATTGGAACCCTAGAAAACCCTAAAACCAAACCCTAGGGACCTATGTGCAAGATTAGTCCACTGTTGGGACTGTCTCTCGACAGCAAGGAGATCCAACACGTGTGAATGGAGATGGCAACAGGGCACTCGCGTGTGATGGCAAAAGCTCTGTTAATCTGGCCTCTCACGGGCACTGTGCGGGGGTATTTATAGGTATCCGAGTGCACGGCGCCTTGCGTTAAGGACGCATGTGCCCTCAGGTACCTAGTTTATCCCCAGAATATTCCCATAAAGCGGGGTTACAAGCTGTAATTACAAGTACACCTTTACAAATTAGGCCCGTAACACACACGCGGCCACGCAGGGCCCGTTACAATGGGCCTGATCTCATGCGGGCCTCGGAGCTGACCGAGGCCGCGCCGTGGGGAGGCATTGCCGCAGGCATTCGTCTGGTGCCGAATCGAGCGAAGGGTCTCCATGTTGTCTCTGGTGCCGATGAAGCGAAGGGTGTCCCTGCCTGCTTTGTCTGTCAGGGCAGGGGCTAAGCGGTGGAGACTTCGGGCGAAGGGTGGCGTTTCTGCCTTCGCTCCAACATTTGCCCTCCGAGGGACCAGTTCGACAAAGTCACCTGGTGCCGAAGACGTCGCTAGATGGCGGAGACGCTGCCCTCGCTCGAAGTGGTTCCGCGGGGGTTTTTGATGTGACCGTTGATGGACATCGTACTGTTGGACTGCGGGTTTTCCGAAGCGTCGCGCCCTGTGGGATTGCGGGTTTCCCGAGGAGTCGCGCCCTGCCTATAAAGGGGGGCGGGGGACGGCGCTGTTTGCACTTTGCCTTCCGCGCTTCGTGAAAACCCTAGCCGCCCGCCGTCTTTCTGCTCCTCTTCTTCTACTGCTCCCTTTGCTCGTCGGAGATCTGGCTCGAGTGAAGCAAACCGCCCGCCGCCGCCGACGGTACGTAGCAATGCCATCCTCTTCTTCTTCCGCCGACGCCACGCCGCAGGCCGCCGCCTCGTCTGAGGAGACGTTGAGTAGCGTGATGGTGGAGGAGCTGCGCGCCGGCGACTCTGTTGATTTTGGTGTGTCACGGATGACGTCGGCCCGCGTCGAAGAGATGCAGCGCTTGGGCTACTTTGGCGGCGGAGTCGCTCGTGCTCCGGGGACGGAGGGAGTCCCCGAGCCGGAGGGTGAGTTGGTTGTTTTCGAGGCGTTCTTCGTCGCCGGTCTCCGCTTGCCTGCGCACCGGTTTGTTGGCGAAGTCCTGCGTAGATTCAACGTTCAGATTCATCAGCTGACACCGAACGCCGTGGTGGCGCTGGCAAAGTATGTCTGGGCGACGACTTCGTACGGCGGACAGCCGTCGGTTGAAGTTTTTGCGAAGAATTACTGCTTGCATTGGCAGAAGAGGGTGATTGAGGACGGAGTTGCCCAGTTTGGGTCGTGTACATTCACGCCGAAGACCGGCAAGACCACAATGCCAGTAGTGGTGTTGGTTCCGTGCGCCCGCAACAAGTGGGGCAATTGGAATGAATTTTGGTTTTACGTTGCTGAGGCTACTGTCGAAGGCCATGAAGGACTCCCCGTGTCTGAGATGTGCTCTCACTATTACTCTGCGTATCCGCCTTTTGAAGTGGCAGAAGAGGATGCAGACGAAGGGGCCCTTCGGTGTGCCGCCGGCCAGAGCAGTGGTCGTGATTTAGTTGAAGAGTTTGTGGCGTACGGGGTTTGGCCCTTGGCGCACGGCTGGACGCTGGGCGAAGTGTGCCCTCGTCAGATGCCTTTTCACGGAGGAAGGGTGGTGCGAAGTCCTGCCTTTGCGCTGAACTTGCGAAACCGTGACCCGGCCGCCTTTGTGCGTGATGCGGAGGACTTGGCGGTGCGGCTCGTGGGGCGGTACGTGGCGAGGACGGAAGGCCAGCGCAGCTTTGATATTCGCGGGTCAAATGAACGTTTGAACAGGGTCTTCGAGTTAAATCAATTGCCGTACGATGGCTACCCTGGTCAAGACGAAGCGGACCGCCGTGGGAAGAAACCGGCGGTGGAGACTGGAGGCGACCCTGCGCTGACGGCCGCCCCCCTCCTCGAAAAAGAGAAAATTAGGTACTGCGATGGGAGGAATCGGGGTGTCTGATAGTTTTGCTAGAGAGTTAATGAGGACGTGTGCGGCCCCGGGGGAGAGGATGTCTTCGCCCGAGCTCCGGGAGTCTTCGGCTCGGATGCTGAGGGTTACCGGGGGCTGCTGGCCTAGAAATGTTCCTGTCCCCTGCGCGGCTGAGGAAGACTGTTTTACATCTCGTATGGCTCGTCAGTGGAGAGTTTTTCCTTACGGGCGAAATATCGGTGCTGTTGTGTGGGCAGTGATGGACAAGGATCGCCAAGGGGCGGCGCAAAAACGCCGGGCGACCGTCAGGATTCACGAGGCCCGGCCGAAAAGGCAGCGGGGGACGGCGAAAGGTGCGGCCTCCAGCGGAGGCAAGCCGCCGTTGCCGGCGAAGGCGGGCGCCTCTGCACCCAGCAAGGCGCCGGAGACAACGGCGGGCGCCGGAGTCTCCAAGCTGACGAAGGTGGTGCCGCCGGCCAGCGGAGTGGCGGAGGCTTCGAAGGCGGCCCGAACGTTGCCGCCACCGGGCAAACGCGTTGCCGACTTCGGCACGGACATTAGTGTGGACGATTATCTTGGGGGTAAGTCACCCGGCCGCTTTTTTTTTGATCGTTGATGCGTTGCAGGGTCGGACGAAGGCCGGCTTGCTATAGCTGTGCCTGCCGGGGCAATCGCGACGGCTGCGCTGTCGTCGAAGGCGAGGGGCGGGACCCTTGGCGCCGGAGGCGAGGTGTCGGCCCTCGCGTTGGTCAGAGACGAGGCTGGCGCGGCGACCCGCCGGCTGAAAGGAGTGACGGAGGCGCTGAGTCAGGCGACGGAGGCGCTGAGTCAGGTCCGCGGAGCTTTTTTTTTTACGGCCAAGGCCTTACGTGTGCTCTGCAGGTGGCTGACTTCACCAGCCGTACTGCGTCGGGGGCACTTACGGCAGCCTTATCTGCCGAAGTCGAGGGACTTTGGACGCAACATGCTGACGCTGTCCGTGAGAAGTCTGCCTCCGACAGCAAGTGTCGTAAACTGGCGGACAAGGTGGCCGCCCTGGAGGAGGAAAAGGCTGACCTCCGGCGCCAGCTGGCGGGGGAGAGGAGGGAGACCAACGAGGCCATCGCCAAGGAGCAGGCCGCGCAGGCGGAGGCTAGGCTGGCACGGGCGGAAGCCAATCTTGCCAAGGATCTCGCCGAAGACCTGCGGGGGCGGCTCACCGCTCTGGAGAGCCGCGCGAAGGGGGCCGAAGCCGCGGTGCGAACGGAGGCCGAACGGACGCGCACACAGCTTATGGCCACATATCGCGAGCTGGGTGCGCGGACCGGTGACTTCGTGGTGCCGGAGCGAGAGGCCGGGCTTCGCTGTTTGGAATGGGTGCAAGAGGAGCTGCGGGAGCTCCCCACCGTCCTGGGGGGATTAATGTCGTTCGCCTCCCTGGTCACCTGCGAGGGGGCGATGAACGCACTCTCTCGCGAAGGGTGCCGGCACTATGAGGCCTTCGACCAGGCAGATGAAGATTTTGGGCGAGACATCTATAAGGTCGAAGACCCCGTGGTGAAGGAGTCCGCCGGCGCCCTCTATGACCGGATGTGGGGTCTGTATGGTGGTGAAGTGGTCAGGGAGCGGGCCGAGGCTGCGAGGGCTCAGGTAACGTTGTCGTTTGTTCTGCGTTTGCTGAATGTGGTCTGTGCGTGTGTTTGCTGAGTTTTTGTATGTTTTGTTTTAGGCGGAGCGAGGCGAGCGGGTGGACGACTTCGGAGCACTGAACGACGCCCTGCCTGACCTGGAGCCGACCCCGGAGACCATGGAGGACGCACCAGGCGCCCCCACATCTGATGCGACAGTGGAAGACCTGCTCCTGAAGGTGGCCGAAGGCGCTCCCGATGCCCTCGCAGCAGCTGCGCCGACCGTCGAAGATCCGGCGGCGGAGGCGGTGGAAACAATGGCGGAGGTTGCAGCGGAGCCAACGGCGGAGGCCCCCGCAGCGTCAGGGCCCTCGCAGGTGGCATAGTGGTTGTTTAGGGTTGAGGATTTTTGGATGTTGTACTGAATTTTGGTTGCTGCGCAGGTTCAAGATTTTGGGCCTGCGCACGCAACCGCTGCTACTGAGTTTTTGGCGGCTTCGACCGCGGAAGGTGGTAATGAATATAGTGGGTCTGCATCTGAGTTGTTGGATTTTGCCGACTCCGGGAGCTCGGTTGAGTGGACTGAGGAGTCGTCGGAGGAGAATTTGGATTATTTTGCGGCTTTAGACGTGGCTGCGGCGGAGGCTTCGCCACACGCCGCGGACGCGTCGGACGTGCCAGGCCCTAGCACTGGGCGCCGTCGACGAAGGGCGGTTGCAAAACGTAGGGTTAGCGCGGAGGAGCGGGCTCTGCTTCGTGTGAGTGGGGCTGGTCGGCAGGAACTGTTGTCCCTGCCGACCGCCGAGGGTGTAGGTGAAGGGGAACTGCGAAGGCTTTTTGCGGGTGAGGAGCTCAGGATAATGCTATTTAATTATAGGGAGATGGGAATTATTCCTAAGGTTGAGCCGATGTAGAGTGTGGTGCCCTCGCTTGTGTACGTCGAGGCTTGTATGGTGGAATTGTGTGCCCTCGCGTGCATGTGTGTGTGCGAAGGCGTTTTGTACTTACTGATTTGTTTTGCTGCGCTGTGTTGGCTTGATTATAGTTGGTCTTGGTGTGGATGGTTTGATGTTGTCGTTTCGGCCGTTGTTGTGCTAGTCCAGGTGTACCCTTAGGTGTCTTCTGCATAGATAGTCTTCGGTTTTTTTCGCACTTGTTGTGCTGATCCGGCTGCGCTTTTAAGCGACTTCTGCACGGATAGCCTTCGCGATAGACTCAGATTTTTTCCGCACTTGTTGTGCTAATCCGGCTGCACCCTTAGGCGACTTTTGCGCGGATAGTCTTCGCGATAGACTTGGATTTTTTTCGCACTTGTTGTGCTAATCCGGCTGCACCCTTAGGCGACTTTTGCGCGGATAGTCTTCGCGATAGACTTAATTTTTTTCGCACTTGTTGTGCTAATCCGGCTGCACCCTTAGGCGACTTTTGCGCGGATAGTCTTCGCGATAGACTTAGATTTTTTTTCGCACTTGTTGTGCTAATCCGGCTGCACCCTTAGGCGACTTTTGCGCGGATAGTCTTCGCGATAGACTTAGATTTTTTTTTCGCACTTGTTGTGCTAATCCGGCTGCACCCTTAGGCGACTTTTGCGCGGATAGTCTTCGCGATAGACTTGGATTTTTTTTCGCACTTGTTGTGCTAATCCGGCTGCACCCTTAGGCGACTTTTGCGCGGATTTGTCGCACGCGAGGGTAGCTAGCGCTTAGCCTCGCGGTGACCTCGTGGTGGTCGAATGTCGAAGACCGTCATCGCGGTCTTTTTCGACGCATGTCTTTTTGCGGGGGATTTTTTACGCATATATTACATGGCTCCGCCTCGTTAAAAACCTCACCCCCCGGGAGGAAAAGAGTGCGGGGTCCTTGGCTGCATAGTCTTTTTCGACCTGGCCGGCAACTACCTTGGAGTCTGTTTTGATGATGCAAGTGGTGACTCCGAGGGCCCTTAGCTTGCGGAGGCCGAGGATAACTGCTTCGTACTCTGCTATATTATTTGTGCATCTGTCGGAGTCCAGATTGAAGCTGAGTCATGCTGCATATCTGTGCTTGACCCCGACTGGTGAGGTTATGATTGCGGCGACGCCTGCCCCCGCACGGCACCATGCGCCGTCGCAGTGGATCGTCCAGGCCTTCTCTGTGGTCGGGTCCGGCTGTGTTACTGGCCCGGTCCAGTCGACGACGAAGTCTGCCAGGACTTGTGATTTGATGGCTGTCCTGGGCTCGAAGCTGATGTGGTAGCCGGAGAGTTCGGCTGCCCACTTGGCGATCCTCACCGATGCCTCCGGGTTTCTAAACAGTTCGCCGAGCCCCCTGTCTGAGGTGACGCGGACCTTGAATGCTTCAAAATAATGGCGCAGCTTGCGCGAGGACATAACGACTGCGTAGGCGATCTTCTCCAGCTCTGTCATGTTGCATTTGGACGGTGTCAGGACCTCGGAGACGTAATAAACAGGGCACTGTCTGACAGCGCCTTCGACTGTCTGCTCCTGCACTAGTGCCGCGCTGACCGCGTGCGGCGAAGCCGCGACATAGAGCAATAAGGGGAGCGAGGAGTCGGGGCTCGTGAGGGTGGCCAGCTCCGTTAAGTACTGTTTCAATGAGGCGAAGGCCGCTGCTTGCTCCGGCCCCCAAGCGAAGTCTTTTGCTTTCTTGGTCGCACCGAGGGGTCGATTCCCAAACTGTGCTCGATTATGGATCGGCTGACTCCGACCAGGTCGAGGGCGGACCAGGCGAAGACATCTTTATTCCTGGCCAGGCAGCAGAGGAGCTTCTCTTCTTCATGCGAAGTAAGGTCTTCGCTGATAGTGACTGTCTGCTTGGGCGTGGCCTGATCGAGGGGAACAATCTTGGTCCCATCCTGACTCTGCAACTGAGCCCTGTCGTGCTGCTTGTCAGTTGGGCTGGCGGGCGCAGGGACCTCGCACTGTGTCGTGAGACAGTGCACGTTCCTCTGCCCGGGCACGAAGTCCCGCTCTATGTTGCGCGCTATTTGCTGGTCACCGCGGACTGTAATTACGCCTAGCGGGCCTGGTATCTTCATGCACAAATACAGTCCGTGGATGGCAGCTTCAAACTTATTGATGGAGCCCCGTCCCATGATGGCGTTGTATGGATATACCATATCCACAATGTCAAAAGTCACTTGCTCACTTCGGGCATTGGGTGCTACACCGAAGGAGAGGGGCAACTCTATTTTGCCGACGGGGAAGGTGCCTTTGCCGCCGAAGCCATACAACGGGTTGTCCGAAGGCTTAAGCAGGCTGTGGCTGATGCCCATGCGATCGAAGGCGTGGAGGAAGATGATGTCTGCCTGGCTGCCGTTGTCAACGAGGACCTTGTGTAGGTCCCAGCCTGCCACGCTGCAATTGATGACCATGGCATCGCAGTGGGGGGCGCTGCGCAAATCGACGTCCCGTGCGTCGAAGGTGAGCGGTACGTGGGACCACTTTGTCTGTACAACTGGGCCCGTGACGGCTACATGGTTTATGCTGCGGTAGTGGTCCCGCTTCTGCCGCTTGGTGTCGAAGTCGGTGCTGGACCCCCCGGTTATCATATGAATGACTCCGCGATAAGGTTGATCGGCGAAGTCCTCCTGCTTTGGGGCGTTGGGGATGTTTTGTTGTTGCTGGTGTGGTGGTGGAGGCGGGGGATGTACGATTTGTACTTCCTGATGATGTTGGTAAGCGTGGTGCGGTGGATGCGGGGCGGGAGCGTGGATATATGGTGGAGGGGGTGGCTGGTAGTTATGCGCGACAATTCTGGGGTTGTCGGCTGGCTGCGCCCTCGCCATTCTGTCTCTGGTGGCCTTCACTTCGGGGCAGTCGTTGGTTGGGTGGGCGCAGTCTTCGCCATGGAAAAGGCAGTAAAATTGGCGCGGTGGAGGGGGTGGCTGCGCACGCCCTCGGCCCCTGCCGCGAGTTCCACTTCCGCGGCCCTGGGGGGATATTCCTGGCGGCGAAGGGGGTCAGCGGCCGGCTGCTGGTTGGCAATGTTGTGCACTTGCGGCTGACCGCGGCCATCTCGGCCGGAGTCTGGTTGCGGAGTTCTTGTCCACGTGCGGCTGGACTGTGGAGCGTCTTTTGGCTTC
The DNA here is from genome assembly GCA_029449295.1 of Zea luxurians. NCBI lineage: Eukaryota > Viridiplantae > Streptophyta > Magnoliopsida > Poales > Poaceae > Zea > Zea luxurians. The sequence continues at coordinate 1,324,007 of JAOPSE010000101.1, read as the reverse complement.
CGCTGGGACTCAATCTTGCGCTGGTGGAGCTCCTCGGATCTAGCATACTTTTCAAACAGCTGGTACAACTCTTGGAGGTTCTTCGGCGGGTCTCTGATGCAGTGGCTGTAAAGGACGCCAGCGCGAAGACCACTGATAGCATAGTGGATGGCAATCTGGTCATCGACTGAGGGTAGCTGTGACTTGAGTGTGAGGAATTTGCGGTAATATTCCCTCAGGGTCTCCCTCTCTAGCTGCTTGCAGAGCGAGAGCTCGGCCAGGGCGTCGGTGTCCGGGCGGTACCCTTGGAAGTTGAGGAGGAACTTGTCCCGGAGACTTCTCCAGGAATCGATGGACAGCGGAGGCAACCTGGTGAACCAGGTGAGCGCGGGGCCCTCGAGGGCGATGATGAAGGACTTCGCCATTGTGGCATCGTCCCCCCCGGACGATGCGACGGCGACCTGGTAACTCATTATGTATTGAGCCGGGTCGGTGCTGCCGTTGTACTTGGGGTAGGTCCTAGCCCGGAAGTTAGCTGGCCACGGCGTCACTTGCAGGTGAGGCGCCAGGGGACTTCGCTCATCGAGATAATTGACCCCTTGGAATGGCGCGGCGTGCGGGAAAGTGAAGTCGCGCTGGGGTAAACGCGGGTCCTCCGGTTGCGCGCGGTGTTGCAGGGGTGACTCATGCTGCAGGCCGGGGTGGCCTTCGCGCGTGTCTTCGTTTTGTGCGCGCTGCTGGAGGGATGACTCGTGCTGCGGGCCGAGGTGGCCTTCGCGCTGCATCAGCGCGATCTCCCGCTCGAGTTCCTGGGCCTTGTGCTCTTCGTCGCGTATCATCTGCCGCACTTTGGCGAGTGCGGACACACGCTGGCGCTTGGCCTCCAATATCTCCTTCTGCCTCTGGAGGTTGCGGTTCTTGAGGCGCAGAGCGCGCAGCTGTAACTGTTCTTCTGCGGAGATGCCGAGGACCTCACCGTCCTCGGCGAGGTCCGCGCCCTCCGGTTGTGCGAAGCCTGGGGGAGGTGCGAAGCCTGAGGGAGGTGCGAAGCCTGAGGGTTGTCCCTCAGGGTCGCAGGTGCGGAGGGTGTCGTCTTCAGTGGCCTCTTGGTGGGTGGATTGGGTGAGGGCGAGGGCCTTGCCCTTTCTTGCGGCGAGCAGTGCTGCCTTCGCAGCCTCGTCAGCCTTCGGGTTAGCTCTCTTGGGTGCCATCGCGGGTGGTTGTCTCGTAGCACGAACGGTGGGCGCCAAATGTTGGGACTGTCTCTCGACAGCAAGGAGATCCAACACGTGTGAATGGAGATGGCAACAGGGCACTCGCGTGTGATGGCAAAAGCTCTGTTAATCTGGCCTCTCACGGGCACTGTGCGGGGGTATTTATAGGTATCCGAGTGCACGGCGCCTTGCGTTAAGGACGCATGTGCCCTCAGGTACCTAGTTTATCCCCAGAATATTCCCATAAAGCGGGGTTACAAGCTGTAATTACAAGTACACCTTTACAAATTAGGCCCGTAACACACACGCGGCCACGCAGGGCCCGTTACAATGGGCCTGATCTCATGCGGGCCTCGGAGCTGACCGAGGCCGCGCCGTGGGGAGGCGTTGCCGCAGGCATTCGTCTGGTGCCGAATCGAGCGAAGGGTCTCCATGTTGTCTCTGGTGCCGATGAAGCGAAGGGTGTCCCTGCCTGCTTTGTCTGTCAGGGCAGGGGCTAAGCGGTGGAGACTTCGGGCGAAGGGTGGCGTTTCTGCCTTCGCTCCAACATCCACTTTTGGACTAAAGTGCAAAAACCAAGTTAAATAAGTGTCTTAAGTCATTTGGGTCACTCATATGTGAATTTGCAAGCTAAACCCTGAGTTTGGACTTATTTGCAAAAGAGCCACATTTGAACTCTTTTGACTAAGTCTGAATTTCAGTGTAATGTGCTCGTCTTTGTGACCTTGTAACTTTTAAACAAAAGGGTTTTTGCCCTAGGTCACCACATCAAGATTGTAGCTCAATCATAGGAGAACAACTTTGCTTAAGAGTGTGAGCATAGTTGTTAAGAAAATATTGGAGATAATTAAGCCTAAAGTTTGGCTGTCAGGCTGGTTCCCCTCTGAAATTCAGATGTTCAGTGTAACAGAGCCAACTTTGAGTATTAATTCAACCTTGATCTAGTGCTCAAATGAGTTCAAGCCCTATAGTCGAATTATTGCTGGTTTATAGCTCTACAATTTTGCTGCAAAGCTTGGGAGGAGTTGTCATTGGAAATTGAGAGTAAATCCTGCTCCAAGTTGCTCTGTCAGGTTAACTGAAATGGGACGCCATGGTACAGTAAATGTTAAACTGAAAAAGATCCCATCCCTTGCTCGTCGCCGGTGGCCATCGCCGTTGATTGCCCCTCGCCGTGATTCACGCCACCGCTGTAGGATTCGCGTCGCCGATGACCCGATAAGGCTGCCAGGTAAAAGCCACCCCCTGGGGATAACTCCGGTGACTCACCGTGGCTGTCCCTTCCGTTTTGTGGCTGAAGCGGATTAGCTCGCCGGTGAGCCACCGCCTCCCGGTCTTGCGCCGCGTGGCTTTGCTTTCCACCGCGTCGCCGTGGCTCCTTACAGCCGTCAAATCGTCGCCGGTGAGCTCGCCACGACTGTGGACACGAATCCACTGCGCCACGGTTCTTCCTTATCTCCGACCGCCGCACGTCGCCGTTAAAATTCCCGGCCACCGCTCGCTCTCCCTATAAATTGAGCCCTCCACCAGCTCCGCTAAGTCATCCAGCACCCAGCCACCAAGAATCGTCCTCAGTCGATCGCCAGTGAGTCCCAATTTCCAACTTTCCCCAAATCAATTTTTCCGCCACCCGAACCCGACCTCAACGCGGCCAGCTCCCTTCCCGGTCAGTCCAACCCTCCCTCTCCCTCGTTTAAGCTTTCTCATATGCCTACGATGCTTGCTGACCCGTCCAATTGGACTAGGGGTCCACTGACCGTCGGGAACGCGTTGTTCTTTGGATCATCCATGCGGTCACCGTGGCCAGGGAGATTAGGGTCGCCGTTCATGCAATTGACTTAGGGGAAACGCTGATTGGGGCGTGAATTTGGTTTAGGCCGAAGCAGGGCGCCGGTCTTGGTGCGATTAGGCCGATGCGCGAGCTCATCGGAGCTCGGCCGTGCTCACCGTCGTCAGGGACTTGGCGTGGTAAAGGAATAGAACCTGAGGGACTCTTCTGCAAAGTGTCAGTGACTGTGTTAAACAGTGGAAGGACCCGTCCCCAGTTAGTGAAAACACCGAGGGTCTTTCCGCAAGGCCGCCAGCGCGGGCGCGCGCGCGGGCGCCTTTCCCCTCTGGACTGAGCCGCTGGGCTGAAATCAGCCCAGTACTATTTACCAGTTTTTCCTTTTCTTTTTATTCCAGAGCCAAAACAATTATAGAAAATGGTAGAAACATCCTAAAATTGTGAAACCAATTTTCCTAGACTTCTTATTTTCCCTAGAATTTAATAAAAATAGTTTTATGATTTTTAGAGGAAATAAGGAATTTTAAGGCATTTTAAATAGTTTGAAGTCTTAGTTCTGGATTTTTAGAAAATTGATAATAATCCCAAAATTGCTCAAACTTTTTACATAAGTTCTATACATTATTTAGAAGCTTTGGGTAGAATTTGGGTTGATTTGGACCTTGTTTGATACTTAGAACCCCAAAACCCCCCTGCCCTGTGAACTCCTTTACTGACTCCGGAAACCCTAAGTTCTCGGAGTTCCGTGAAGGAAAATTATATTCAAGACTTAGATAATAAGTTTATATCATCTTTGCACCCTCATAAGCATTACATGGCATTCATTCTTATGCATATATGTGGTTATGATTAGAACACGAGGAAGAAGTGGAAGCCACTGAAGAGCAAGTACCACCACCTTTGGAAACTCAGGCTGAGAATTGTTTCTACTTCGATATTTGTGGATCCGAGCCTGACTCACCCATAAACAAAGGCAAGCCCCGGTGCATTTGCCACCTTCCTTGATGTTTTTTAAAATCTTTCTCACTTGTTTGGTGCATTAAGTGATAGGAGTTGATTGATAAAACAATTCCTGCATTACCTTCCTTGAGTTTGATTACCTTCCTTGATCACCCGTTTTACAAAAGATTTTGATGCTTAACCTTGCTTTAGTAAAACAAAATGTTTTGTTTTTACAAAAGATGATGTGGCAAGAGTGGTTGGGATGTGTTGAAAACAAAACTTGATGGTGGATCCATCATGGCCATGATGGGTCCAACATCGGAAAAGATGTACCTCTGCCAGGTACCAACCTTTGGGGTTAAATGATTAAGCTGAGACCGGGCGGGTGACTTGCACGAGAAGAGAGTCTCGGTGTAGTGTCTCCGTCTGAGTCGATTAAGGACCTTGTCGATGTAGGCCTGCTGACCGAGGACCCTTTAACTGGTCACATGCCTCGTCATGGGTAAGCCTTGCCTCGGGCAGACTAAGGCCAGAATAAGATAACACGAAATGGGCGTGGAGCGGTAGCGAGAGTAGCGTGTACCCTTCGTGGCAAGAGGCTGGACGGTGGTGTATCTGTGCTCTCGGTTTGCGTGAACCTGATCTGGTCTTAAGAACCCCGGTGGCGGGTTGACATATGCAAGGGTTAAGTGCTACATATGTCGTGTGATCGGAGATCCTCAGCTGAGTATAATCGATTCGGATCGCCGTACCTCCGCGGTTATGGAGACTTGGCCACTGACTTACACGTAGCAATCCAGTGAAGATGAAGGGTTGATAAGAAATTGGCTAGTGCAGGTCAAGTGATTGAACTAGGGTAGAAAGAACTCTAGCTGCAGGTAATTTTACTTAACCTGACAATAAAATTGGATTTTAAGGATCCACTTTAGTAAGCAATTCTGCAAACAGAGTCTTTGATCATTGAAAGGCCTTACCTTGACTCCCATATAACCAGCATACCCTTGAGAGTCTTTTCTTTAGTCGGGTAAGACTTGCTGAGTAATTCCATACTCAGGGTTTATTCCCCCGTTGTTTTTAGGTGAGGAGACAACAAACTTTTGTTGTTTTTGTACCAAAGTGGTGAAAAATGAAGACAATCAAGAATGAAGCTGCTGGAGGACCGGGTCCTCCTTAAAAACTTTTATGTAAAGAACTTAATGGGAGGAGTTTTTGCCTCCCAGGTATTGTAATAATACTTTTCAGCACTCGCTTTACACTCTGGTCTGTAATAAATGACTTACTCTTACTTTTTAAATAAATGTAAGTTTATGTAATCACTTCCGCATTTCCGCATCTCCGGTGAACATATTGTCTGTCAGACGGGTGAAACGTTTGAAAGGGAAATGTGCCCTTGGGCCATTTCTAAGTATTTTGGTGATTTAGTGTCCAACACAAGTGCCTAAGTGTAAAAAGGTGGACAAAGTACAAATCAAGAATTAAGGTATGTTTCTCAGACTTAGTACATTGTTTTATGGACTAATGTATTGTGTCTAAGTGCTGGAAACAGAAAAAATCGAGTTAGAAAAGAGATGGCTCGAGCAGCCAAAGTCTGCCCAGTCTGGGTGCACCGGACTGTCCGGTGGTGCACCGGACAGTGTCCGGTGCGCCAGGCTGGCTCGGCGTGAAGTGGCCGCTCTCGGGAATTTGCCGACGGCGTACGGCTAGAATTCACCGGACAGTCCGGTGAGCCAACGGTCGGCCGGGCCAACGGTCGGCCGCGCAATCTGCGCGGGACACGTGGCCGAGCCAACGGCTAGAAGACGGCACCGGACTGTCCGGTGTGCACCGGACATGTCCGGTGCGCCAACGGCTCCCAGATCTGCAACGGTCTGCCAACGGTCGGCTTCGCTATTTAAGGAAGGAAATCGGGCACCAGACAGTGTCCGGTGTGCACCGGACTGTCCGGTGCCCCCGACGATAGAAGGCAAGATTGGCCTTCCAGATTTGCTCTCAACGGCTCCTAGCTGCCTTGGGGCTATAAAAGGGACCCCTAGGCGCATGGAGGAGTACACCAAGCAACCTTAGAGCATTCTTGATCATCCACACTAAGTCTTTGCGCATTCGTTTGTCATTCTCAGTGATTCGAGCTCCGTTCTAGTGAGAACTTTGAGATAGTCTTTTGAGCTCGATTCTTGGCCGTGTGTGTGCGCATTTTGCTATGGATTTGTGTGTGTTGCTTTCCTCCCTTACTCCGTATTTCTTGTGAATCTCAAGTGTAAGGGCGAGAGGCTCCAAGTTGTGGAGAATCCTCGCAAACGGGATATTGAAAGGCAAAACAAAACACCGTGGTATTCAAGTTGGTCTTTGGACCGCTTGAGAGGGGTTGATTGCAACCCTCGTCCGTTGGGACGCCACAACGTGGAGTAGGCAAGCGTTGGTCTTGGCCGAACCACGGGATAAACCACTATGTCGTCTCTGTGTTTGATCTCTTGTGGTATTGTGTTTTGTTGAGACTCCTCTCTAGCCACTTGGCGATTATTGTGCTAACACTTAACAAGTTTTTGTGGCTATAAGTTTAAGTTTTCACAGGATCACCTATTCACCCCCCCCCCCTCTAGGTGCTCTCAATTGGTATCAGAGTCGTTCTCTTCACAAAGGGACTAACCGCCCGAAGAGATGGATCCTAAGGGGAAGGGTATCGTGATCAACGACAAAGAGAAGGAATCCTTCGTCAACGAGCCGAAGGACGATAAGCCTACCGACTCCGGCTCAGGCCACAGACGGAAGGAAGGGAAGAAGAAGAAGACAAGGCGCATCAAGGAGATCGTCTACTACGACGACAGCGATGAGTCTACTTCTTCCCAAAAGGACGACGACAACGACTACAGGAAGACGGTCAATTCGAACTTTTCATTTGATTATTCTCGTATTCCACATAGTTCGAATTTGCAATTGCTTTCCATTCCTCTTGGCAAACCTCCACACTTCGATGGGGAGGACTACGGATTTTGGAGTCACAAAATGCGTAGTCACTTATTCTCTCTCCATCCAAGCATATGGGAGATTGTAGAGAATGGAATGAAATTTGATAGCTCGGATAGCCCTTTGCTTATAAATGAACAAATTCATAGAAATGCACAAGCCACTACTGTTCTCTTAGCATCTTTGTGCAGGGAAGAGTACAATAAGGTGAGCGGCTTGGACAATGCCAAGCAGATATGGGACACCCTCAAGATCTCTCACGAGGGGAACGACATCACCATGCTCACCAAGATGGAGTTGGTGGAGGGCGAGCTTGGACGATTCGCGATGATAAGGGGCGAGGAACCGACTCAAACCTACAACCGGCTCAAGACCCTTATCAACAAAATAAGGAGCTACGGAAGCACACGATGGACGGACCACGACGTCGTCCGCCTAATGCTAAGGTCTTTTACCATTCTTGATCCTCATCTCGTAAACAATATTCGTGAGAATCCCAGGTACACGATGATGACGCCCGAGGAGGTACTCGGAAAATTCGTAAGTGGGCGAATGATGATCAAGGAGGCGAGATATGTGGACGACGCTCTAAACGGTCCAATCAATGAACCTCAACCCGTTGCTCTCAAGGCAACGAGGAGCAAGGAGGCGCTACCGAGCAAGGTGGCACAAGTTGAGGCGGCCGGGCTAAATAATGAGGAGATGGCCCTCATCATTAAGCGCTTCAAGACGGCGCTTAAGGGTCGCAAGGGACAGCCAAGCAAGACCAAGACAAAGGAGAAGCGCTCGTGCTTCAAATGTGGTAAGATTGGTCATTTCATTGCTAACTGTCCCGATAATGAAAGTGACCAGGAAAAGGGGAACAAAAGGGAGAAGAAGAAGCATTACAAGAAGGCCAAGGGCGAGGCGCATATCGGAAAGGAGTGGGATTCGGATTGCTCCTCCTCCGACTCCGACAATGAAGGACTCGCCGCCACCGCCTTCAACAAGTCATCCCTCTTCCCCAACGAGCGTCACACTTGCCTCATGGCAAGGGAGAAGAAAGTAAGCACTCATAATGCCAATACTTATGATTCTTCTAGTGATGATGAGTCTAGTGAGGATGAAATAGATTACTCCAGTTTATTCAAGGGATTGGATAGAACTAAGATAGCTAAGATTAATGAATTGATTGATGCCTTGAATGAAAAGGATAGAATCTTAGAGAAACAAGAAGATCTTTTATATGAAGAGCATGATAAATTTGTTAGTGCACAAAATTCACTTGCTCTAGAAGTTAAAAGAAATGGAATGCTTTCTTGTGAACTTTCTACTTGTAACGAAACCATTTCTTCTTTAAAAGGTGAAATTAATGACTTAAATGCTAAGCTAGAAGTAGCAAGTAAATCTAACTCTTGTGTTGAACATGTTGAAATTTGCACTAAGTGTAAGGATGTTGATATTAATGCTTGTTGTGAACACTTAGTTTCAATTTCAAAACTAAATGATGAAGTGGCTAGTCTTAGTGCCCAACTTAAGACTAGCAAGAATGAATTTGATAAGCTGAAATTTGCAAGGGATGCCTACACGATTGGTAGACACCCCTCAATTAAGGATGAACTTGGCTACAAGAGGGAAGCCAAGGACTTGACAAGCCATAAGGCTCCCATCTCTGCCAAGGAGAAAGGGAAGGCCCCTATGGCAACTAGTGCTAAAAAGAACCATGCCTTTATGTACCATGGTAGGAGACAAACTAGAAATGCTTATAGGAGCTATAATGCTTATGATGTTTTTGATTCTCATGCCATGTTTGCTTCTAGTTCTTCTTATATGCATGGTAGAAATATGTCTAGGAGAAATGCTATTCATCATGTGCCTAGAAAGAATATTATTCATGCTCCTAGGAAAGTAGTGAATGAACCTTCTACAATTTATTGTGCTTTAAATGCTTCCTTTGCTATTTGTAGAAAGGATAGGAAAATAGTTGCTAGGAAGTTAGGGGCAAAATGCAAGGGAGACAAAACTTGCATTTGGGTCCCTAAGGATATTTGCACTAACATTATAGGACCCAACATGAGTTGGGTACCTAAGACCCAAGCCTAAATTTGCCTTGCAGGTTTATGCATCCGGGGGTTCAAGCTGGATTATCGACAGCGGATGCACAAACCATATGACGGGGGAGAAGAAGATGTTCACCTCCTACGTCAAAAATAAGGATTCCCAAGATTCAATTATATTCGGTGATGGGAATCAAGGCAAGGTAAAAGGGTTAGGTAAAATTGCAATTTCTAATGAACACTCAATCTCCAATGTGTTTTTAGTTGAGTCTCTTGGTTACAATTTGCTATCTGTTAGTCAACTATGCAATATGGGATATAATTGTCTTTTTACAAATGTAGATGTGTCTGTCATTAGAAGAAGTGATGGTTCACTAGCTTTTAAGGGTGTACTAGACGGCAAGCTTTACTTAGTTGATTTTGCAAAAGAAGAGGCCGGTCTAGATGCATGCTTAATGGCTAAGACTTGCATGGGCTGGCTGTGGCATCGCCGCTTAGCACATGTGGGGATGAAGAACCTCCACAAGCTTCTAAAGGGAGAACATGTGATAGGTCTAACCAATGTTCATTTCGAAAAATATAGACCTTGTGCAGCTTGTCAAGCAGGGAAACAGGTGGGAGGCTCTCATCACACCAAAAATGTGATGACAACATCAAGACCCCTGGAGCTGCTACATATGGACCTCTTCGGACCCGTCGCCTATCTAAGCATAGGAGGAAGTAAGTATGGTTTAGTTATTGTTGATGACTTTTCCCGCTTCACTTGGGTGTTCTTTTTGCAGGATAAGTCTGAAACCCAAGGGACCCTCAAGCGCTTCCTCAGGAGAGCTCAAAATGAGTTTGAGCTCAAGGTGAAGAAGATAAGGAGCGACAACGGGTCTGAATTCAAGAACCTTCAAGTGGAGGAGTTTCTTGAGGAGGAAGGGATCAAGCACGAGTTCTCCGCTCCCTACACACCTCAGCAAAACGGTGTGGTAGAGAGGAAGAACAGGACACTCATTGATATGGCGAGGACTATGCTTGGAGAATTCAAGACCCCCGAGTGCTTTTGGTCGGAAGCCGTGAACACGGCTTGCCACGCCATCAACAGGGTCTACCTTCACCGCCTCCTCAAGAAGACGTCGTATGAGCTGCTAACTGGTAACAAACCCAATGTGTCTTATTTTCGTGTATTTGGGAGCAAATGTTATATTCTTGTGAAGAAAGGGAGAACTTCCAAATTTGCTCCCAAAGTCGTAGAAGGGTTTTTGTTAGGTTATGATTCAAATACAAAGGCGTATAGGGTCTTCAACAGATCATCGGGTTTGGTTGAAGTCTCTAGCGACGTTGTATTTGATGAGACTAATGGCTCTCCAAGAGAGCAAGTTGTTGATTGTGATGATGTAGATGAAGAAGATGTTCCGACGGCCGCTATACGAACCATGGCGATTGGAAAAGTGCGGCCACAGGAACAAAATGAACGAGATCAACCTTCTTCCTCAACTATGGTGCATCCCCCAACTCAAGATGACGAACAGATACCTCAAGTGGAGGCGCATGATCAAGGGGGAGCACAGGATAATCAAGTTGAAGAGGAAGAAGCACCTCAGGCACCTCCAACCCAAGTTCGAGCGACAATTCAAAGGGATCATCCCGTCGATCAGATATTGGGTGATATTAGCAAGGGAGTAACTACTCGCTCAAGATTAGTTAATTTTTGTGAGCATTACTCTTTTGTCTCTTCTATTGAGCCTTTCAGGGTAGAAGAGGCCTTGCTAGATCCGGACTGGGTGTTGGCCATGCAGGAGGAACTCAACAACTTCAAGCGCAATGAAGTTTGGACACTGGTGCCTCGTCCCAAGCAAAATGTTGTGGGAACCAAGTGGGTGTTCCGTAACAAACAGGACGAGCACGGGGTGGTGACGAGGAACAAGGCTCGACTTGTGGCAAAAGGTTATGCCCAAGTCGCAGGTTTGGACTTTGAGGAGACTTTTGCTCCTGTGGCTAGGCTAGAATCAATTCGTATCTTGCTAGCATATGCCGCTCACCATTCTTTCAGGTTGTACCAAATGGATGTGAAGAGCGCTTTCCTCAACGGGCCGATCAAAGAGGAGGTGTACGTGGAGCAGCCCCCTGGCTTCGAGGATGAACGGTACCCCGACCATGTGTGTAAGCTCTCTAAGGCGCTCTATGGACTTAAGCAAGCCCCAAGAGCATGGTATGAATGCCTTAGAGACTTTTTAATTGCTAATGCTTTCAAGGTTGGGAAAGCCGATCCAACTCTTTTTACTAAGACTTGCAATGGTGATCTTTTTGTGTGCCAAATTTATGTCGACGATATAATATTTGGTTCCACTAACCAAAAGTCTTGTGAAGAGTTTAGCAGGGTGATGACGCAGAAATTCGAGATGTCGATGATGGGCGAGTTGACCTACTTCCTTGGGTTCCAAGTGAAGCAACTCAAGGACGGCACCTTCATCTCCCAAACGAAGTACACACAAGATTTGCTAAAGAGGTTTGGGATGAAGGATGCCAAGCCTGCAAAGACGTCGATGGGAACCGACGGACACACCGACCTCAACAAAGGAGGTAAGTCCGTTGATCAAAAAGCATACCGGTCCATGATAGGTTCTTTGCTTTATTTATGTGCTAGTAGACCGGATATTATGCTTAGCATATGCATGTGTGCTAGATTTCAATCCGATCCTAAGGAGTGTCACTTAGTGGCTGTGAAGCGAATTCTTCGATATTTAGTCGCTACGCCTTGCTTCGGGATCTGGTATCCAAAGGGGTCTAACTTTGACTTGATTGGGTACTCAGATTCCGACTATGCTGGATGTAAGGTCGATAGGAAGAGTACATCGGGGACGTGCCAATTCTTAGGAAGGTCCCTGGTGTCATGGAACTCTAAGAAACAAACCTCCGTTGCCCTATCCACCGCTGAGGCCGAGTACGTTGCCGCAGGACAGTGTTGCGCGCAACTACTTTGGATGAGGCAAACCCTCAGGGACTTTGGCTACAATCTGAGCAAAGTCCCACTCCTATGTGACAATGAGAGTGCTATCCAAATAGCGGAAAATCCTGTTGAGCACAGCCGCACAAAGCACATTGACATCCGGCATCACTTTTTGAGAGACCACCAGCAAAAGGGAGATATCGAAGTGTTTCATGTTAGCACCGAGAACCAGCTAGCCGATATCTTTACCAAGCCTCTAGATGAGAAGACCTTTTGCAGGTTGCGTAGTGAGCTCAATATCTTAGATTCGCGGAACTTGGATTGAAATGTAGCATACATGTGTTTATGCCTTTGATCATGTTCATTATACATTTTGTTGTTTATTGTGGTGCTCAAGTTGTACAAACACTCCCTGGACCTCACAAGTCCGTTGCAAAGTGATGCACAGTTTTAGGGGGAGATGTGTTACAACTTGACCCTTTGAGACTAACCATATGCTTGAGTTTGCTTGTTTTAGTCTCAAAGGAGAATTGAAAGGGAAAAGGTGGACTTGGACCATGAAAGACTTCCACTGCACTCCGATGAGAGGGTAACCTATTCCAAGTTCATCTAATGAACTCTTATTGCCATTTGCTCTTAATTGAAGATTTTGGTGAGGCAATGGGGTTATAGAGCCAAGATTAATCCCGTTTTGGTGTTTGATGCCAAAGGGGGAGAAAATAAAGGCCAAAGCGATAAATGGATCAGCTACCACTTGAGAGATTTTGAAAATAGTAGAATAGAGCTTTTGGTTTGTCAAAACTCTTTTGTTGTCTCTCTTATCAAAACTTGGCTTCTTGTGGGGAGAAGTATTGATGGGAAAAAGGGGGAGTTTTTTAAATCTTTGATCAAATTTCTTTGGAAAACCTCTCTTTATGTCTCTACAAGTGGTTTTGACTTAGAGATAGGAATTTGAGTTTGATTTGCAAAAACAAACCAAGTGGTGGCATAGAGTGATCCATATATGTCAAAAATGAATCAAAACAATTTTGAGTTCTTATTTGATTTGATTTTGTACTTGTTCTACTTGCTTTATGTTGTGTTGGCATAAATCACCAAAAAGGGGGAGATTGAAAGGGAAATGTGCCCTTGGGCCATTTCTAAGTATTTTGGTGATTTAGTGTCCAACACAAGTGCCTAAGTGTAAAAAGGTGGACAAAGTACAAATCAAGAATTAAGGTATGTTTCTCAGACTTAGTACATTGTTTTATGGACTAATGTATTGTGTCTAAGTGCTGGAAACAGAAAAAATCGAGTTAGAAAAGAGATGGCTCGAGCAGCCAAAGTCTGCCCAGTCTGGGTGCACCGGACTGTCCGGTGGTGCACCGGACAGTGTCCGGTGCGCCAGGCTGGCTCGGCGTGAAGTGGCCGCTCTCGGGAATTCGCCGACGGCGTACGGCTAAAATTCACCGGACTGTCCGGTGAGCCAACGGTCGGCCGGGCCAATTTTCGGCCGCGCAATCTGCGCGGGACACGTGGCCGAGCCAACGGCTAGAAGACGGCACCGGACTGTCTGGTGTGCACCGGACATGTCCGGTGCGCCAACGGCTCCCAGATCTGCAACGGTCTGCCAACGGTCGGCTTCGCTATTTAAGGAAGGAAATCGGGCACCGGACTGTCCGGTGCCCCCGACGACAGAAGGCAAGATTGGCCTTCCAGATTTGCTCTCAACGGCTCCTAGCTGCCTTGGGGCTATAAAAGGGACCCCTAGGCGCATGGAGGAGTACACCAAGCAACCTTAGAGCATTCTTGATCATCCACACTAAGTCTTTGCGCATTCGTTTGTCATTCTCAGTGATTCGAGCTCCGTTCTAGTGAGAACTTTGAGATAGTCTTTTGAGCTCGATTCTTGGCCGTGTGTGTGCGCATTTTGCTGTGGATTTGTGTGTGTTGCTTTCCTCCCTTACTCCGTATTTCTTGTGAATCTCAAGTGTAAGGGCGAGAGGCTCCAAGTTGTGGAGAATCCTCGCAAACGGGATATTGAAAGGCAAAACAAAACACCGTGGTATTCAAGTTGGTCTTTGGACCGCTTGAGAGGGGTTGATTGCAACCCTCGTCCGTTGGGACGCCACAACGTGGAGTAGGCAAGCGTTGGTCTTGGCCGAACCACGGGATAAACCACTGTGTCATCTCTGTGTTTGATCTCTTGTGGTATTGTGTTTTGTTGAGACTCCTCTCTAGCCACTTGGCGATTATTGTGCTAACACTTAACAAGTTTTTGTGGCTATAAGTTTAAGTTTTCACAGGATCACCTATTCACCCCCCCCCCTCTAGGTGCTCTCAACGTTCCTGGAAAGGTAAGAGAAAAGATACCGAACTTGTCAAGTGATTCAGGAACATCTACAGGGTTGTCTGATGTCTGTTGGACAAGGACAACTGTAGGTGGGCCTAATGACTTGGGAGGTTCCGTCACAGCTGGTATCGGAGCGTAGCCCTTCTTGGCATATATTATGTAGCATCTTCAAAAAGATTTTCTTAGACTTATCTAGAAAATTTCTTCTCTTCTTACCTAAGCATCTCTGAAGAGATTATTTCAAAGACCAGATAGGAAGAGTGCAATGTATAGAAGGTTGAATCAACTAAGGTTGATTCTATAAATATTCATGCATCATGCTAAGAATTATACTAATTTTCCCCCTTAGAAAATGCCACCGCGTACAAGGAAAACTGCGCGAAAGCATACTGGGCCTATCGGTGTACCTCGACACCAACTTGCCCCATGGGAGGAGGATAGCAGTAGCGGAAGCAATGATCCGATTGGAGAGCTTGAAGCTCGAGTGAATCAGCTTCAAACGGAATTGCAACGCAGGACCAATTTATGGGTCGCGGATGGCGACCGAATAAATGAATTAAGAAGTTACATCCGCCGCCTGCAAGATCAACTTGCTGATCGGGATTTGGCGCTTGATTGGGCGGTACAATCTCGTTCAGTAGCCTAGGCTAAGGAAGCGAAGGCTCGAGCCCGAGTCGAAGAACTTAGCACTGGTATTGACAACTTGCAGGCATATTGCAATACTTTACATGAGGAAGTTCATGTACTATATTCGCAATTACACCCAAATGCCCCTACAGATCCTGTCAGGTCAGAAGTCGGACCCTCGCATGTTGCGGGAGAAGTGCTTGGTGGTGAGTTAGACCTTTTTAGGCCCCCTCCTTCTATGAGGCTGGTCGATGAATGGTCTCCCACACCTGACGACGAAGCTGCCAAGAGAAACCAGAAGCAGGAGTAGTAGTGTAGTTGTAAAAATAAAAGTAGTATGCTGTATAATAGGTTGAACTATTGTATAATGGGTAATGTATCCTGTTGTATAACATCGAGTCTGTATCATTACTCTTGATGGTAATGTAAAATGGAAGGTTTCTCTGGCATATTATATTTATTTCAAATGTTCTTTGCCTCAGATGCCTACCAGGACTCGAGGACAGGATGCAGCAGGAACTTCTGGGGGGAGGGAGGTTACCCCAAATCCACCTCCGGTTCCTCCCACATTGGCCGAGGCGATTGCCGCCTTGGTGAACGCAACTGCAGACAATACCCGCTTTTTGAGAGAAATGGCGGGCCAACAATTTCAGCAGCAGGGTGGAAGGGGTTATCAACAGGGCCCCCATGAAACCACATATTTGGATTTCTCTGAAACCCGTCCACCACTATTTGTCAAGGCAGAGGACCTGTTGGAAGCAGATGAATGGATACGGGTTATTGAGCAAAAATTTGGTCTTTTGCGCTGTTCAGAGACACAGAAGCCTTTATTCGCAGCGCAACAACTGCGCGGCCCTGCCAGCACCTGGTAGGGAAATTTCGTGGCTATTCAACCTGCTAATCATCAAGTAACATGGGAAGAATTTAAAGTGGCCTTCCGTGAACATTATATCCCGGAGGGTGTTCTTCATATGAAGCAAGAAGAGTTCATGAAGCTAAAACAAGGAGGAGATACTGTCAATCAGTATCTCAATAAGTTCAATCACCTGTCGCAATATGCAATCGATCAGGTGAACACTGATTTAAAAAAGAAGAATTGCTTTATGAGAGGTCTAAATGATCGATTGCAGAGAAAAATGGCCACCTGCATAGATCTTACGTATGGAAAGGCTGTCAGCACAGCCCTATCTATTGAAGCAAGATATGCAGGTTCCAGGAAAAACAAGGGATTTGGAGGTGAGAAGTCTAATCAGGGCCAGGCAAAAAGGCAACGGTTTGTGATCCGGCCTTCTAGCCAAAATCGCTCTTTTTCTCGTCCACCCTCATTCCCTTTCAAGCAGCCAATAATCATTCGTCCCAACAATGCCCCCACTACCCCAAGTCAGTCAAGTGCCCCGGGCACTCGATTCCCTGCTTTGCCCAGCTCTTCAACCGGGTGTTTCAATTGTGGCAAGTCTGGGCATTTCATCAAGGATTGCCCATATCCCAAGCAGAATCAATCAAATAATCAGCAAGGATCTGGGAAATCAGCTCAGCCCAAGGGAACAATGTGGGGAAGAATACAAAGAAGATGGGGCGGATATACTATACTCAAGTGGCCACTACACCGGAAGGTGAACCAGTGATGATGGGTACGTTTCTCGTGGCCAGTCACCCTGCAATTATTCTTTTTGATTCTGGTGCTTCGCATACATTTATTAGCAAGAAATTTGTGGAGCAACATCACATTTCATGCCATGAATCAAAAGAAGGGTTTAAAATTCATTCACCTGGGGGACAAATTTTTACTAGAGAAGTGGCCTATCAAGTGCCAGTAACAATGGCCGGACGGAACTTTCCTGCTAACATGATTGTTCTGAAAGGCCAGGATATAGATGTAATTTTGGGTATGAATTGGTTAACCCAACATAAGGCAATTCTCAACACTGAGCTGAGAACCGTCAGGTTGAGCTATAATCAAGAAGAGATTCTTTTGTCCATCCCCGTAACTAATCCAGCCAAAGCTTCTGGTAGAATATATGAAGCCATTGTACCGGAGATCAAGGATATTCCGGTAGTATGTGAGTTTCCAGATGTATTTCTAGAAGATTTGCCTGGATTGCCACCTGAGAGAGATGTAGAATTTGTAATTGAGTTAAAGCCCGGTACGGCTCCCATTTCCCAAAGATCGTACCGCATGCCTCCTAATGAGTTGGCAGAATTGAAGATTCAATTACAAGATCTACTGAATAAAGGATTCATCCAGCCAAGCTCGTCTCCATGGGGTTGCCCCGCCATTTTTGTTAAGATGAAGGATCAAACCTTACGAATGTGCGTGGATTATCGACCCCTGAATGAGGTCACTATCAAGAACAAGTACCCTCTTCAGAGGATCGACATCTTATTTGATCAACTAACTGGAGCGAGGGTATTCTCCAAGATCGATCTCAGGTCGGGCTATCACCAAATCTGTATTCGGCCCGAGGATATACCGAAGACCGCGTTTACTACACGGTATGGTTTATTTGAATATTTGGTAATGTCCTTCGGACTAACAAATGCTCCTGCCCATTTCACTTATTTGATGAACTCGGTGTTCATGCCCGAGTTGGACAAGTTCGTGGTGGTCTTCATCGATGATATCTTGATATATTCCAAAAATGAAGAGGAGCATGCTCAACATTTGCGGATTGTATTGACGCGCTTGAGGGAACATCAATTGTATGCCAAGTTCAGCAAGTGCGCGTTCTGCCTGGAGGAAATTCAATTTTTGGGGCATGTGTTATCTGCCAAGGGAATTGCGGTAGATCCTAGCAAAGTCAAGGATATTCTGGAGTGGAAACCCCCAACCACTGTTCACCAAGTCCGGAGTTTTCTTGGACTAGCTGGATATTATCGCAGATTCATACCAGATTTTTCTAAGCTTGTGAAGCCAATCACAAGTTTATTGAAGAATGATAGTAAATTTAATTGGTCTTCTAAGTGTAATGAAGCTTTTGAACAATTGAAGACATTATTAACCACTGCTCCGGTATTGGCTCAACCGAACATCACCAAGCCTTTTGATGTATATTGTGATGCATCAGGCAGTGGACTCGGCTGTGTATTAATGCAAGAAGGCTGAGTAATTGCATATGCTTCAAGGTAGTTATGCCGACATGAGGAGCATTACCCAACTCATGATCTGGAGCTAGCTGCTGTGGTTCATGCCCTGAAGATTTGGCGTCATTATCTGCTGGGAAATATCTGTCACATTTATACAGATCATAAAAGCTTGAAGTATATCTTCACCCAGTCAGAATTGAACATGAGGCAAAGGCGATGGCTTGAGCTTATTAAGGACTATGAACTAGAAATTCATTATCACCCAGGCAAAGCTAATGTTGTGGCAGATGCACTGAGCCGTAAGGTTTCCTGCCACTGTCTTATGGCGAAGACCTCCGACAATACCCTATGTCAAGAGATGGAAAAGCTAAACCTGGGGATGGTCCAACAAGGGACCCTGAATCAGCTAAAGCTTGAGTCAATCATCTTGCAAGGGATAATTGATGCTCAAAAGGATAATGTGGGTATGAAGCACATACGGGAGAAGATAAGGGCTGGAACAGCTAAATATTTCAAAGAAGACGATCAAGGTGTGATATTGTTCAATAACCGCATAGTGGTGCCGAAGAATGAAGAACTCCGCCAGCAAATCTTAGATGAAGCGCATCTTAGTCGCTATTCTATTCATCCGGGAAGCACTAAGATATATCATGATCTAAAGCAGCACTACTGGTGGATGAAGATGAAAATTGAAATTGCACGCTATGTGGCTAAGTGTGACACTTGCAGACGTGTCAAGGCCATACACATGAAAACTGCTGGTCCATTACAATCTTTGCCGATCCCAACATGGAAATGGGAAGACATAAGTATGGACTTTATCATGGGATTGCCCAGGACTGCAAAAGGGTATGATTCTATCTGGGTTATAATTGATCGGCTTACGAAGATTGCTCACTTTCTGCCGGTCAAGACAGATCACCCGGTTACTGTCTATGCCCAATTGTACATTGCTCGTATTCTTAGTCTGCATGGTGTTCCGAAGACCATTGTGTCGGATCGTGGACCTCAATTTGTAGCCAAGTTTTGGGAAGCACTTCACAAATCCTTGGGTACTAAGTTGCTCCATAGTTCGGCATATCATCCACAAACCAGTGGACAGACTGAGAGGATTAATCAAGTACTCGAAGATATGTTGCGAGCATGTGTTCTGGACTTCTCACCGAAATGGGATGAATGTTTGCCTTTGGCGGAGTTTTCATGTAATAATAGCTATCAAGAAAGTATCAAGATGGCACCTTTTGAAGCTTTATATGGGCGACGGTGTCGAACTCCGCTAAATTGGTCTGAACCTGGAGAAAGGCATTTCTTTAGGCCTGATATAGTGAAGGAGGCTGAGGAAAAGGTTCAGAAAATTATTCATAATATGAAGAAAGCACAAGCTCGTCAGAAGGGTTATGCAGACAAACGACGAATGCCCTTGTATTTTCATGAAGGGGACTATGTCTACCTGAAGGTTTCACCAATGAAGGGAGTATCGCGTTTCGGGGTTAAAGGGAAGCTTGCACCCAGGTACATTGGTCCATTCCCGGTACTTGAGCAATGTGGACCAGTGGCGTATCGACTGCAACTCCCCGAAATTCTGTCTGCTATCCATAATGTGTTCCATGTGTCACAATTAAAGAAGTTTCTTCGGGTTCCCGATCGAACCATTGAAGTGACAGATGTTGTCCTGGAACCAGATTTAACATACTCGGAACATCCTATTCGAGTTCTGGATCAAAAGGACAGGGTTACCCGGAGAAAAACTCTCAAGTTCTATAAGATACAGTGGAACCAACATTCTGAAGAAGAGGCTACATGGGAAACTCAAGACTTTTTAGATAAGAATTTCCCAGGCTTTTTAGCCTCATGTAATTTGTAAAGTATATTTAGTGTTGTAATAAAGAAGTGACCCCCACACCACCCCTGCCTTGTACCAGAAATAAGGGAATAAAAATGTGACACATTTCCTTTTCCATTACTCACCCTAGGACTTTTAATCTCGGGACGAGATTCTTTTATGGGGGGAAGGATGTAACACCCCTAGTGTTACTGTAACTAAAACTTGAGCATGGCATCATAAGCATTGGCATTGCATATGTTTGACACACCTAGAGTGCATTCACTAGGTAAAAATTTCAAACAAGTTGTATTGCTTTGGTATTTTGCAAATAGGACCCTGGATAGGGAACTTAACCCTAAAGAGGGATTAAAGGGGAAGACATAACCCAAACTATGAAAAACCTAAAAGCCTTAGGGAAATAGTCATGAAATATTCCCAAGAATAAAGGTTGAACCACATTTATACCCCTGGGATACCAGAAACCCTAATTGGAACCCTAGAAAACCCTAAAACCAAACCCTAGGGACCTATGTGCAAGATTAGTCCACTTTTGGACTAAAGTGCAAAAACCAAGTTAAATAAGTGTCTTAAGTCATTTGGGTCACTCATATGTGAATTTGCAAGCTAAACCCTGAGTTTGGACTTATTTGCAAAAGAGCCACATTTGAACTCTTTTGACTAAGTCTGAATTTCAGTGTAATGTGCTCATCTTTGTGACCTTGTAACTTCTAAACAAAAGGGTTTTTGCCCTAGGTCACCACATCAAGATTGTAGCTCAATCATAGGAGAACAACTTTGCTTAAGAGTGTGAGCATAGTTGTTAAGAAAATATTGGAGATAATTAAGCCTAAAGTTTGGCTGTCAGGCTGGTTCCCCTCTGAAATTCAGATGTTCAGTGTAACAGAGCCAACTTTGAGTATTAATTCAACCTTGATCTAGTGCTCAAATGAGTTCAAGCCCTATAGTCGAATTATTGCTGGTTTGTAGCTCTACAATTTTGCTGCAAAGCTTGGGAGGATTTGTCATTGGAAATTGAGAGTAAATCCTGCTCCAAGTTGCTCTGTCAGGTTAACTGAAATGAGACGCCATGGTACAATAAATGTTAAACTGAAAAAGATCCCATCCCTTGCTCATCGCCGGTGGCCGTCGCCGTTGATTGCCCCTCGCCGTGATTCACGCCACCGCTGTAGGATTCGCGTCGCCGATGACCCGATAAGGCCGCCAGGTAAAAGCCACCCCCTAGGGATAACTCCGGTGACTCACTGTGGCTGTCCCTTCCGTTTTGCGGCTGAAGCGGATTAGCTCGCCGGTGAGCCACCGCCTCCCGGTCTTGCGCCGCGTGGCTTTGCTTTCCACCGCGTCGCCGTGGCTCCTTACAGCCGTCAAATCGTCGCCGGTGAGCTCGCCACGACTGTGGACACGAATCCACTGTGCCACGGTTCTTCCTTATCTCCGACCGCCGCACGTCACCGTTAAAATTCTCGGCCACCGCTCGCTCTCCCTATAAATTGAGCCCTCCACCAGCTCCGCTAAGTCATCCAGCACCCAGCCACCAAGAATCGTCCTCAGTCGATCGCCAGTGAGTCCCAATTTCCAACTTTCCCCAAATCAATTTTTCCGCCACCCGAAACCGACCTCAACGCGGCCAGCTCCCTTCCCGGTCAGTCCAACCCTCCCTCTCCCTCGTTTAAGCTTTCTCACATGCCTACGATGCTTGCTGACCCATCCAATTGGACTAGGGGTCCACTGGCCGTCGGGAACGCGTTGTTCTTTGGATCATCCACTCGGTCACCGTGGCCAGGGAGATTAGGGTCGCCGTTCATGCAATTGAATTAGGGGAAACGCTGATTGGGGCGTGAATTTGGTTTAGGCCAAAGCAGGGCGCCGGTCTTGGTGCGATTAGGCCGGTGCGTGAGCTCGCCGGAGCTCGGCCGTGCTCATCGTCGTCAGGGACTTGGCGCGGTAAAGGAATAGAACCTCAGGGACTCTTCTGCAAAGTGTCAGTGACTGTGTTAAATAGTGGAAGGACCCATCCCCAGTTAGTGAAAACACCGAGTGTCTTTCTGCAAGGCCGCCAGCGTGGGCGCGTGTGCGGGCGCCTTTCCCCTCTGGACTCAGCCGCTGGGCTGAAATCAGCCCAGTACTATTTACCAGTTTTTCCTTTTCTTTTTATTCCAGAGCCAAAACAATTATAGAAAATGGTAGAAAAATCCTAAAATTGTGAAACCAATTTTCCTAGACTTCTTATTTTCCCTAGAATTTAATAAAAATAGTTTTATGATTTTTAGAGGAAATAAGGAATTTTAAGGCATTTTAAATAGTTTAAAGTCTTAGTTCTGGATTTTTAGAAAATAGATAATAATCCCAAATTGCTCAAACTTTTTACATAAGTTCTATACATTATTTAGAAGCTTTGGGTAGAATTTGGGTTGATTTGGACCTTGTTTGATACTTAGAACCCCAAAACCCCCCTGCCTTGTGAACTCCTTTACTGACTCCGGAAACCCTAAGTTCTCGGAGTTCCGTAAGGGCCTGTTTGTTTGGTCTGAATTGGGCTGAATTAGAATTAGATTCTAGGGCAAGCCTGTTTGGATGCACTTGAAATTGGAAATCAACATTCCACTCACTTTCCTAGCCCAAATCTAAAGCCCACAACAGATTCCTAGCTTGTGAAGATAGAAAACGATTCCTCTCCCCTCCCTCCCAGCAGTGCACGCGTGACGCTCGGCGGCGGCGGCCGGCACGGTGCATCCTCGGCTCCTTGCCTCACCTCCCGGTCCATCCTCGCAGCTCTGCGCGTGCCTCACCTCGACAGCAACCTTCCCTCGCGACACGGTGAGCACCCTTCCCCCACCTCGCTGCTTCTGACCCGCGAGCCGCGCTGAGGAGATCTCGAGGTGCCCTCCTCCGCCTCGGCGGGCTCGCCTGCCTTGCGGATCGCGATCGGGTCGTGTCGCAGTCGCCTCGGCGGGCTCGGCTGCGTGCCTTCGTGAGAGGGAGTGCGAACGGCCAGATGGGGATCTAATCAGACAAGCGAACGAGGACGGGAACGGGCATGGGGTGCCGCGCCCGCGATATCCGTCGTCCCCGGCGAGGCGGCGACACTGCTGCTGTAGGTGCGAGCCGTAGCTACTGGCCTGCCGTAGCTACTGTAGGCGGCAACACTGCTGTAGGTGCGCCCGCCACAATTGCATTCTTACAATTGCCTCTGATTATTGACAACGCTCTGCAGATCAGTTTCCTCTTGCAATATAACAAAGTTCAATCCTGGTAGATGCACGAAAAGACACTCCGCAGAGGAAATTTACCATGAAACTCAAACCCGAACAGCCTCATATCATTCTGTTCATATTCGCACAGCCGAAAGAGCAGAGAGAGAGAGATGAATCTATCTTAGATTTTGTTTGGATCTTGTGCATCCATCCGTCCACTCGTGAGAAGGGACAATGAAAAGCACAGGGTTTCTGCACGCAGGGGCGCAGGCTCGGTGCCACTGCCACTGCCACCCATGCGAGCACGCACTACTGCTACTGTGATATTACAGAACAGAACCATGCATGCAGCCTATTGCTAGATCAGAGCTCATCTCAGAAGGCAGAAGGCAGAAGCCGACCGACCCCGTATATACCCTCCTGTCTCACTAGTTTTAGATGTTTTCAGGGGCCTTGAACTATCAAGACCCATGCATTCTTAGACCACACTATGCTTTTTGGTTGGTGATTCCTATGTTTTTTGTTTTTTTTTTGTGATATCAAACTGACAATTTAGTCACTCAACCACATGTCATTTTTCTCGGGCCCCACTTTCTATTTTAGATTTTTGACATATGACGCTCTCGAACAGATCTCACATTTTTAGAATCATCCATGATCTATAGCTCACCGAATTATATTCGCATTGCATTGCTTTATTTAATTTGCCGGTCTTGCATGCACCGTATACATATACATATCATTCTGTTCACCTGTTCTTCTTTGAATTAGTGATATATATATATAATGTTTTGTCAAGTGTGCTTATGATGTATGGTTTATCTGTTGTAGATGTCTCACAACAACTTAGAATTGGTTAGAAGAAATTTGGAGGAAATGAGAGAGAGGCGTAGGAAGAAGAGGCTGAGAGTAGCATCCTTATTTGTTGCAACTGTCATGGGCATGATTGCGGAATATTATTATCGGAAAAGACCTAGACATCTTATGGATCCCTCTAAGGTGATAGAGAGAGATGTAGCTGGTCGGAAACAAATGCTAAGGAATCTGTATCAAGGATCAAATGTTTATTGCTATGACAGTTTGCGTCTAACTAAGAGATCCTTTTCGGACCTATGCACTATCTTACGTGAGAGGTGCGATATGTGTGACACCTTGAATGTGTCGGTAGAAGAAAAGGTTGCTATCTTTTTGCTTGTAGTGGGTCATGGCACTAAGATGAGGATGATTCGTAGCTCATATGGGTGGTCACCTGAACCAATTAGCCGCTATTTCAATGAGGTGTTGAGAGGTGTTCTATCATTATGCCATGAATTTATCAAGCTTCCTGATCCTTTAGCTGTACAACCTGAAGATTCTAAGTGGAGGTGGTTTGAAGATTGCCTTGGAGCACTAGATGGTACACACATTGATGTTTTTGTACCTTTGGCTGATCAAGGGAGGTATAGGAATAGGAAGCAACAAATAACCACCAATGTTTTGGGTGTTTGTGATCGACACATGAAGTTTGTTTATGTTCTAGCTGGATGGGAAGGGTCAGCTTCAGATTCACGTGTGCTACGTGATGCCATGTCTCGGGACGATGCATTTGCTATTCCAAGTGGAAAATATTATCTAGTAGATGCTGGATACACCAATGGACCAGGCTTTCTTGCTCCATATCGATCCACTCGCTACCACTTGAATGAGTGGGCTGCCCAAGGGAATAACCCATCCAATGCTAAGGAATTGTTCAATTTGCGCCATTCAACAGCTAGAAATGTGATAGAGAGAACGTTTGGGCTATTGAAGATGAGGTGGGCTATATTAAGAAAAAACTCATATTTTGACTTACAAAATCAGATTAGGATCATCAATGCTTGTTGCATATTGCACAACTTTGTAAGGGATAGGCAAAGAGATATAGATGATTTACTTTTAGGCCAAGTTGATCAAGTAATATCTGTTGAATCTCATGATGTTCAAAGTGAAGTGAGTATGATTACCAATGTGCAGTCATCAAATCAATGGACTAACTTTAGGGACACCAAAGCTAACCAAATGTTTGATGATTACCAAGCGAGACGTGGACAATGTATGATAATTTTTTTAATATTTCTTTTTTTGCAAATATTGTGTTGCTCCTCAATAACTCTACTAACCTTTGTAATTTTTTTTATTTGTAGGATATGGAGAAGGGTAAGAAGTCAGGCTCGGGCAGGGGCTACATTTCTTGGAATGATGATATGGACAAGGCACTTCTTGACACATTCGTGGAGTACTACAACAAGGGTGACAGATGCCAAAATGGGTGGAAGTCTCATGTCTACACGGCTGCTATCAAGAATGTCCGAGAAAAGTGCAATGTGGAAATCACAAAAGACAACATCATGTCAAGGAACAAGACATTTGACAAGCACCACACTATCATCAATGGTATGCTACAAACAAGTGGCTTTGGTTGGGATTGGAATAAGAACAAGATATCCGTCGATAGTGATTCTGTATGGGAGGCTTATGTGGCGGTAAGTTTCTGTTGTTACAACTTAATAGACTTAATAGACTAAAGAGACTATAGAAATTCTCCATGTACAGCAAGGGACTGCTAGTTTTCTGTTTTATGGGTACACGACTGCTAGTTTTCCATGTACACGGCTGCTAGTTTTCTGTTTTATGGGTACACGACTGCTAGTTTTCTGTTTTCAGTGGCTCTCTGTTTTCTCTTCTGTTTTCTGATCAATTCAATGGAGTACTGTTTTCTCTTCTGTTTTCTGTACCCAAGGATTTTCTTTGTACTGCTCTCTATTTTCTGTTGTACTGCTCTCTGTTTTCTTTCGGTGAACAACTGACATCATTATGTTTTCTGAATTATGTTTTCTGTTTGTCTAATTATGTTTTCTGCTCTCTGTTTGTCTAAT
Organism: Zea luxurians; assembly: GCA_029449295.1. NCBI lineage: Eukaryota > Viridiplantae > Streptophyta > Magnoliopsida > Poales > Poaceae > Zea > Zea luxurians. Next base: position 1,298,180 of record JAOPSE010000101.1, on the reverse strand, counting down.
TATGTTTTCTAAGTTATGCTTCTGAAGTAATGTTTTCTGAAGTAATGCTCTCTGTTTTCTGAAGTAATGTTTTCTGTTTTCTGTTTTGTCTAATTATGGAGTAATGTTTTTAACTCTTTTGAATTATGCTTTCTGAATTATGCTTCTGAAGTAATTTTCTGAGAACAGCATGTTTGTCTAATTATGTTTTCTGAATTATGCTTCTGAAGTAATGTTTTTAACTCTTTTGTCTAATTATGGAGTAACTCTTTTGTCAAATTGTTTTCTGCAGAAAAATAAAGAAGCTAATGGGTACAGACACAAGACAGTCTTATATTGGGACTCGATCAACTTGGTGTTTGGGAAAGATCATGCAACCGGTGAAGCGGCAAAGACCCTAGCTGATGGTGCGAGAGATATGAGTAAGGAAGAGGGAACCGGTAAAGAGATTACTTCATCAACAACCTCAGGAAGCTTGAAGAGGCAACGTTCCAGTGATTCCTTCACCTCAATGATGGCGGAGAAATTAGACAAGTTCACTGAAGCTATTAGGGATGAAGCACCAAAAGGCCCGACATCAAAAGAAATTTTTAGCACATTGGAGGAGATAGATGGGTTAGATGAAGACACATTTTTAGACTTGTTTGATATCTTAACAGGTGATGCGCGCAAGTACGAGTCCTTATTGGCACTTCCATTGATTCTAAGGAAGAGATGGCTGTTGAAGCAACTTAAAAAGTGAACCGAGTTGTGGTTGGGTGAATTGAACTGGTGTTGGGTGTGTTGATGTTGCTGTCTTAGTTTATGTTGGGTGAATTGAACATCACATTGAGTAGCAAGTAATGTGTTCCAATGATATGTGGACATTTGAGACAAATATGCATCATTATTACTATTCTCGTGATGCATTCTGCTTGATAAATTGTAGGGTGAAAACTTGTGTATTTTGTTGTGTGCAAGTTGATGTGGTTACTTCCCTCCAAATATGTAAATTCCACATATAACTATCCAAACAAGATATTGAATTTGATTCATGGAAAAGAATTCCATTGGCATCCAAACAAAAAAATTGAATTGAATCAAATTCTAAGGAATTACTTTCTTTAGGAATCTAATATCTAGAATGTTATTCATGGAATGAGTTTCATTTCCAAGGAAACAAACGGGCCCTAAAGGAAAATTGTATTCAAGACTTAGATAATAAGTTTATATCATCTTTGCACCCTCATGAGCATTACATGGCATTCATTCTTATGCATATATGTGGTTATGATTAGAACACGAGGAAGAAGTGGAAGCCACTGAAGAGCAAGTACCACCACCTTTGGAAACTCAGGTTGAGAATTGTTTCTACTTCGATATTTGTGGATCCGAGCCTGACTCACCCATAAACAAAGGCAAGCCCCGGTGCATTTTCCACCTTCCTTGATGTTTTTTAAAATCTTTCTCACTTGTTTGGTGCATTAAGTGATAGGAGTTGATTGATAAAACAATTCCTGCATTACCTTCCTTGAGTTTGATTACCTTCCTTGATCACCCGTTTTACAAAAGATTTTGATGCTTAACCTTGCTTTAGTAAAACAAAATGTTTTGTTTTTACAAAAGATGATGTGGCAAGAGTGGTTGGGATGTGTTGAAAACAAAACTTGATGGTGGATCCATCATGGCCATGATGGGTCCAACATCGGAAAAGATGTACCTCTGCCAGGTACTAACCTTTGGGGTTAAATGATTAAGCTGAGACCAGGCGGGTGACTTGCACGAGAAGAGAGTCTCGGTGTAGTGTCTCCGTCTGAGTCGATTAAGGACCTTGTCGATGTAGGCCTGCTGACCGAGGACCCTTTAACTGGTCACATGCCTCGTCATGGGTAAGCCTTGCCTCGGGCAGACTAAGGCCAGAATAAGATAACACGAAATGGGCGTGGAGCGATGGCGAGAGTAGCGTGTACCCTCTGTGGCAAGAGGCTGGACGGTGGTGTATCTGTGCTCTCGGTTTGCGTGAACCTGATCTGGTCTTAAGAACCCCGGTGGCGGGTTGACATATGCAAGGGTTAAGTGCTACATATGTCGTGTGATCGGAGATCCTCAGCTGAGTATAATCGATTCGGATCGCCGTACCTCCGCGGTTATGGAGACTTGGCCACTGACTTACACGTAGCAATCCAGTGAAGATGAAGGGTTGATAAGAAATTGGCTAGTGCAGGTCAAGTGATTGAACTAGGGTAGAAAGAACTCTAGCTGCAGGTAATTTTACTTAACCTGACAATAAAATTGGATTTTAAGGATCCAATTTAGTAAGCAATTCTGCAAACAGAGTCTTTGATCATTGAAAGGCCTTACCTTGACTCCCATATAACCAGCATACCCTTGAGAGTCTTTTCTTTAGTCGGGTAAGACTTGCTGAGTAATTCCATACTCAGGGTTTATTCCCCCGTTGTTTTTAGGTGAGGAGACAACAAACTTTTGTTGTTTTTGTACCAAAGTGGTGAAAAATGAAGACAATCAAGAATGAAGCTGTTGGAGGACCGGGTCCTCCTTAAAAACTTTTATGTAAAGAACTTAATGGGAGGAGTTTTTTCCTCCCAGGTATTGTAATAATACTTTTCAGCACTCGCTTTACACTCTGGTCTGTAATAAATGACTTACTCTTACTTTTTAAATAAATGTAAGTTTATGTAATCACTTCCGCATTTCCGCATCTCCGATGAACATATTGTCTGTCAGACGGGTGAAACGTTCCTGGAAAGGTAAGAGAAAAGATACCGAACTTGTCAAGTGATTCAGGAACATCTACAGGGTTGTCTGATGTCTGTTGGACAAGGACAACTGTAGGTGGGCCTAATGACTTGGGAGGTTCCGTCACATCTTACCCCTTTAATTCCTATTCCAGGGTCTTGTTTGCAAAACACCAAAACAATACAACTTGTTTGAAATTTTTACCTAGTAAATGCACTCTAGGTGTGTCAAACATATGCAATGCCAATGCTTATGATGCCATGCTCAAGTTTTAGTTACAGTAACACCAGGGGTGTTACAACTAACTAGTCTACTTGTGAATTGTTTAGTAGGATTATGGTTCAAAAATTCGAGATGTCTATGATGGGGGAGTTGAGATACTTCCTAGGATTTCAAATCAAGCAACTCCAAGATGGCACCTTCATCTCTCAAATAAAGTACATTCAAGACATACTTAAGAAGTTTGGAATGAAGGATGGCAAACCCATCAAGACACCCATGGGAACTAATGGGCATCTCGATCTCGACACGAGAGGCAAATCTATAGATCAAAAGGTATATCGGTCGATGATAAGATCTCTACTCTATTTATGTGCATCTCGATCGGACATTATGCTTTCTGTATGCATGTGTTCAAGGTTCCAGGCCGATCCTAAGGAAGTTCACCTTAGGGCCGTAAAGAGAATCATGAGATACTTAGTCTACACTCCTAAGTTTGGACTTTGGTATCCTAGGGGATCCACATTTGATTTAATAGGATATTCCGATGCCGATTGGGCAGGGTGTAAAATTGATAGGAAGAGCACATCAGGGACTTGTCAGTTTCTGGTGAGATCCCTAGTGTCTTGGGCTTCAAAGAAACAAAACTTCGTAGCTCTTTCTACCACCGAAGCCAAGTACATTGCCGCAGGCCATTATTGTGCGCAATTGCTTTGGATAGGTAAACCCTTAGGGACTATGGCTACAAATTGAGCAAAGTCACTCTCCTATGTGATAATGAGAGTGCAATCCACATGGCGGATAATCCCGTTGAACATAGCCACACTAAGCACATAGACATTCGGTATCACTTTCTGAGGAATCACCAGCAAAAGGGAGATATCAAAATTGCTTATGTTAATACCCAAAACCAATTAGCCGATATCTTTACCAAGCCACTAGATGAGAAAACCTTTAGCAAACTTAGGAATGAGCTAAATATACTTGATTCTCAGAATTTTGATTGAAACATTGCACACATAGCTCATTTATATACCTTTGATCATATCTCTTTCTTTTGGTACAATTGCATATTTCTTATTCTTCTTGTGCCAAAACTACGACTAATGTGTTTTCAAGTGTATTTCTATACTAAGTCAAAAGGGAAATGGAGTATTCGACAAAGACAACGCTTCCACTCAACTCTAATGGTATTATCTATCCTTTGCCGGTATTCCGCATGCTCTCAATGGTATGATCATCACTCGTATTTATTTTACCATTTGGGAAGGAATGTTAGGCCCCAAAGGGGGAGAAAATGAAGAGGGCTCCAACATTCTCCGTTTTTGGCGGTTAATGCCAAAGGGGGAGAAAATATTAAGCCCAAAGCAAAAGGACCGCACCACCACCATTTCAAAATTTTTGAAATGAAAATTTAATTGGTATTCACAAAAGTTTGTTTTTCAACTAGTATTCAAGATAATTTCAAATTGGTATAAATCTTCAAAATTGGCAAAACCCTCTAGAAAAGCTAAGGGGAGAATTTCATTTAGGGACAGCTTTTGTTTAGTCAAAGGAAAAGCAGTTGAAATAGGGGGAGAAATTTCAAATCTTGAAAATGCTTCTTGCAATCTTATTCATATACCTGAAAGTTCCCTTTGGCCCGGGAACAGAATCTAGATGTCGCCTAGAGGGGGGGTGAATAGGCGAATAAAAATTATCACTTTAAAACTTAAATCTTACTCTACTCGAAGACAGGATCGCAGTGGAGTGAAGAATCCTTCGAGTAGGTTGCAGTGGAATTGAAGTTCCTGTCTTACGAATATCCTGCACTTCAAGGAAAGCTAGTACCACAAGTAAGTAGTGAAGTGCAGATATATAAGAGAGTAAGACAGAGAGTCAGAGTACAATACAGAACAGAGCACACAGACGCAAGGATTTATCCCGAGGTTCGACCAAGCCCCAAATGCTTGCCTAGTCCTCGTTGGAGTTAGCCACACCTGGGCTTGGAGTCTATTTCAACTCCTTCCTCCGTTTGCTCAGATCTGTCAGTATGACAGATAGAGCCTTTCACTATTGAGTGGGGTTACAACAGAACCGCGGCTGCTTACAAACTTCTTGGCAGCACCCCGGCAGAGTAACGATACGCTCAAGACCTTGCTCTAGCTCTTAGCAGCACTACTCCTCTCTCTAAAGGCTTATAGCTGTGCCTTCTACACAAACTATAGAGTTACACACAAGAGGGAGAGCGAGAATTGATTCCAATGAAGTATACACTTGTTGGTTGCGCATCTTCTGCTCTTGCAGACGCCTAGGAGTCCCTTTTATAGACCCAAGGGGCCTAGGAGCCGTTGGACTTCATTTGGAAGGCAATATCAGCTTTCTGTCGGGTGGTGCACCGGACAGTCCGGTGCACACCGGACACTGTCCGGTGCCCGATTTCTTTCCTAAAATGGCGCTGCCGACCGTTGCAGATCTGGGAGCCGTTGGCGCACCGGACATGTCCGGTGCACACCGGACAGTCCGGTGCCCCCTTCCGACCGTTGGCCCGGCCACGTGTCGCGCGCAGATTCCGCAGCCGACCGTTGGCCCGGCCACGTGTCGCGCGCAGATTCCGCAGCCGACCGTTGGCCCGGCCGACCGTTGGCTCACCGGACAGTCCGGTGCACACCGGACAGTCCGGTGAATTTTAGCCGTACGTCGTCGGCGAATTCCCGAGAGCAGCCACTTCACGCCGAGCCAGCCTGGCGCACCGGACATGTCCGGTGCACACCGGACAGTCCGGTGCACCCAGACTGGGCAGTCTTCGGCTGCTCGAGCCATTTCTTCTCCAACTTGATTTTTTCTGTTTCCAACACTTAGACAAGTATATTAGTACACTAAAACCAATATACTAAGTCTAGAAACATACCTTCTCTTAATTATTACATCCATAGTATTTCTCATGCTTGAGCTTTGATGTTGGACTCATAAATCATCAAGTCGGCTTGACTTGATCTAGATTGACATTTCTTAGCTCCAACATCCTGCAAAGGTCACATAGAACATCTCCAAACATAGGAACAACCCAAACTAAAGATTAAGGTGAACTTAGCTCTTTTGGGCTGCTTTCAGTTCTGGTTTTGACACTTGTTCTCCTTCTAGTGACCTTGATCTCTTTCTTAAAGCTTGGTCTTGAGCCTTATGACTTACACCACATAACTGTAGCTGTTACCTCATTGGTTGTAAGTCACGTCCTTATGTGGTGATCCTTGATGTGCTATAGCTCTTCTCAACTCGATCACCCTTGACTTTGCAAGCCTTCTTCTTCACCCTTGGCTTTGGGTTCCTCAGCCTCCTTGACCTTCTCCCGTGCACTTGGTACCTCGAAGCTTCTCTTGCCTCCGTCCTTGGCTTGATCAGTTGTCTCCGAGCTTCGCACCCGAGTCTCACTTTATGCAATGTCCATCTTACTTGTGATGTCCATTATGTATCCATAATCCAGTTCTTGGACCATCACATTTGTTCTCTTGTGTTGAACCCTGTTAGCTTTACCTTAGGCACCTGTTCAACACTTAGTACACTTGTTAGTCCTTTAATTGAGTTGTCATCCAAACACCAAAACTCACAAGAGAGCTTTCAATCTCCCCCTTTTTGGTGATTGATGGCAACACAATTAAAGCTTACATGAGGGTAAGATTTGAAGCACAAATTTTGAATTCTAAGTTTATAGAATGCTCCCCCTAAATATGTGCTTACTTCAAAAACATAATTTTGGCTTCAGACGCCAATTTGCACATACTCAGGCAATTCGAAACATTTCTATATCTTAGCAATTTTGGAATGCATTGTATCTAGAATCAAACCATGATGCTATAACACACAATTGCACATAATCAGAGTTAAACACTATTCAAATTAGTGGATATATCACAGGAATATCAACCTACCACTATTCACCATTAAGATACCAATTCAACCTAATACCAATTCAAACTAAGACACTAAATTTAAGACAATCTTAAAGCACCATGACAATCTTAAAGCGCCATTAACCACATGACTATCTATTACACTATAGAGGCCAAATAATTCATAGCAACGGAAGCACTAGTCCATGCAACACATATAATACTGCAGGAAGCATGTGAATAACACACTAGCAAAGCTTAAACTAACACACCCCTTAGGATAAGCTTTCCTCTCAGGTCGAGATAAGCTTTAATGCACAAATTCTCCCCCTTTGACATCAAACACCAAAAACTATACTCGAGCAAGAACGTAGGATGATGTCAAGGGACAGCAGGGTGTTAAGGGGAAAAACGACTATCTAAAACTCCCCCTTACTTATTGAACATATGCACTATCAATATTTAGGTAAGATACATATATGCAAAAAGATTTACTCCCTTTGTACCTTTACCATGTTGTAGTGTACTTCCCATCTTGAAAGTAGTTAATCTCTCGAGAGCTTCTCCACACTTGTGCCTGATTCTTTATCCTAACTTTTCCTTGTTGCTAAGACACCAAACTTAAAACAAGTTATAGTATTGGGCACAAGAAGAAACTTCTATTCTAATGATTATCAAAAGATGTCAATTGAAGCAAACTATCACGGCTACCAATTGAAAGATACCAATTGCAAAGTTCATTTATTATCATAGCTCCATGATATTTAAGAATAAGCATCTATTATCACCAGATATTATAGAGCATGAGCAATCTAAAGATATACAATTACTCATGACTTAAGATACCAATTACTGGACTTACAGAGGTACCTAAGTCCTGATTGCTCCATTTCATGCTCATCTTCTCTTTTCCACCTTGAGACTGTACAAGATTGCTCAAGAAACAGTTAGTCTCAAAAGACACAAGTTATGTGTGCTCCCCCTCAAGTTGTGCATCAAGTATTTGAATGACTTGCACTTTGCACATTCTAGCTTCCTCAGAACTAGAGGGGATCACAACATACCTTGGTCAAGGCATACTCTATCCCTTTCATCACAAAGATGCCAATTTGAATATCAAATGAAAAGCCGCTTTACACCAATTGAAGGCTAAACGAAAGGTTGACTAAATACAACAATGCATGCCTCAGTGGCACCTAAGCCAATTGAATACTCACAGGAAGTATAACAATTACACGCAACTTAGACATGCTTCATACTTAACTATCATTGTATCACATATACTTATTGAAAAACAACATGATCATGTCTAAGCACATCATCGTTAAGAAGGTTCTTTAGGTACACCAAAAGGAACAACATTTTAAGGCATAAGTCTCCTAAGCCAAGATATTACCAATTGAAAGACAAGAACACAGCTATGATCACTATCAATGGAACTTCAAGATATTCAATAAAATTGCACAGTTCCATTTTCCATACCTTTGCCTTTATGAGAGCACTTGTTATCACCAATTCAGGGCTCCTTTTGCTCATGCACCACATAGCTCAAAGGGCACAACATGGATTTGAAATTCACACAGTACAAAACTAGGGTAATCATGTGAACATGGACTAAACAACATGTCATATTTGCACATAGCATGACTTACAAAAAGTTACAGGTTAATCCATATATACCAAGAGAGTTAATCGTTGTGGATATAACAAATGAAAGAGCTTCCCATGAATGATTTAAAAGATATATCCTATATAGCACCAGTCATGATTAAGCAAACATCATTATGATTCATTTAACACAGGCAATCATAAAGCATAACTACTCCAAAGACAGGTAGCACAACAAGCCAACTTAAGAGCAATACTAAATTGCAATTATGTACTTAAAACACACGGGTACCATCCTTTGGAGAGCAAGGTGTAAATTCTCATCAAAGTCCTTTACTTGATACACCAATAATGATTTAGGACCTATACACCTTATTTCACTTGAGATGAACATGGGATTAGTGTTTCACAATAATTCAACCTTGGGTCACTAAACACCAAAACAATTAATAGCTTAAGCATAGAGTTTTAGATAACCGTCTTGAGCTCTCCCATGGTCTCCAGTCCATCTCAAGGCACCTGCATGGTCTAGTTAGCACAGTTTGGTACCCATCTCGAGAATGGGTCCATGATCATCTAAATGTGCCTTTGGTACCCAAATTGCCTTTGTGCTAGTTCTAGGTGATCTCGTTATAGATCTAGCACAAGTGTATGATTTGGGTCTCCTACGCGAATAAGATTGACACAAATTCACTTGCTTAGGAATCTTACCTTTATAACATACCTTGGATATATGACCCTGCTCACCACACTTGTAGCAGAAGCGTCGCTCAACCTGACATGACGCTTGCTGTGTGTCACTTTCCTTGGTGAGGGTCACCTTGGAGGATGCACATCCTTGATTCTTCATGACCGGACATGAAGTGATTGTGTGGTCCTTATTGTTGCATCCAAAACAACTCCTTGTCCCTTCATTCTTGTCTTTGTACGGACAAGACGCGATGAGGTGGCCTAACTTCTTGCACTTGAAACACCTCCTTTTTCCTTTTCCCTTTTTGTACTTGAATGACATGGAGAGAAAGTCAGTGCAAACAACATGATTAATTGAATCTTTACCTTTTTCCAAGCTCATGTTGATTTCTTCATCTTTAGGTATATTTCTCTTATTGAGCTTGACACTTGCTGCAGTTTTTCCTTTCTCAAGCTTCTTCACCACGCGCCCGTGGATATCTTGAGAGAGTTGGGCAAAGTGTCTTCTCCTCAGTTGTCGTTGCTTCTTATTCCCACAGAATTTCTTTTGTGACCCTAAAACTTGTTGCTCAATCAATGATTGGCTTTCTTTTGAGCAACAGGGGTTAGCACATGATGATATACAATTCAAATGCGCACACGTGCGAGAATGAGGTTCACATGAAGTTAAGTTTACAATTATAACCTCATGAGCAATATTAAGCATGATATGGTCATCAACTAGTTTATTATGAGAATATGACAACATATCATACTCTTCACCTAGAGCAAGTTTTTCTAAATTTAGAATTTCTACTTGTCTCTTAAGCATGACGTTTTCCATTTTAAGTTGAGCAACACAGGATAAAGCATCATCATTATTTCTTTGCTCAAATAAAATAGATTCATACCGTTGGACCAAATCGTCATGAGAGCACTTTAGCTCCTTATGTTCTTTGGTCATCTTCTCCAGACTGTTGTTGGTTTTGATGAGGGTCTCCTCTAGCCTGAGAAGCGTCTCGCCTTGTTCCTTGTTCCTTCTCAACAACTTAACCAAGAGAGCTTTGTCTGCTTTGTTGAGATGGTTGTAGAAACGGCGAATCTCCTCTTCTTCCACATCATCGGTCTCATTTTCCCTGTCATTAATGTCAGTGGAAGCAATATAGGAAAATGTACCTTGTGATGATGAAGATTCATCCTCGCTATCATCCTCATATTCCTCCTCATCATGGCTTTTGTCTCCACCGTCATTGTTAGCAATAAAACACTTATTATTCGTGGAGACCAAACCTGTCGACGAGGTAGATTCATCGTTGGGTGTCCATCGTTCTTGATCTTCTCCCTTTGAATGGTTAGCATCACAAGTAATATAGAGAGTAGGAGCATCACAGTTTGCCACAAAATATTTTTCTTTAATCCTATTCCATAAATCATGAGCATCAACAAATAGATCACTATCACTACTCATGATGGCAAAATAGGCACCTCTAGAAAGAGAATCAACTAAGATGTTGCAAGCACGGTGATTGAGAGATAAACATCTTAGTTCATCATTAGAGGGATTTTTACTAATATCAGATGGAAAAATACTACTATTAAAGACCTGTCTCAAATCAGGATCAACACTCATGAAAGCACTATAAATGGAGACAGACCAAGACTTGTAATTAGAGCCATCGCCTAAAAGAAGTTCTACAGTTACCTCTTGTGGCGACATCGTCATCTCCGGACGGCTAAGCCCACACTGGAGAGGCCTAGCTTTGATACCAATTGAAAGTTCCCTTTGGCCCGGGAACAGAATCTAGATGTCGCCTAGAGGGGGGGTGAATAGGCGAATAAAAATTATCACTTTAAAACTTAAATCTTACTCTACTCGAAGACAGGATCGCAGTGGAGTGAAGAATCCTTCGAGTAGGTTGCAGTGGAATTGAAGTTCCTGTCTTACGAATATCCTGCACTTCAAGGAAAGCTAGTACCACAAGTAAGTAGTGAAGTGCAGATATATAAGAGAGTAAGACAGAGAGTCAGAGTACAATACAGAACAGAGCACACAGACGCAAGGATTTATCCCGAGGTTCGGCCAAGCCCCAAATGCTTGCCTAGTCCTCGTTGGAGTTAGCCACACCTGGGCTTGGAGTCTATTTCAACTCCTTCCTCCGTTTGCTCAGATCTGTCAGTATGACAGATAGAGCCTTTCACTATTGAGTGGGGTTACAACAGAACCGCGGCTGCTTACAAACTTCTTGGCAGCACCCCGGCAGAGTAACGATACGCTCAAGACCTTGCTCTAGCTCTTAGCAGCACTACTCCTCTCTCTAAAGGCTTATAGCTGTGCCTTCTACACAAACTATAGAGTTACACACAAGAGGGAGAGCGAGAATTGATTCCAATGAAGTCTACACTTGTTGGCTGCGCATCTTCTGCTCTTGGAGACGCCTAGGAGTCCCTTTTATAGACCCAAGGGGCCTAGGAGCCGTTGGACTTCATTTGGAAGGCAATATCAGCTTTCTGTCGGGTGGTGCACCGGACAGTCCGGTGCACACCGGACACTGTCCGGTGCCCGATTTCTTTCCTAAAATGGCGCTACCGACCGTTGCAGATCTGGGAGCCGTTGGCGCACCGGACATGTCCGGTGCACACCGGACAGTCCGGTGCCCCCTTCCGACCGTTGGCCCGGCCACGTGTCGCGCGCAGATTCCGCAGCCGACCGTTGGCCCGGCCACGTGTCGCGCGCAGATTCCGCAGCCGACCGTTGGCCCGGCCGACCGTTGGCTCACCGGACAGTCCGGTGCACACCGGACAGTCCGATGAATTTTAGCCGTACGTCGTCGGCGAATTCCCGAGAGCAGCCACTTCACGCCGAGCCAGCCTAGCGCACCAGACATGTCCGGTGCACACCGGACAGTCCGGTGCACCCAGACTGGGCAGTCTTCGGCTGCTCGAGCCATTTCTTCTCCAACTTGATTTTTTCTGTTTCCAACACTTAGACAAGTATATTAGTACACTAAAACCAATGTACTAAGTCTAGAAACATACCTTCTCTTAATTATTACATCCATAGTATTTCTCATGCTTGAGCTTTGATGTTGGACTCATAAATCATCAAGTCGGCTTGACTTGATCTAGATTGACATTTCTTAGCTCCAACATCCTGCAAAGGTCACATAGAACATCTCCAAACATAGGAACAACCCAAACTAAAGATTAAGGTGAACTTAGCTCTTTTGGGCTGCTTTCAGTTCTGGTTTTGACACTTGTTCTCCTTCTAGTGACCTTGATCTCTTTCTTAAAGCTTGGTCTTGAGCCTTATGACTTACACCACATAACTGTAGTTGTTACCTCATTGGTTGTAAGTCACGTCCTTATGTGGTGATCCTTGATGTGCTATAGCTCTTCTCAACTCGATCACCCTTGACTTTGCAAGCCTTCTTCTTCACCCTTGGCTTTGGGTTCCTCAGCCTCCTTGACCTTCTCCCGTGCACTTGGTACCTCGAAGCTTCTCTTGCCTCCGTCCTTGGCTTGATCAGTTGTCTCCGAGCTTCGCACCCGAGTCTCACTTTATGCAATGTCCATCTTACTTGTGATGTCCATTATGTATCCATAATCCAGTTCTTGGACCATCACATTTGTTCTCTTGTGTTGAACCCTGTTAGCTTTACCTTAGGCACCTGTTCAACACTTAGTACACTTGTTAGTCCTTTAATTGAGTTGTCATCCAAACACCAAAACTCACAAGAGAGCTTTCAATACCTTTGACTACGAAAAAGACTTCGAAAAAGATTTGCAAAAACATAACATGTGGTGCAAAAGTGGTCCAAAAGGTCAAATTAAAGAAAGCAATCCATTCATATCTAGTAAGACTATTAATTGGTTTAATTCCAAGTAACCTATGCACTTACCATATACAAACTAGTTCATTTCTGCACTTTATATATTTGCTTTGGTTTGTGTTGGCATCAATCACCAAAAAGGGGGAGATTGAAAGGGAAATAGGGTTAACATTTTTCCTACAATTAATTTTGGTGGTTGAATGTCCAACACAAACATATGGACTAACTAGTTTGTTCTAGAACTCATGTATTATAGGTGCATAAGGTTCAACACAAACCAATAAAAGATTGAAGTTAGGGATTAAATTGAACAGGAGCAAAGAAACCAAGTGTGCTGTGGTCTGGCGCAACGGACAGTCCGATGTGCCACCAGACAGTGTCCGGTGCACCTGGACCATACAGGGCTGAACTAGCCACTCTCGGGTTTCAGCAGGCGCACTCTGCTATAATTCACCGGACTGTCCGGTGTGCCACCGGACTGTCAGGTGCACCAGCGGAGCAACTGCTAACTCGCGCAACGGTCGACTGCAAAAGCTGATAACAGATGAACAGTGAAGAACAGTGCGCGCAGAGTCAGAGGCGCACCGGACACTGAACAGGACCTATCCGGTGTGGCACCGGACTGTCCGATGCCACAAGAAGACAACAACGCCAACGATCGACTGCTCCCGAACCCTAACAGTTGGGTGACGTGGCGGCGCACCGGACAGCCTATAGTGCCTGTCCGGTGGTGCACCGGACTGTCCAGTGGCGCACCGGACTGTCCGGTGTGCCCATCGCTAGCATCCTTCCCCAACGGCTACTTGGTGGTTGAGGGCTATAAATACCCCCCAACCACCACAACTCCAAGTATCCAAGTTTTCTGAAGTTCTCATTCAATACAAGAGCAAGTGCATTCAATCCAAGACACATTTCCAAAGATCCAATCCTCTCTAAGTCTAGTATTCATTCCAAACACCTAGTGACTTGAGAGAGAGTGTGTTCGTGTTCATTTGCGCTCTTGTTGCTTGGATCGCTTTCTTCCTTCCTCATTCTTGTTCCCAAGTGACTTGTAATCAAAGCAAGAGACACCTAAGTGTGTGGTGGTCCTTGCGGGGTCTAAGTGACCTGTTTGATTAAGGAGAAAGCTCACTCGGTCTAAGTGACCGTTTGAGAGAGGGAAAGGGTTGAAAGAGACCCGGTCTTTGTGACCACCTCAACGGGGACTAGGTTCTTTGGAACCGAACCTCGATAAAATAAATCATCGTGTTCATTCGCTTGATTCCCATTTGATTTGTTTTCCCCCTCTCTCCTAGACTTGAATTTAATTCTAACGCTAACCCCGGCTTGTAGTGTGTGCTTAAGTTTATAAATTTCAGGTTTCGCCTATTCACCCCCCTCTAGGCAACTTTCACAAACCCTAGTGCGCCAAATTCACCCAAATACCATATGACCAATATAAATCCCAAAAATCTTAATCAAATCTTGGGCCCACATAATGCACCAAGGGCAACCCGTCAAACAAGGTCAAAAGAAAATGCTTGCCTCTACCCAAAAATCTATCTGTTTTTAAAAAAACTCAACTCCTCGCTCGTCAACCCTTGACAGGTTTAATGACATCACTCGGGGGCTCAGGTGATATGTCCACCGGACGTGCTACATATGCCCGATTGGTCAACTTCTAAAAAACTTAGGTCTTCACACTTGTCAACCCCACAACGAATTTTACAAAATCACCTCGGGTATCAGGCTACATTCATTAGACACGGTGTATGTGCCTAGTGGGTCTATTTTGAAGAAACCGAAGCCATCCTATTTGTCAACCCTCCGACCAAATTCAAGAAATCAATCGAGGGCTTAGGGGCTACATCCACTATACACGTTGTGCATGATCGGGTGACCAAGACAACTAGAACCAACATAAGAGCACCATCATTCACAAGAAACAAACAAGACATAAATAAAACTAGAACCAAGAAAAGCCTGCAAGGAAAGCCCTCGGTAGAGTCTTTACAACTCATTTGATAGCTTAGGGGCTATTGACATGTACACATACCAAGGGTACCCCAAAGCATCCCAAAGGCTTACTCTAAGATAAGAGCACCACCTAACATGGTGTCATAGCCGGCTTTGGGGGCAAAACTGAATGCATAGCATATGTATGCCAGGATCCATTTTCCACACATATGTTGACGTCACAAGTGTAATATATCAAAAGACAATGTAATAAAGGCGTAAAGAGAGTAGAGTAACTTTATTACATCATCCAGACCATAGTGTCTTAAAAAGTATCATTATCAAAGTACAACAGAATTAAGCTTGGACACTCTTCCATAGGAAGGTGACTGGCGCATCGGTAGACTTAGTACTTGTCGACATCATCTGCAAAGTCTTCTTCCTCACCCTCTGATCAAAATATTAGCAAGGGGTGAGCTCACTTATGGTCAGGGCTCAGCAAGTGGGAGGAATAATGCAAGTTCAACAAGGTAGGCTATGGTTAAGCGGTAAGTATTTTAGTTGGTCAATATTTTATTAACAACGCCCGACTTACTAATTGTAAGTGTATCCCAAAGTATCCCAATTAAACATAAGCATATGATTATATCAATAACACTTAAGTGAAATCACTTAAGCAAACCATTTATAAATCATCGGATCACGATTTATTTTCCGTCTTTAAGTTCAATTACCATGTGAGGGTCCAGGTTGCTCTTAACCGTGACCACGACATACATATCAGTTTTTACACTCTGCAGAGGTGGTACAACTTTACCCACAAGCCATGTATCCCATCTAGCCTGGGTTGTACGGACCCATAAACACTGCTGAGTTGAATGGCTTGGGATCCATTATGAGGCTTTCACAAAACACACCTAATACGAAACAACCTGCTAAGGTTTCCAGGTCAATGTAGAGGCCCTCTGGGCGAGGCAGCTTAGCCAAGTCTACGTCCCCATGTTAACATGAGCTGCAACCACTGCCAACCCCCTCTTGCCCATATTTCAGGAAAGGTTGCTAAGTACTAAGCACATTAAGCTAATTACCAAAGCCAGAGCTATGACAGCACTCGCGGTTGCACTGTTATCCTGGGTGGTTGTAACACCCTGGGCTTTAAGGGACAAAGCCGGGTGCATCTCATACATGCGCCAAAGAAGACAACATATATAATAACAGAGTGTATAGAGATAAATGTCATAATAACATCAGAGTACTTATTACATAGCAGAAGTCTTACAAAATAACAGATAAATATAGCAGGATCTAAAATCCATCCTTGGCGCTAGAAAAGTCAACTAGGAGACGCCACCTAGATCGAATCGAACTCCTCATTAAGTGGCTCCTCCTGAACCACCTGTTCTTCTCCTGTGGGGGGTGTGAGACAGCAAGGGTGAGCTCACACATGTTCATCACTCAACAAGTTGTGGGGAATAATATGGCATGAACTCACCAAAGGTGAGAGTTCATGTGAAGTGTAAGGGTGATCAACAAAATAAAGGTTGAAGCTGAGCATTGCTTTTATAAATTGGTCAAAGTTTTATTAGCAGTTACTAAGTGTAAGTAAATACCAAACCATAATAAATAATAGAACAAAATTAATAAATAATCCCATGCAAATGCATATGACAAATTGAATTTAGGTTCCATAATTTAATCATGTGAGGGTCCGAGCCGCTCATGACCGTGAGCACGGCTAGTATACCAGTTTTACACTCTACAGAGGTTGCGCATCTTTACCCACAAGCCGTGTTACCCATCTGCCAAGGGGTCATGAATCCCATACACCTCTACCAAGGAAGCGAGGCAGGGTAACACTACGAGGCCTTTATAAAGTTCCACTAGCTTCAGAAAACCCGCTACAGTTTATAGGAAGCTCCAGTGCAGGAATCCCTTGCCTGACCGCCATCGCAGCAAAATCAACCCAAGGACCTCCCTACACTGACCACTCCCCTATTGCCCTTGCCCCTTTCGGGTAAGGTAGTCATCCACTAGCTTTCCTAGTTAATCAGCCAAGGGCGTCCCATTAAACCCTTGTGGTAGCACTGTTTTCCCAGGTGGTCGCTCCATGTTCCAATTAACAAAATGATCTTATCATGAACATAAATAACATAACGAATAGTTGGAACATGGATATAATGCCGAAACCACATAATGCAATAGCATAACTACCCAAGTGAATCAGGGGTAAACAAGGTAAACAGGATAAACAGACTAGGGTGACCTATTGGGTCCCATCAAAATTAAACCTATGCATGAATAGTGATAATAAAGATTATTATTGGGTAAATGAAAGTGATCAAGGGCACAACTTGCCTGGCACTTGAGATTCTAGTTACCAGGGTGATTCTTCGGATCCTCGAAACCTCGCGCTAGTCGTAGCAATACAAACAAACATGATATAGACAAAATTAACATCACACCAAACATAAGAACAAACTGCGTAATAAATATCTACACGTTGCTACGAGATCGTGGGATCGAGGGCTACTAAGATCGGAGTTACGGTTAAGGAGTTAAGATTTATGGAAGAATAATGTGATTTAAATATTAAACTATATTATAAATTGGTTAATATAAATAATTTGAGAGGTTATTCTATAAATAATTATCTCAATTTTAGTCTCTGTTATAAATTAACCATTGATCGTATTCTAGTAGATTATAATGATAAATAGTTTAACGAGACTAATCAACATAAGTTAAACGAATATCTAATTATAAAGAACAAGACATGGTATAATAAATATTTTTATTGCATAGTAAATATTAATACGAGACTATCGCAACTTGAATGGATCAAATCGGAGTTACGGATTGTGAGATATGGATTTCCGAAGGTTTTATGTGCCTGGCACAAGTTTAATTGAGTAATAAATTCTAGTATGGGCTTCATGGTAAAACAGTGTTACCAAGTAGTAGACAATATTAATACAAAATTATAGGAACTGGAAGGGACTAAAAAGGAGCTAAAATATATTTTCTAGGAATTAAACAAGTTTCTATAATAATTTTTTATTAAAAATCATTTTCTCAATCAATTTCTATGATTTTCCTATTCACTGGACTGCGCCTCAATTAAACAGAAACGTAGGGGCTAACTCAGAAAATTCCCTAGACTCAGTATTCACCTCGCAGGATGGCGGGTTGATTATACCCAAGTACAGGGTCTCTTTAGCATAATGTCATCGCGAAAGGGTATCACTCGATCTTAGCCGTTGGATTACACCGACGGCTGTAACACCCGGATTCTAGGGGTCCAAAACCCGGGGTTAACATAAACACCAGGTATGCTGGGACCAAGTCTCATACATATGATGTATAGTGGCACAGGATCGAATGTCACAACTTTATATATAACAGGAGTTCTATACAAAATAAATAATTACATTATAAGGAGACAACGGTCCAGCAACCCAAAGTTGACTGGGAGACGACGACCTAGACCTCTCACGAACTCATCGCAGCATCCTCCATGAGCATCATCCTGCAGTACCTATTCTTGACCTGTGGTGTATGTGAGACAGCAAGAGTGAGCTCACATACGTTCATCGCCCAACAAGTTGTGGGGAATAATGTGCATGAACTCGCCAAAGGTGGGAGCTCACGTGAAGTGTAAGGCTTACCAAAGAAGATGGTTAGAGCTGAGCATTGCTTTTAAAGTTGGTCAAAATTTTATTAGCAGTTACTAAGTATAAGTAAATACCAACCCAATTAAGTAATAGAACAAAAGTAACAACAACTTCACCTGCGATGCAATGCATATGACAAATTGAATTTAGTTCCATAAATTAATCATGTGAGGGTCCGAGCTGCTCATGACCGTGAGCACGGCTAGTATACCAGTTTTACACTCTGCAGAGGTTGCGCATCTTTACCCACAAGTCGTGTATCCCATGTCGCCAGGGTTTGCAAGGCCCTTAGACACTTCCGAGGTGAATGGCTAGGGATCCACTACGAGGCCTTTACAAAGTTCCACTAGCTTCCGAAAACCCGCTACAGTTTATAGGAAGTTCCAATGCAGGAATCCCTTGCAGGACCGCCATCGCAGCAAAATCCTCCCGAGGGCCTTCCTACACTGACCACTCCCCTACTGCCCTTGCCCCTTTCGGGTAAGGTAGTCTTCCACTAGCTTTCCTAATTATTCAGCCAAGGGCGTCCCATACCACCCTTGTGGTAGCACTGTTTTCCCAGGTGGTCGCTCCATGTTCCAATTAACATAATGATCTTAACATGAACATTAAATAACAACTGATAACAAAAAGTGTAATCATGAATAGTGTATCTCCATACCCAAAACCACATATAGCACTAGCAAGTACTACCCAGAAAGTTCAGTGGTAAACAAGGTATAAAGATAGACAAACTAGGGTAACCTATTGGGTCCCATCAAAATTAACCTATGCAGATCATTATGATTAATTAGAACATGAGTGGGTAAAAAGAAGTGATCAAGGGCACAACTTGCCTGTGACTTGAGATTCCAGGGACCAGGATGATCTTCAGGTGACACGTGACCTCGCACTAGTCGTAGCAATACAAACAAACAGTGTATAGGCAAGATTAACATTACACCAAACAAAATACACATTATTAATACTCATATTAAGATAAGATCATAGGAACAGGATTCATTAATTTTGGAGTTGTAGAATTCAAGTTATGATTTCCCTAAGGTTTAATGTGATTAAAATATGATTAAATGATAAATAAATTTTCTGACAGAGTTCATGTCAAAACAAAGACACTAAATGATGAAGAATATTATTACAAAATTTTAGAAACTGGAATGGTTCAATTTGGAGCTAAAATGGATTTTCTATGAATTATCTAAGTTTTAGCAATTATTTTCATATTAAAAATCTATTTAATAATCATTTTCCCTGGTTTTATTATGTTCTGGACTGGGCCTCAAATCCAGAGAAACCCAGGGGGCTCGGGGTAAAATTACAGAGACACAGCGCATAGTGCTCTGGACGGCGGGTTGATTCTCTGGTTTCCAGGGGGTTCTTTTACAAAACTGGCGGCCGAAGGGGTATCGCGGGATTTCGGCCGTTGGATCACCAGTGTGCGGCCCAGATTAAATCGCTTATTTAAACGAACCGGTACGCAGCGGCCACCATTGGATTGAGGATCCACGGACAAAAGCCATCCACGCAATCAGTAAATCTGAACCGCCCGATCAAGGTTCTGCGGCATGGATTTTAATACGACGAAGAGGTATCCGGCTTCTAGTCCCAGCCGTCAATCCCCCATCTAACGGCAACAGGGCCATCTTCCTCCCTACGCCGGGGCACGGCGGCGCAGTGCCATCGTTGCGGCGGCAACCATTGCCGCACACGACCATCTGGCGATCCGGCGCCCAATCCTCGAATCCAAATGGCTTTACACGATGCGGGAACAAAAGCGAACACGATGGACGGATACTTACCGGCAATCGTACCGAGACGGTGCCTGGCCACGGCGAGCGGCGGAGATCGAAGTGCGACGAGCAATTGTTCGAGCCTCGGCGGCGTTCGACTCAAATCAACGGCACAGACGGCTTCCCCAGGTAGAAGCGACACTCCACGACCCGATTTCGAGAGCCGAGGCCCCCCGACGACGGCTGTCCTCGGCGGCGGCGCTTCTCGGTGTTTTTCGTTCGATGCTATGGACGAGAGGAGGTGGCTGGTCTTATAGGCAGTCCCGCGAAGATCTCGGCGGGGTTGGAGTCTTGGAGGTCGGGTCGCGGACTCCGTTGCCCGAGATCCCCGGCGGCGGGTGCGGAGGAGCTGTTGTCTCCCCGCCGCGAGCGGACTTCGTAGAGGGAAGACCGAGCTGACAGCCCCGGCCCAGGTGACAGCGAGAGAGGAAGGGGGTATGGCTGACAACGTGGGTCCCAGTTGTAAGCGACAGGCGCGAGGCGAGCGGAGGCCGGTGGCTGTCCGGGCGGCCCGCGATGTCAGTGGGAGAAGGCGCGTGCGCAAGAGGAGAGACTGCCCCGTGGGGCCCGCGTGTCGGCGCCAGGATTTGGAGTTGGGCCGAGCGCGCGTGGGAATGGAAAGATGGGCTGAATAGGAGGTAGCCGGCCCAGTTAGGGTTTTTATTCTTTTTTTTCTTTTTCTTTTCTATTTTCTTTTCCCCATTTTCAAATCCAATTCAAATCCAATTTGAATTCAAGTTTGAGTTCAAACTTTGTGAATAACTTGTCCTCAGTTTGAAAGGTATAATTTATTAATATAAGTGTGAAGGATATTTATTTTATTTTATGTAATATTTTTCTTAGTTCTTCCCTTCTCTTTTATTTTCTATTTTCTATTCCAAATTCAAATTTATACTTCTATTTTAGTTTTCAGATTTTTCAAATGTATCAATTGAAATCCAAGGGTGAATATAAACCATACTATTTTATTATTACTAGTTTAAGTTTTATTCTCCTTGTTTATTTATTTCATGAGATGTATAAATGGTTTCCTTTAAAAGAAAAATTCTTTTTCTCCTCATTTTTCTTATTTCCCAATGATACTTTGTTTAGATTTCTTCTACCAATTCCAAATTCAGAATTTGGGTGTTACAAATCCTACCCCCCTTAAAAATAATCTCGTCCTCGAGATTTGTAAGAAAAGGGATGTATACTCATATTGTTCTCGGAACATATGCACAAACAAAGAAATCTCAGCATGAGGTATAATTCTTTAACAAAACATAGGGTCAATAGACCTTATTGTTCCTTCTAAAATAATATCATATCATCTACTAGCTAAAATAACATCTAGATCTTACAAATCATCATAATTTATATCTATGTAGCTTGGTGAAGCTGGTGGTGGTGGTGGAGGTTGTTGTTGTTGTCTCTCCAATCGTGCTTGCCTTATTTCTTGGCGGGCCTGACGTATTTCCTTGCGTTGTTGTCTTATCTGATTCTGCATCTCGGTCACCAGGTCTGTTAACTGTTGTATTACCAGTCTTTGGGTAGCAACCACTTGATTGATGTCAACAGGTGGAGGATTTGGAGGATTCATTTTCTGTTTGTTGTTACGTGATAATCTTTCCTTTCCTGGTATTGACCATGAAAGTTAGAAGCATATGGTAATAGTTTTGCAAAGGAAATTATTCAATAGGCGGAATGAATAAGCTTAGTAGCTGGTTATAATCTGAAGATTCTTTGGTAGGGCTTAATCTTTGTTCTATGTCCAGATTGGGGTAACCAGTTGTATAAGGTGAATATCCAAGGGTAAGATGGAATCTGTCAAGATGAGAGGTGAGATATACTACAAGATGTAGGTTAAAAGTTTGTTTGTTATTAGGTGAAAATAGAGAGGTTATACCATTCATCATGGCTCTATGGGTGGGGTTAGCTCGTGGTTTGAATTGATCCAGTGTGCTAAGTTAAGTTAATACATGGCTAGTGGGGTCTAATCTCTTCTACTAGTGTCATTAATCTGTTTAAGTGAACCACATTAAGTTAGATAACATTAGACCACACTGGATCAGGTCACATTAGGTAAGATAAGATCTAGATTAAATTGGATATGACTAGATTAAACTAGTTTAGGTTAGATAGGTCCAACAGGGTAGAGTATGTTAGGATGTTTTGAGATTAGTTAGATATGTTATGATAAGATAGAGTCTCTTTTATGATTGAGAGGTTATGCAACTATCAGATGATTAAGGTAGTTGCATATGGCCAAGTCGATCTGTCCTAAGTTAAGACCTGTTCTATCGAGGTAGAGTCTAAACTATTTCATCAGTATTATCTAACATGTTTGATAAGTCACTTTAGATTTGATCAGATCTAGGTTAGATTGGTGTGACTAGTTTGACTAGATAAGATCTAATTAATTTGCATTAGATCATGGTTGTTAAACTAGGGTGGATAAGTATGCTTATTAGGATAAGACAGATCCATAAAGATAAGATAGAATCTTCTGAGGCCAATTAGATCTATTAGGATAAGGATAAAATCTTTTCAAGATAAGATGAGTATCTTTTAAGATGAGATGGATCTATTAAGATAGGGGAGAATCCTTTTAAGATAAGATGAATTGGTTAGAATGAGATCCTTTAGGATAAGATAAATCTCTTATGCTAGGTATGTTCCAATGGGGACAATCTAGGTTGTTTTAGTTATTTTATAATTATATTTTTTATACCTATGTGTATATGCAGATGCAATTGTGGACATTACTCCACAACTCATCACACTCAATCAAAGATCCAAATCAGACAGATATCATAAGAACAAACATTCAAGCATATAGATAAAAATAGTTTTGTTTTGTTCCTAAGATTAGGTCTCCTATTCCTAAAGGTCACTCTAGTCACAGGATTTCAAAGTGTGAAATCCACATTTTGTCTTTAGAAAGAAAAGGTAAGAATAATCAGAGTAAAGCGGAAATAGATGAGAAAAGATTAAGACAAGTTTAGCAAAGAATCAGAGTAAGGTAAGTAAAGAATGGTTGTCCAGTTCTATCTAAGTTTCGTCCTACAGTCAACATTCCTCTGATACCACTTCTGTAACACCCGGATTCTAGGGGTCCAAAACCCGGGGTTAACATAAACACCAGGTATGCTGGGACCAAGTCTCATACATATGATGTATAGTGGCACAGGATCGAATGTCACAACTTTATATATAACAGGAGTTCTATACAAAATAAATAATTACATTATAAGGAGACAACGGTCCAGCAACCCAAAGTTGACTGGGAGACGACGACCTAGACCTCTCACGAACTCATCGCAGCATCCTCCATGAGCATCATCCTGCAGTACCTGTTCTTGACCTGTGGTGTATGTGAGACAGCAAGAGTGAGCTCACATACGTTCATCGCCCAACAAGTTGTGGGGAATAATGTGCATGAACTCGCCAAAGGTGGGAGCTCACGTGAAGTGTAAGGCTTACCAAAGAAGATGGTTAGAGCTGAGCATTGCTTTTAAAGTTGGTCAAAATTTTATTAGCAGTTACTAAGTATAAGTAAATACCAACCCAATTAAGTAATAGAACAAAAGTAACAACAACTTCACCTGCGATGCAATGCATATGACAAATTGAATTTAGTTCCATAAATTAATCATGTGAGGGTCCGAGCTGCTCATGACCGTGAGCACGGCTAGTATACCAGTTTTACACTCTGCAGAGGTTGCGCATCTTTACCCACAAGTCGTGTATCCCATGTCGCCAGGGTTTGCAAGGCCCTTAGACACTTCCGAGGTGAATGGCTAGGGATCCACTACGAGGCCTTTACAAAGTTCCACTAGCTTCCGAAAACCCGCTACAGTTTATAGGAAGTTCCAATGCAGGAATCCCTTGCAGGACCGCCATCGCAGCAAAATCCTCCCGAGGGCCTTCCTACACTGACCACTCCCCTACTGCCCTTGCCCCTTTCGGGTAAGGTAGTCTTCCACTAGCTTTCCTAATTATTCAGCCAAGGGCGTCCCATACCACCCTTGTGGTAGCACTGTTTTCCCGGGTGGTCGCTCCATGTTCCAATTAACATAATGATCTTAACATGAACATTAAATAACAACTGATAACAAAAAGTGTAATCATGAATAGTGTATCTCCATACCCAAAACCACATATAGCACTAGCAAGTACTACCCAGAAAGTTCAGTGGTAAACAAGGTATAAAGATAGACAAACTAGGGTAACCTATTGGGTCCCATCAAAATTAACCTATGCAGATCATTATGATTAATTAGAACATGAGTGGGTAAAAAGAAGTGATCAAGGGCACAACTTGCCTGTGACTTGAGATTCCAGGGACCAGGATGATCTTCAGGTGACACGTGACCTCGCACTAGTCGTAGCAATACAAACAAACAGTGTATAGGCAAGATTAACATTACACCAAACAAAATACACATTATTAATACTCATATTAAGATAAGATCATAGGAACAGGATTCATTAATTTTGGAGTTGTAGAATTCAAGTTATGATTTCCCTAAGGTTTAATGTGATTAAAATATGATTAAATGATAAATAAATTTTCTGACAGAGTTCATGTCAAAACAAAGACACTAAATGATGAAGAATATTATTACAAAATTTTAGAAACTGGAATGGTTCAATTTGGAGCTAAAATGGATTTTCTATGAATTATCTAAGTTTTAGCAATTATTTTCATATTAAAAATCTATTTAATAATCATTTTCCCTGGTTTTATTATGTTCTGGACTGGGCCTCAAATCCAGAGAAACCCAGGGGGCTCGGGGTAAAATTACAGAGACACAGCGCATAGTGCTCTGGACGGCGGGTTGATTCTCTGGTTTCCAGGGGGTTCTTTTACAAAACTGGCGGCCGAAGGGGTATCGCGGGATTTCGGCCGTTGGATCACCAGTGTGCGGCCCAGATTAAATCGCTTATTTAAACGAACCGGTACGCAGCGGCCACCATTGGATTGAGGATCCACGGACAAAAGCCATCCACGCAATCAGTAAATCTGAACCGCCCGATCAAGGTTCTGCGGCATGGATTTTAATACGACGAAGAGGTATCCGGCTTCTAGTCCCAGCCGTCAATCCCCCATCTAACGGCAACAGGGCCATCTTCCTCCCTACGCCGGGGCACGGCGGCGCAGTGCCATCGTTGCGGCGGCAACCATTGCCGCACACGACCATCTGGCGATCCGGCGCCCAATCCTCGAATCCAAATGGCTTTACACGATGCGGGAACAAAAGCGAACACGATGGACGGATACTTACCGGCAATCGTACCGAGACGGTGCCTGGCCACGGCGAGCGGCGGAGATCGAAGTGCGACGAGCAATTGTTCGAGCCTCGGCGGCGTTCGACTCAAATCAACGGCACAGACGGCTTCCCCAGGTAGAAGCGACACTCCACGACCCGATTTCGAGAGCCGAGGCCCCCCGACGACGGCTGTCCTCGGCGGCGGCGCTTCTCGGTGTTTTTCGTTCGATGCTATGGACGAGAGGAGGTGGCTGGTCTTATAGGCAGTCCCGCGAAGATCTCGGCGGGGTTGGAGTCTTGGAGGTCGGGTCGCGGACTCCGTTGCCCGAGATCCCCGGCGGCGGGTGCGGAGGAGCTGTTGTCTCCCCGCCGCGAGCGGACTTCGTAGAGGGAAGACCGAGCTGACAGCCCCGGCCCAGGTGACAGCGAGAGAGGAAGGGGGTATGGCTGACAACGTGGGTCCCAGTTGTAAGCGACAGGCGCGAGGCGAGCGGAGGCCGGTGGCTGTCCGGGCGGCCCGCGATGTCAGTGGGAGAAGGCGCGTGCGCAAGAGGAGAGACTGCCCCGTGGGGCCCGCGTGTCGGCGCCAGGATTTGGAGTTGGGCCGAGCGCGCGTGGGAATGGAAAGATGGGCTGAATAGGAGGTAGCCGGCCCAGTTAGGGTTTTTATTCTTTTTTTTCTTTTTCTTTTCTATTTTCTTTTCCCCATTTTCAAATCCAATTCAAATCCAATTTGAATTCAAGTTTGAGTTCAAACTTTGTGAATAACTTGTCCTCAGTTTGAAAGGTATAATTTATTAATATAAGTGTGAAGGATATTTATTTTATTTTATGTAATATTTTTCTTAGTTCTTCCCTTCTCTTTTATTTTCTATTTTCTATTCCAAATTCAAATTTATACTTCTATTTTAGTTTTCAGATTTTTCAAATGTATCAATTGAAATCCAAGGGTGAATATAAACCATACTATTTTATTATTACTAGTTTAAGTTTTATTCTCCTTGTTTATTTATTTCATGAGATGTATAAATGGTTTCCTTTAAAAGAAAAATTCTTTTTCTCCTCATTTTTCTTATTTCCCAATGATACTTTGTTTAGATTTCTTCTACCAATTCCAAATTCAGAATTTGGGTGTTACAACGGCCAGGATCAGATCTCGCCCATTATGATCCAGCGCGCGCGCTAAACCGCCCGATCTCAATCCAACGCCTCAGGTGGGTTTGACCGAACCGATATCTAGGATCTAATCAAGGACGCTCATTTAAAATCCTACGGTTCAGATTCCCCCACACTACCTCTTCTAATCCTAACCGTTCATCGCAAGATCGATGGCCCTGGGCTCGCCTTCTTCCCTCCACCCAGTCCGACGGTGGCGCATTGGAGCTCCGGCGGCGCGCCAGCCGGAGTTGGCCAAGATTGCGCCAGAGGGCCACACCACCTAATCAGATTAGTGCAAAACGATGTGGAGGCGGTCAGGAGACAGAAGGTGGGCTTACCTCCATGGATTATGGCGTTCGGAGCCCTGCCCATGGTGTGGCGCGGAACACCGGCATCTGCGAGATCCCCCGACCAAGCACTCAATCTCTTCTCCCCCCTTCATCCAGAATCCCACCCCGACGGCGAGCGTGCACGCCAAGAGATGCGAGAGCACCGGTGAACGCCTCGGGCCAAGGCCGGGACACCGCAGCCTCGTGAGAGCACCACGGTGGCGTTTCCTTCCTCTACCCACGGTGCGATACGACTGCAAGGAGTTATGAACGCGGAGAAGCAAGAGGGGAGAGGGAGCTGCGAGAGGGGCTATATACTGTTGGGATGGAGCAGCCCAGGCTAGATCCGCGTGATTGGTTATCGGGTCAGCCGGTAGGAAGCCTCCCGCGAGATCTCCAGTGAACAGCCAAGGCAGCCACGAGGCGAGCGAGTGGTTTTGTGCTGCCAAGCGGGATCTGGGCGAGCTGGTTCACCGACGCGAGGAAAAAGGGGATGAGTGGGGTCAGTGTATGCGTGCGCCCGTGCCATGCATTCGGTTGCGAATCACCAAGCTACGCGGCGATTTGGTGCGGCGGATTCGGCCCAGCGAGGAAGAAATCCGACGACCAGGGCCCACATGGTTGTGAGGGGTGCAGTGCGCGGCGCGGTGAGTCACTGGTCGGTGGGGCCACGCAGGCCAGAGACCAGGCGCAAGTGAGCCAGTCGTGTGCGCGTGTGAGGTCCTAGTCAGTGGGTCCGAGCCAGCAGCGACACATAGAAACGAGCGCAAGCGCATGAAGATGACCGGTGGGCCCGTGATGTCGGCGCCAAAACCAGCTGGGCTACACAAGGGGGTATTCTGGTGGGCCGAGCGAAGGTGATAGTGGGCCGCACCAGGAAAAATGAGCCCATGCGATGCTTTCCTATTTTCCCTTCTTTTTCTTATTTATTTCCTAATCTCTTTTCCTCCTCTCCAAATTCATTTTTCCATTTCAAATTTACATTCCATTCTTTTGTCAAATTTATCCCCAAATTAAAAGTGCAATTTGAATATACCCAAACATGAGATGAATTTATTTATTATATTTTTATTTTGGTGTTGTATAATATTCTTTTCTTTCCTTCTCCATTTCTTATTTATTTTCTATCTTATATTTGATTTACAAATTTCAAGTTGGAATCAAAATAAAGTATAAGAACTCAAATCTTTAATTCATAATCAAAATCAATTATGAAGCGATAGATACATATTTATTTTAATTAATTTATTTGCTTGGAATATGTATGAATTATGATAAACACTCATATTGTTTTCTTTATTTTTAGAAAAAATAGTATTTTGAATGTGGGATATGAGTTAAAAATTACTCCAAACATGAATACTCATGTAAATAAATGCTTATGGTGCATCAGTTAATGAAATGCATATTCATTTAGTTGAATAGGAAACTTTTCTATTACTTCTTCTCCAAAATAGTTCTTGGTTTTCAAAATTCAATCCTCAACATTCATTGCTCAAGCATAAGTTGAGATGTCAGAATTTACTATCTCATTTCTTCATATATTTATTTTATTATTATTAATTTTTTATACAGATTTTAGGCCTTACAAATCCTACCCCCCTTAACAGAAATCTCGTCCTCGAGATTTGTAAGGAAAGGGTGTATACTCATATTGTCTCATCACATATGCACAAACAAAAATCTCGGCATGATGCATAATTTATTTGCCACACATGAGTCAATTAGACCTTATTATTCCTCCTGAGATAGTATCATACCATTTACTAACTAAAGTAACATTTAGACCTTACAAATAGTAGTAATTTATATTTATATATATATATATATATTTATGTAGCTTGGTGGAACTGGTGGTTAGGAAAGCATGGGTGTATATATGTATGTCCACTTTATTATGTAGGATAGAAGATGCCTTTAAAGCATAGATAGGTTTGGGCAAGAAAGGATAGGGTAAGGAAATACTATATCCAAGATTGTGGATCTTGATTCCTTTGAAGATCTGGCTTAAATCTTATCCTTCCTTGATCTGATGAGGTCGATCATCTTCAATCTTCGTTCTTGAAGTTGTTATCCGAATCTAGGACATGTAGTCAAGGTAGATTCTTAGGTAAACAAAATAGGTTAATAGGTGGTTATGAGTTAAATAAGTTTAAGCAGAGTCTGTCTTGTTGTCTTGCTTCTAGATTGGTTGGGCAAGTTTGGTGTTATCATCAAGGATAATGGGTATTGGTATTACCATAACTAGGGACTTAGTTGAGATAGGTGTGGGTACATGGGGTAGGTAGATTGAACCGAGTTTTTTTTTGCTTGTAAGATAAATGG
Organism: Zea luxurians; assembly: GCA_029449295.1. NCBI lineage: Eukaryota > Viridiplantae > Streptophyta > Magnoliopsida > Poales > Poaceae > Zea > Zea luxurians. The sequence continues at coordinate 1,268,810 of JAOPSE010000101.1, read as the reverse complement.
GTTGGGCAACCTATACCATAGGCTAGGTCGTGGTTTCATGGACAAGTTGGTCTAAGACACTAGTTTAGATTTAAAACTCATTTATCGAAGTAAGGTGTAGTTAATACTCAAGGTAGATCAGAATTTTTCGTTTAAATTAAAATAGAGGAGTTATGCAGCCATCGAATGGTTAAGGTAGTTGCATAAGGCCGAGTTGGTCGGTTATTCTTAATTAGTGCCGATTGAATCACGTTAGCACAGGTGGATAGGGTCTAATCCATGTTACAAGTATTAACTGACCTGTTTAAGTGGGTCACATTAGGTTAGTTCAGATTAGATTGAAACTAGATTAGTTTAGCATAACTAGATTTGACTAAATAATACCTAACTAATTTTGGATCAGTTTAGGTTGAATGAGGTCTAGGCATGACCAGATTAATCTAGACAAGATCTACTTATTTTATTTTAGAATAGATTATGTCGGTCACACCATTATGAGATAAGCAAAGTGGTGGGGATTAGGACAAGATGAATCTATAAGAATAAAATAGAATCCTTTGAGAGTAGTTAGATCTATTAAGATAAGATAAAATCTTTTTGAGGTAAGATGAGTCTATTAAGGTAAGAGGGAATCTTTTAAGATAAGATAGAATCTTTTAAGATAAAACGGGTCTATCCAGATAAGAGAGAATCTATTAAGATAAGAGAGATCTCTATGAAATAGATACATTTTAAGGAGGTTAATCTAAGTTGTTTAGTTATCTCGTAAATTTTATTTATTTATTTTTATGCCTATACGTATATGCCGATATAATTGTGGACATTACTCCACCACTAATCACACTCAATCAAAGATCCAAATCAGACAAATATCATAAGAACAAACACTCAAGCGTATAGATACCTATAAAATAGTTTTGTTTTTGTTACTAAGAATAGGTCTCCTATTCCTAAAGGTCACTTTAGGAACGGGATTTCAAAGTGTGAAATCCACATTTGTCTTTAGAAGGAAAAGGTAAGAATGATCAGAGTCAAGCAGAAGTAGATGAGAAAAGATTAAGATAAGTTCAAAAAAGAATTAGAGTAGCAAAGGTAAGGTTAATCAGAGTAGAACAGTAGAAGGCGAAACAGGATCAAGATAAGTATAGAAAGAATCAGAGTAAGGTAAGTAAGCATTGGTTGTCCATTTCTATCTAGGTTTCGTCCTACAGTCAAAATTCCTCTGATACCACTTATGTAACACCCTGGGCTTTAAGGGACAAAGCCGGGTGCATCTCATACATGCGCCAAAGAAGACAACATATATAATAACAGAGTGTATAGAGATAAATGTCATAATAACATCAGAGTACTTATTACATAGCAGAAGTCTTACAAAATAACAGATAAATATAACAGGATCTAAAATCTATCCTTGGCGCCAGAAAAGTCAACTGGGAGACGCCACCTAGATCGAATCGAACTCCTCATTAAGCGACTCCTCCTGAACCACCTGTTCTTCTCCTGTGGGGGGTGTGAGACAGCAAGGGTGAGCTCACACATGTTCATCGCTCAACAAATTGTGGGGAATAATGTGGCATGAACTCACCAAAGGTGGGAGTTCATGTGAAGTGTAAGGCTGATCAACAAAATAAAGGTTGAAGCTGAGCATTGCTTTTATAAGTTGGTCAAAGTTTTATTAGCAGTTACTAAGTGTAAGTAAATACCAAACCATAATAAATAATAGAACAAAATTAATAAATAATCCCATGCAAATGCATATGACAAATTGAATTTAGGTTCCATAATTTAATCATGTGAGGGTCCGAGCCGCTTATGACCGTGAGCACGGCTAGTATACCAGTTTTACACTCTGCAGAGGTTGCGCATCTTTACCCACAAGCCATGTTACCCATCTACCAAGGGGTCATGAATCCCATACACCTCTACCAAGGAAGCGAGGCAGGGTAACACTATGAGGCCTTTACAAAGTTCCACTAGCTTCAGAAAACCCGCTACAGTTTATAGGAAGCTCTAGTGTAGGAATTTCTTGCCTGACCGCCATCGTAGCAAAATCAACCCAAGGACCTCCCTACATTGACCACTCCCCTACTGCCCTTGCCCCTTTCGGGTAAGGTAGTCATCCACTAGCTTTCCTAGTTAATCAGCCAAGGGCATCCCATTAAACCCTTATGGTAGCACTGTTTTCCCGGGTGGTCGCTCCATGTTCCAATTAACATAATGATCTTATCATGAACATAAATAACATAACGAATAATTGGAACATGGATATAATGCCGAAACCACATAATGCAATAGCATAACTACCCAAGTGAATCAGGGGTAAACAAGGTAAACAGGATAAACAGACTAGGGTGACCTATTAGGTCCCATCAAAATTAAACCTATGCATGAATAGTGATAATAAAGATTATTATTGGGTAAATGAAAGTGATCAAGGGCACAACATGTCTGGCACTTGAGATTCCAGTTACCAGGGTGATTCTTCGGATCCTCGAAACCTCGCGCTAGTCGTAGCAATACAAACAAACATGATATAGACAAAATTAACATCACACCAAACATAAGAACAAACTGCGTAATAAATATCTACACGTTGTTACGAGATCGCGGGATCGAGGGCTACTAAGATCGGAGTTACGGTTAAGGAGTTATGATTTATGGAAGAATAATGTGATTTAAATATTAAACTATATTATAAATTGGTTAATATAAATAATTTGAGAGGTTATTCTATAAATAATTATCTCAAATTTAGTCTCTGTTATAAATTAACCATTGATCGTATTCTAGTAGATTATAATGATAAATAGTTTAACGAGACTAATCAACATAAGTTAAATGAATATCTAATTATAAAAGAATAAGACATGGTATGATAAATATTGTTATTGCACAGTAAATATTAATACGAGACTATCGCAACTTGAATGGATCAAATCAGAGTTACGAATTGTGATATATGAATTTCCGAAGGTTTTATGTGCCTGGCACAAGATTAATTAAGTAATAAATTCTAGTATGGGCTTCATGTTAAAACAGTGTTACCAAGTAGTAGACAATATTAATACAAAATTATAGGAACTGGAAGGGACTAAAAAGGAGCTAAAATGTATTTTCTAGGAATTAAACAAGTTTCTATAATTATTTTTTATTAAAAATCATTTTCTCAATCAATTTCTATGATTTTCCTATTCACTGGACTGCGCCTCAATTAAACAGAAATGTAGGGGCTAACTCAGAAAATTCCCTAGACTCAGTATTCACAGCGCAGGATGGCGAGTTGATTATACCCAAGTACAGGGTCTCTTTAGCATAATGTCATCGCGAAAGGGTATCAGTCGATCTTAGCCGTTGGATTACACCGACGGTCAGGATCAGATCTCGCCCATTATGATCCAGCGTGCGCGCTAAACCGCCCGATCACAATCCAACGCCTCAGGTGGGTTTGACTGAACCGGTATCTAGGATCTAATCACGGACGCTCATTTAAAATCCTACGGTTCAGATTCCCCCACACTACCTCTTCTAATCCTAACCGTTCATCGCAAGATCGATGGCCCAGGGCTCGCCTTCTTCCCTCCACCCAGTCCGACGGCGGCGCATTGGAGCTGCGGCGGCGCGCTAGCCGGAGTTGGCCAAGATTGCGCCAGAGGGCCACACCACCTAATCGGACTAGTGCAAAACGACGTGGAGGCGGTCAGGAGACAGAAGGTGGGCTTACCTCCATGGATTATGGCGTTCGGAGCCCTGCCCATGGTTTGGCGCGGAACACCGGCGTCTGCGAGATCCCCCGACCAAGCACTCAATCTCTTCTCCCCCCTTCATCTAGAATCCCGCCCCGACGGCGAGCGTGCACGCCAAAAGATGCGAGAGCACCGGTGAACGCCCCGGGCCAAGGCCGGGACACCACAGCCTCGTGAGAGCACCACGGTGGCGTTTCCTTCCTCTACCCATGGCGCGATACGACTGCAAGGAGTTATGAACGCGGAGAAGCAGGAGGGGAGAGGGAGCTGCGAGAGGGGCTATATACTGCTGGGATGGAGCGGCCCAGGCGAGATCCGCGCGATTGGTTACCGGGTCAGCAGGTAGGAAGCCTCCCGCGAGATCTCCGGTGAACAGCCAAGGCAGCCACGACGCGAGCGAGTGGTTTTGTGCTGCCAAGCAGGATCTGCGGCGAGCCGGTTCACCGACGCGAGGAAAAAGGGGATGAGTGGGGTCGGTGTATGCGTGCGCCCGTGCCATGCATTCGGTTGCGGATCACCGAGCTGCGCGGCGATTTGGTGCGGCGGATTCGGCCCAGCGAGGAAGAAATCCGACGACCAGGGCCCACATGGTTGTGAGGGGTGCAGTGCGCGGCGCGGTGAGGCACTGGTCGGTGGGGCCACGCAGGCCAGAGACCAGGCGCAAGTGAGCCAGTCGTGTGCGCGGGTGAGGTCCTGGTCAGTGGGTCCGAGCCGGCAGCGACACACAGAAACGAGCGCGAGCGCGTGAAGATGACCGGTGGGCCCGTGATGTCGGCGCCAAAACCAGCTGGGCTACGCAAGGGGGTATTCTGGTGGGCCGAGCGAAGGTGATAGTGGGCCGCGCTAGGAAAAATGAGCCCATGCGATGCTTTCCTATTTTCCCTTCTTTTTCTTATTTATTTCCTAATCTCTTTTCCTCCTCTCCAAATTCATTTTTCCATTTCAAATTTACATTCCATTCTTTTGTCAAATTTATCCCCAAATTAAAAGTGCAATTTGAATATACCCAAACATGAGACGAATTTATTTATTTATATTTTTATTTTGGTGTTGTATAATATTCTTTTCTTTCCTTCTCCATTTCTTTTCTTATTTATTTTCTATCTTATATTTGATTTACAAATTTCAAGTTGGAATCAAAATAAAGTTTAAGAACTCAAATCTTTAATTCATAATCAAAATCAATTATGAAGCGATAGATACATATTTATTTTAATTAATTTATTTGCTTGGAATATGTTTGAATTATGATAAACACTCATATTGTTTTCTTTCTTTTTAGAAAAATAGTATTTTGAATGTGGGATATGAGTTAAAAATTACTCCAAACATGAATACTCATGTAAATAAATGCTTATGGTGTATCAGTTAATGAAATGCATATTCATTTAGTTGAATAGGAAACTTTTCTATTACTTCTTCTCCAAAATAGTTCTTGGTTTTCAAAATTCAATCCTCAACATTCATTGCTCAAGCATAAGTTGAGATGTCAGAATTTACTATCTCATTTCTTCATATATTTATTTTATTATTATTAGTTTTTTTATATAGATTTTAGGCCTTATAGTGGTCACTCCATGTTCCATTTAATATGAAATAATCTTGTTTAACCATCGGGTTAACATCATAATAAGAATTTCATTTTCGGAACAATATTATCATAAAAGAGTGACATCATAATTGTCAAGTTGAGCAGTAGCAAAAGTTGCTAAGCATACTATTTATCCCAGGATAATCAAGGAATAGGGTTGGTATTTCTAGAAAATCCTATTTAGGCAAATCCCATCAAATTATGCAAATATCCGAAAAGTAAACATTATTATATGCATTACTTGGGTACAAATAGAAATGCAGAGGGAGAATCCACTTGACTTGCTCAAAATTTTCGTGCGGGTCGTCCTCAAACAAATTCGGATCCTCTACCACACAATCGACTTCTAGTATAATCGCACATCATACATACAAAAAGAAAACATACACCAATAAATAAATATATACCATTCATCAAACAATAAAACATACAACATTCCAATCACGCTTAACAAAGGAAAATATTCAAAAATAAAACTTGGTTCGCAACTATATTATGGACCTAGGCATATCAACAATCATCTCATTTACTATGATATAATATACTAATTATTTTGTTTTGATATTTTACTAGAGAACCCATATGGCAATTGGATTATGGCAGTGCGGACTATATAAATTCATTTAAACTAACATAGATGTAGCGCTAAACAAACTCTATGGAACTAGATTACTTATTTCTACTGGTAAGCACGGGGTTATGATTTTATTTTAACTTTTCATTTGAAGAACTAAAATAATATAATGTTGTTTAAATGACACATAACCTATAGTTTATTAAACTGCTATATTAGGCTATAATAGACACGATCACGACTATATCATTTTAACATTAATAAAGTTCTATTATTTCCTAGTGGGTAAACATTAGGTATATTTACGCATGACATACCAATCTTCACTTTAAATCTAACTCCCATTTTTAAGAACAAAAGTAAACATGAAATAATCCATCTAGTGTTTTTGATACAAATATGTGGTCTATCATATCATTTTACTCTTTATTCTAAACAACTAATTCCAAAATAATTTTAACGAGCATAAACAATTTAACATATATAATGTGACAATTAATAAAACATCAATCCACCAAATACATTCAATACTAGTCGCTCATCATCCACATGATCAAAATTTCATAGTATATACTAAATTAAACAACAAATTGCTACAGAAATCTTGAACTAACTCAAACTTAGTTTTGAAAATAGAACAACAATTTGTGTCGACATCAAACGTTGCTCACTGGTTCTTGCGTGTGGACGAAATTGAAGAGCAGGGGGGTCGGTAAAGGAGCAGGGTGCGGTGACCGATGGAGCAGCAAGGGGAAGCAGGGCACGACCTCAGCAGTGGGGGTCGTCGGCGCGGCATCGGCTTCGGCTCCGGACGTCGAACGACGGCGAGCAGCGAACCGGTAGCGATTCTCTACGGCGGGAGAGAGGGAGAGAGCATGGAGAGGTTGGGGCGACCGAGAATCAGCTCCATGTGCACGAGCTCGCGTTTTATAGAGAGAAGGAGGAGGGAGGGACGTCGTAGAGAGAGGGAGAACGGTCGGTGTGTTCAACGCCATTAATGGCATGGCGGTCGTTCCTTCTTGAAGTGAATGGGTAGAGGAGATGGAGGGGGAAATGGGCAGTCGTTACTTGCATGGGAGGGCGAGGTGGTGAGAGGAGGCAAGGGGTCACGGCAGGGAGGTGAGGCACCAGGCGCGCTTGCCAAAGCACGGGGCGGCGGCGGCGCCGTGTGCGTCCGTGCGGGCAAGCTGAGGCAGAGGGAGATGCGGGGCCCGGGTGGGCCCCACCAGGAGAGAGAGAGAGAGAGAAAGGGCAGGAGGGGATAAGGAGGCAGGCGTGGCGGCTGGGCCACTTGGTGGGCTGCCTCGGCTAGGCCGAATTAAGCCTGGCCGAGCGTTAGAGTTTAGTTTTTTAAATAGATTATACATTAAAAATATAAATAAATATATTTTTAAATATTTCAAAAATCATAATAAATCTAATAATAGTATTTAACACTATTTGTTTACCTACATTTATTATGTAAATTAATTGCATTTTTCAATAATGAAATTACTACGAATACAATCTTCAACAATCAATTCAAACAAAAGCCATCCCCTAAAATGAATGAAATTAATCACTTGATTCAAATTTTTTATTTACTCTCTACTAAGTTTAGCAACTAGTAATGAGTTATTTTAGTTGATGGATTTGAGGTGTTACACATGGTCTCGGTGTGATGATGTCCAACTATGTGGTGTGATGATGTCCAACTATGTAATCACCGTGTACCTGAGTTTCTGATCCTGGCACGTACATGGTTCGCATTCGGTTTACCCTTCAAAATCAGGTGTGACATAAGTGGAAATTTTAGAAGTAAACCCAGTTATTATCCAAAAGTACTCCCTCCAGAAGGAAATACTAGAAACCATAGTTATAGCCATCACCATTAATCATCATAATAAAAGAATCCAGAGTTACAATAATCAAAGAGGATCCCAAGGCTGCTCTTAACCGTGAGCACAACTAATATACCAGTTTCTAACACTCTGCAGATGTTGCACACATTACCCACGAGTCGTGATCCCTTTCCAGCCTGGGTTGTACAGACCTGATCTTCACTACTGAGGTAAATGGCTAGGGATTCGCTATGTAGCCTTTACAAAGATACCCCAGAGGTCATAGCCATCCGTTAGGTTTCTCCAGTTTGAAAAACGCAATACTTCTCCCCATAAGAAGGGTGACTAACAAAACCAAATCGAAAGAACCTCGACAACCACCTCGGTAGAGCAAGTATTGTGCCCGGACCCTATTGACGGCCCTACATCTAAGGGTGTCCCATTCTACCCTCATGGTTGTACTATTATCCCGAGTGGTCTCTTAACGAACAGTTCCTTATGGAGAGGTACTTAGAAAAAAGCATGAATCCCAAATTTGTCATCATAATCAAGATAACATGATCGTATCATAAATATTCTCATCATGAACGTTGATTAATGCAGAGCAATAGCATGAAGCTAACCATAATAACCCAAAAGGTAATCAAGGACAAGGTAAATACAAACTAGTCAATCCTTAGGTTTCAATTAAGTAATGCGGGACAATGAATTATAAAGTAAGTAGGACATAATGGGCCAGAGGACACTTGCCTTCACCAGGTTGCTGCTCAGGGAAGTCTTCAGCAACACACTCAGGAACCACAGACTGCTCGTTGTCCACGCAAAACAATCGTGCATTCAACACATTTGGGAAATGATAAAGGAACAGTACACCAAACATGTGCAATCAAGCGAACATAAGTTCAACAGAAAAGTACAAACAATAGAGTGAAATCTAGATCCAAGGGTAGACAAATACACCTAGGGGTTTGGGGTTCTCTAAGTACCACTTATCTCAGGGATTACATAACTTACTATAGTCATCTTAATGCATTATTAGAATTATACCAGGGATGGTTTCATACATTACATAGAATTAACCTCACAAGTTAATCACTTGATTATCAATAGTGTCTTCCTTTTTATTTCCTTTTAAATAATAAACCATTACCTTAAATGCACCTATAGCCTAGACATAAAACTAACACATGCAGACAGTGAAATATACTAGTTTTAACAAATAGAGAATAATTTTATGAACATTTTGCAATTTGAACCACCCAATTTGGAGTTCATATGCAAAAGATATGAAATAAACAAGTTTTGGAATTCAAAATACAAAATTAGGCCTATTTCTGTCATAAAGTAAAAGGTCAGGGACGTCGGGTTGATTTCTAAAAAACCGAGGGTCTCTGTAACAAAAAGACCACACGAAGGGGTACGGGGTATTCTCAACCATCCGATCACAGACGAACGTCTAAGATTAGATCTGAGCGCGAGCACGCGCATGGACGCGCGGAAGAGCGTTGACAGGCGGGCTAGGGTTGTCAATGGCCTGGGGCAAGGCGGCCTGACCGACCGGGCCTAGCTGCAGGGCATGGGTGAGGGAGCGGATTCGAGCGGACGGATCCGAATCGGACTGGTAAGATTATGTTTGCTCTAATGAAATCTGGGTCGCTTGATCTCAAACGGACGCCTGAGATCCTGCGGCAAGCCTGGGCAGAGTCTCCCGGGATACCAGCGGCGGCGCCGCCCGACTCCTTGGTAAAGCTCTACCAGAGGTGAGGGCGCGGGCACGCCGGGGGCCCTGGGATGCTGGGAAGGGCTCAAGTGGGTTCGGGGTGGCACGACAGACTCGGTCGTGGGCACGACATCGACACAGAGGCACCGGAAGGCAATGATTCACGGCAGAGCGGCTCGGCAGCGGCGCTAGCCTACTCCGGCGAGCGATTACGCGAGCAACAAAGCAGGGAAAGGGAAATCTAGGGCATGGGGAGGTGAGTTAACTTGAGAGATGACTCTGGAGCGCTTGAGCGACGGCGAGAACACAGCAGGGGCCCGGGTCGACGACGACGGCAACACGGCTGCACGGCGAAGAGTTCGGTGAGTGAGAGCAGAGGGGAGTAGAGGGGGTAGGGGCAAACCAAGGGGTGTCTTGAGTTGCTGGCAAGGAGAAGGAGCTCACCGGGGCAACGAACACAGCAGAGGCTCGATGGCGGCCGCGGAATGGACCCGAGGTCACGACGGACGGTGATGGCGCTCCTTGGGCGTGCGATCTGCAAGGGAGAGGAGCGAGAGGTCTACAGAGGAGCGCTACTATGCGAGGGGAGTGAGTGAGTGGGGTGCGAGCTCAAAAAGGAGGTCAAGCGCGTGGGGATGTGGCCGGGAAACACGCGGGGTGGGCGCGTGAGAGCACCTAGAGGGGGGGTGAATAGGTGATCCTGTAAAACTTGAAACTTAAGCCACAAAAACTTGGTTAAGCGTTAGCACAATAGTCGCCAAGTGGCTAGAGAGGAGTCTCAACAAAACACAATAACCACAAGAGATCAATCACAGAGATGGCACGGTGGTTATCCCGTGGTTCAGCCAAGACCAACGCTTGCCTACTCCATGTTGTGGCGTCCCAACGGACGAGGGTTGCAATCAACCCCTCTCAAGCGGTCCAAAGACCCACTTGAATACCACGGTGTTTTGATTTGCTTTTCTTAATCCCGTTTGCGAGGAATCTCCACAACTTGGAGCCTCTCGCCCTTACACTTGAAGTTCACAAAGAAGCACAGAGTAAGGGAGGGATGAGCAACACACACAAGACACAAAATCAGAATGTCAACACGCACACAAGTTGCAACAAGAGCTCGCAACACAACCTGATGAGTTCACAACTCAACAAGAGCTCTAGATGCTATCACGAAGAAACAAATGCGTGGAATCGAAGTCTTGGTGCTTAGGAATGCTTTGAGTATGCTTGATGTCCTCCTCCATGCGCCTAGGGGTCCCTTTTATAGCCCCAAGGCAGCTAGGAGCCGTTGAGAACATTCCTAGAAGGCAGATCTTGCCTTCTGTCGACTGGCGCACCAGACAGTCCGGTGCACCACCGGACACTGTCCGGTGCAGATATCCTTCCTTATTTGGCGAAGCCGACCGTTGGAGTCTGAGAGCCGTTGGCGCACCGGACATTGTCCGGTGCACACCGGACAGTCCGATGCACCAATGTGACCGTTGGCTCGGCCACGCGTCACGCGCGGAATCCTCGGTCGACCGTTGCCCCGGCTGACCGTTGGCTCACCGGACAGTCCGGTGCACCACCGGACAGTCCGGTGAATTTTAGCCGTACGCCGTTAATCATCTCCCGAGAGCGACGAGTTCGCCTGTGAACGGCTCACCGGACAGTCCAGTGCGCCACCGGACAGTCCGGTGAATTATAGCCGTACACCGCCATCGAAGTCGCGAGAGCAGCAAGTTCGCCAGAGTCAGTCTGGCGCACCAGACACTGTCCGGTGCACCACCGGACAGTCCGGTGCACCCAGGCTGAGCAGACTTTGGCAGAACAAAGCCATCTCTTCTCTAAATTGATTTTTCCTGTTTCCAGCACTTAGACACAATACATTAGTCAATAAAACAATGTACTAAGTCTAGAAACATACCTTTTTACATGATTTGCACTTTGTCCACCATTTTGCATAGATTAACACAAAAGCACTTATGTTGGCACTCAATCACCAAAATACTTAGAAATGGCCCAAGGGCACATTTCCCTTTCAATCTCCCCCTTTTTGGTGATTTATGCCAACACAACATAAAGCAACTAGAACAAGTGCAATATCAATGCAAATGAAAACCCAAAGTTGTTTTGAATCAAATTTGGCATATATGGATCACTCTTTGCCACCACTTGGTTTGTTTTTGCAAATCAAACTCAAATTCCTATCTCTAAGTCAAATTCACTTGTAGAGACATAAAGAGAGGTATTCTAAAAGAAATTGATCATGGATTTCAAAAACTCCCCCTTTTTCCCATAATCAACACTTCTCCCCACAAGAGGCCAACTTTTGACAAAAGAGACAATAAAAGAGTTTTGACAAACCAAAAGCTCTATTCTACTATTTTCAAATTTCTCAAGTGGTAGCTGATCCATTTATTGCTTTGGCCTTTATTTTCTCCCCCTTTGGCATCAAGCACCAAAACAGGATCAATCTTGGCCCTGGAACCTCATTGCCTCACCAAAATCTTCAAATAAGAATACAAAGGCAATAAGAGTACATGAGATGAACTTGAAATAAGTTACCCTCTCATCGGAGTGCAGTGGAAGTCTTTCATGGTCCAAGTCCACCTTTCCCTTTCAAACCTCCTTTGAGACTAAAACAAGCAAACTCAAGCACACGGTTAGTCTCAAAGGGTCAAGTTGTAGCACAACTCCCCCTAAATATGTGCATCACTTGCAAAAGGACTTGTGAGGTCCGGGGAGTGTTTGTACAACTTGAGCACCACAAGTAAGCAACAAAATGCATAAGGAACATGATCAAAGCATAAACACATGTATGCTATAAATCAATCCAAGTTCCACGAATCTAAGACATTTAGCTCACTTCGTAGCCTGCAAAAGGTCTTCTCATCTAAAGGCTTAGTGAAGATATCGGCTAGTTGGTTCTCGGTGCTAACATAAAACACTTCGATATCTCCCTTTTGCTGGTGGTCTCTCAAAAAGTGATGCCGGATGTCAATGTGCTTTGTGCGGCTGTGCTCAACAGGATTTTCCGCAATGCGGATAGCACTCTCATTATCACATAGGAGTGGGACTTTGCTCAGATTGTAGCCAAAGTCCCGGAGGGTTTGCCTCATCCAAAGTAGTTGCGCGCAACACTGTCCTGCGGCAACATACTCGGCCTCAGCGGTGGATAGGGCAACGGAAGTTTGTTTCTTAGAGTTCCATGGCACCAGGGACCTTCCTAAGAATTGGAACGTCCCCGATGTACTCTTCCTATCGACCTTACATCCAGCATAGTCGGAATCTGAGTATCCAATCAAGTCAAAGTTAGACCCCTTTGGATACCAGATCCCGAAGCAAGGCGTAGCGACTAAATATCTAAGAATTCGCTTCACGGCCACCAAGTGACACTCCCTTGGATCGGATTGAAATCTAGCACACATGCATACGCTAAGCATAATATCCGGTCTACTAGCACATAAATAAAGCAAAGAACCTATCATTGACCGGTATGCCTTTTGATCAACGGACTTACCTCCTTTGTTGAGGTCGGTGTGTCCGTCAGTTCCCATCGGCGTCTTTGCGGGCTTGGCGTCCTTCATCCCAAATCGCTTTAGCAAGTCTTGTGTGTACTTCGTTTGAGAGATGAAGGTGCCATCCTTGAGTTGCTTCACTTGGAACCCAAGGAAGTAGTTCAACTCGCCCATCATCGACATCTCGAATTTCTGCGTCATCACCCTGCTAAACTCTTCACAAGACTTTTGGTTAGTAGAACCAAATATTATGTCATCGACATAAATTTGGCACACAAAAAGATCGCCATCGCAAGTCTTAGTGAAAAGAGTTGGATCGGCTTTCCCAACCTTGAAAGCATTAGCAATTAGAAAGTCTCTAAGGCATTCATACCATGCTCTTGGGGCTTGCTTAAGTCCATAGAGCGCCTTAGAGAGCTTACACACGTGGTCGGGGTACCGTTCATCCTCGAAGCCAGGGGGTTGCTCCACGTACACCTCCTCCTTGATCGGTCCGTTGAGGAAAGCGCTCTTCACATCCATTTGGAACAACCTGAAAGAATGGTGAGCGGCATATGCTAGCAATATACGAATAGATTCTAGCCTAGCCACAGGAGCAAAAGTCTCCTCAAAGTCCAAACCTGCGACTTGGGCATAACCTTTTGCCACAAGTCGAGCCTTGTTCCTTGTCACCACCCCGTGCTCGTCCTGTTTGTTGCGGAACACCCACTTGGTTCCCACAACGTTTTGCTTGGGGCGAGGCACCAGTGTCCAAACTTCATTGCGCTTGAAGTTGTTGAGTTCCTCCTGCATGGCCAACACCCAGTCCGGATCTAGTAAGGCCTCTTCCACCCTGAAAGGCTCAATAGAAGAGACAAAGGAGTAATGCTCACAAAAATTAACTAATCTAGAACGAATAGTTACTCCCTTGCTAATATCACCCAAAATTTGGTCGACGGGATGATTCCTTTGAATCATCGCTCGAACTTGGGTTGGAGGTGCCTGAGGTGCTTCTTCCTCTTCAACTTGAACATCCTGTGCTCCCCCTTGATCATGCGCCTCCACTTGAGGTACCTGTTCGTCATCTTGGGTTGGGGGATGCACCATTGTTGAGGAAGAAGGTTGATCTTGCTCCAAATGTTCCTGAGGCCGCACATCTCCAATCGCCATGGTGCGTACCACGGCCGTTGGAACGTCTTCTTCATCTACATCATCAAGATCAACAACTTGCTCTCTTGGAGAGCCATTAGTCTCATCAAATACAACGTCGCTAGAGACTTCAACCAAACCCTAAGATTTGTTGAAGACCCTATACGCCTTTGTATTTGAGTCATAACCTAATAAAAACCCTTCTACAGCTTTCGGAGCAAATTTAGAAGTTCTACCTTTCTTCACAAGAATATAACACTTGCTCCCAAATACACGAAAATAAGACACATTGGGTTTGTTACCAGTTAGCAGCTCATACGAAGTCTTTTTGAGGAGGCGGTGAAGGTAGACTCGGTTGATGGCGTGGCAAGCCGTGTTCACGGCTTCCGACCAAAAGCGCTCTGGGGTCTTGAACTCTCCAAGCATAGTCCTCGCCATATCGATGAGCGTCCTATTCTTCCTCTCTACCACACCATTTTGTTGTGGTGTGTAGGGAGCGGAGAACTCGTGCTTGATCCCTTCCTCCTCAAGGAACTCCTCCACTTGAAGGTTCTTGAACTCAGACCCATTGTCGCTCCTTATCTTCTTCACTTTGAGCTCAAACTCATTTTGAGCTCTCCTGAGGAAGCGCTTGAGGGTCCCATGGGTTTCAGATTTATCCTGCAAAAAGAATACCCAAGTGAAGCGGGAAAAATCATCAACTATAACAAGACCATACTTACTTCCTCCTATACTTAGATAGGCGACGGGTCCGAAGAGGTCCATATGAAGCATCTCCAAGAGTCTTGATGTGGTCATCACATTTTTGGTGTGATGAGAGCCTCCCACCTGTTTCCCTGCTTGACAAGCTGCACAAGGTCTATCTTTTTCGAAATGTACGTTAGTTAGACCTATCACGTGTTCTCCCTTTAGAAGTTTGTGAAGGTTCTTCATCCCCACATGTGCTAAGCGGCGATGCCACAGCCAGCCCATGCAAGTCTTAGCGATTAAGCATGCATCTAGACCGGCCTCTTCTTTTGCAAAATCAACCAAATAAAGTTTGTCGTCTAGTACACCTTTAAAAGCTAGTGAACCATCACACCTTCTAAAGACAGACACGTCTACATTTGTGAATAGACAATTATATCCCATATTGCATAATTGACTAATAGATAACAAATTATATCCAAGAGACTCAACTAAAAATACATTAGATATAGAGTGCTCGGATGAAATAGCAATTTTACCTAACCCTTTTACCTTGCCTTAGTTCCCATCACCGAATATTATTGAATCTTGGGGATCCTTGTTCTTGACGTAGGAAGAGAACATCCTCTTTTCCCCCGTCATGTGGTTTGTGCATCCGCTGTCGATAATTCAGCTTGTACCCCCGGATGCATAAACCTTCTTCTCCTTTGCCATGAGGCATGTGTGATGCTCGTTGGGGAAGAGGGATGACTTGTTGAAGGCGGTGGCGGCAAGTCCTTCATTGTCGGAGTCGGATGACGAACAATCCGAGTCCCACTCCTTTCCAAGGTGTGCCTCGCCCTTAGCCTTCTTGTATGCCTTCTTCTTCTCCCTCTTGCTCCCTTGTTCCTAGTCACTTTCATTATCGGGACAGTTAGCAATAAAATGACCAATCTTACCACATTTGAAGCATGAGCGCTTCCCCTTTGTCTTGGTCTTGCTTGGCTGTCCCTTGCGACCCTTTAGCGCCGTCTTGAAGCGCTTGATGATGAGGGCCATCTCTTCATCATTGAGCCCGGCCGCCTCAACTTGTGCCACCTTGCTAGGTAGTGCCTCCTTACTCCTTGTTGCCTTGAGAGCAATGGGTTGAGGCTCATGGATTGGACCGTTCAACGCGTCGTCCACGTATCTCGCCTCCTTGATCATCATTCGCCCACTCACGAACTTCCCAAGGACTTCTTCGGGCGACATCTTGGTGTACCTAGGATTTTCACGAATATTGTTCACCAAATGTGGATCAAGTACAGTAAAGGACCTTAGCATCAGGTGAACGACGTCGTGGTCCGTCCATCGCGTGCTTCCGTAGCTCCTTATTCTGTTGATAAGGGTCTTGAGCCGGTTGTATGTTTGGGTTGGCTCCTCGCCCCTTATCATCGCAAATCTTCCAAGCTCGCCCTCCACTAACTCCATCTTGGTGAGCAAAGTGACGTCGTTCCCCTCATGAGAGATCTTGAGGGTGTCCCAGATCTGCTTGGCATTGTCCAAGCCGCTCACCTTATGGTACTCATCCCTGCACAAAGAGGCTAACAACACAGTAGTAGCTTGTGCATTTTTATGAATCTGTTCATTAATAAATATAGGACTATCCGAGCTATCAAATTTCATTCCATTCTCAACAATCTCCCATATGCTTGGATGAAGAGAGAACAAGTGACTACGCATTTTGTGACTCCAAAATCCGTAGTCCTCCCCATCAAAGTGTGGAGGTTTGCCAAGAGGGATGGAAAGCAAATGAGCATTTGAACTCTAAGGGATACGAGAATAATCGAAAGAAAAATTTGAATTAACCGACTTTCGTTTCTCGTAGTCGTAGTCATCCTTTTGGGAAGAAGTGGACTCATCGTTGTCGTCGTAGTAGACGATCTCCTTGATGCGTCTCGTCTTCTTCTTCTTCCCATCTTTGCGTTTGTGGCCCGAGCCCGAGTCAGTAGGCTTGTCATCCTTCGACTCGTTGACGAAGGACTCCTTCTCCTTATCGTTGATCACGATTCCCTTCCCCTTAGGATCCATCTCTTCGGGCGATTAGTCCCTTTGTGAAGAGAACGGCTTTGAGACCAATTGAGAGCACCTAGAGGGGGGTTGAATAGGTGATCCTGTAAAACTTGAAACTTAAGCCACAAAAACTTGGTTAAGCGTTAGCACAATAGTCGCCAAGTGGCTAGAGAGGAGTCTCAACAAAACACAATAACCACAAGAGATCAATCACAGAGATGGCACGGTGGTTATCCCGTGGTTCGGCCAAGACCAACGCTTGCCTACTCCACGTTGTGGCGTCCCAACGGACGAGGGTTGCAATCAACCCCTCTCAAACGGTCCAAAGACCCACTTGAATACCACGGTGTTTTGCTTTGCTTTTCTTAATCCGGTTTGTGAGGAATCTCCACAACTTGGAGCCTCTCGCCCTTACACTTGAAGTTCACAAAGAAACACGGAGTAAGGGAGGGATGAGCAACGCACACAAGACACAAAATCAGAATGTCAACACGCACACAAGTTGCAACAAGAGCTCGCAACACAACCCGACGAGTTCACAACTCAACAAGAGCTCTAGATGCTATCACGAAGAAACAAATGCGTGGAATCGAAGTCTTGGTGCTTAGGAATGCTTTGAGTATGCTTGATGTCCTCCTCCATGCGCCTAGGGGTCCCTTTTATAGCCCCAAGGCAGCTAGGAGCCGTTGAGAACATTCCTGGAAGGCAGATCTTGCCTTCTGTCAACTGGCGCACCGGACAGTCCGATTCCCCATCGGACACTGTCCGGTGCAGATATCCTTCCTTATTTGGCGAAGCCGACCGTTGGAGTCTGAGAGCCGTTGGCGCACCGGACATTGTCCGGTGCACACCGGACAGTCCGGTGCACCAATGTGACCGTTGGCTCGGCCACGCGTCACGCGCGGAATCCTCGGTCGACCGTTGCCCCGGCTGACCGTTGGCTCACCGGACAGTCTAGTGCACCACCGGACAGTCCGGTTAATTTTAGCCGTACGCCGTTAATCATCTCCTGAGAGCGACGAGTTCGCCTGTGAACGGCTCATCGGACAGTCCGGTGCGCCACCAGACAGTCCGGTGAATTATAGCCGTACACTGTCGTCGAAGTCCCGAGAGCAGCAAGTTCGCCAGAGTCAGTCTGGCGCACCGGACACTGTCCGGTGCACCACCGGACAGTCCGGTGCACCCAGACTGAGCAGACTTTGGCAGAACAAAGCCATCTCTTCTCTAAATTGATTTTTCCTGTTTCCAACACTTAGACACAATACATTAGTCCATAAAACAATGTACTAAGTCTAGAAACATACCTTTTGACATGATTTGCACTTTGTCCACCATTTTGCATAGATTAACACAAAAGCACTTATGTTGGCACTCAATCACCAAAATACTTAGAAATGGCCCAAGGGCACATTTCCCTTTCAGCGCGTCCATGGCGGGGTGTGCGGGCGGGAGGTTAGGGAAGCAGAGGGGCTGACAGGTGGGGTCCGCGAGCCAACGAGAGAGGATGCAAGAATGGGCAGTCAGCGCTGACAGGGCGGACCCACCAGGCAGCGAGAGGAGATGGGCGCGCGAGCGAGGGAAACTTGTGCCGACAAGCTGGCCCCACGGGCTATGTTATTCGATTATAGCCCATAACCCTTGGCCCAACCCCCCCATTTCTAGGCACCAACGAACCGGCCCCGCAGGCAGCCTCACTCGGGCACCTGAGCCAGCTATCGCTGCCACTGACATCAGGGCCCGCGCCCCAGCCTCACACATCATGTTCATTCCGCGCGCTTGTGTTGAGTCATTGGCTGGTGGGTCCCTCCTGTCGGGTTCATCTCCTCCATCATAACCAAACCAAAGGATGCGCTAACAAACTCAACCGTGGAATCCGCCTACTCTGGGGTCCTTTCGGAATCTGCACGCTCCCGGTTCCTCGCTCGAAGTCACTTACATGTGGGTCCTGGCCACCTGCTCCTCTTCCCCCTCCGTTCACCACGGCCGCTACCTTGAGTTGTTGGGATCAAGTGAGATCTCCGCTACCGGACTCCACGAATTCCTTGGCCAGCGAATAAATACCAAGCCCTGCTTCGCATCCCTCTCCTAGTCCGTCCCATGTCTAGCTCCAGGAGAATGGACATTAGTAACCAAAAGAATCCCCGAGGGTGTGGGTGGCGAGGAATCGATCCGTCGTCGATGATCCGTGGGGGTATCATCAACTTCAACCTGATACTCGATTCGAGTGGTAGACTGGGCCCCATAGAAGGTGTAAGCATAAAGATGTGGGTGTTTTACCATCCGGCGGGCTTGGAATTGCTCGCCGGTGCAAACCATCCTCCGTGATGCCGCCCCTCGTCGTGGACGGTGCGAATGCGCACACGATTCTCGGAAGTAGTCGCTTACCTGAACTCGCTTTTGTCACCGCATCGTTTAGGGCCTATTTGGTTGGAGTTTGGGGCACCAGAGCCGTAGTTAAGACCCACCGGTGATGGCTCAGTCGTGGGTTGGGCGGCGGCGCCGTCATGTGCAGTGGTTGGAACGGACGACGATCAGGGACCGTTGGATCGAAGGTGTACGTCTATGATTAGATCTGCGTACCGATTTGGCATGGAGTCATCTCGACCGTCGATCTGGGTTTAGCCGGTAGGGATTAAATCCCAGCATTTTAAATTCCAGCGCGTCTGCATCTGATCGGACAGTTGATGGGGGTTGCATCGTACCCCTTTGTGGCCTTCTCAACGGGGACTAGATTCTTTGGAACCGAACCTCGGCAAACAAATCATTGTTGTTGGTCACTTGTTCTCAAAAGCTATAAATCAAGAACAAGGCAACACAATTGTTAATGGTTAAAGACCTTCGTCCTTCGAAGCATTATTTCCTCTCAGATATAATGATCTTCAGACAAAGGTCTTTGTAACATCCCAATTTTGATCCCAAAGGTTAGAAACCCTAAACTCCTAACCCCCCTTAATTATCTCCTAAGACCCCATCTCATGAAGCATTATACTCATCATATGCATACACCATGATTGCTAATAGCACTTCACATAGAATATTTCATTTTGGACACCTAGGAAATTTATAAGGTTTTTTTAAAAGGAAAAAGAGTTTAAGGAAAAGAAAAGAGAAACGAAAAAGGAAAAAAAGGAAAAAAGGAAAACCTTTCCCTCCCGGCTTGGCCAAATCTGGCCCAAGCTCCTTCCCCCCCCCCCCCCCGTCTCTCCCACGCGCCCGCACTACTCCCTCGCTCGCGGCCCTGTGGGGCCCATCCACTGCGCACGCCCGCACTCACGTCTCGCTCTCCTCTCCCACGTTGTCAGCCCGGCCCCACCCGTCATGCCACTGGCAGGCCGAGTTGGGCCGGTTGCCCGCGTGGCCGCGCACGCGAGCGTGCTCAGCTAGGCCGAAAATCCCCCCGGGCCTAGCTAACCAAGAATTCTTTTCCCTTTTTCCTTTTCCCTTTTTCTTTTCCTATTTTCATATATATGTATATATGTTGATACTTTATGCACCAAAAATAGTCCAAATATTCTCTATGTCACAAAATAATAATATTTAGAACTTGAAACACTTTACTAAGCCACAATGGTTGATGTAGTGTTTATTGCCTGTTTTTGCTAGGCGAAGAGGGATCCGACCCTTCGGAAAACGTAGCTCCAGAAGAAGGGCCGGAGCCCGACCTCTCGAAAATAGATCTTTCGTGCCAAGAGAACTTCGACGAAGGCAAGTCCATTCTCCCCTTGATGCATAAATTACCCACTATTTCTACCACTGCCTAAGCCGGGAATATGGTTTGGGTTCTATGCCTTGTAAGTCGAGAGATGGCCTGCATTAACAAATATCTTTTGAGTACAAAATGTGGGTTGAGGAAATGGTGGTTTTTGAAAAAAAAAGAAAATGTTTTCAAAGAAGTGTATGATGAAGGGTATTCACCCTTATCACCCCTTTGAGCGGGATGGACTCCCTGGTTTAGGGGAGGGACTAAGGTGATGGCTCAGCTGGTTTAGGTGTGAGCAGGAAAGATTGTCCCCTCGAATAAGGACCAATTTGTCATCCTTCAGTTCCTGTACTCATGAAAAGTACAACCACTCGAGACTGTATGGGTAGTCGCTTGATCTGAACTTGCATGGTCCGAACCCCAGGATTATGATGGCTGGGGAGCACCAGGAGGATAAGGAAGGGGAATGTTTTGTCCGGTTTCGGTATGGTTGTGGCCTGACTCCTTCCGGTATAATCGTTAAGGCAAGGACGTGCAAGTAAGGAAAGATATTCGGATTCGGGTCTCATTGTCCATGAGACCGTAGAGCCGGACTAGTGGGTAAAGTGTACACCTCTGTGCAGAGTTTGAAACCTATTCGAATAGTCCGTGTCCATTGGTATGGACGAGTCTGGTGTGGTATGGCAATTAGTGTTTTGATCTTCGTAAAAAGGGGAAGTGTGTGGGTGTTTTTGGAAATGAAATCAATGCCACGGGAGCGGGAAGCTCAGTGGTGGTTGAGTGTGAAAATGTGCTACTCCTCTCTTTTGGGTAAAACCTCAAGTATCGTCCTTCTCTAAAAAAATGAGTGGCTTCAACTCCACCATACCAAGCATGTATTGTATAGGTCCCTCTCTCTTTACGGGCGGGATGGGCTTGCAGATTACCTAGTGTATTCACCTAGATTTATTCATGTTTTTCAGCAGCTGAAGACTTCTTTTCTGCTATGTTTGACTAGAAGGGGGCTGTGTCTGCACCCAGTCTGCCTGTGGCTTAGGCTAGATGATCTTCCACTGTGTTATGTTTTCAGGCTCGCTAGAGCTTGTATTTTGGTATTGTAATAACTATATTTCGAGACTCTGTACTATTTGAAGAAAGGAATGTGTTTACTAGCCTTATGGGACTAGTAATTGTATCACATTTGAGTACCAAAGGATCGGGACACTTCAGGTGGTATCGGAGCCATAGGACTGGACATAGACCGCAACCCTAACCTAAAAAGCTTTCCTCAAAAGAAAAGACCTCTTAACCTCTTAAAATAACCTTCTCTTCTTTCCTCGATATTAACAACCCTTCTTCTCTTGCTACCAGATGGAAGGCTCCTTTGTCATTAGGACATCCTACTGCTCGAAGGTGGAAGGATTCTCTCACCTTCTTTAGAGCTGCGCGCTTCGCATGGGGATCCACAAGAAGCCGGAGTATGTCTGGAAAGAATACCGCGAGAACGGGATTGAGTAATGCTCCATGGTAGTCTACCTGGGAGAAAGCCGAAACTACCCAAATCACCCTCCCTTTCAGAACACCGCTACTGGCTACCGCTTCCCAGATACCTGCCAGAATGCTTCCCAAAAAGCCCTCCACCAGCTATGCTAAAACTACATCAGTGAGGTCTCTAAGACACCCCTTCGCTACTTTCCACCTAGCAACAAAAATACTCCTGCATGGAGGAAAAGACTCCAGGCCTTGTCAGGGAGATTTCCTAATGAAGATGACTGAAAGTCGCCTAGAAGGGGGGTGAATAGGCGGAATCTGAAATTTACAAACTTTAAACACAACTACAAGACGGGGTTAGCATTAGAATAAAATCCAAGTCCGCGAGAGAGGGTGAAAAACAAATCAAAGGCAAATGAAGCGGATGACACAGTGATTTGTTTTACCGAGGTTCAGTTCTTGCAAACCTACTCCCCGTTGAGGTGGTCACAAAGACCGGGTCTCTTTCAACCCTTTCCCTCTCTCAAATGGTCACCTAGACCGAGTGAGCTTTTCTCCTTAATCAAACCAGGTCACTTAGACCCCTACAAGGACCACCACAACTTGGTGTCTCTTGCTTTGATTACAAGTGTCTTGAGAACAAGAAATAGGAGGAAGAAAAGCGATCCAAGCGACAAGAACTCAAATGAACACGAAAATCTCTCTCTCACAAGTCACTAAATGTTTGGAGTGGTTTTGGACTTTGGAGAGGATTTGATCTCTTGTTTGTGTCTTGGAGTGAAGTCTAGAGCTCTTGTATTGAATGCTATATGCTGTAAACTTGGATTCCTTGAATGGTGGTGGTTGGGAGGTATTTATAGCCCCAACCACCAAAACAGCCGTTGGGGAGGGCTGCTGACGAAGGGCGCACCGAACAGTCCGGTGTACCAACGAACACTGTTCGGTGCGCCAGCCACGTCACCCAACCGTTAGGGTTCTGACGGTTTCGACCGTTGGAGCTCTGTCTTCATGGGGCACCGGACAGTTCGGTGCCGCACCGGACAGGTACTGTTCACTGTCCGGTGTACCTTCTGGCGCTGCTATGACTTTGCGTGAACTGACCGTGCACTATTCACGCTCACTGTTCACTTTTGCAGACGACCGTTGGCGCAGTAGCCGTTGCTCCGCTTGGTGCACCGGACAGTCCGGTGGCACACTGGACAGTCCGCTAAATTTTAGTGGAGCGGCTCTCCAAAAACCCAAATGTGGCAAGTTCAGAGTGTACGGTCCCTGGTGCACCGGACACTGTCCGGTGGTGCACTGGACACTGTTCGGTGGCACCCCGGACAGTCCGGTGCGCCAGACCATAGCACACTTTGGTTTTCTTTTGCTCCTTTCTTTTGAACCCTAAACTTGTTCTTTTTATTGGTTTGTGTTGAACCTTTGGCACCTGTAGAACATATAATCTAGAGCAAACTAGTTAGTCCAATTATTTGTGTTGGGTAAGATTGATCCCTATTTCCCTTTCAATCTTCCCCTTTTTGGTGATTGATGCCAACACAAGCCAAAGCAAATATATAAGTGCAGAATTGAACTAGTTTGCAAAAGGCAAGTGCAAAGGATGCTTGGAATTAAACCAATTTATACTTTCACTAGATATGCATAGATTGCTTTCTTTCTTTTAACATTTTGGACCACATTTGCACCACTTGTTTTGTTTTTGCAAATTCTTTTGGAAAATCTTTTCAAAGTGTTTTTGCAAATAGTCAAAGGTATATGAGTAAGATTGCAAGAAGCATTTTCAAGATTTGACATTTTCTCCCCCTGTTTCAAATGTCTTTCCTTTGACTAAAACAAAACTCCCCTAAATGAAATTCTCCTCTTAGTTGTCAAGAGGGTTTTGAGATATATATCAATTTGAAATATGGATACCAATTGAGATACTTCTCATTAGAGGAATACCTATTTTAAAGATACTAATATAAAACTTTATTTTGAAATTGGTGGTGGTGCCGGTCCTTTTGCTTTGGGCTAATACTCTCTCCCCCTTTGGCATTAATCGCCAAAAACGGAGACTTTGTGAGCCCTTTGAAATTCTCTCCCCCTTTGGTAAACAATATATGAATGAAAGATTATACCAATATGGAGAGTGATGTGAAGTAACGACGAAGGGTAAATGATACCGATAGAGTGGAGTGGAAGCCTTTTCTTCATCGAGTACTCCATTTCCCTTTCAATCTATGACTAGCTTAAGAATATACTTGAAAGACACATTAGTCATAGCAAAAGAAAGAGATATGATCAAAGGTATATAAATGAGCAATGTGTGCATAGTGTCAATCAAAGTTCTGAGAATCAAGTACATTTAGCTCATTCCTAAGTTTGGTAAAGGTTTTATCATATAATGGCTTGGTGAAGATATCGGCTAATTGATCTTTGGTATTAATATAAGCTATGTCGATATCCCCCCTTTGTTGGTGATCTCTCAGAAAGTGATGTCAAATGTCTATGTGCTTAGTGCGGTTGTGGTCAACGGGATTATCCGCTATACGGATTGCACTCTCATTGTCACATAGGAGAGGGACTTTGCTCAACTTGTAGCCATAGTCCCTGAGGGTTTGCCTCATCCAAAGTAATTGCGCACAACAATGACCTGCGGCAATATACTCGGCTTCGGCGGTTGATAGGGCTACTGAATTTTGTTTCTTTGAAGCCCAAGACACCAAGGATCTTCCCAGAAGCTGACAAGTCCTTGATGTGCTCTTCCTATCAATTTTACACCCTGCCCAATCGGCATCGGAATATCCTATCAAATCAAAGGTTGATCCCCTGGGTACTAAAGTCCAAACTTAGGAGTATAAACTAAATATCTCATGATTTGCTTCACGACCCTAAGGTGAACTTCCTTAGGGTTGGCTTGGAACCTTGCAGACATGCATACTGAAAGCATAATATCCGGTCGAGATGCACATAAATAGAGTAAAGATCCTATCATCGACCGGTATACCTTTTGATCTACGGATTTACCTCCCGTGTCGAGGTCGAGATGCCCATTGGTTCCCATGGGTGTCTTGATGGGCTCGGCATCCTTCATTCCAAACTTGTTAAGAATGTCTTGAGTGTATTTTGTTTGGCTGATGAAGGTGCCTCTTGGAGTTGCTTGACTTGAAATCCTAAGAAATACTTCAACTCCCCCATCATTGACATCTCGAATTTTTGAATCATGATCCTACTAAACTCTTCACAAGTAGATTTGTTAGTAGACCCAAATATGTTATCATCAACAAAAATTTGGCATACGAACAAATCATTTGCAATAGTTTTAGTAAAGAGAGTAGGATCGACCTTTCCGACTTTGAAGCCATTAGTGATAAGAAAATCTCGAAGGCATTCATACCATGCTCTTGGGGCTTCCTTGCTTGAGCCCATAAAGCGCCTTTGAGAGTTTATAAACATAGTTAGGGTACTCACTATCTTCAAAGCCGGGAGGTTGGTCAACATAGACCTCTTCCTTGATTGGTCCATTGAGGAAGGCACTTTTCACGTCCATTTGATAAAGCTTAAAGTCATGGTAAGTAGCATAGGCAAGTAATATACGAACTGACTCAAGCCTAGCTACGGGTGCATAGGTTTCACCGAAATCCAAACCTTCGACTTGTGAATATCCCTTGGCCACAAGTTGGGCTTTGTTCCTTGTCACCACACCATGCTCATCTTGCTTGTTGCGGAATACCCACTTAGTTCCTACAACATTTTGATTAGAACATGGAACTAAATGCCATACCTCGTTCCTTGTGAAGTTGTTGAGCTCCTCTTGCATTGCCAGCACCCAATCCAAGTCTCTTAATGCATCCTCCCCCCTGTATGGCTCAATAGAGGACACAAAAGAGTAATGTTCACAAAAATGAGCGACTCAAGATCGAGTGGTTACCCCCTTATGAATATCGCCGAGGCACGGGGTGATCTCTTTGAACCGCCTGGTGGACTCTTGGGTGTGGCGGTCTTTGACCCTGAATTTCTTGCTCGTCTTCCTTGTCATTATCTTCATCATCTCCCCCTTGATCATTGTCCTCTTCTTGAGGTGGCTCATCTTCTTGATCTTCTTCATCACCTTGAGCCTGTTCCTCATCTTGAGTTGGTGGAGATGCTTGTATGGAAGATGATGGTTGATCTTGTGCTTGTGGAGGTTCTTCGGATTCCTTAGGACACACATCCCCAATGGACATGTTCCTTAGCGCGACGCATGGAGCCTCTTCATCATCTAGCTCATCAAGATCAACTTGCTCCACTTGGGAGCCATTAGTCTCATCAAACACAATGTCACAAGAAACTTCAACTAGTCCAGTGGACTTGTTAAAGATTCTATATGCCCTTGTGTTTGAATCATATCCTAGTAAAAAGCCTTCTATAGCCTTAGGAGCAAATTTAGATTTTCTACCTCTTTTGATAAGAATAAAACATTTGCTACCAAAGACTCTAAAATATGAAACATTGGGCTTTTTACCGGTTAGGAGTTCATATGATGTCTTCTTGAGGATTCGGTGGAGATATAACCGGTTGATGGAGTAGCAGGCGGTGTTAATCGCCTCAGCCCAAAACCGGTCCGGAATCTTGTACTCATCAAGCATGGTCCTTGCCATGTCCAATAGAGTTCTATTCTTCCTCTCCACTACACCATTTTGCTGAGGTGTGTAGGGAGAAGAGAACTCATGCTTGATGTCATCCTCCTCAAGGAAGCCTTCAATTTGTGAGTTCTTGAACTCCGTCCTATTATCGCTTCTAATCTTTTTGATCCTTAAGCCGAACTCATTTTGAGCTCGTCTCAAGAATCCCTTTAAGGTCTCTTGGGTTTGTGATTTATCCAGCAAAAAGAATACCCAAGTGAAGCGAGAATAATCATCCACAATTACTAGACAGTACTTACTCCTGCCGATGCTTATGTAAGCTATCGGGCCGAATAGATCCATGTGGAGTAGTTCCAGTGGCATGTCTGCTGTCATGATGTTCTTGTGTGGATGATGGGCACCAACTTGCTTCCCTGCTTGACATGCGCTACAAACCCTGTCTTTCTCAAAATGAACATTGGTTAGTCCCAAAATGTGTTCTCCCTTTAGAAGCTTGTGAAGATTTTCATCCCAACATGGGCTAGTCGGCGATGCCAGAGCCAACCCATATTAGTCTTAGCAATTAAGCAAGTCTCGAGTTCAGCTCTATTGAAATCAGCTAAGTATAGTTGACCCTCCAATACTCCCTTAAATGCTATTGAATCATCACTTCTTCTAAAGACAGTAACACCTATATCCGTAAAAAGACAGTTGTAACCCATTTTGCATAATTGAGATACAGAAAGCAAATTATAATCTAAATAATCTACAAGAAAAACATTTGAAATGGAATGGTCAGGTGATATAGCAATTTTACCAAGTCCTTTGACCAAACCTTGATTTCCATCCCCGAATGTGATAGCTCTTTGGGGATCTTGGTTTTTCTCATAGGAGGAGAACATCCTTTTCTCCCCAGTCATATGGTTTGTGCACCCGCTATCAATGATCCAACTTGAGCCCCCGGATGCATAAACCTGCAAAACAATTTAGGCCTTGTTCTTAGGTACCCAGATGGTCTTGTGTCCTTTCACATTATAAAAAAGCACCTTGGGTACCCAAACACAAGTCTTTGATCCCTTGTGTTTGGCCCCAACATATTTGGCAACTACTTTGCCTGATTTGTTAGTCAGCACATAATAAGTATCAAAAGTCTTGAATGAAATAATAGGCTCATTTGATGCAGTAGGAGATTTCTTTTTAGGCAATTTAACATGGGTTGATTGTCTAGAGCTAGAAGCCTCATTTTTATGCATAAAAGCATGATGAGAAACATTATGAGGTTTCCTAGCATGAATTCTCCTAATTTTGTGCTCAGGATAACCAGCAGATATAAAATGTAACCCTCGTTATCCTGAACCATGGGAGCTTTGCCCTTAATAAAGTTAGACAATTTCTTAGGGGCATTAAGCTTGACATTGTCTCCCTGTTGGAAGCCAATGCCATCCTTAATGCCAGGGCGTCTCCCATTATAGAGCATGCTTCTAGCAAATTTAAACTTTTCATTTTCAATTTCATGCTCATTAATTTTAGCACTAAGTTGAGTTATGTGATCATTTTGTTGTTTAATTAAAGCTAGGTGATCATGGATAGCATCAACATTAATATCTCTACATCTAGTGCAAATAGAAACATGATCGACAGTAGATGTAGAGGGTTTGCAAGCATTTAATTCATCAATCTTAGCATGTAAAATAGCATTTTCATTTTTAAGACTGGAAATGGCATCATTGCAAACATTCATATCTTTAGCCTTAGCAATTAATTTTTCATTCTCAATTTTAAGGCTAGAAATAGATGCATTCAATTTATCAATCTTAGCAATTAAACTAGCATTTTCGTTCTTAAGATTGACAATTGAATTATCACAGACATTTAACTTCTCAACCTTAGCAATAAAATTAGCATTCTCGGTTCTAAGGTTGGAAATGGTGTCATGTCAAATGCTAAGCTCACTAGTTAATTTTTCACATTTTTCTATCTCCTGAGCATAAGCATTTTTAACTTTGACATGCTTCTTATTTTCCTTAATAAGGAATTCCTCTTGGCTATCCAAAAGTTCATCCTTCTCATGAATGGCTCCTATCAATTCATTTAATTTTTCCTTTTGTTGCATGTTAAGGTTGGCAAAAAGACTAAGCAAATCATCTTCATTATCACTAAAGCTACACTCATCACTAGATGTTGTATATTTAGTGGAGGCTCTAGATTTTACCTTCTTCTTTTTGTCGTCCTTTGCCATGAAGCATTTGTGGCTGACGTTGGGGAAGAGGAGGCCCTTGTTGACAGCGATGTTGGTGGCGTCCTCGTCGGAGGAGGAGTCGGTGGGGCTCTGATCGGAGTCCCATTCCCGACACACATGGGCATCGCCGCCCTTCTTCTTGTAGTATCTCTTCTTCTCCTTTTTCTTCCCAATCTTGTCATCGCCCCTGTCACTATCACTAGATAATAGACATTTAGCAATGAAATGACCGGGCTTACCACACTTGTAGCACACCCTTTTGGAACAGGGCTTGTAGTCCTTCCCTTCCTTTGCTTGAGGATTTGGCAAAAGCTTTTGATGATAAGCGTCATTTCCTCATTGTCAAGCTTGGAGGCGTCGATGGGGATCCAACTTGGTGTAGAATCCTTCTTTTCTTCTTCTGTCGCCTTGAATGCGACGGGTTGCACCTCGGGTGTGGAGGTGCCGCCTTGCTCCAAGTTGATGATTTGTTTGGAGCCTTTGATCATCAATTCAAAGCTCACAAACTTTCCTATCACTTCCTCGGGAGACATTACCTTATATCTAGGATCACCACGAATTAATTGAACTTGTGTAGGATTACGAAAAACAAGTGATCTTAGAATAACCTTGACCATCTCATGGTCATCCCATTTGGTGCTCCCGAGATTGCGCACTTGGTTCACCAAGGTCTTGAGCCGGTTGTACATTGCTTGTGGATCCTCTCCTTGGTTGAGGACGAATCGACTGAGCTCCCCCTCCATCGTCTCCCGCTTGGTGATTTTTGTCACCTCATCTCCTTCGTGCGCGGTCTTGAGCACATCCCAAATCTCCTTGGCACTTTTCAACCCTTGCACCTTATTATACTCCTCTTGACATAGAGAGGCGAGGAGTATAGTAGTTGCTTGGGAATCAAAGTGCTTGATTTGGGCGACCTCGTCCGAGTCATAGCCTTCATCCCCCACGGATGGTACCTGTGCTCCAAACTCAACAATGTCCCATATAATATCATGGAGTGAGGTTAGATGGTGCCTCATTTTATCACTCCACATACAATAATCTTCACCGTCAAAAACCGGTGGTTTGCCTAGTGGGATGGAAACTAAAGGAGTGCATTTAGAAATGCGAGGGTAGCGTACAGGGATCTTACTAAACTTCTTGCGCTCATGGTGCTTAGAAGTGACGAACGGCGCGTCGGAGCCGGATGTAGAAGGCGATGAAGAATCGGTCTCGTAGTAGACCACCTTCTTCATTTTCTTTTTCTTTTCACCGCTAAGATGCGAATTGACGTGTGAAGGGGATCCCTTCACCTTGTTGCCGGACTCTCCCGATGGAGCCTTCCCGTGGCTTGTAGACTTGTCACCGCCGGTCACGATTTCCTTCTTGGCGTGATCTCCCAACATCACTTCGAGCGGTTAGGCTCTAATGAAGTACCAGGTTCTGATACCAATTGAAAGTCGCCTAGAAGGGGGTGAATAGGCGGAATCTGAAATTTACAAACTTTAAACACAACTACAAGATGGGGTTAGCGTTAGAATATAATCCGAGTCTGCGAGAGAGAGTGAAAAACAAATCAAAGGCAAATGAAGCGGATGACACGGTGATTTGTTTTACCGAGGTTTGGTTCTTGCAAACCTACTCCCCGTTGAGGTGTTCACAAAGACCGGGTCTCTTTCAACCCTTTCCCTCTCTCAAACGGTCACCTAGACCGAGTGAGCTTTTCTCCTTAATCAAACCGGGTCACTTAGACCCCTACAAGGACCACCACAACTTGGTGTCTCTTGCTTTGATTACAAGTGTCTTGAGAACAAGAAAGAGGAGGAAGAAAAGCGATCCAAGCGAGAAGAACTCAAATGAACACGAAAATCTCTCTCTCACAAGTCACTAAATGTTTCAAGTGGTTTTGGACTTTGGAGAGGATTTGATCTCTTGTTTGTGTCTTGGAGTGAAGTCTAGAGCTCTTGTATTGAATGCTATATGCTGGAAACTTGGATTCCTTGAATGGTGGTGGTTGGGGGGTATTTATATCCCCAACCACCAATACAGCTGTTGGGGAGGGCTGCTCTCGAAGGGCGCACCGGGCAGTCCAGTGCGCCACCGGACAGTCCGGTGCGCCACCAGACACTGTCCGGTGCGCCAGCCACGTCACCCAACTGTTAGGGTTCTGACGGTTTCGACCGTTGGAGCTCTGTCTTCGTGGGGCACCAGATAGTCCGGTGCCGCACCGGACAAGTACTGTTCATTGTCCGGTGTGCCTTCTAGCGCTGCTCTGACTCTGCGCGAACTGTCCATGCACTGTTCACGCTCACTGTTCACTTTTGCAGACGACCGTTGGCGCAGTAGCCGTTGCTCCGCTTGGTGCACCGGATAGTCCAGTGGCACACCGGACAGTTCGGTGAATTTTAGCAGAGCGGCTCTCCAAAAACACGAAGGTGGCAAGTTCAGAGTGTACAGTCCCTAGTGCACCGGACACTGTCCGGTGGTGCACTAGACACTGTCCGGCGGTACACCGGACAGTCCGGTGCGCCAGACCGGGGCACACTTCGGTTTTCATTTGCTCCTTTCTTTTGAACCCTAAACTTGTTCTTTTTATTGGTTAGTGTTGAACCTTTGGCACCTGTAGAACATATAATCTAGAGCAAACTAGTTAGTCCAATTATTTGTGTTGGGTAATCAACCACCAAAATTATATTTAGAAAAAGGTTTGACCCTATTTCCCTTTCAATGACCCTACCATAGTCTACATGGCCGAATATCTCCACACCCTTGACAGCCACTATGACGACCTTTCCTCCCACTGCACCCATCTAAGCTCCCAGGTGGAAAGCCTAGAGCAACAAATCAAGGAATTGAAAGAAGAAAAGGCGGCTCTTCAAGACAGTCTCGAGATGGCAGAAGGCGAAGAAGCCAATACTCGTGAGGCATACCGGACCCTGAAAATGGACTATGCTAGGAGGCTAAAGAAGCTCTCGCCCCGTCAAAAAGAACCGAAAGCGTTTCAAGAGCCAAGGATGCCAGACTGACCCAAAGGAAGAAGCCCCACCAACACTACCCTCCCTAGGGATCGAGAACTTCTCCGATGTCGAGGAAGTGTCCCTGGCTAGCATTGATGATCTTAGAGAGTTTGGGGACACCTTAGAAAACGCTTGTGCATAGTGTAATCTGTGGTGGTTGTATGCTTGTATTGAACTGGCGTGCTAAATAAAATAACATGTTTGAGAAAAAATATGGCATATGCAAAGTAGTAATCCTTTCTCCCCTCTGGTAGATGGCCTCGGATAAAACCATGCCTACCGCCTCGGGAATTGGAGCAAGGACTCCCCTAGGTATCGAAGGATAAGTCGGTGGAGAAGGGAGTGAGACCCACCTCCCCGCGCCTCCGGAGCTGCCATTAGACATAGCCCAAGTTCTAGCCAATCAAACCTGACTCATTGAGGTCCTCACTAGAAGCCTCGAGAACCAGCGCCCAATTGGAGGAAGACCTCAGGACAGAATGGGAGAGTTCCTAAGGCTCAAGCCTCCCACATTCGTCGGATCCAGCAACCCTCTCGATGCTGATGACTGGCTGTGCACAGTAAAGAGGAAGTTAGAGGCCATCGGATGCCCTAAAAACCAGCGTGTTCACCTAGCTGCTCATCAACTCTCTAGGATTGCCCTATCCTGGTGGGATACATTCAGCGCTGCTGTTAGAGATGCTACCTGGGCAGAATTTGAAGCCGCTTTCCGAGAGCATCATGTGCCCTTGGGAATCATCCAGCTCAAAGAAGAAGAATTTTGAGAGTAAACTCAAGGAGGAAGATCTGTTAGTGAGTACGTCCACAAATTCACAGAGCTAGCTCGCTATGCACCTGATGATGTCAGCACGGAAGCCAAGAAGATGGCCCGTTTCTTGAAGGGGCTGAGACCTAAACTCAAGACCATCCTCGCCAGCCAAGATTTCCTCCCAAAGGGTCGAGCTTCAGCAAGCCAACAGGGTTAGCTCCGTCATGTTTTAGCCAGCCTGGTCGAAGTTCCCTCCACACCCCATCTGTTACAAGCAGCCAACCTCCAGCCAATGCCTGTTGGCACTGTGGAGACCCCAGTCACTATAAGAATAATTGTCCTCAGTTGAAGACATCAGTACCTGCCTACTCCAACTCGGTGAATGGCCCCAAGAATATTCTAGCACCCACCTCCAAGGCACCCTCCACCAACAGCCAGCTAAGCAAGACCCAGTTCTACAGCAGGTCTCGAGTGAACCACGTCGACGCCCAAGAAGCTCAGCAAGCCCCTGGAGTAGTGATCGGTGAGTTCCTAGTCGAATTTACCCCTGCTGCTATACTTTTTGATTATGGGGCATCCCATTCTTTGATCGCCACTAGTTTTGTGGAAAAGCATGGCCTCCCCACTGCATCTTTAGAAATCCCCTTGGTCACCCAAACCCCAGGGTCAGACCTTCTATGCCACCTCAAATGCTCCCAAGTCAGAATTCTTTTAACTGGGGTAGTATTTCTGGCGGACATAGCCGTACTACCGTCCCACAGAATTGATGTGATCCTAGGAATGGATTGGTTGACCAAGCACAATGGCATCATAAACTGCTCAGATAAGACTATTCTTCTCACTGACCACCAAGGAATCAGTTTCGTGTAAAGCTCAGCCATCAATCCAAGACCCAATGGTGTTCAGCCTAGCAGCAAAAAGTATATATGTGGTAGAAGAATTCATGGATGTGTTCCCGAAAGAATTGCCAGGAATGCCTCTAGAAAGAGAGGTAGAATTCTACATTGATCTCATCCTAGGCACCGCACCAATCGCAAAGAGACCATACCGCATGGCTCCCATAGAATTGGCAGAACTAAAGCTCCAGATCGTAGAACTTCAACAGAAAGGGTACATTCGTCCTAGTTCATCTCCTTGGGGAGCACTAGTCTTGTTTGTCACCAAGAAGGATGGGAGCATGAGAATGTGCATTGATTACCGATCCTTAAATGAAGTAACAATCAAGAACAAGTATCCACTACCTTAGATTGACGACCTCTTCGACCAACTTCAAGGGGCCAAGTATTTCTCTAAGATTGTTCTAAGGTCAGGATATCATCAGTTGAGAATCAAGGAAGCGGACGTTCAGAAGGCGACATTTGTCACCCGGTACGAACAGTACAAGTTTACAGTAATGCCCTTTGGACTAACCAATGCACCCGCCTTCTTCATGAATCTTATGAATAAGGTGTTCATGGAAGAGTTGGATAAGTTTGTCATAGTCTTTATTGATGACATCCTTATCTACTCCAAGAGTCGTGAGGATCATGAGCATCACCTCTAGATTGTCCTCGGAAGACTCAGAGCGCATCAACTCTATGCCAAGCTCAGCAAATGCGAATTTTGGTTAGAAAAGATAGCCTTCCTCGGGCATATTCTTGACAGCGGAAGGGATAGAAGTGGACCCATCCAAGGTGGAAGCAGTATCCAAATGGAAACAGCCATCCAACGTTAGTGAAGTGCGAAGCTTTTTGGGAATGGCGGGATATTACCGCCGTTTTATCAAAGGATTCTCTAGCATCGCAAGACCCATGACCGAGCTCCTCAAGAAAGACAACAAATTTGTGTGGCCAAAGTGTGTAGAAAGTTTCCAAGTCATAAAGAAGAAACTCACAACCTCGCCAGCTTTGACACTGTCAGACATCCACCAAAGCTTTGTCATCTTCTGTGATGCTTCAAGAGAAGGTTTGGGATGCGTACTTATGCAGAATGAGAAAGTCATCGCCTATGCATCTCGCCTACTCAAGCCTCATGAGGAGAATTATCCAACCCATGATTTGGAATTAGCAGCCATAGTGCATGCTCTTAAGATATGGAGACACTACCTGATTGGGAACAAATGTCACATATTCACAGATCACAAGAGCCTGAAGTACATCTTTACCCAACCAGATCTCAACCTTCGTCAGCGAAGATGGCTAGAGCTAATTAAGGATTATGACATCGAGATCCACTACCACCCTAGAAAGGCTAACGTAGTAGCAGACGCCCTCAGCCGGAAACCTTTTGGGGAGAAAGCAACAAACTTCATGGAAGACTGGAAGAGAGAATCAGCTCAACTAAATGCTTGTTTAGGAGAAAATGGCAACATAGAAGTTAAACCGATGCTGGAAGATCTCATTCGCAAAGCTCAGCGTTTGGACATTGAGATGGCAGGACTTGCAGAAAAGGCTAGCAAGGAACAACTTCCAGATCTCAGGACAGATGAAAAGGTGGCCCTTCAGTTCAGAAACCATCGGTGTGTACCGAAGGGAGAGGCACGAGAAATCCTACTAGATGAGGCCCACAACTCAGCCTATTCTATCCACCCAGGGTCTACCAAGATGTACCTAGACCTCAAGACCAGATATTGGTGGAGAGGAATGAAAAAGGACATAGCTCAGTATGTGGCCCGGTGTGATACTTGTCAACGAACTAAGGCAGAACATCAGAGGCCTACAGGCCTACTGCAACCCCTCCCAGTGCCCAAATGGAAGTGGGAAGAAATAGGCATGGATTTCGTAATCGGACTGCCCCGAACCCAAAAAGGGAACGATTCTATCTAGGTTATAATCGACCGTCTTACCAAGGTAGCTCACTTCATTCCAGTAAAAACTACCTTCGAAGGAGCCACCCTTGCCCGGATATATCTCAAAGAAATAGTCAGACTTCATGGCATTCCACGAAGAATAGTGTCAGAGGGGAACACAATTCACCTCAAAATTTTAGATGAGCCTTCAGCAAGCTATGGGAACCAAGCTAGATTTCAGCACCGCCTACCACCCCCAGTCAGATGGACAGATAGAAAGAGTCAACAAAGTCCTCGAAGATTTGTTGAGAGCCTATGTGCTAACCTTCGACAGAAACTAGGATTCTAGTTTGTCGTATGTAGAATTTTCGTACAACAACAGTTACCAGGCCAGTATCAAGATGTCACCTTTTGAAGCCTTGTATGGAATGAGGTGCCAGACTGCTCTGATGTGGTCTAACGAAGGGGAAAAGACCCTAGAAGGGCCTGCCTTCATCAAGGAGGCAGAAGAGAAAGTTGCCCTGATCCGCAAGAGACTACTCGAAGCTCAGAGTCAGCAAAAGAGTTACGCAGACAATCGAAGGAGAGAACTCAGTTTCGAGGAAGGAGATTTTGTCTACCTCAAGGTCTCCCCAATGTGTGGAGTCAAAAGATTCCAAGCAAAAGGGAAGCTAGCTCCATGATTCGTCGGACCCTATCCTATCATCGGCAGAATAGGACTAGTAGCTTACCGCCTTCAGTTACCAGAATCCATGTCAAATATCCATAATGTATTTCATGTATCTCAGCTCCGTAAATGCTTAAAAGTACCAGAGAGTCACATCGCAGAGGAGTCAGTTCAGATTCAGAAGGATCTGCAGTACCGAGAAAAGTCAGTGAAGATTCTCGATTCAGCCATTCGAAAGACCCGAAACTTAGAAGTAAGGCTCTATAAAGTCTAGTGGAGCAGAGAAGGAGAAGAGGGGGCTACCTAGGAGAGTGAGGACTCATTGAGGAAGGAATACCCTTACCTTTTCTCAAACCCAGTCTGAATCTCGAGGGCGAGATTCTTTTATGTGGGGTAGGTCTGTAACATCCCAATTTTGATCCCAAAGGTTAGAAACCCTAAACTCCTAAACCCCCCCCTTAATTATCTCTTAGGACCCCATCTCATGAAGCATTATACTCATCATATGCATACACCATGATTGCTAGTAGCACTTCACATAGAATATTTCATTTTGGACACCTAGGAAATTTATAAGAATTTTTTTAAAAGGAAAAAGAGTTTAAGGAAAAGAAAAGAGAAAAGAAAAAGGAAAAAAAGAAAAAAAAAGGGAAAACCTTTCCCTCTCGGCTGGGCCAAATCTGGCCCAAGCTCCTTTCCCCCCTCTCTCTCGCGCGCCCGCACTACTCCCCCGCTCGCGGCCCTGTGCAACCCATCCGTCACGCGCGCCCGCACTCGCGTCTCGCTCTCCTCTCCCTCGCTGTCAGCCCAGCCCCACCTGTCAGCCGTGCCTGCCCCTTCTCCCTCGCATCCGCCCTCTCTCTGGCAGGCGAGCCCTACTTATTAGCCCCTTTCCCCCTCGCCTGTGATCAACCATCGACGCGTTCGTCGCTGTCCACCGCCCGCCCCGTCTCCTCGCCATTAACTCGCTCACCATCACAAATTGGCGCCTTGCATCCCCGTGCACTGTGACCGAACCGTCCCATCGCCACAGCCTGCCCCGAGCCATCCCGTCGCCACCACTGTGTGCCATCATCACCGCCACAGCAAGCCTCGCCGGTGCTTGCCACCTCTTCCTCCCCCCCTCCCCGGCCACCTATAAAAGGACTGCCCTGAGCCCCTCGTTTCCCCGCACCGGCCTCGGCCACTCCATCTTCCTCCCCTAGACCCAATCGAGCTTGACGCCGTCGTCCCTCCCCTCTCCGGTGAGCTTCTCCCTTCCCTCTCCGGTGGCTTAGGACCAAATTAGTGTAGTC
Organism: Zea luxurians; assembly: GCA_029449295.1. Taxonomy (NCBI): domain Eukaryota; kingdom Viridiplantae; phylum Streptophyta; class Magnoliopsida; order Poales; family Poaceae; genus Zea; species Zea luxurians. The sequence goes on along the minus strand of JAOPSE010000101.1, from coordinate 1,231,575 downwards.
CACAAGCTTCACCACCTCGCCACAAGCTCAGTGTGTCTTTCTCCCTCACCTATCACACCCAGTAGCCTCATCGGCGACCTCGCCGCCGCGGGAGCCACCACCTCACCGTGGACCGGCCATCCCGAGTGCCCACTGGTCAAATTGACCCCTCCACCATGACCCCCTACCCTACCCGTGCTATGCCACTTCCCCGACCACCCGGAACCGGATCACTGGCGGAGAACCACCATCGAGCTCCGGCGACCGGTTTTCCCTCTCGGGTGGACCCCCGTCTCCCCCCTAACGCCGTTTCCCCCTCCCCCTCGCTGGCACGTGGGCCCGCACCCATAGCGTCGTCCCCACGTCGCACCTGTTGGCAGGCCGAGTTGGGCCGGCTGCCCACGTGGCCGCGCGCGCGAGCGCGCTCGGCTGGGCCGAAAATCCCCCCGGGCCCAGCTAACCAGGAATTCTTTCCCCTTTTTCCTTTTCCATTTTTCTTTTCCTATTTCATATATATGTATATATGTTGATATTTTATGCACCAAAAATAGTCCAAATATTCTATATGTCACAAAATAATAATATTTAGAACTTGACACACTTTACTAAGCCACAATGGTTGATGTAGTGTTTATTGCATGTTTTTGCTAGGCGAAGAGGGATCCGACCCTTCGGAAAACGTAGCTCTGGAAGAAGGGTAGGAGCCCGACCTCTCAGAAATAGATCTTTCATGCCAAGAGAACTTCGACGAAGGCAAGTCCATTCTCCCCTTGATGCATAAATTACCCACTCTTTCTACCACTGCCTAAGTCAGGAATATGGGTTGGGTTCTATGCGTTGTGAGTCGAGAGATGGCCTGCATTAACGAATATCTTTTGAGTACAAAATGTGGGTTGAGGAAATGGTGGTTTTTAAAAAAAGGAAAATGTTTTCAAAGAAGTGTATGATGAAGGGTATTCACCCTTATCATCCCTTTGAGCGGGATGATCAGGGACTCCCTGGTTTACGGGAGGGCCTAAGGTGATGGCTCAGCTGGTACGTGTGAGCAGGAAGGATTGTCCCCTTGTATAAGGACCGGTTTGTCATCCTTCACTACTTGTACTCATGACAAGTACAACCACTCGAGACTGTATGGCTAGTCGCTTGATCTGAACTTGCACGGTCCGAACCCCAGGATTATGATGGCTGGGGAGCACCGGGAGGATAAGGAAGGGGAATGTTTTGTCCGGTTTGGGCATGGTGGTGGCCTGACTCCTTCCGTATAATCGTTAAGGCAAGGACGTGCAAGTAAGGAAAGAGATTCGAATTTGGGTCTCATTGGCCATGAGACCGCAGAGCCAGACTAGTGGGTAAAGTGTACACCTCTGCACAGAGTTTGAAACCTATTCGAATAGTCTGTGTCCACTGGTATGGACGAGTCTGGTGTGGTATGGCAATTAGTGTTTTGATCTTCGTAAAAAGGGGAAGTGTGTGTGGGTGTTTTTGGAAATGAAATCAATGCCATGGGAGCGGGAAGCTCAGTGGTGGTTGAGTATGAAAATGTGCTATTCCTCTCTTTTGGGTAAAACCTCAAGTGTCGCCCTTCTCTGAAAAAGAAATGAGTGACTTCAACTCCACCATACCAAGCATGTATTGTATAGGTCCCCCTCCCTTTACGGGCGGGATAGGCTTGCGGAATACCTAGTCTATTCATCCAGATTTATTTGTTTTTCAGCAGCTAAAGACTTCTTTTCTGCTATGTTTGACTAGAAGGGGGTTGTCTCTACACCTAGTCTGCATGTGGCTTGGGCTAGATGATCTTGCATTGTGCTATGTTTTCAGGCTCGCTAGAGCTTGTATTTTGGTATTGTAATAACTATATTTTGAGACTCTGTACTATTTGAAGAAAGGAATGTGTTTACTAGCCTCCTGGGACTAGTAATTGTATCACATTTAAGTCCCAAAGGATCGGGACGCTTCAGTCTTGAAGGATACACCTTCGTCATTTTATCATATAAATGTGAATATAAATGAAAGAGTATAATAACACATAGGAATGAAGATAATAATTGTCATATATCGATGATTTATTTATTATTATCTTCAATAAACACGAATAAACATTAGCAATATTCATGTTACAATGATACCTTCAGCTTGCTGAAAGGTGGAAGAGCGAGAATGACGTGAGAGCGATTACAATCCAGCGTGAACTGTACGGGGGTACTATTCATCTATTTATAGGCACGGGACACAGCTCGGATAAAATTACATTCATGCCCTTGGCATTTACTCATAACTTTAATACAAATTGTCATGGACTAAGTGGTCCTTTCCCCTTTTAAGTCGGTGTCGTCCTTGGTCTTCGTCACCATATCAAGCCGAAGCTCTCTGGCAGTAGCTTCGGCGCTTATTTCTATCACCTTCAGGTTGCTCCTTTGCACTACATACACTTTCGCCATTAGAGAAGGTCTTTTAAGCCGAAGCTCCCTTGTAATAATCCATATCATACTGAAAACATATGGTTAGTCACGTTTTTGAGGACCTTCGAAAGAGGAAGGCCCCTAACAACTATGTTCATTTGTGTTGATCTCCACTTGATTTGTTTCCCCTCTTTCCTCTCTCTAAAAGTTCCCTTGCCCATATTGATTTGAGTTTTTCAAAGGTTATCCGCATTGATTGAGCAACTCATAGCAAGGACAACTGTCTTCCACACTTCAAATTTATTTCTAACCCTAACCTCAAGTGTAGTGCGTTTGTAAATTTTAGGTTTCGCCTATTCACCCCCCCCCTCTCTAGGCGACTTTCATGTACGATCCAACGGTTGTGGTCATCCGATACCCCTTCGCAACGTTCATTTTGTTAAAGAACCCCTGTAGTTCGCGGGTTTTGCCCCGCCATCCGTTCCCAGTTAAAGAATATAACAAACAGGTCCAATCATTTATATATTACACCCTGAGCTTTTGAAGAATAGTATCTGTAGTCCTGGTATTTATAGAATTTAATAAAGAAATTGGTTTTAAATACAAAATTAATTTGTGAGGCTTGTAAACCACAAAACTTCTCCGTTATAACTCTGAATTGACCTGTTCCAGTTGCGTTAGCTTCATAAAAATATTTTCTACGCGGTAGCAACATCATGTGTACCATATTCCATATATTTATAATTAGATAAGTGTTAAATCTATATTCAGTAGATAACTCTCCTAATCTAGGTTAATCTCTCTATAATTATAATCTGGTTAAAATGAAATCCCTAATCAAGTTATAATTTATATTAAAACTATGTTGGTTATTAATAGTATATTTGCTCATATGTTGTATAATAACCAATTTATGATCAAGGTTAATACTTAATCACATAAACCATAACCTTATAACCGTAACTCTGATTTTAGTGGTTCTTGAACCCACGATCTCATAGCATCGCGTAGAATGTTATTATGCAGTTTGTTCTTATGTTTGGTGTGATATTAATTTTGCATATACCATGTTGTTTGTATTGCTACGACTAGCAGTGAGGTCACGAGAATATTAAGATCATCCTGGTACCTGGAATCTCGAGTCTCAGGCAAGTTGTGCCCTTGATCACTTTTATTTACCCAATAATATTCTTGTTAATCACTGTGACATGCTCAGGTTAATCTGATGGGACCCAATAGGTTTCCTTAGACTTGTTTATCTCACTACAGCAATAATAACAATCCCCGTCGACTAAATTAATCCCCGTCAGTTTTTCCTAAAGCCGACGGCAATTAAATAATCCTCGTCGGCTACGGGATGGCCGACAGGAATTAAATAATTCACGTCGGCCGATTGACCAGGCCGACGGGAATTAAGTAATCCCTGTCGGCACCAAGACCAAGCCGACAAGAGTCCTTAGGGTTGGGACACGCCCTCGTTCAAATTCTTTATCCCCGTCGGCCCCGAAACCAAGCCGACGGGAGTTATGTTATCCCCGTCGGCCATTTAAGCAGGCCGACGGGGATTACCGTTATATGGTCGAGCCCTCGCACGCGCGGTCTCATTTTCCTCTAGTGCCACCGCCAACCACGGCTGCTCGCCGACGCCGCCTGTCGTCGCCCCCGCAGCCCTGAGCCGCCCCCAATCGTCGGCCCTAGGTCGCACGTCGTGCCGCCGTGCCATCCTGAGGCCGCCGCCCCGAGACCACTGCCCCTAGCCCACCCGGCGTGCCGCCGGCCACCCACACCCTCCGCCCACACCCGCTAGCGCCACCACCGGCACCAGCGCGTAGCCCACACCTGTCGCACCGCCGCCCACAAACGTCATGCCGCCGTCCCGAGCTCGCGGCCGTCCCCATCCAGGTCATCGTCCCCATCACTCTGCCGTCCGCCGGTGTCCCGACGCATTGGTCAACCAACGCCACCGAGGAGCTCGTCATCCGGTCTGCATTCGAATTGTCAAGGTATAAGTTAATGAATGTGATCAATTAGAGATGTTAAATAAATATATTTAGGTGTTTTATTTTTGTCGGTTTTTATGGCCGATGGGAGTTAACTGTAATGCGATTACAATTTATTTAATATTGTTATTTGTTAGTATGATTTGACCTAATATGATTTGATGTATGGTATTTGTTATTTCTAACTTGATTTTGTAAATATGATATGATGTTATGCAAGTATTAATCAATTTGATAGATTTGATGTTATAGGTAATGAATTTGATGTTATGCAATTATTATTTAATTTGATGGATTGGTTGTTGCAAATATTGTTAATTGCTAAATATCATGTTAATGTGATCGAGGTGATGTTATGTATATATATAGTTTTACTACTTAACTATAGATATGTGTGACGTGTAGAAATATGAATGTCTCACACACACTCCTTACTCGTACACACAGCCGCAATAATGGGTGATAGACGTGATTAGATGTATGAAGGTTTCAAGAAGGGTGGATGTCACACAAGTGAATGGTTTGCCAAGACGTAGATGTTTCTGGACCATGCAGCTGCTTTGTCACAATTAGATAATATTAGATGTCCATGCAATAAATGTAGAAATATGACGAGCCACACCAAGAGGTAGGTCACACTACACCTGTGCTCGTATGGTTTTGTGCCAGGCTATAAGGTCTGGTATCTCCATGGGGAGTCACGCCTTGAATGAGTAGCAGAAGTAGAAGTTGATGACGGTGAAGATGTGGATAGGATGGACCATATGCTTGAGGATCTGCAGCCTGAATTGGCCCCAGATCATCATGATTCACCAACACCGGAGGTTCAGAAGTTCTTCGACCTCCTTAAAGCGTCAGAAGAGCCTCTTCATGGGCACACCGATGTGACCGTTCTCGAATTCGTGACATGACTAATGTCAATCAAGTCCAAGTTTGCATTCTCTACTAATTGTTACAAAGAGCTCATGGATTTGATTAGCAAGGTTCTTCCTACTGATCACAAGATGCCCAAAGACATGTACCAGTCCAAGAAATTGCTTGAAGGTCTTGGTATGGAGTATGAGAAGATTGATGTTTGCCAAGACAACTACATGCTTTTTTGGTAAGAACATGGCAGAGAGCAGAAATGCTTAAAATGCGGGAAGTCGAGGTATGTGGAACTTGTAAATGAAGAAGGGGAGAAGGTGGTGATAAAGGTTGCACATAAACAACTTCGGTACATGCCTCTCACTCCTAGAGTGAAACGTTTGTTTCTCTCGAGGAAGACCGCTATGCACATGAGGTGGCATAAAGATTGTACGGACAGACAAGATGGGTTAATGGTGCACCCGTTAGATGGTGATGCATGGAAGGCTCTCGAAAACTTTGATCCAGATTTTGCCAGCGATGCAAGAAACGTTCGTATCGACTTGGCAACTGATGGTTTCACGCCTTTCAATATGACTGTTGCGTCGTATTCATGTTGGCCTATCATTGCCATACCGTACAACCTTCCACCTGCACTTTGCATGAAATATGAGTTTATGTTCCTATGTCTTGTTATACCTGGGCCTGAGCATCCTGGTGTACGCCTCAATGTGATGCTTCAACCACTGATTGAAGAGTTAAAGAAGCTATGGCAAGGAGTGGAAGCCTATGACTGCTTCAAGAAGCAAAAATTCAATCTTTGTGTTGCGTATCTGTTCTCGGTTCATGATTTTATGGTGTATGGTATTTTCTCTAGATGGAGCATGCATGGTAGATTGACGTGTCCTTATTGTGCTAAAGATACAGATTGTTTTCGTCTTAGTGTTGGTGACAAGATATGTTACTTTGATTTCCATAGATGTTTTCTACCCTTCAATCACCCCTTCAGAAGGCAGAGAAAGGAGTTTAGGAAGGGCACCATCGTCACGAAGGGACCGCCCAAGTGACGTAGTGGGATAGAAATTATAGAAGAGCATAGGAAACTTGTCCTAGACGAGAGTGGGAAAAGGTATCAAGGTTTTGGTGAGGAGCATAACTGGACTCACATATGTGGCTTGTGGGAGCTTCCTTATGCTAAGTCATTGATTTTGATGCACAACATCGACGTCATGCATCAAGAGAGTAACTTTTGCCAAGCCATCATAAATACATGCATGGATTTCCCTGATAAAACGAAAGACAATGACAAGGCACGTATGGACTTAGCCATGATATGTGATCGTCCAACCCAAGTGCTTAGAGAAAACGGAGGCAAACCAAAAGCTGACTATTGTCTGAAACCTAAGCAACGGAAAGAAGTGAGGAAGTGGATGAAGGATATTAAATTCCCTGATGGTTATGCTGCTAGTTTTAGAAGATCTATGAACTTGAATACAATGAAGATGAATGGACTGAAGAGCCATGACTTCCATATAATTATGGAAAGGCTCATGCCTGTAATGTTTCGTGGGTACATTTCCGATGTTGTGTGGAAAACATTAGCTGAAGTTAGCTATTTCTATAGACAGTTGTGTGCTAAAGAAATCAGAAGGGATGTGATGGAACAGCTGGAGAAAGAGGAACCGGTGCTTTTGTGCAAATTAGAAAAAATATTTCCACCGGGTTTCTTCAATCCTATGCAGCATCTCTTTATACATCTTCCATATGAGGCTAAGGTCGGTGGTCCGTTCAGTACAAGTGGATGTTTCATATAGAAAGAGCATTAAAGAAGCTTAGAGCAATGGTGGGCAATAAGACAAGAGTTGAAGGATGTATTGCGGAACAATTTAAACTGAAGGAGGTAGCACACTTCACAAGTTGTTACTTTGCAGAAGAACATAATGTATTTGCTCGAAAGAAGAGGTACCATGATGATGAAAGAGAGTTGCCTCCGTGTAGTGATCTTTCGATTTTTCAGACAAACGGCAAAGCCATTGGTCCACCCAAGGAATATCACCTCAGTATGGAAGAACGGAAGTCTGCTTTACTGTACATGTTCACGAATATGCCTGAGGTGGAGAAATACTTTATGTAAGACTTATTTCCTTAAATTGTTCATATGTGAATTCGTTTATGTTATCAAATATCTCATGTCATACAATAATATTTGACAGGGAGTTTGATGAACAAAACATGAGGTGTCTCGGTAGGCCAACAGCGAGAGACATATACAAATTGCAACGCGATGGAATGCATGGGTGACCTAATTTCATTATGTGGCTTCAGGACCGTGTAAGTCTCAATTATGTGGCTCCGAGACCTAATTTTAGTTAACTAATATTATAGAATTTGCTAATGCTTTGTGGCATAATTGATAGTTTGGGAGGAAATGAATTTGAATGATGACTTACGTCAGTTATCTATTGGAAGCGTAACTGCCAAAAGCTATGGACGTTACGACGTCAATGGATATCGCTTTCGTTCAAGCATTTTCGAATCTAGCCATCCTATGGCCGCCACTCAAAATAGTGGAGTCGTTACTAGGGCAACCGACAAGGAAGGACACAAAGCCTGCTATTACGGGGAAATCAAAAATATAATCGAGATTACATTTACTGGAAATAAGCCTTTAGCGCTAGTTTTCTTTGAGTGTAAATGGTATGACCCAAAGTATTATAGGACCGAATTTGGGATGACACAGATCCAACCTAAAAAATTGCTTCAAGGACACGACACGTATATCCTTGCCCATCAAGCAGACAAAGTTTATTTCTCGACATATCCATTCAAAAAGTTGTCTACATGGAGGGTTGTGTACAATGTAAATCCCCGTGAACGCCTATACACTCCTGGTGAGGATGAATATCAATTTGGTCACCTTGAGCAGGTTGATGAGGTGTTTCAAGAAGAAGAGTTGCCAACTAGTTTTCATATTGATCCTGCACCGACATTAGATTCACTAGTTGCAGACGTTAATGACTAAACTTTTCCCGAGAGACGGAGAAGACAACCAGTTAGGAGAAAAGTTACATGGCGACCTCTACATAGAAGAGAACAAATAGATCCTGATTTTGATGATATTTAACAAGTAAAGTTATTTTGTCCTTTCATTAGTTTCTAATTTTTAAGGAATATGTCATTTTTTATGCACTAACAAATAATTTCTTATTTTTGATGCAGGATGCCGCCAAAGTCAAAGAAGTCAGTGAAGGGGTTGTTCAAGGGCCTAGGCCTATTTCAGGGTAGTTCTTCGAGCAGCAGCAGACATCGAGAGTTGTTGAGCGATCTACATGGAGATGAGGTTACATATCTTGTACAAATATATTTGTCATATTTTACCTGTATCTAAATCTTGAGTTGTATGTACCAGGATGAGCAGCACACTGAGGATGAGCAGCACAATGAGGATGAGCAGCACAATGAGGAGGTGCAGCACGCGACATGGGACCAGGCCGCGCAGCAGCACCAGCCATGGGACCAGTGGGACCACCAGAGAGAGCAGCAATAGGTGTGGGACCAGTGGGGCCAACCGGCCCAAGCTGCTGACAACCCGATGGATGATGGCTCAGGAGGCTCTTCAGCGACACACACACGTCGCTCAAGAAAAAGCCACTCAGTAAAGCCTCGTCACGCGATAGAGCGAGAGGCTGATAGGATCTTAATCATGCCTCATGGAGATCGGTGAGTGTAATATATTAACTTGTCTCATATAATTATTTTGTGTATTGTTAATGTTTTTATGTAATGCATGAATTGGGAGGATCTGTCCTTTGATGGCAAGGGACACCACACTCAGGTTAACCTTATGTTGGGTTCTCTTTGCCGCCTTCACTACCCTGATATAGTGAAGGTGTCAGATGGAGATAGCGTCGATGAGGTGCTCGTAAGTACCTGGGACGAGTACAAGTTAAAAAAGGAATGAAACCACACCTACAGACAGGGACTTGTGCGTCATGACTTTTGGGTACAAATTTTCTATTGTTTTTGTTATGTTTCTTAATATTGTAATTATATGACTTATACCATTGTATTTGTATTCTTTATGTTGTAGCTTCGATATCGGTTGTCTGACGGAGAGGATTACATGGGGCACGCTGAACGTGTGTTCCAAAACAATGCAAAGAAGCTAGTGAAGGATGCCATATACTATGTGAGAATTTAGGCTACAAACCTGTATTTTCAAAATCATCCGGAAGAAGCAGGCCCCTTGAATAAAAAGGAAGGGTCCTCAAAGATATATTTGACTGAGGATCAATATCGTGAGGTTAGTATTCAATTTGTTTTACCCTTTTTATTGATTGCTGTGATTGATATAATATGTAATATTGTGTGTGCAAGTGATGGTTCCATGGATGGCGCCCATGCCTGATGCACTATGCTTGGTGTAGATATTGGGCTTCTGAAGGCTTCCAGAAAGCGTCAGCTCATCACAGGCAATGTCGAGGAACCAATCCTAACCACAAGTTTGGCGGTGACGACATGCTCCAAAAAGCTAAAAGAATGGTAAGTTTGATCTAGCTATGTCGATCACCAAATAGTACGATTGCTTATGGATGTTTTTTGTTTATACAGGAAGCTACGCGTGGCCAAAAGCCTAGTGACATTGAGGTCTACCAGGAGGGCCACAAAGGACCAGACCCTACCAACCCTAACCAGCTCTGTAGCCAGACAGCCACGGATCGGCTGGTGAGTTTTGGTCCAAAAGTACAAACGTTCAAAGTATAGAAATTCCTGCATTTGTAAGGTTGTGAATGATGTATAGACGGCATATGGGGAGGAGATGGTTCATCGCCATGGCCCTGACTTCGACTGGCGACATGAACCGGTGGATCCCTCGGTGGTGTACGCAAGTGGTGGTGGGAAAGCACATGGACGGTAAGCTCTAACTTATGAAATTACATGGTTGACACTAAATGGATTATGCAGTAATCACAATTTTTGAATCACTTATAGATACGCACTCTTCGATGGATTCATTGACTCGTCGTTGGTGAGATCTCAGAGGACGAGTTTGTCTTCCCATACCTCGTGCTCTGGCCGACCGAACGAGCATGAGTTAGAGATTATGAGGATGCGCGAGGAGATGAGACAACAACGAGAATTTATGGAGGCTTGCAATGCACATAACCAAGCGATGTATCAAGTGAGTATACATAATCCGAACTCTAAATTATTATATTTCAATACAACATGTTCAATAGTGACACATATGTTTAACAGTTAATGCAGCAACAGGGCATGACAACAAATATTCCACAACCACCATAATGGAGCCAGTTTGCATCCACACCAACTCCGCCACCACAGTTCAACACCCCTCCGACACATATACCTGCACCTGGAGATAGGGTATGTTTGATAACTCTCGATGAATTTATACACTTGTATACTTGTTGATATTTGCATTTAACGTTTGATATTTGTATTAAAAATGTTAATATTTGCTAACTTGCATAGGTTACGCCCGAAGCGGGTGGTAGTGGGTCTGATCCCATAGCAGGGACTGGATTTGTTGACTCCCTCTTCGCGTTCCCTCCTCCTGGTGGCGGCAGTGGTCAAAGCTCTAACCACCTAAGTGGTGGTTATCTCTAAACACTTGAACTCGTGCACGCTATGTTTCTTAACTCGTGCACGCTATGTTTTTCGCAAACTAAACACTTGAACTTATCTCGTTGTTCCTATTTGAAATGTTTGTGTAAACTATGTTGGTGATGTTAAGTTTGTTATGTGTGAATTGATATATATGTTATGTGTGCAAACTCAATGCATGTGTCTGTACTGTGTGATGATATATATGTTATGTGTGCAATTGTGGAGAAATAGTGACCTAATTTAGTGTTGGTTTTGCAGCAGTATAGGTTAATTCATGTCGGCCCAGCAACTCCCGTCAGCTATGGTCGAATCGACAGGGATTAACAATTAATCCCCGTCGGCCCAGTAACTCCCGTCGGCTAGGAGGGCCGACGGGCATTAATTGGTAATCCACGTCGGCCCACCGTGGCCGACGGGAATTAATTGGTAATCCACGTCGGCCCACCGTGACCGACGGGAATTAAAAATTAATTCCCGTCGGCCACTATGGCCGACGGGGATTAGGTTTAATTACCGTCGGCTTGTAATTGGCCGATGGGGATTAATTATTCCCGTCAGCGGCCGACGGGAATAGTCTTATCCCCGACATCTGACGCCTATCGGCTTACCGCCGACAGGAATTAGCCCTAAACCGACGGGAATCTTCACTGACAGCTTCTCAGATAAAGAGGAAAGGGGAAATAAAGGGATTACCCAACTAAATAACTGACTTTATTAATAACTACACCAAGTTGCAGGGGATACCCACACCTTGGTGACAATCATTACAAAGATCCAACTTCAGTACATGTCCATCATAACAAACATTCCAACATACGATAAGCAAACTAACTCGAACTAAGACTAACTAGACTAAGACACTGAATTCATTATTACAGACTCCGACTCCACCGATCTATGGATCTAAATCACACCTCCAACATTGCCAGTTGAACGGCGAGGATAGTACTTCAGGTCAAGGCCATCAGCTACCCTGCTGAACAACGAGCAATACTGAGAAAGTGCACGTCGTGCTGCATCTTGCATGGTTGCCTCGGTAGTATCCCTCTCAGTGATAGAATAGTGCTCTGAGAAGGCCTCTGCACCCCGAAGATCATCGTCTGGACGGCGCACCAAGCAAGTAGCCTCCCACTGGTCTGGGTATAGCCCGCGACGATGCTGGTAGACTACACAATGGTACTCGATGGACCAAGTGTGTCGGTCGAAGGCCCAACGTAACAGGGTATCGAGAGCGTCGTGGAAGTGACACCCGCGAGCAGCGTCACGTGTGATGGGTCTCGCGATCCATCCCTCCGGCTTCGGCTCCTCTGAACGCTCCGTCCCATGGCTCAAACTGCCACCAGCGTTGTTGTCGTCGTCGTCCCCGTCTCCATCGGGGTCTCCTCCAGCAGCCGGGATGCCCTGTGGTGGTGCAGGGGGCATCTTTGGCTGAGGTGCAGGGGAAGGCAGCCTCTTAGACTCCACCTCCTGCTGAGGCGAGGGGGAAGAGTCCTTCTGCTCCTGCTCCTGCTCCTAGCATCGACGCTCCTGCTCCATGTGCAGGCGACGATGCAATCTCTCCAGTTGACTGGACTGACCTGACACTATGCGACGCAGTGGACGCTCCGCCAGGCGAGAAGGCAAAAAGGGGATCACAGACTTACGTGCAGTGCACCTGATACGGGCCATCTACAAAAGACATCGTAAGCACAAGAGTAAGAGTGGAACTATGAGACCAGAAAGTAAGCAAAAAAGAAAAGTGAGACGAAACTTTTTGAGATAAGTAAATAACATAGAGTTGGTCAAGATGACCATCTTTTGAAAATACACTAAGGTCAAGGTAAGAGTAGGGGTCTATAGTCCTTAGGTCGACCATTCTAGTCTAGGTTAGCGGTCCTACAGTCAGCAAGGGCTCTGATACCACTTATGTCACACTCGGATTTGTAAGGCAAACCGAATGCGAACCATGTACGTGCCAGGATCAGAAACTCATGTACACAGCGATTACATAATTGGACATCATCACACAATGCTTGAAATAAATAGCGGAAAGGTACTTTATTACATCAAGATGTCCAAGACATCCATAGAGTCTAATACATAACCATTGTGTTTAACAATAACATCAAAGTGCGGAGTTACGAAACGTAGATGCTAAGCCTACACAGGCAGCTGACTGGGGGTTTGCCACTAAGATAAACTAGAACTCGTCATAGTCCTAGAACTCCTCAAAGTCCTCCATGTTACCAGCTTCACCTCCTGAGCACTGAGAACAGTGGGGACAACCTGGGGTGGGGTGGTTTGTAAAGCAAGGGTGAGTACACATCAACGTACTCAGCAAATATCCCGTTTGGCTAAAGTGGACTAGATGTATATGGAGTTTAAGGTTAAGCAGTTGCTTTTAGTTGGTCAAGTTTTATTATTATAAGTAGAGCCAAATTTTAGTAATAACCCGGTTATTACCTAGAGGCACTCCCTCTAAGAGGAAATACCCGAGATCAGGATTATAATCATCATCAAAAAAGTAACCATTGTTCTAATCGAAGAGGATCCCAAGGCTGCTCATAACCGTGAGCACGGTTGATATACCAGTTTCTAACACTCTGTAGAGGTTGCACACTTTACCCACAAGCCGTGATTCCCATTCTGCTCGGGGTTCTAGCCTCCCCATTGATCACTACCAAGGTGACCTAGTAGGGTCTCACTACGTAGCCTTTACAAAGATTTCCTAGAGGTCATAGCCGACCGTTAGGTTTCTCCAGTTTTATAAACACAGTACATCTCCCCAAAGGAAGGGTGACTAACAAAACCAAATCAAAGAACCTCTACAACCAACCTCGGCAGAGCAAGTACTATGTGCGGACCCCATTGATGGCCCTACGGTGAAGCCAACTACTCCTCTGGTTCCTCTAATTAATCAGCTAAGGGCGTCCCATTCCACCCTCATGGTTGCACTGTTATCCCGGGTTGTCACTCCCCAAACAGGTCCTTACAGAGAGGTACTCAGGAAAGAGCCTGAGCCCCTAAAGTAATTACAAGGACCCCATCAGGATAACATCATCGTATCATAAAAGATCACATCATGTTCATTGATTAAGTTTAAGCAATAGCCTTAGGTTTCAATAAAGTAATGCGGGACAGTGAATTATAAAGTAAAGTAGGACATGGTAGGTCTGAGGACACTTGCCTTCACCAGGTTGTTGCTCAGGGGGATCTTTGGCAACACACTCAGGAACCACGAGCTGCTCGTTGTCTAAGTAAAGCGAGCATACATTCAATACATTTGGAAGGTAAAAATGAATATCACATCACACATGTACAAATATTGGCACACAACTCAAGAAGGTACAGTATTAAGTACAGAGGAATGAGGTCAAGTTATAAAAATGGACTAATCCTAATTGGGGAATTTATTACTCTCTAAATGTTTGGAACATAGCTCAAAAAGGTTAAGTAGTGATTAAAACAAATGAAAGCTAGAATTATAAGATAAACTACTCTCATTTAGAAATTTGATTATCTTTTAAGTATTATCCATAATTACATTCCTAATTCTATTTATGTCATTAAGGCCTAGAGGTTAAGCCAAAAATAAATCCAAGTAATGCATAACACTAATCTCACAAGATTGAATATACTTTATTCCTAGGGTTCTCCTTTTATTTGTTTCATTAAATAAATAAATCAACATATACTTTAATTCTATATTCTAAGTGTAAACATTAAAGTGTACAGATTACCGTTGGTCATATTTTATTTGAACAGAGAATAATTTGGTGAACATTTTGCAATTTGAACCACTAAATTTGGAATTCATATGAAAAAGATATGAAATAAACAAGTTTTGAAGTTTGAAATATGAAATTAGGGCTAAATCTGTGATTAAATAAAAGTCCAGGGGTCTAATTAAAACAAACCAGGGACCAATGCGCTAAAATAGAGGACGGCGTGTTGATTTCCTAAAACCAGGGGTCTCTTTAAGAAAACTACTGCACGAAGGGGTATCGGGTGAATCTAACCGTTGGATCAGAAACTAACGGCTAAGATTAGATCCCGTGGGCACGTAGGCACGGCTAACAAGCGGGGCCAGGGGCGTCAGCGGCAGAGGGGGAGGGCGCACTGACCGAGCGGGCCCAACGCTAGAGGACTTGGGCGCTGACAGGCAGGCCAGGGCGTTAGGGCACGCGTGCGCGAAGCATTATCCGCGGTCCGAGTCGTTCGATCTGAATCAAACGGAGGGGATCAGACCAGGGGGAAACAGCGGCTGCGGGCGACGAAGAGTTATCCGTGGTCCAAGCCGTTCGATCTGAATCAGACAGAGAGGATCAGACTAGGGGAAACAGACGACTGCGGGCGGCGCCGCTCCTCTCCGCGGCGATGAGGTCACCGGAGTTGAGGCAGGCGTGAGCTAGGGTGGCTCTGGGGTCACCGGAGTTGGGCAGAGGGAAAGAGGGCGCCACGGCGAACTCAATGGCGGGGAAGAGGCCATGAATCCACGGGTAGAGAGGGGAGAACGGCGGTGAGAAGGTCTTAGGCGGGCCAGAGTAACTCCGGTGAGCCATTCCGGCCACGGGGAGGGGACTTAAGGCGCGCTAAGGCCTGGACTAGCTTCAGCAGAGGCAGGGGTGACATAGGGACCTACTCCGGGGAACTAGACCGAGCTAAATCGGCCGGTCACCGTGCGAGCACGGCGGACCGCCGCGGCTGAGCACCGGCGAAGGCGAAATTGGCCGAGCACAGGGCGCAATAAGGGAAATTGGGCATGGGGACAGGTATCTCACCTCGGGGCGGAGCTCAGGGAGGCTTGGAGCGGTCTTCGGCGAGCTGGATGGCCGGGAACGCGGGCGCGGGTCTCCAGCGGCGGCTGGCGGCGTGGGCAGAGCGCGAGAGAGGGTGAAGCTGTGCGAAATGAGGCGAGGGGTGTGCGCAGTGCACTGGCGGGACTCTATGAAGGGAGCTGGGCGCGTGGGCGGGCGTCGTGGCCGAGAAATCCGGCGACGTGCGCGAGTGCGCACGCGCCGGTCCACGGCGAGCGCGGAGGGGGCGGAACTGACAGGTAGGGTCCACGGCGTAGAGAGAGGAGAAAGGGGCGTGCGGGGCAACGGCTCGGCGACTGGCGGACCGGGCCCGCGAGACAGAGAGAGCGCGGGAAAGGAAACTGGCACCGATAGGTTGGCCCCACTGGGCAGCGAGCGAGGGAGGGAGGGCGCGCGCGAGGGAGAACTGCCGCTGACAGGCGTGATTCGCCTGTCAGACGGCGCGGGCGCGGCCTGGCTGGGCCGATTGGGCTGGTTTGGGCTGCTTTCTCCTTTTCTTTTTCTCTGAATTTTCTAATTCCTTTTCCATTTCTTTTTCTATAGGTTTTTTCAAATCCAAATTCAAACTAGGTTTCAAATTCAAATAAATTCAAACTTGTGCAACACTTCAAAAAATATTTTAAACTCAGCATGATGCAACATGTCATGACTCATAAGGTTTTAGCAAAAATAAATAATTAACCTCCACTAGTTTAGGCTATCTCTAATTAAAAAAGAAAAAGGGAGAATGAATCTAGAGAGAGAAAACCTAGAGTGAGAAAAAGAAGAGTAACACATGATTTTGGGTGATAATTAGAAAAAAATTTATACCCCAAAATCATGGTGTTACATCTAGTGGTAGAGCAATCCACATGGAAGAGTGTAACTTATGGGTGACCACTTGCACGAGGATTGGCGGCAATCGTGGGCTTGCCTCGATGGGGAGTAAGTGGTTGGCAAACTACCGAACCTCGGGAGAAAATTCATTGTATCAACATATATGTTCTCGTTGGTTTGTAAATCTCTAGCACTAGCTTGTTCCATGATCGGCATTGTTTTTGTAACTAGTTTACTTATGTAGTAAAATAGTTGTTCTAGTAAGCTTGTGTAGCTCGGTACCTTTGCTTAACTTATATAGTTAGGTTGTTTACCTCTCTAGTTTAGCTTGTGCAGCTTTGCTAAGTTGAGTAGTGCCAGTGTACTTAGTCTTTATGCACTTTGCTCACTAGTACATGTAAGAGCTCTCGATTTGATTAAGTACTAGTTGCATAAGTTTGTATAACCTTGAGATCTAAAATTGGTTATGTGAGCTCTCTATCTATCTCGGAACCTTAGTTATATACTCCATAACTAAGATCTTTATAAGGTGTTATTGGAAGATAGAGGGTGTACAGTCTTCGCTAGACCGATTAGTTTAATTTCGCATTCATTTCGGTTAGTTGATGTGTTTAAGTTTTAGAAAAGATTATCCATCCCATCAAGTCCAGTATTAGATTGTAACACACTTAGAACTGGCTAATCCTTAACCTCATTGTTCATCGTCCTTTGAAAATCGATATTTAATTTTCATGAATAAGGGCATGAAAACCATATAAAGCCTGGTCAGTGTAATGTTATCATTGATCATTGAAACCTAGTTAGTGGCCCAGATGCTTCCGCTCTAAGGTTAAGCTACCATATGAATCGTACGTTGAGAAAAAAGAAATCTAGAGTAGATCCATCCATCTTGATGTTTTGCACGGAGGCTCGAGGTCCATCTTGCGTAGAACAGCTCTTGACTCGAGTAATTAGCAGAACATGTGGAGCTTGTATATGTTTGCCGGTGCCAAGGAAATTATCGTCCTAGCTAGTAACGGTCAGAGCAGGCGAGTGGTATTTTAGTAGGGAGCATGAATCAATCTTTAGGCAACGGGGGTGTATACACCCATCGAGTAGTAGCATTTCATACTCGTATCTATAAAAAAATTACTTGTCGAGCTGCGGCTATTAGATAATTATTACATAACTTGATAGGTAAACAAATGATAGCTAGGGAAGAATTTTCTTTTAGTTAAGATGAGCACTATTAGATGATTTTCGTGGTACGACGATGCGGGTATATTTTATCCGTGGTTACATGGGTATGGGACTATGGGTAGTACCAACCCGTACCTCTCTATCCAAACGAATAGAGTTTCTTGTCCATTATCATACATTTGGGTAAAGAAATCATTCTGTACCCGCCCTTGTATCGAGAAAAACGTCCGGTATTTCAGGTATGTATTGTCATCTCTTATGTTGGTTCTGGTCTTGAGGAGAGTGTTAGGCCAGATACCCCAAAAAGCAAAGCTGCAGTTCAGTGTCAAGCTGTCTTGGCATTTTGATAGGATAGGAGAAGTATTAGAAAGCTGGTCGGAAACCACGTCCGTCTTGACCGTCGACGATGATGAAACTGCACTCTCCGTTGTGTTGTGTCCCATTGCCAAGTATTGGGAGCAGAGCAGGAGCAGGTACCAGAAGCAGACAGAGCCTTTGGGCCTTGGGCCTTGGAACACGCGGGCGCCTGGTGACCATCTGTCTCGCCTGCCTCCTCAATGATCCCATCTGGCGCAGGGCAGGGCAGGGCAGGGCCAGAGAGAATGAACAGAGGGCGTGCCGTGCCATGCCATGCCATGCCGACCGTCGGTAACCGCGCGCGTGGGGCGGACGGCCATGATTCGCGCAATCACGAGCGCATGCCTGCGCCCGGCCTGTGGATCATCCAGCAGGTTTCCAGTTCCAGCGGCGAGCAATCATGGACGAGATCGAGCACGCGGCGGCATCAGGTCACGGAGGATGGAGCGCTCGTACTGTACGGCCGGCCGGCCGGCCGGCCATCCGATAATTTACGGTGTCCGAAACTGAACCAGCCGAGCCTGGCGGTGGCAGATGCCTGATGATACTACACTACAGTAGCCTCGGCGGTGGGGGGCGCGTTGGGCTCGCTCTAGCCCGGTGCTCCAGCAGCACAGGTTCCATGATTGGCGGGGGTACGAGAAAAGATCGTGTGCGGCTCGGCTGAGGTTGACACACACGCTCGCGGGCCCTCCTCCTAGTCCTCCCGGGCCGTGGGCCAGTAGTGGCACCTTCGCCCTGCCTGTCCTGTCTGGCCCGCGTGACTCACTGTACCAATACCAACGAACCAGCTCGCACGTGGGACTGCCCCTTGCTGTGCTGTGCTGGTGCTTGCATGGAGTTGGAGCTCGGCCGGCGGTTCTCACTTTTCCCACACTTGTACTAGTTAACACGCTATAGCATTGGCATTGCTGTACTACCAACCAGTAGTGCAACGACACGAGCACAGCAAAACGTACCGAGCCTGCCTGCGGCCGCACACTAATAATCGATGACCGACTGAAACTTTTTTGCGAGATTCCAAGGCGGCGATCCGGGGTGGGGTGGGGTGCGAGTGCGATGCACACGCACGCATGATTGCGCATCATGCATGCCACCGCGCGCAGGCCTTGCCAGTGCAGTGCTAGGCTCCCACGACGTCTTTCAGGGAACAACAACCTGAGGAATGAGGATCATGAGCCGGAGCTCTGTGCGAGGACCATGGCGTCGAGTTCGAGCCCCTAGCTAGCTGCTCGATCACCGCCCCGTGATCATGACGGAGGGAGACGGGACACGTCCGACACGGGCTTTGGTTTGGTCCCAGAATGCTCCCTCCTTCTAGCTCCGATCCGATCCAGCCTGGGATGAGCCCGTACGCGTCTCGGCGCTCGACAGGGGAGGTTGCCGGCCGGCCCCAGCCCCGCCTGCGGCTAGCGGTCCACACCGCACGTGTGCGCACAGCGCCGACCGCCGGCGACGGACACCTCCCACCCACCGCGCGCGCCCACACGGACCACGAGCTCTAACTAGCTAGCCAGCACCCCCACCTCCCCCGCCCAGCTAGCCACGCTGCCGGTGACCGGTCGCCGACACGGACAGCCCCAGCGACGCCCGCCACACGTGTGGTGTGGTGTGGCTGGGGGCCTTGGGCCGGGCTGGGGATGACACGGTAGGTGAAGTGCCTTGTTTTGTTCATTTTCATTCATTCGTCGACCGATCACACTTTGTTTTCGTTGAGTATAGGAATTCGGTTCTTTGCCAAGTGCTAAATAATTTATCGAGTGTTTTTTTTGCACTCGGTAAAAAATCTATTGTCGAGTGTCAATCAAGATATCATCGGTAAAAAAACACTCGGCAAAGAAAAAAAATTATGAAACCAGAAGAGAGATGTATATGTGTCGGCGTTTCGAGACCGGGGGTTCCCCGAGCCGACGAGTGAGTGTGCCGCGTGCCCCAGCCCAGATGGGTCGAGCGCGTGGGCGAGCGCGAAGGGGGGAGAGAGCGAGGCGGCCGGAGTCGGGTCGTGAGGGAGTCGGAGATCCCGCGGTCTTCGTGTTCGTCCCGCGCCCAGGTCGGGTGCGCTTGCAGTAGGGGGTTACAAGCGTCCGCGCGGGTGAGGGGAGCGAGCGGCCCCGAGAGAGCGTCTGCCCCTGCCCTCGTTCCCGCGAGGCCAACCCTCTCTAAGAAGGCCCTGGTCCTTCCTTTTATAGGCGTAAGGAGAGGATCCAGGTGTACAAATGGGGGTGTAGCAAGGTGCTACGTGTCTAGCGGGGGACAACTAGTGCCCTAAGTACATGCCAAGGTGGCAGCCGGAGAGATCTTGGCACCCAGCTGGTGTGGCGTCGTGGCTGTCGGAGAAGCAATGAAGCCTGGCGGGAGGACAACTGTCGGAGTGGTTTGGCCCTTGCTGACGTCCCCTTGCTTCCGTAAGGGAGCTGAGAACCGCCGTCGTCATGGGTCCAGCGGGGCGCCATCATTGCCTATCTGGCGGAGCTAGCCAGATGGGACGTCGGTCCTGTTTTCTGCGGCCCGAGTCGGCTCGGGGTAGGGTGATGATGGCGCTTCCTGTCGACGTGGTGGACTCGTGCCCTAGGTCGGGCGACGTGGAGGCTCCTCCGAAGCCGAGGTCGAGTTTGTCCTGCATGGCCGAGGCCGAGCCCGAGCTCCTGGGTCGGGCGAGGCGGAGGTCGTTCGGCAGAGGCCAGGGCGGAGTCCGAGCCCTGGGTCGGGCGAAGCGGAGTTCGTCGTCTTCCGGGGCCTTAGCCCGAGTCCGAGCCCTGGGTCGGGCGGAGCGGAGTTCGCCGTCTTCCGGGGCCTTAGCCCGAGTCCGAGCCCTGGGTCGGGCGGATCGGAGTTCGCCGTCTTCCGGGGCCTTAGCCCGAGTCCGAGCCCTGGGTCGGGCGGAGCGGAGTTCGCCGTCTTCCGGGGCCTTAGCCCGAGTCCGAGCCCTGGGTCGGGCGGAGCGGAGTTCGCCGTCTTCCGGGGCCTTAGCCCGAGTCCGAGCCCTGGGTCGGGCGGAGCTTCCTATGGCGCTTTTGGCCAAGCCTGGCCGCCCGTCAGTCTCACTCTTTGCGTTAAATGCCCCAGTGACTTGGTCGGTCGGCGCGGTGATTTAGTCAGGGTTGCTTCTCAACGAAGGCAAGGCCTCGGGCGAGCCGGAGATGCGTCTGCCGTAAAAAAGGGGGCCTCGGGCGAGACGGAAACACCTCAGGGTCGGCTGCCCTTGCCCGAGGCTAGGCTCGGGCGTGGCGTGATCGAGTCGCTCATATGGACTGATCCCTGACTTAATCAAACCCATCAGGCCTCTGCAACTTTATGCTGATGGGGGTTACCAGCTGAGAATTAGGCGTCTTGAGGGTA
Source organism: Zea luxurians (assembly GCA_029449295.1). Classification (NCBI taxonomy): domain Eukaryota; kingdom Viridiplantae; phylum Streptophyta; class Magnoliopsida; order Poales; family Poaceae; genus Zea; species Zea luxurians. The sequence goes on along the minus strand of JAOPSE010000101.1, from coordinate 1,210,230 downwards.
CCCCTAATTATGGTCCCCGACAGTAGCCCCCGAGCCTCGAAGGGAGTGTTAGCACTCGCTTGGAGGCTTTCGTCGCACTTTTTTGCAAGGGGACCAGCCTTTCTCGGTTGCACTTTGTTCCGGTGGGTGCGCGCGAGCGCACCCGCCGGGTGTAGCCCCCGAGGCCTCGGAGGAGTGGTTTCACTCCTTCGAGGTCTTAATGCCTTGCGTAATGCTTCGGCTGGTCTGGCGGTTCCCTCATGCGAACAGGCCGTAGCCCGGGTGCACTGTCGGGGCCCAAGTTCTCGGGCTGGTATGTTGACGCTGTCAACGGTTCGGCCGGAGCCGGGTTTGCGAGAGCAGCCCCCGAGCCTCCGCACAGAGCGAGAGGACGATCAGGGACAGACTCGGCTTTTTTACATACGCCCCTACGTCGCCTTTCCGCAAGGAGGAGGGGGGGAGAGCGCCATGTTACCCTCGATGGGCACCGAACATGGTGTCTCCGGTGAGCTGCAATCGGGTAATCCGAGTGGACGTCCGTGCCCCGTTCGTTGGGGGTCGGCTAGGGGCCCGGAGGCACGCCCAAAAGTACCTGCGGGTGACCTGCCGGACCCGGTCCCCTGGCGACGGGGTCCGAGGGCTCGATGCCTCCCTCCGATGGGATTCCGTTACAGGATCGTTCCCGCTGGTCTCGGAAATGTCCTAGGGTACCTCGGGAGCGCAGCCCGAGCCTTGGTTATGTATCGAACGTACCCCTGGTCATCCCTCGCTCGGTGTCTGAGGCGACTGTGAACCCTTCGGGGGGCCAGCCTTCGAACCCCTGATCAGTAATGGGCGCGGAGCCCGAGTAGCCTGAGGCGGTCGTGGAACCTTTCGGGGGGCCGACCTTCGAACCCCTGACCAGTAGTGGGTGTCGGGCCCACGCGATCTGAGGCGGTTGTTGAACCCTTCGGGGGGCCAGCCTTCGAACCCCTGATCAGTAAGGAGGCTCCGAGCCTAGTTCCTTCACGGGGAAGGATCCCTTTGGGGGTATCCCCCTTCCCGGTCCCTGTTGCAAGAGATAGAGAAAGAGGAAAAAGGGAAAAAAGGATACGAAATTGAACGACGTGGCGTACCTTTTTTGGTGCGGTCGTGAAGGCGAAACGTCGCCAGCTGCTCCTGCCAGAAGTGTCGACTGTCCAGCCGCGGAGTTAATGCGCCGGGGCGAGTAGTTGGCGAGGCTGCCGTTGCGCGTGCGCGAGCCGTTCGAGGAACGGGTCACGGGCGTGTCGTCTTCACACCGTGAGAGGGGGTTCTCTCGCTGCCTCCGGATGGGACGTGAGCTTGGCTGATGGCGTGACCGCTGCTCTCGCGCGCCTGCCACCGTCATTACTGCCGGCCCACTTTTGACCGCGCTTGACCGCTGCGTCGGGCTGGCGCTGCTGGGTCGCGCGCTGGGGTCGCCTCGGGTCGCGGTATTGGTTCCGCAACCGAGGAGGTGCGGTGGTGGCACAAGTGGTACAGCGGCTTGCATGCAGCATCCGGCGCGCCGGTTGCGCGACGCGTGGGCTTGGGCCTCCGCGCTGGCCTGTCAGGAGTCGGAGAGGCGCGTCCACTTGGCACGGTTGCATGCCGCCCGCATGGCTGCCCGCCCCTTTCGCCCGTTGGTCTGGGCAAAAGTGGAGGGTCGCTTGTAACCGCTGGGTGGTTGCGTGCGCCGTGCGCGGCGGTTCGGCTTCTTCTGCTCGGAGCCGGTCCGCATGACAGGTGGGTCCCAGCCCCCGCGCCGCAGGAGAGGGCTTTGGAGGCGTGTTGGAGAAGACTCAGCCCGTGACGGTTGGGGGCGCAAGCAGGGAGAGTTGCCTTTAAAAGGAGGGCGACCCCTTCCGTAAGGCGACCATGTCTTCTTCCTCCCTCATGCATCGTGTCTTCCCACCTTTCAAGCCCCCGGATGGGGGAAACCGCCGTCTCCGTGCCTCATCGTCGGGGGACACCACTCCGTGGGAGTGGGTACCTTTCAGCCATCGTTCGGCTTCAAGGATTTTCATCATGCAGCCCGGCTGCACCCCTCCACCGGCGGTCACCCAAGAGGGTGACCTCCGGCTTGATGGTGGGGGAAAGCGAGCCGGGCTGCGGCCTCTGCCCCTCCCTCAGCCTCAAGGATTTTCATCACCAGGGCTGAGGAGGGGAGTGTGCCGAGTTGGGGTCGGCCCCTGCGCGGGCGGTGGCCCGCTCCTTCCTTCGGTGATCGGGGGGAAGGGCGGGAGTCGTCCGTGGCGCTAACAGCTGCACCGTGCCCGGCTCTCTGAGCCGAGCAGTTTCGGAGCCGCTCCCGGCGCCGCCTTCCGCCACGGCAGCTGGAAGAGGTTCTTCCGCCGGCGCAACAGCCAAGGTTGGCCATGGGCCGACCTCCAACTCTACGGCCTTCTGCCCGTCCTTGCCTCTCGAGTTTGGGCAAGGGCGGGGGCCTCCTAGCAGCTGCATCCGCCCTGAGGCCATCATTGCTGCTGTTCGGCCCCCGGGGCAGAAGTCTTCATCGTCGCTGCTGTCGAGGCGGGCGGCGACATGCCGTTCGTCGGTCTTCTGTTGCCCCGCAGGCCCACCCCTATCGAGTGGGGTTGTTCGTACCTGCGGGGGGGAACCGGAGTTCCGTTTGTAATGGCACCTCAAGTGCCGGGTGTTTTGTTCATTTTGGCTTTCGGGGCCTGAACATGTATGTAATTACGGCTCAGAGCCGTGTTTTTTCCTCATTCTTGAGCACTAAGACTCGCCTGTGGACTATCTGAACCGCTTCACCAAGCGTGAGTCGCCCCGTGTCAAGGTGACGAGTGAGGTATCCGTATCCCGGAGGCGTAGGAGTCCCTCGGCTCGGTCGGCCCTGTTGTCCGAGGCTCCTCTAGCTTAGTTAAAGAGACCCCTCGGCCGCTCTTCGACGAGCCGAGGCCAGGGGTAGCGATATCAGTACGAGCAAAGGCGGAGTTGGCTCGAAAATGAAACCTGGTTGGCCGGAGCCTAGCCGAGTTGTCCGTTGGCAGGATCGACGCCGGAGTTGGTCAGCCGAAGCTTCGGACCGGGCTTGTGCCCTCGGAAGGTGGTTGGCCGAGGCCCCGGAGGTGGCTGGCCGAGCCGCCTGCTCGGGCCGGATTCCCGGAGAAGTCCCTGACAACGATCGCCCGGGCGTGGTGATGACGCCGTCCTTCGGAGCGGAGGCCCTCGGACCGCGTCGCCGTCCGCGGCTAGGTCGGGCCTCGCCGAAGGTGCCATCGATGCCGAGGGTGTCGCTGCCCCCTTCCAGCGTCAAGACCCGAGCCTGCAGGATCAGCTTGTCTTGTAGTGTGTGCTTTGTGCGACCGTCGAGGCCAGAACACACACCCTTGTCGCGTGTTAAGCTGCGTCTCTCTTCCTCTTGTTTCGAGTGTCTGGACTTTTTGTCGGTAACAGGGATGTTTGTGCGAGCAAAAGTTGCTTCTCGCGGGAGGTGAGGAGCGAGGTATCCGTATCCCGGAGGCGTGGGAGTCCCTCGGCTCGGTCGGCCTTGCCGCTTACGCGCACTTTTACTCGTCCACGAGGCCCTATCACCGACTTTGGTCGAGAAGACTCGAAGAATCGCTTCGACAGAAAGGGCTTCCGAACGTAGAGACTTGTTCGATCCGCGGAGTCACCTTATCCGAACGCGAGTTACTTATCGCAGAAGGTGATGAGTGAGGTATCCGTATCCCGGAGGCGTAGGAGTCCCTCGGCTCGGTCAGCCTTGACTGCTTACGTGTACCCCGTCGTTTTCAGGACCCACTTTTCGAAGTAGTCAAACAGCACGAAAGATATTCTGGTAAAAGAGATTTTCTTTTCGAGGAAAATTTTGACGCAGAGGGGGTTTCCCCCCTTTTAGCCCCCGAGGGAGGGTCGGGCTTTGCCGAGGCGAGGCCGACCCTTCCTTGTTGACTAAACTTTGCGTGAGTGTGAGGTATATGAACAACTTGGAAACATCTTAAGGGTAGAAGCGACGTAGCTGTTGGATGTTCCAAGCGTTGCCGTAGACCTCGCCTTGACTGTTGGCCAGCTTGTACGTTCCGGGCTTCAGAACCTTGGCGATGACGAACGGCCCCTCCCAGGGGGGCGTGAGCTTGTGCTTCCCTCGGGCGTCTTGCCGCAGCCGAAGCACCAGGTCGCCCTCCTGGAGGTCTCGGGGTCGAACCCCTCGGGCGTGGTAGCGTCGCAGGGACTGCTGATACCGCGCCGAGTGTAGTAAGGCCCTGTCCCGAGCCTCGTCCAGCTGGTCCAGCGAGTCTTCTCGGCTAGCTTGGTTGCTTTCATCGTCGTAGGCCCTCGTCCTCGGGGAGCCGTATTCCAGGTCAGTGGGCAAGACTGCCTCGGCCCCGTAGACCAGGAAGAACGGCGTGAAACCTGTGGCTCGGCTCGGCGTCGTCCTCAGGCTCCAGACCACCGAGGGGAGTTCCTTCATCCATCGCTTGCCGAACTTGTTGAGATCATTGTAAATCCGAGGCTTGAGCCCTTGTAGAATCATGCCGTTGGCACGTTCTACTTGCCCATTCGACATGGGATGAGCTACGGCGGCCCAGTCTACCCGGATGTTGTGATCCTCGCAAAAATCCAAGAATTTTTTGCCGGTGAACTGGGTGCCATTGTCGGTGTTGATGGAGTTCGGGACCCCGAAGCGATGGATGATGTTGGTGAAGAACGCCACCGCCTGCTCGGATCTGATGCTGTTCAGGGGTCGAACCTCGATCCACTTGGAGAATTTGTCGACGGCGACCAGCAGGTGCGAGTAGCCCCCGGGCGCCTTCTGCAGAGGGCCGACGAGGTCCAGACCCCACACAGCGAAGGGCCAGGTGATGGGTATCGTCTGCAGAGCCTGAGCGGGCAGGTGGGTCTGCTTCGCATAGAATTGGCACCCTTCGCAGGCGCGGACAATTCTAGTGGCGTCAGCCACCGCCGTCGGCCAGTAGAAGCCTTGGCGGAAAGCGTTCCCGACGAGGGTTCGAGGTGCTGCATGATGGCCGCAAGCCCCCGAGTGTATTTCCCGCAGGAGTTCCTGACCTTCGGTGATGGAGATGCATCGCTGGAGGATGCCCGAGGGGCTACGGTGGTAGAGCTCCTTCTCATCGCCCAGCAAGACGAACGACTTGGCGCGTCGCGCTACCCGCCGAGCCTCGGCTCGGTCGAAGGGCAGTTCTCCTTGGTGGAGGTATTGCAGGTACGGGGTCTGCCAATCTTGATCTGGCGTGGCCCCGCTTTGCTCCTCCTCGATGCGCAGTGCTTCGCCCTCAGGGGCCGAGGGTTCCTCGGGCTGAACCAAGGATGGCTCGGGCTGGGCCGAGGTCACCTCGGACGGGGCCGAGGGCGCCTCGGGCTCGGGCGTGTCGCCGATCTTGACGGAGGGTTGGTGCAGATCCCGGGAGAAGACGTCCGGGGGAACCGTCGTTCGCCCCGAGGCTATCTTCGCCAGCTCGTCCGCAGTCTCGTTGTAGCGCCGGGCGATGTGGTTAAGCTCGAGCCCGTAGAACTTGTCTTCTAGGCGTCGAACCTCATCACAATAGGCCTCCATCTTCGGGTCGCGGCAGTGGGAGTTCTTCATGACTTGGTCGATAACGAGCTGCGAGTCACCGCGTGCATCGAGGCGTCGGACCCCTAGCTCGATGGCGATTCGCAATCCGTTGATCAGAGCCTCGTACTCAGCCACATTGTTGGACGCTGGAAAATGGAGGCGGAGCACGTAGCGCAGGTGTTTCCCGAGGGGCGAGACGAAGAGCAGGCCCGCGCCGGCTCCCGTCTTCATCAGCGACCCGTCGAAAAACATGGTCCAGAGCTCCGGTTGGATCGGAGCCGTCGGCAACTGGATGTCGACCCATTCGGCTATGAAGTCCACCAGTACCTGGGACTTGATGGCCTTCCGAGGGGCGATCGAGATTGTCTCGCCCATGATTTCCACCGCCCACTTTGCGATCCGTCCCGAGGCTTCTCGGCACTGGATGATCTCCCCCAGGGGGAAGGATGACACCACAGTCACCGGATGAGACTCGAAGTAATGTCGCAGCTTTCGCCTCGTCAGGATCACTGCATACAGCAGCTTCTGGACTTGTGGGTAGCGGATCTTGGTCTCGGACAGCATCTCGCTAACGAAGTAAACTGGCCTCTGAATGGGCAAAGCATGCCCCTCTTCCTGCCTTTCGACCACGATCGCGGCGCTGACCACCTGAGTGGTAGCGGCGACGTAGACCAAGAGGGCTTCTCCATCAGCTGGGGGTACCAAGACGGGCGCCTGGGTGAGGAGCGCCTTTAGGTTCCCGAGAGCTTCCTCGGCCTCGGGAGTCCAAGTGAAGCACTCGGCCTTCCTTAAGAGACGGGACAGGGGCAGGCCTCTTTCGCCGAGGCGCGAGATGAAACGGCTCAAGGCCGCGAGACATCCCATGACCCTCTGTACGCCTTTTAAGTCTTTGATGGGCCCCATGCTTGTGATGGCTGCGATCTTTTCCGGGTTGGCTTCGATGCCCCGCTCGGAGACGATGAATCCCAAGAGCATGCCTCGGGGCACCCCGAATATGCACTTCTCGGGATTGAGCTTGACGCTCTTCGCCTTGAGACACCGGAATGTCACTTCAAGGTCGGAGAGAAGGTCGGAGGCTTTCCTCGTCTTGACTACGATGTCATCGACGTAGGCCTCGACCGTGCGACCGATGTGTTCGCCGAACACATGGTTCATGCACCGCTGGTACGTTGCACCCGCGTTCCTCAAACCGAACGGCATGGTGACATAACAGTACATGCCGAAGGGCGTGATGAAAGAAGTCGCGAGCTGGTCGGACTCTTTCATCTTGATTTGATGATACCCTGAGTAGGCATCGAGGAAAGACAGGGTTTCGCACCCTGCAGTGGAGTCCACGATTTGATCGATGCGAGGTAGAGAGTAGGGGACCTTCGGACATGCTTTGTTGAGACCAGTGTAGTCTACACACATCCGCCATTTCCCCCCTTTCTTCCTCACAAGTACAGGGTTGGCAAGCCATTCGGGATGGAATACCTCTTTGATGAACCCTGCTGCCATCAGCTTGTGGATCTCCTCGCCTATCACCCTGCGCCTTTCCTCGTCGAATCGGCGCAGAGGCTGTCTGACCGGTCGGGCTCCGGTCCGAATATCCAGCGAGTGCTCGGCGACATCCCTCGGTATGTCGGGCATGTCCGAGGGACTCCACGCAAAGACGTCGGCGTTTGCGCGGAGAAAGTCGACGAGCACTGCTTCCTATTTGGGGTCGAGCCCGGAACCGATCTGGATCTGCTTGGAGGTGTCGCCACTGGGGTCGAGGGGGACGGCCTTAACCGTCTCCGCTCGCTCGAAGTTGCCGGCATGTCGCTTCACGTCCGGGACCTCTCGGGAGAGGCTTTCCAGGTCGGCGATGAGGGCCTCGGATTCGGCGAGGGCCTCAGCGTACTCCACGCACTCCACATCGCATTCGAACGCGTGTTTGTACGTGGGGCCGACGGTGATAACCCCGTTGGGGCCCGGCATCTTGAGCTTCAGGTAGGTGTAGTTGGGGATGGCCATGAACTTCGCGTAGCATGGCCTTCCCAACACTGCGTGGTAGGTTCCTCGGAACCCGACCACCTCGAACGTCAAAGTCTCCCTTCGGAAGTTGGAGGGTGTTCCGAAGCAGACAGGAAGGTCGAGCTGTCCAAGGGGCTGGACGCGCTTCCCAGGAATGATCCCGTGGAAGGGCGCAGCGCCTGCTCGGACAGATGACAGATCGACGCGCAGGAGCCTGAGGGTCTCGGCGTAGATGATATTGAGGCAGCTGCCCCTATCCATCAGGACCTTGGTGAGCCTGACGTCGCCGATGACGGGATCGACGACGAGCGGGTACTTCCCCGGGCTCGGCACATGGTCGGGGTGGTCATCCTGGTCGAAGGTGATGGGCTTGTCGGACCAGTCTAGGTAGACTGGCGCCGCCACCTTCACCGAGCAGACCTCCCGACGCTCTTGCTTACGATGCCGAGCCGAGGCATTCGTCGCATGCCCTCCGTAGATCATGAAGCAGTCGCGGACCTCGGGGAACTCTCCTGCTTGGTGATCTTCCTTTTTATCGTCGTCGCGGGCCCTGCCACCCTCTGCGGGTGGCCCGGCCCGGTGGAAGTGGCGCCGAAGCATGACACACTCCTCGAGGGTGTGCTTGACGGGCCCCTGATGGAAAGGGCACGTCTCCTTGAGTGCCTTGTCGAAGAGGTTGGCGCCTCCGGGGGGCTTCCGAGGGTTCTTGTGTTCGGCGGCGGCGACAAGGTCCGTGCTGGCGGCGTCACGTTTCGCTTGCGACTTCCTCCTGCCTTTCTTCTTGGCGCCGAGCAGAGTAGACGCCTCGGGAGCATCTTCCGACGGGCGGCCCTGGGGCTGCTTGTCCTTTCGGAAGATGGCCTCGACCGCCTCCTGACCAGAGGCGAACTTGGTGGCGATGTCCATCAGCTCGCTCGCCCTGGTGGGGGTCTTGCGACCCAACTTGCTCACCAGGTCACGGCAGGTGGTGCCGGCAAGGAACGCGCCGATGACATCGGAGTCGGTGATGTTGGGCAGCTCGGTGCGCTGCTTCGAGAATCGCCGGATGTAGTCCCGAAGAGACTCTCCCGGCTGTTGCCGGCAGCTTCGGAGGTCCCAGGAATTCCCGGGGCGCATGTACGTGCCCTGGAAGTTGCCGGCGAAAGCTTGGACCAGATCCTCCCAGTTGGAAATCTGCCCCGGAGGCAGGTGCTCCAACCAAGCACGAGCAGTGTCGGAGAGGAACAGGGGGAGGTTGCGGATGATGAGGTTGTCGTCGTCCATCCCACCCAGTTGACAGGCCAGGCGGTAGTCCGCGAGCCACAAATCCGGTCTCGTTTCCCCCGAGTACTTTGTGATAGTAGTCGGGGGTCGGAATCGGGGCGGAAACGGCGCCCGCCGAATGGCCCGGCTGAAGACCTGCGGACCGGGTGGTTCGGGCGAGGGACTCCGATCCTCCCCGCTGTCGTAGCGTCCCCCACGCCTGGGGTGATAACCTCGGCGCACCCTTTCGTCGAGGCGGGCCCGACGGTCGCGATGAGGGTGCTCGTCGCCGAGGTGGCCCGGGGCCGCAGGCGCAGTGTTGCGCGTGCGCCCGGTGTAGACCGAGGCTTCCCGCATGAGTCGGGAAGTCACGGCACGAGGTTCCGAGGGGTACCCCTGCCTTCGGGAGGCAGAGCTCTCGGCCCGCCGGGCCGCAGCGCCTTCCAGGAGATGCTTGAGCAGTTGAGCTCTCCCTGGATTCGCCGACCCTCGGTGGTTGATGACTCTGGCATCGCGCGGAGGAGCATCGCTGCGGCGGCCAGGTCCTGACCGGTTCCGCCGGATGCGGGTGGCGGTCTGTCCCTGGCATCGTTGACGATGCAGTGCTGGAGACCTTGGGGCCGGTGACGTATTTCTCCGGCCGGGGGCTGGCTCGCCCATACCTGCCCGACGTCCCGGCGGATTGCCTCGAGCGCTCCTGCTCCCTCATCGAGCCCGGCCTGCGCCCCGCGGACTTGCTCGAGCTGTGGGTCGTGACCCCCCGTCGGAACGGGGACCACAGCTAGCTCCCGCGGGATGTCGGCGCGAGGCGCTGGCCTAGGGGGATCACCATCCTCCGGCATGCCGAGACAGCTGCCTCCGGAGGGATCCCCTAGCTCGACGTGGAAACATTCGCGGCTCGGGCCGCAGTCCTTGTCGTCAAGGCTGCGGCTGCCGTCGGAACAGTCGGAGAGGCAGTAGTTGCATGCGGTCATGAAGTCCCGCATGGCACTGGGGTTGCCAGATCCAGAGAAATCCCAGCAGATGCTGGGATCGTCATCTTCCTCGGACCCAGAGGGCCCGTAGGTCGAGACGTCCGTCAAGCGGTCCCAAGGCGACCGCACACGAAACCCCAGAGGGGTTGCACTCGCCTCAACGTGAGCGCCCGCCAAAGCGAGGTCGCTAGGCGGGTTGAGGCCGAGTCGAAATGACGAAGGATGGGAATCAGCCGGTACCTTTTGGTTGACGAGGAGCGACGAAGTCACATCGGGGGCTGATCGCGCCGTCGTCCTGGGTGCGAGGGCGACGTCCTGCAGGCCCTCCGTGAGCGCGTTGGCGTCGTCCACTTGCTCGGGGTCAGCGTGTCGCGGGGGGACGGCGCTCGCCTTCGCCTCAAACGCGAGGGTGATGCCTGACGCGTCCTCCGTTGGGGCGCTGGGGATGTCGATTTGCTCGACAGCCGACTGAGCGCGGCCTCCCGCTCGGCCCTGGTTGCCCCGCCTCCTCCTCCGATGGCGAGGGAGAGGATGGGGCGAGCTCGAAAGTTGTCCTTCCCCCACGCGGGAAAGACGTCGTCGATTCCGCCGCCGGCGGACGGGCTGTCCGCCACCATTGTCGCTGTCGCGCGGCGGTGGAAGGAGTATCATGTCGTAGCTGCCGTCGAAAGACATGAACTCGAGGCTCCCGAAACGGAGCACCGTCCCGGGTTGAAGAGGTCGTTGGAGAGTGCCCATCTGGAGCTTGACGGGAAACTGCTCGTCAACACGCAGCGTGCCCCTACCTGGCGCGCCAACTGTCGGCGTTTCGAGACCGGGGGGTCCCCGAGCCGACGAGTGAGTGTGCCGCGTGCCCCAGCCCAGATGGGTCGAGCGCGTGGGCGAGCGCGAAGGGGGGAGAGAGCGAGGCGGCCGGAGCCGGGTCGTGAGGGAGTCGGAGATCCCGCGGCCTTCGTGTTCGTCCCGCGCCCAGGTCGGGTGCGCTTGCAGTAGGGGGTTACAAGCGTTCGCGCGGGTGAGGGGAGCGAGCGGCCCCGAGAGAGCGCCTGCCCCTGCCCTCGTTCCCGCGAGGCCAACCCTCTCTAAGAAGGCCCTGGTCCTTCCTTTTATAGACGTAAGGAGAGGATCCAGGTGTACAAATGGGGGTGTAGCAAGGTGCTACGTGTCTAGCGGGGGACAGCTAGTGCCCTAAGTACATGCCAAGGTGGCAGCCGGAGAGATCTTGGCACCCAGCTGGTGTGGCGTCGTGGCTGTCGGAGAAGCAATGAAGCCTGGCGGGAGGACAGCTGTCGGAGTGGTTTGGCCCTTGCTGACGTCCCCTTGCTTCCGTAAGGGAGCTGAGAACCGCCGTCGTCATGGGTCCAGCGGGGCGCCATCATTGCCTATCTGGCGGAGCTAGCCAGATGGGACGTCGATCCTGTTTTCTGCGGTCCGAGTCGGCTCGGGGTAGGGTGATGATGGCGCTTCCTGTCGACGTGGTGGACTCGTGCCCTAGGTCGGGCGACGTGGAGGCTCCTCCGAAGCCGAGGTCGAGTTTGTCCTGCATGGCCGAGGCCGAGCCCGAGCTCCTGGGTCGGGCGAGGCGGAGGTCGTTCGGCAGAGGCCAGGGCGGAGTCCGAGCCCTGGGTCGGGCGAAGCGGAGTTCGTCGTCTTCCGGGGCCTTAGCCCGAGTCCGAGCCCTGGGTCGGGCGGAGCGGAGTTCGCCGTCTTCCGGGGCCTTAGCCCGAGTCCGAGCCCTGGGTCGGGCGGAGCGGAGTTCGCCGTCTTCCGGGGCCTTAGCCCGAGTCCGAGCCCTGGGTCGGGCGGAGCGGAGTTCGCCGTCTTTCGGGGCCTTAGCCCGAGTCCGAGCCCTGGGTCGGGCGGAGCGGAGTTCGCCGTCTTCCGGGGCCTTAGCCCGAGTCCGAGCCCTGGGTCGGGCGGAGCTTCCTATGGCGCTTTTGGCCAAGCCTGGCCGCCCGTCAGTCTCACTCTTTGCGTTAAATGCCCCAGTGACTTGGTCGGTCGGCGCGGTGATTTAGTCAGGGTTGCTTCTCAACGAAGGCAAGGCCTCGGGCGAGCCGGAGATGCGTCTGCCGTAAAAAAGGGGGCCTCGAGCGAGACGGAAACACCTCAGGGTCGGCTGCCCTTGCCCGAGGCTAGGCTCGGGCGTGGCGTGATCGAGTCGCTCGTATGGACTGATCCCTGACTTAATCAAACCCATCAGGCCTCTGCAGCTTTATGCTGATGGGGGTTACCAGCTGAGAATTAGGCGTCTTGAGGGTACCCCTAATTATGGTCCCCGACAATATGATATGTGAATAATGTTACAACCATCATATGCGATGAACAAATGACCAAATAATCAAAATAAACTTTGTAGATCTTGAAAAGTTATAGAATTTTATAGTTGGCAACTTTTTCATTTGAAGTCATCTTGTCAACAAAAACTATGTCTGAATTTAAAAAATTTAAAAATTGAAAAAGTTGTTGATCTTGGAAAGCTATATAACTTTATAGTTGACAATATCTTCAATTGAATTTATTTAGTGGCTCAAATAATCAAATTACTCATGGCTTGTTATAATATACGAGGAATGAAAATATAATATAAACACAATTGATGTAGTAGTGTAGTGGTAGAGGAGATTATGCGCGTGCGAGAGGTTTGCGAGTTCTGAATCTTACCATTTACAAAACAAGTAAAATTGGTTTAAAAATGGTTAAAATGATAAGACGGTGAGTAGGGCAATGATGGTGGTTGGGAGTTGTTTCTTTAAATTTTTTTAAAAAAAAATCTCTTTTTTGTGATTCTTAATTTGTCGAGTGCTTTTATTTGCCGAGTGTTTTTCGATACTCAGCAAAGTCTTTTGTCGACTACAAAAAAAATATTTGGCAAATACTCTTAGCCAATAACATGTTTACCGAGTTTTCTTTGTTGAGTGTAACACTCGGTAAAGACTTTGCCGAGTGCAAAATGGTCACTCGATAAAGAAGGCGAGTCCGATAGTAACTATGTGCAGTGTGATCAAGCTGCACTGCCTGAAAACTCTAGGCTTGTGCTAGTTGCTGCTGCTGTTACTGCATCGTGTGTCCGAACGTCCGATTCTTATCGAGATGATTCGAGGGTGTACTAGAGGCTAGCTAAAGCGGAGCTGATCCGATCCGCTGCCGATCGATCGATGTGGGGACAGCATTCCGTTGGCGCGTCGTCCATATCGGAAGGCCTAGATTCTAGAGGTGTCAGCCGCGCGCACAGGCTCTGGTGAGGTGAGGTCCCCGGCCGGCCGGCCGGCTTGCCGGGCCGGCGTGAATGATCAAGCAGGGACTGCAGCAGCAGGGTCCCGTCCATGTCCATGTCCATCCAACAGTCGCTTTCCTTCTCCCTTCCCATGGGCTGGGCATGGATGCACGGAGCCCGTCCCGTCCCCGTCGCCGGGCGCGTGCGTGACCACCAACCTGCGTCGGCTTCTGCTTGTCCCGGCTGTAAACTCCAGCCAGCCAGCTCCTACTACGATCTAGCTGCCGGCCTTGTTGCTGCCTGCGCACAGCGGTGTTCAACAGTCAACACAAGCCGGGCCACGCTTTAGGGTAGCATTGTAGCATGCATCATATATATATACTCCCTCCAGTGCAGTAAAGGTAGTCGTTTAGGACATGATTGTGCATACCAAGGAATGATTAATTGTCATAGAATTTTCCCTGTTTGCCCCTATTAAATAGGGATATGGGTGCATTAATGTCACCAAAACAATTAGGCTTGATTGGTTGCTACAGCAACTCCAAGGCATTCTAGACTGGAGGTCTCAAGTTCGATTCCTCTTAAATGCATCTTTTTTGTGCAATTACTAGGGGCAACAACGTCCAAATCCTAGACCCACACGCACTATGACTTCTTTTTGTGCACGCGCAGGATGACTTATTTTACTGCACCGGAGGGAGTATATATATATATATATAGCCATATAGGAGGGCCGTCGACTAGAGGGGTAGAGCTTTTTACTGGGCACGCACAATTACGTGCTCGGTGAGGTCGCTCTCCGTCTACATGCATATGCATGATGCATGTAGCGCTAGCTAGGGCATGCGGAATCTAAACGAGCAGGACGAGGCCGCCGGGCTGGGATCGTCTCTACTACGTACTCTCTAGCTAGGGTTAGGTCGCCATGTCTGAGACACAGCACCTGCTTTCTGCTAGTAGTAGCGACAGCAGCTAGCTAGTTTTCCTCGGTCACCCTCTCACCCCACATGCATTGCATGCAGTGCAGCTGGCCTGATGTGCCACTTCGAGATTCTTGGGTTGGTTGGAAGAAAACGGCCGGGCCGGGAAAGAAGGTGCTGGTCCTGCTGTGTCTATGTTAGCTAAAACATGAGGGGGTAATTAATACTGCATCAGTACTATCTTTTTTTCTGGATAATGTTCTGTGAAGATCTTGTCTGGATAATCGTCCCACGTGAATAGATGTGGTGTTTAGAATTAAATGGGGGGGAGGGTCCAGGGGAGGTTTTTATTAATTATTTGTACTATAGTGTTTGGGTTTTAATTACCGATAGGTCATCAGTTTTCAAATATTTGCGCGTGCGGTAGCTAGTTACTGTTCCTTTTTTAAACGTACCGAGATACAGCCTTTGAGTCAAATGTGTGCCTCACACTGCGGCCCTGTTTGGAAGTGTAGTATTTTTGCAGTTTTGAAATAATACTATGGTATTTGATGATACTATAGTATTGAAACTCAAAAGGTATTTGGTTTGTATAGACAAAACATAGTTTTAAATACCATGGTTTACCCAGAACCGTGGTATTTTTGGAGTTTTTGAAACTCCAGTCGGGACCTCAGTTTTCTTCTCTTCTCTCTACATATACTTTGTTTTTCCAATGAAACCAAACAGATCTCGGTTTTGAGCAATACTATGGTTTTACTGTGGTAAATTAATACCGTAGTATTTGTGTCATGTACAATTGTAAACTGTGGTATCTTAAAATTACGGTATTTTAAAACTGCATTTCCAAACAGGCCCTGCCTCTCTGCCCTCCACTACAGTAAAACGATACAAGTCCGACGGCTACCTTATGTCCGACGGTTTCCTAGGCCGCCGTCGGACATAAGCTTATGTCCGACGGCCACTGGCAGTCGTCGGACATAAGAGGGAATATCCGAGGGCCGGCAGGTGGACCGTCGGACATAAGCTTATGTCCGACGGCTGTCAGGCAAGCCGTCGGACATAAGCTTATGTCCGACGGCTTCCTAGGTGGCCGTCGGAACTAATGAATTTTAACCGCGCCCCGCGACCCGCGTCGGTTTCATTTCTCTCTGTTTCTCCGCCGCTCGCATGCGTAGCCGCCGCCGCCTCTCCCACGCCGCCGCCACCATCGCCGACGAGCCGCCGTCGTCGCCCAGCACCGCCCAAGCCTCTCCCGGGGACCTCCAGCCCCGTCCCGACGCCCAGCCCGCGCCCGATCCTCTGTCCACGTCGACCGGCAACTCCACCGCCGCCAAAGCGACACCGGAGCCGCCCCGACGCCGCCCGCGGCCGCCGGAGCCTCTGCCCCCGTCCCCGACGCCACCGGCGCCCGCCCCGACCCCGCCGGCGTCCGCTTCATCAGCTAATCGTCCGACAAAGTAAGGAATTTTATAATGTTTAGTATAATTTTGTATATGCATATATTGTTTGCTATTAGCAATGTTTAGTTTTGTTATGTCCGACGGCTTAATTTAATTATGCAATTAAATTAGCTTGTTTTAATTTATTTATTAGTGGTTATATAATTGAAACTTTTAATTTCCGAGGGTAATTATTAAGCCCTCGGAAATAAGGTTGTTTTATTTGATTTAGGGTCCCGTGAAATGATTTTTTGTAGTGCTATTGTATTAGTTTGGTTAATTAGTGGCTATTGTATTAGTGTGGTTAATTAGTAATCATAACTAATTAAGTTAACGTCTCGTATCTAGTATGGAGGAGAATCGTCGATGGATGTATGAAGGTTGGAAGAAAAGAGGTGCTCTATCAAGTGAGTGGGTTGCCAAGACTGATGCTTTTCTCGACCGTGCTTTTGCTCGGTCAGAGACTGGAACCGATGTTAGGTGCCCTTGTAGCAAGTGTCGGAACATTAATATCCTTGACAGGAGGAGTATGTCGATACATATTTGCAAGAACGGTTATATGCCAGGCTATGAGGTGTGGGTGCACCACGGTGAGGATCCACCTCCTCGTATTGTATCGGAAGTTCAGTCACATGAAGAGGAGGACTACGATAGGATGGAAGAGATGCTTGATGATGTACGCCATGAGCTTCTAACAGTCGATTGGGAGAACCCCGGTCAACCCACCGAGTTTGAGGATCCAGCTACACCTGAGGTTCAGAAGTTCTTCGAGCTCCTTAAAGCTGCCGAAGAGCCGTTGCATGAGCACACAAAAGTGACCGTCCTTGTATTTGTGACTCGACTTATGGCTATTAAGTCTAAGTTTGCATTCTCAAACAACTGTTACAAGGAGCTTTTGAACTTGATCAGTGATGTACTTCCGGAGAATCACAAGATGCCAAAGGACATGTATCAGTCTAAAAAGTTGTTATCTGGGCTCGGTATGGACTACGAAAAAATCGATGTCTGTGAAAATAATTGTATGCTTTTCTGGAAGGAGACCGCGGGTGAGAAGGAGTGTACTGTATGTGGTGAGCGTAGATTCGTTGAGGTTGAAAACGACGATGGTTTGACCGTGACTACGAAGATTGCACGTAAGCAGCTTCGTTACATGCCTCTTATACCTCGGTTGAAACGTTTGTTCATCTCCAAGAATACAGCCAGACACATGAGGTGGCACAAAGAAGGGGTACGTGAGAATCCAAATGTCATGGTGCACCCAGCTGATACAGATGCATGGAAGGCACTAGATGCTTTTGATTCCAGCTTTGCTGATGAAGTGCGGAATGTTCGCTTCGGTTTGGCAACAGATGGTTTCTCGCCATTCAATCTAACTGCAACGTCCTACTCATGTTGGCCTGTCTTTGCTGTTCCATACAACCTTCCACCAGCTCTTTGCATGAAATATGAATTTATTTTCTTGTGTCTTGTAATACCTGGTCCGGATCATCCTGGAACAAAGATCGATGTGATGATGAGGCCCCTGATTGAAGAATTGAAAATTTTGTGGGAAGGAGTCGAGGCGTACGATTGTTACAAGAAACAGAAGTTCAACCTGAGAGCCGCGTTTTTATGGTCTATTCATGATTTTATGGCTTATGGTATCTTTGCTGGATGGAGTTGTCATGGGATTTTGACATGTCCGATATGCGTTGAAGACACTTCATGCTTTCGACTAAAGTTTGGTGGAAAGATATGTTACTTCGATTGTCATAGATGTTTTTTGCCAGAGGATCACCCGTTCAGGTTCGATAGGAACGCTTTTAAAAAGGACATGATTGTGACGAGGGGACCACCCAAGCGTCTAAGTGGTCCAGAGATTCTCGCGGGACTTAATGATTTGAAACTAAACGAACATGGAAATTGTTTTGAAGGTTATGGAACCGAGCATAATTGGACTCACAAATGTGGTCTATGGGAACTCCCTTATATGAAAGCCTTGATTCTAATGCATAACATTGATGTCATGCACCAGGAACGAAATATGGGTGAAAGCATTATCAGCACTTGCATGAATATCACTGACAAAACAAAAGACAACCCTAAGGCAAGGAAAGACTTGGCCTTAATCTGTAGAAGACCAACTATGGAGATAGGAGAGAATCAGAAGAAGCCACATGCTCCTTTCAGTATTAAACCTAAAAGGAAGAAACAATTGATGAAATGGTTGAAAAACTTAAAGTTCCCAGATGGTTACGCCGCGGGCTTTAGAAGGTCTGTGAATTTGAAGACGGGCAAGTTTTCTGGGTTGAAGAGTCATGACTACCACATAATAATGGAAAGACTCCTTCCTGTTATGTTTCGTGGTTTTGTAAAAAATGATGTCTGGAAAGCATTAGCGGAGCTAAGCTACTTTTATAGACATCTTTGTGCCAAAGAAATAAAGAAAGAGATGATGGAGAAGCTTGAGCAACAAATACCGATTTTGGTATGCAAACTTGAAAAAATATTTCCACCAGGTTTCTTCAATCCGATGCAACATCTACTTGTTCACCTACCATACGAAGCTAAGGTAGGAGGTCCTGTGCAATATAGATGGATGTATCACATCGAAAGGACACTAAAGAAGCTACGTGCAATGGTTAGTAATAAGAGACGAGTTGAAGGGTGCATCGCTGAAGAATTCAAATATAAAGAGATAGCATCGTTCACGGGCCTGTACTTTGCAGAGGAACACAATGTCAATGCCCATACGTTGCGGTATCATGTCGACGAGCCCCCTATCAGTGATATTGAAATTTTTCAATGGAGGGGCAAAACTGTAGGACCCAGCACAACATACTGTTTCACCAACGACGAATGGAAGACTGCTTTACTCTACATGTATAACAACATGGAAGAGATGAGTCAGTTTCTCCTGTAAGTGTAAACTTTATTTTAGTCATTGCCGCTAGAATTTTTGTTGTGAGACTAAAAGGTTTGTTTCCTTGTACTAACAGGGAATTTGATTCTCAAAATTGCATCTCTGGCTGTGAACGTGACCAGATTCGTCGAGAGGGAAAAGATGGGGGACTTAATTTCTTGTGTTGGTTTCGAGATTATGTAGATAAAAATGACAATATACACCCGGACCTTCGACAATTATCCCTAGGAGCAGTAACTGGCAGGCGTTATGGTCGGTATGATGTCAATGGTTTTAGATTCCGTTCCACAAGGTTCGAAGATGATCATCCTCTAGCAGCCACGACAAATTCCGGAGTTGTAACTAGAGCTGTCGATGATGAAGGGAAGGTGACTAATTATTATGGAGTCATTAATGATATAATCGAGTACAAGTTTTTTTGGAGATAAACAACTCAAAGTGGTGTTCTTCGATTGTGATTGGTTTTCTCCAAACTCAACGCGAGAAAATCAATATGGCATGGTGGAAGTCAAACACAACGATAGATTAAAAGGCCACGACACTATAATCCTTGCCCACCAATGCGAGCAGGTGTATTATATGACATATCCATCTAAGAAAAAGGGTTTGGTTGATTGGAGGGTAGTGTACAAAGTTAATCCTCGTGAACGACTATATGCTCCTGGTGGTGCTGGTTATGTTGAAAGTCAAATCGAGCACGAAGTGGGGGCTGCTGAGATTTTCCAAGACGAAGAACTTACAAGCACGTTTAATGTACAAACTGAAATGTTGGAAGAATCTTTATTAGGTGATCAAAATGATGTAGAGGTTCCTCCAAAACGAAAACGAGTGACGAGAAAGAAGAAAGCTACTTGGCGTCCATTAAATCGACGAAAGCAACTAGATCCTGATTTTGATTACGATTACGATTGACGAGTATGGAACATGATTTTATTGCATATTTTATTGCATATTTTATGATTTTGTTGCATATTTTATTGTCGATTTATGTACTAACTTGTTGTTGTTAAAATAGGATGTCAAAGAAAATGAAGTCTTTTGCTCGTAGTTTGCTTGGGACGAGGAGTAGCTCGAGGAGCAGCTCGAGGGGTGAGGATTCAATTTTTCAGGGCACAGGTTCTACCATGAGCAGACGGAGAGCGCTGGCAGAACATTTGCCTCCACAAGATGTAAGTTAGTTGTTAAATTACATTATTTGAGTTACTTAATATTGTATGATGTAAGGTATTTGTTTCATAGGATGCTGAAATTGAGGAACCAGTGGTAGAGGATCATGCAAGAGATGATGTTGAAGATGATGGTGGAGATAATGTGGGAGATGATGCTGGAGACGATGCTGGGGATTCTGGTGCTGGTGGAGATTCCGCAGCTGGGTCTGGAACTTCTCGAGTTAGGAGAATGAGGAAGCTGCATTTTGTTGGACCACCTCCAGAGCTTCCACCCGAATCTCGGGTTTTGATAAAGCCTAGTGGAAAGTGAGTGACATGTCTTTGCTTAAATGTTATTGAAAGTTATGTTTTAATTTCCACATTGTTTATACTATTTGCAGGTCTTGGATCGACGACTCGTTCACAGGCACAGGACACTACAGGCAGGTGAACATGGTCCTTGGTAATCTTGTTCGTCTGCACTGGCCTGGTGTTGTGACTTTGCCTACTGGCGAGTCTGTCCCCGCCACCACTTGGGAGCATTATCGCTATGGTGTCTGTAGAACCTTTGGCAACACACAGGCACTAGTTTGGGATGCATTCTGGGTATGAATTATTTATACTATTTTAGTTATTCCATACATGTTTCCTTTTATGATAACACTAATTTTTTTTGCAGAAACGGTACAAGTTGCCGGACGATGGATCATATGATATGAACGCTCGTTACGTGTTTGAGTATAACGCGAACGATGTCGTTGCAGATGCAATGTACTATGCACGAATTCAGGCTATAAAGGCATGGTACAGAGCAAATGCTGATGATCGACCGATGCCAAATACCAAGGCCGAGTGGTCATCAATTTACTTGACGGAGGAGCAATACATAGAGGTAAACAGGTTCTTGCCTCTCATATCGCACGAAGCCATGTATTTGCTTGCTTTATTTAAAAAAATTCATGTAGGTGTCGGTGTCGTGGATGGCCACCCGATCAGAGGGTTATCGGGCATTGTGCAGATGGTGGGCTTCCCCTGAGTTTCGTGCCATTTCCGAAAGGAACAGGGGAAACCGTGGGACCGAGTCGTTCCACAACTACGGTGGTGATGGTCATGTGCGCTTGGCTAAGCGAATGGTAAGTGTTGGAGCGAAGGCAGAAACGCCACCCTTCGCCCGAAGTCTCCACCGCTTAGCCCCTGCCCTGACAGACAAAGCAGGCAGGGACACCCTTCGCTTCATCGGCACCAGAGACAACACGGAGACCCTTCGCTCGATTCGGCACCAGACGAAGGCCTGCGGCGACGCCTCCCCGCGGCGCGGCCTCGGTCAGCTCCGAGGCCCACATGAGATCTGGCCCATTGTAACGGGCCCTGCGTGGCCGTGTTTGTGTTACGGGCCTAATTTGTAAAGGCGTACTTGTAATTACAGCTTGTAACCCCGCTTTATGGGAATATTCTGGGGATAAACTAGGTACCTGAGGGCACATGCGTCCTTAACGCAAGGCGCCGTGCACTCGGATACCTATAAATACCCCCGCACAGTGCCCGTGAGAGGCCAGATTAACAGAGCTTTTGCCATCACGCGCGAGTGCCCTGTTGCCATCACCATTCACCCGTGTTGGATCTCCTTGCTGTCGAGAGACAGTGCCAACATTTGGCGCCCACCGTTCGTGCTACGAGACAACCACCCGCGATGGCACCCAAGAGAGCTAACCCGAAGGCTGACGAGGCTGCGAAGGCAGCACTGCTCGCCGCAAGAAAGGGCAAGGCCCTCGCCCTCACCCAATCCACCCACCAAGAGGCCACTGAAGACGACACCCTCCGCACCTGCGACCCTGAGGGACAACCCTCAGGCTTCGCACCTCCCTCAGGCTTTGCACCTCCCTCAGGCTTCGCACCTCCCTCAGGCTTCGCACCACCGGAGGGCGCGGACCTCGCCGAGGACGGTGAAGTCCTCGGCATCTCAGCAGAAGAACAGCTACAGCTGCGCGCTCTGCGCCTCAAGAACCGCAACCTCCAGAGGCAGAAGGAGATACTGGAGGCCAAACGCCAGCGTGTGTCCGCACTCGCCAAAGTGCGGCAGATGATACGCGACGAAGAGCACAAGGCCCAGGAACTCGAGCGGGAGATCGCGCTGATGCAGCGCGAAGGCCACCTCGGCCCGCAGCACGAGTCATCCCTCCAGCAGCGCGCACAAAACGAAGACACGCGCGAAGGCCACCCCGGCCTGCAGCATGAGCCACCCCTGCAACACCGCGCGCAACCGGAGGACCCGCGTTTCCCCCAGCGCGACTTCACTTTCCCGCACGCCGCGCCATTCCAAGGGGTCAATTATCTCGATGAGCGAAGTCCCCTGGCGCCTCACCTGCAAGTGACGCCCTGTCCAGCTAACTTCCGGGCTGGGACCTACCCCAAGTACAACGGCAGCACCGACCCGGCTCAATACATAATGAGTTACCAGGTCGCCGTCGCATCGTCCGGGGGGGACGACGCCACAATGGCGAAGTCCTTCATCATCGCCCTCGAGGGCCCCGCACTCACCTGGTTCACCAGGTTGCCTCCGCTGTCCATCGATTACTGGAGAAGTCTCCGGGACAAGTTCCTCCTCAACTTCCAAGGGTACCGCCCGGACACCGACGCCCTGGCCGAGCTCTCGCTCTGCAAGCAGCTAGAGAGGGAGACCCTGAGGGAATATTACCGCAAATTCCTCACACTCAAGTCACAGCTACCCTCAGTCGATGACCAGATTGCCATCCACTATGCTATCAGTGGTCTTCGCGCTGGCGTCCTTTACAGCCACTGCATCAGAGATCCGCCGAAGAACCTCCAAGAGCTGTACCAGCTATTTGAAAAGTATGCCAGATCCGAGGAGCTCCACCAGCGCAAGATTGAGTCCCAGCGGAAGCCAAAAGACGCTCCACAGTCCAGCCGCACGTGGACAAGAACTCCGCAACCAGACTCCGGTCGAGATGGCCGCGGTCAGCCGCAAGTGCACAACATTGCCAACCAGCAGCCGGCCGCTGACCCCCTTCGGCGCCAGGAATATCCCCCCCAGGGCCGCGGAAGTGGAACTCGCGGCAGGGGCCGAGGGCGTGCGCAGCCACCCCCTCCACCGCGCCGATTTTACTGCCTTTTCCATGGCGAAGACTGCGCCCACCCAACCAAAGACTGCCCCGAAGTAAAGGCCACCAGAGACAGAATGGCAAGGGCGCAGCCAGCCGACAACCCCAGAATTGTCGCGCACAACTACCAGCCACCCCCTCCACCATATATCCACGCTCCCGCCCCGCATCCACCGCACCACGCTTACCAACATCATCAGGAAGTACAAATCGTACATCCTCCGCCTCCACCACCACACCAGCAACAACAAAACATCCCCCACGCCCCAAAGCAGGAGGACTTCGCCGATCAACCTTATCGCGGAGTCATTCATATGATAACTGGGGGGTCCAGCACCGACTTCGACACCAAGCGGCAGAAGCGGGACCACTACCGCAGCATAAACCATGTCGCCGTCACGGGCCCAGTTGTACAGACAAAGTGGTCCCACGTACCGCTCACCTTCGACGCACGGGACGTCGACTTGCGCAGCGCCCCCCACTGCGACGCCATGGTCATCAATTGCAGCGTGGCAGGCTGGGACCTACACAAGGTCCTCGTTGACAACGGCAGCCAGGCAGACATCATCTTCCTCCACGCCTTCGATCGCATGGGCATCAGCCACAGCCTGCTTAAGCCTTCGGATAACCCGTTGTATGGCTTCGGCGGCAAGGGCACCTTCCCCGTCGGCAAAATAGAATTGCCCCTCTCCTTCGGTGTAGCACCCAATGCCCGAAGTGAGCAGGTGACTTTTAACATTGTGGATATGGTATATCCATACAACGCCATCATGGGCCGGGGCTCCATCAATAAGTTTGAAGCTGCCATCCACGGACTGTATTTGTGCATGAAGATACCAGGCCCGCTAGGCGTAATTACAGTCTTCGGTAACCAGCAGACAGCGCGCAACATAGAGCGAGACTTCGTGCCGGGTCAGAGGAACGTGCACTGTCTCACGACACAGTGCGAGGTCCCTGCGCCCGCCAGCCCAACTGACAAACAGCACGACAAGGCTCAGTTGCAGAGTCAGGATGGGACCAGGACTGTCCCCCTCGATCAGGCCACGCCCAAGCAGACAGTCACTATCAGCGAAGACCTTACTTCGCATGAAGAAGAGAAGCTCCTCTGCTGCCTGGCCAAGAATAAAGATGTCTTCGCCTGGTCCGCCCTCGACCTGGTCGGAGTCAGCCGATCTATAATCGAGCACAGTTTGGGAATTGACCCCTCGGTGCGACCAAGAAAGCAAAGGCTCCGCAAAATGTCCGACGAAAAGACAGAGGCCGCCAAGGCGGAGGTGCACCGCGTCCTAGAGGCTAAATTCATTGAGCCAGTGGCTTACCCCACATGGCTCTCCAATGTTGTAATGGTGCAGAAAAAAAGCGGGAAATGGCGGATGTGCATAGACTTCACCAGTCTCAATAAGGCCTGCCCAAAAGACAATTTCCCGTTGCCACGGATCGACAAAATAGTCGATAGCGCGGCCGGGTGCGAGGTCATGTCTCTCCTCGACTGCTTCTCCGGCTATCACCAGATATACATGAAGGAGGAAGACAAGGCCAGCACCAACTTTATAACACCCTTCGGCACTTATTGCTTCGTCAGAATGCCGGAGGGTCTCAAGAATGCCGGATCCACCTTCTCCAGACTCACCAAAACAGTACTCGAAGGGTAGGTCGGCAGAAATATATTTACATATGTGGACGACATCGTCGTCGCCAGCAAAAATAAGGAGGACCATCTCGCCGACCTGGCCGAGACATTCGCAAACATGCGAGACGCACGACTCCGCTTAAACCCGGAAAAGTGCGTTTTCGGTGTTCGCCAGGGCAAGATATTGGGCTACCTGGTGTCGCACCGCGGCATCGAGGCCAACCCAACCAAGATCCAGGCCATCATCGACATGTCGCCTCCGCAGTCCACCAGGGATGTCCAGCGTCTGACAGGCAGATTGGCCGCTCTCAACAGATTCATTTCCAGGTCGGCCGAGCGAAGTCTCCCTTTCCTCAAAACTCTCCGCGGCGCAAAAGACTTCGCTTGGGGGCCGGAGCAAGCAGCGGCCTTCGCCTCATTAAAACAGTACTTAACGGAGCTGGCCACCCTCACGAGCCCCGACTCCTCGCTCCCCTTATTGCTCTATGTCGCGGCTTCGCCGCACGCGGTCAGCGCGGCACTAGTGCAGGAGCAGACAGTCGAAGGCGCTGTCAGACAGTGCCCTGTTTATTACGTCTCCGAGGTCCTGACACCGTCCAAATGCAACATGACAGAGCTGGAGAAGATCGCCTACGCAGTCGTTATGTCCTCGCGCAAGCTGCGCCATTACTTTGAAGCATTCAAGGTCCGCGTCACCTCAGACAGGGGGCTCGGCGAACTGTTTAGAAACCCGGAGGCATCGGTGAGGATCGCCAAGTGGGCAGCCGAACTCTCCGGCTACCACATCAGCTTCGAGCCTAGGACAGCCATCAAATCGCAAGTCCTGGCAGACTTCGTCGTCGACTGGACCGGGCCAGTAACACAGCCGGACCCGACCACAGAGAAGGTCTGGACGATCCACTGCGACGGCGCATGGTGCCATGCGGGGGCAGGCGTCGCCGCAATCATAACCTCACCAGTCGGGGTCAAGCACAGATATGCAACACGACTCAGCTTCAATCTGGACTCCGACAGATGCACAAATAATATAGCAGAGTACGAAGCAGTCATCCTCGGCCTCCGCAAGCTAAGGGCCCTCGGAGTCACCACTTGCATCATCAAAACAGACTCCAAGGTAGTTGTCGGCCAGGTCGAAAAAGACTATGCAGCCAAGGACCCCGCACTCATGCAATACCTCGCGGCCATCCGAAGTCTCGAGAGGCAGTTCAAGGGGTTCACCGTGCAGCATGTGGACCGGGCCAAGAACGAGGAGGCCGACGCATTGGCCAAGGCCGCGGCCAGGGGCGAAACTCTGCCCTCCGACGTGTTCTTCCACGTCATCGGCACACCAGCAGTCCGGAGCCCCGAAGGGCTCCAAATAACCAATGACAGCGAGGGCCACCGTACAGTCAACCTCATCATGACCGAAGACTGGCGCGCACCCATAACCCTGTTCCTGCAGGGGTATTATCACCCAGCCGACATCAGTGAGGCCAAGCGCCTCAGACATCGAAGCCGAGACTTCGCTCTGATTGAAGGCCAACTCTATAAAAAAGGGGTCAGTCAACCAATGCTTAAGTGCGTCACCGAGGCCGAAGGCATGCAGATTCTACGTGAAGTCCACAGTGGCACGTGCGGCTCGCACGCGGGGCCGAGAGCCCTAGCTGCTAAGGTGATCCGCCAGGGTTTTTACTGGCCCGCAATGATTTGCGCTGCGAATCGGGTCACTCGGTCCTGCGAAGCCTGCCAGAAGTTCTCTCCTCGGTCAGGCGGCCCTTCGCAGTATACAAAGCTGATCGCCCACACCTGGCCTCTACAGCGCTGGGGTCTCGACATTGTTGGACCCCTGCCCACCGCTCAGGGGAACCTTAAGTTCGCCTTCGTCACGGTCGAATACTTCACCAAATGGATCGAGGCACGGGCTGTCTCCACAATAACATCAAAGACTGCCCAAAAATTCTTCTGGCAGAACATCGTTTGCCGCTTCGGAGTACCGTCCGAATTAACAGTCGACAACGGCAAGCAGTTTGATAACCAAGGCTTCAAGGATTTTTGTTTCTCCATTGGCACCAAGCTTGCCTTCGCCTCAGTCTATCATCCGCAGTCCAACGGGGTCGTGGAGCGCGCCAACGGAAAAATCTTCACAGCTATCAAAAAAATGCTCCTCGATGAAAAAAAGGGCAGATGGAGCGATTTTTTACCCGAGGCAGTCTGGGCACTAAACACGACTGAATGCAGGGCGACCGGATTCACTCCCTTCCGTCTTTTATACGGATCGGAGGCCATGACCTCGCAAGAAATAAAGCACGGGTCCCCGCGAACAGTCCCGGCGGCCGTCCCAGATGTGGACGAGCCAACTTCAAAGGATCTCATCGACGGAGACCGTGTCTTCGCCCTACAGGCCCTGAACAAGTATCAAGCCCAGACCAAAGTATGGCGCGACCATTCAGTCACCCCGAGGGAGTTCAGCGAGGGGGACCTCGTACTCATTCGGACAGCTCGAACGGAGTCCAAGGGCAAGCTGGAGCCCAGGTGGGAGGGCCCTTTCATCGTCAAGACAAAAGCTTCCCCCAGCGCTTACAGGCTCACAACGCCAACCGGCGAGGACCTGGAGCACTCCTGGAACATTGACAACCTCCGCAAATTTTTTGTTTGATTCCTCAGGGCCGTCTTCGCCCTTGTAATTCGCAAAAACATTCTTGCACCGGCCCGCACTCTTTTCCTCCCGGGGGGTGAGGTTTTTAACGAGGCGGAGCCATGTAATATATGCGTAAAAAATCCCCCGCAAAAAGACATGCGTCGAAAAAGACCGCGATGACGGTCTTCGACATTCGACCACCACGAGGTCACCGCGAGGCTAAGCGCTAGCTACCCTCGCGTGCGACAAATCCGCGCAAAAGTCGCCTAAGGGTGCAGCCAGATTAGCACAACAAGTGCGAAAAAAATCTAAGTCTATCGCGAAGACTATCCGCGCAAAAGTCGCCTAAGGGTGCAGCCGGATTAGCACAACAAGTGCGAAAAAAATCTAAGTCTATCGCGAAGACTATCCGCGCAAAAGTCGCCTAAGGGTGCAGCCGGATTAGCACAACAAGTGCGAAAAAAATCTAAGTCTATCGCGAAGACTATCCGCGCAAAAGTCGCCTAAGGGTGCAGCCGGATTAGCACAACAAGTGCGAAAAAAATCTAAGTCTATCGCGAAGACTATCCGCGCAAAAGTCGCCTAAGGGTGCAGCCGGATTAGCACAACAAGTGCGAAAAAAATCTGAGTCTATCGCGAAGACTATCCGCGCAAAAGTCGCCTAAGGGTGCAGCCGGATTAGCACAACAAGCGCGAAAAAAATCTAAGTCTATCGCGAAGACTATCCGCGCAAAAGTCGCCTAAGGGTGCAGCCGGATTAGCACAACAAGTGCGAAAAAAATCTAAGTCTATCGCGAAGACTATCCGCGCAAAAGTCGCCTAAGGGTGCAGCCGGATTAGCACAACAGGTGCGGAAAAAATCTGAGTCTATCGCGAAGGCTATCCGTGCAGAAGTCGCTTAAAAGTGCAGCCGGATCAGCGCAACAAGTGCGAAAAAACCGAAGACTATCTGTGCAGAAGACACCTAAGGGTACACCTGGACTAGCACAACAACGGCCGAAACGACAACATCAAACCATCCACACCAAGACCAACTATAATCAAGCCAACACAGCGCAGCAAAACAAATTAGTAAGTACAAAACGCCTTCGCACACACACATGCACGCGAGGGCACACAATTCCACCATACAAGCCTCGACGTACACAAGCGAGGGCACCACACTCTACATCGGCTCAACCTTAGGAATAATTCCCATCTCCCTATAATTAAATAACATTATCCTGAGCTCCTCACCCGCAAAAAGCCTTCGCAGCTCCCCTTCACCTACACCCTCGGCGGTCGGCAGGGACAACATTTCCTGCCCACCAGCCCCACTCACACGAAGCAGAGCCCGCTCCTCCGCGCTAACCCTACGTTTTGCAACCGCCCTTCGTCGACGGCGCCCGGTGCTAGGGCCTGGCACGTCCGACGCGTCCGCGGCGTGTGGCGAAGCCTCCGCCGCAGCCACGTCCAAGGCCGCAAAATAATCCAAATTCTCCTCCGACGACTCCTCAGTCCACTCAACCGAGCTCCCGGAGTCGGCAAAATCAAAAAACTCAGATGCAGACCCACTATATTCATTTCCACCTTCCGCGGTCGAAGCCGCCAAAAACTCAGTAGCAGCGGTTGCGTGCGCAGGCCCAAAATCTTGAACCTGCGCAGCAACCAAAATTCAGTACAACATCCAAAATTCCCCAACCCTAAACAACCACTACGCCACCTGCGAGGGCCCTGACGCCGCGGGGGCCTCCGCCGTTGGCTCCGCTGCCACTTCCGCCATTGTTTCCACCGCCTCCGCCGCCGGATCTTCGACGGTCGGCGCAGCTGCTGCGAGGGCATCGGGAGCGCCTTCGGCCACCTTCAGGGGCAGGTCCTCAACTGTCGCAGCAGATGTGGGGGCGCCTGGTGCGTCTTCCGTGGTCTCCGGGGTCGGCTCCGGGTCAGGCAGGGCGTCGTTCAGTGCTCCGAAGTCGTCCACCCGCTCGCCTCGCTCCGCCTAAGACAAAACATACAAAAAGTCAGCAAACACACGCACCAACCACATTCAGCAAACGCCGAACAAACGACAACGTCACCTGAGCCCTCGCAGCCTCAGCCCGCTCCCTGACCACATCACCACCATACAGACCCCACATCCGGTCATAGAGGGCGCCGGCGGACTCCTTCACCACGGGGTCTTCGACCTTATAGATGTCTCGCCCAAAATCTTCATCTGCCTGGTCGAAGGCCTCATAGTGCCGGCACCCTTCGCGAGAGAGTGCGTTCATCGCCCCCTCGCAGGTGACCAGGGAGGCGAACGACATTAATCCCCCCAGGACAGTGGGGAGCTCCCGCAGCTCCTCTTGCACCCATTCCAAACAGCGAAGCCCGGCCTCTCGCTCCGGCACCACGAAGTCACCGGTCCGCGCACCCAGCTCGCGATATGTGGCCATAAGCTGTGTGCGCGTCCGTTCGGCCTCCGTTCGCACCGCGGCTTCGGCCCCCTTCGCGCGGCTCT
The DNA here is from genome assembly GCA_029449295.1 of Zea luxurians. Lineage (NCBI taxonomy): Eukaryota > Viridiplantae > Streptophyta > Magnoliopsida > Poales > Poaceae > Zea > Zea luxurians. The sequence continues at coordinate 1,181,024 of JAOPSE010000101.1, read as the reverse complement.
CCAGAGCGGTGAGCCGCCCCCGCAGGTCTTCAGCGAGATCCTTGGCAAGATTGGCTTCCGCCCGTGCCAGCCTAGCCTCCGCCTGCGCGGCCTGCTCCTTGGCGACGGCCTCGTTGGCCTCCCTCCTCTCCCCCGCCAGCTGGCGCCGGAGGTCAGCCTTTTCCTCCTCCAGGGCGGCCACCTTGTCTGCCAGTTTACGACACTTGCTGTCGGAGGCCGACTTCTCACGGACAGCGTCAGCATGTTGCGTCCGAAGTCTCTCGACTTCGGCAGATAAGGCTGCCGTAAGTGCCCCCGACGCAGTACGGCTGGTGAAGTCAGCCACCTGCAGAGCACACGTAAGGCCATGGCCGTTAAAAAAAAAAAAGCTCGGCGGACCTGACTCAGTGCCTCCGCCGCCTGACTCAGCGCCTCCGTCACTCCTTTCAGCCGGCGGGTCGCCGCGCCAGCCTCGTCCCTGACCAACGCGAGGGCCGACACCTCGCCTCCGGCGCCAAGGGTCCCGCCCCTCGCCTTCGACGGCAGCGCAGCCGTCGCGATTGCCCCGGCAGGCACAGCTATAGCAAGCCGGCCCTCGTCCGACCCTGCAACGCATCAACGATCAAAAAAAAAAGGCGGCCGGGTGACTTACCCCCAAGATAATCGTCCACACTAATGTCGGTGCCGAAGTCGGCAACGCGCTTGCCCGGCGGCGGCAACGTTCGGGCCGCCTTCGAAGCCTCCGCCACTCCGCTGGCCGGCGGCACCACCTTCGTCAGCTTGGAGACTCCGGCGCCCGCCGTTGTCTCCGGCGCCTTGCTGGGTGCAGAGGCGCCCGCCTTCGCCGCCAACGGCGGCTTGCCTCCGCTGGAGGCCGCAGCCTTCGCCGTCCCCCGCTGCCTTTTCGGCCGGGCCTCGTGAATCCTGACGGTCGCCTGGCGTTTTTGCGCCGCCCCTTGGCGATCCTTGTCCATCACTGCCCACACAACAGCACCGATATTTCGCCCGTAAGGAAAAACTCTCCACTGACGAGCCATACGAGATGTAAAACAGTCTTCCTCAGCCGCGCAGGGGACAGGAACATTTCTAGGCCAGCAGCCCCCGGTAACCCTCAGCATCCGAGCCAAAGACTCCCGGAGCTCGGGCGAAGACATCCTCTCCCCCGGGGCCGCACACGTCCTCATTAACTCTCTAGCAAAACTATCAGACACCCCGATTCCTCCCATCGCAGTACCTAATTTTCTCTTTTTTGAGGAGGGGGTGGCCGTCAGCGCAGGGTCGCCTCCAGTCCCCACCGCCGGCTTCTTCCCACGGCGGTCCGCTTCGTCTTGACCAGGGTAGCCGTCGTACGGCAATTGATTTAACTCGAAGACCCTGTTCAAACGTTCGTTTGACCCGCGAATATCAAAGCTGCGCTGGCCTTCCGTCCTCGCCACGTACCGCCCCACGAGCCGCACCGCCAAGTCCTCCGCATCACGCACAAAGGCGGCCGGGTCACGATTTCGCAAGTTCAGTGCAAAGGCAGGACTTCGCACCACCCTTCCTCCGTGAAAAGGCATCTGACGAGGGCACACTTCGCCCAGCGTCCAGCCGTGCGCCAAGGGCCAGACCCCGTACGCCACAAACTCTTCAACTAAATCACGACCACTGCTCTGGCCGGCGGCACACCGAAGGGCCCCTTCGTCTGCATCCTCTTCTGCCACTTCAAAAGGCGGATACGCAGAGTAATAGTGAGAGCACATCTCAGACACGGGAAGTCCTTCATGGCCTTCGACAGTAGCCTCAGCAACGTAAAACCAAAATTCATTCCAATTGCCCCACTTGTTGCGGGCGCACGGAACCAACTCCACTACTGGCATTGTGGTCTTGCCGGTCTTCGGCGTGAATGTGCACGACCCGAACTGGGCAACTCCGTCCTCAACCATCCTCTTCTGCCAATGCAAGCAATAATTCTTCGCAAAAACTTCAACCGACGGCTGCCCGCCGTACGAAGTCGTCGCCCAGACATACTTCGCCAGCGCCACCACGGCGTTCGGTGTCAGCTGATGTATTTGAACGTTGAATCTACGCAGGACTTCGCCAACAAACCGGTGCGTAGGCAAGCGGAGACCGGCGGCGAAGAACGCCTCGAAAACAACCAACTCACCCTCCGGCTCGGGGACTTCCTCCGTCCCCGGAGCACGAGCGACTCCGCCGCCAAAGTAGCCCAAACGCTGCATATCTTCAACGCGGGCCGACGTCATCCGTGACACACCAAAATCAACAGAGTCGCCGGCGCGCAGCTCCTCCACCATCACGCTACTCAACGTCTCCTCAGACGAGGCGGCGGCCGGCGGCGTGGCGTCGGCGGAAGAAGAAGAGGATGGCATTGCTACGTACCGTCGGCGGCGGCGGGCGGTCTGCTTCACTCGAGCCAGAACTCCGACGAGCAAAGGGAGCAGCAGAAGAAGAGGAGCAGAAAGACGGCGGGCGGCTAGGGTTTTCACGGAGCGCGCAAGGCAAAGTGCAAACAGCGCCGTCCCCCGTCCCCTTTTATAGGCAGGGCGCGGCTCCTCGGGAAACCCGCAATCCCACAGGGCGCGACGCTTCGGAAAACCCGCAGTCCAACAGTACGACGTCCATCAACGGTCACATCAAAAACCCCCGCGGAACCACTTCGAGCGAGGGCAGCGTCTCCGCCATCTAGCGACGTCTTCGGCACCAGGTGACTTTGTCGAACTGGTCCCTCGGAGGGCAAATGTTGGAGCGAAGGCAGAAACGCCACCCTTCGCCCGAAGTCTCCACCGCTTAGCCCCTGCCCTGACAGACAAAGCAGGCAGGGACACCCTTCGCTTCATCGGCACCAGAGACAACACGGAGACCCTTCGCTCGATTCGGCACCAGACGAAGGCCTGCGGCGACGCCTCCCCGCGGCGCGGCCTCGGTCAGCTCCGAGGCCCACATGAGATCTGGCCCATTGTAACGGGCCCTGCGTGGCCGCGTTTGTGTTACGGGCCTAATTTGTAAAGGCGTACTTGTAATTACAGCTTGTAACCCCGCTTTATGGGAATATTCTGGGGATAAACTAGGTACCTGAGGGCACATGCGTCCTTAACGCAAGGCGCCGTGCACTCGGATACCTATAAATACCCCCGCACAGTGCCCGTGAGAGGCCAGATTAACAGAGCTTTTGCCATCACGCGCGAGTGCCCTGTTGCCATCACCATTCACCCGTGTTGGATCTCCTTGCTGTCGAGAGACAGTGCCAACAGTAAGTCACAGTTTGTTGTAACTTTTGAATTACATAGAAATGTGTCATTGTAACTTTTATGTACAGGAAGTCAAATCCGGCCGTACGCCCACGGATGTGGAGGTGTATATGCAAGGGCATAGGGGTTCTGATCCTCAGAATCCTGATGTGTTATGCACTCAGACGGCCACCGACCGTCTAGTGAGTTTTTGATACTCTATTATGTGTTTGATATTGTTTGCAAGGGCATAGGGGTTATGCACTTATATTTGATATTGTTTGCCTCCAGGCTTCGTATGGGTAGGAGATGGTTCAACGCCATGGGGAGGAGTACGATTGGAGGAGCCAGCCAATCGACCCTCAGGCAGCATATGCTAGCGGAGGAGGACAAGCCCACGGACGGTGAGATTATTTGATTTGGATTACAAAATTGTCATCATATGCTTGCGATTCAACTGAGGCATGAGTTACTATACTTGTAGGTTGGGTATTTTTGATTCTACGATTGATTCCAGAGAGCTGAGACGCCGTGGACGACAGTCCACATCGTCGTCTTCATAGTCGTCCCGTTCACGATCATCCGCCCACGACATAGAGATGGCAGTGTTGCGTCAACAGGCAGAGTACCATCAATCAGTCTTGAGGGAACAATTGGAGTACCAGAGACAACAATCTGAGTACCAGAGGCAACAAGCCGAGTACCAGAAGAAGAGGGACGAGTATTACGCAAACCTCCAGGCCCAAAATCAAGCTCTTCTCTCGGTAAGCTGAAGTAACATTTTGTAGCTTATTTTGCAAAACACTTGATGTGTATCTTATTAGCTCAACAATGACTTGTATATAATTTGTAGCAACTAGCCCAACAAGCGGGCGTCCCGATGCCGACATATGGGATGCCGCCTCCGGAGTTTGCACTGCCAATGCCAATGTTGGCGCCTCCACCTCCGCCTCCGCCTCCGTCACAATTCCCTATGGTATGTACACATATGCGTGTGTGACATGTTCATAGATGTCTTATATGTTTAAATGAACAACTGAGTGGTTACTATTTCATGTGCTTGTGTTATAGGGATTTCAGACACCACCCGCTTCAGTTGCCGCACCTGGTGATGGGTCTGGTCAAGACGACACAACACATTCGTGGGTGAACAACCTTTTCAACACGCAGAGTCCAGCCGGAGGAGGTGGCTATGGATATGATTGATGTGTCGTGATGTTAATTTATGAAACACTTTGCAACACTTGTTTGTGAGACACAATGTCAGTTTGCAACAACCGTCGGAACTATATGTTGATGTTAAATTTGTGAATGTTAATATTTATGTGAGAATATTTGTGATTGTGAATACTTATTTGAATATGTATACTTATGATTGTGAATGTGTATATGTGCATGAAATATGTTTTTGTTTTGTAAATGTCAGATTTTTTAAAAAACCGAATTTTGTGTAAATTCTGTAATTTATTACGTCCGACGGCCTAGTGGTAGCCGTCGGACATAAGACAGCCTTATGTCCGACGGCCTAGCGCTGGGCCGTCGGATATAAGTATGTCTTATGTCCGACGGCTTAGCGCGGGCCGTCGGACATAAGCCTGTGGGCCTCACAGGCTGACCGTTAAAACGGTTGCTGTGTATTACGTCCGACGGGCAGGACATAGCGTATGTCCGACGGCAGCCGTCGGACATACCGTTATTTCTGACGAATTATCTCCGACGGCGTCGGATTATCTATCTCCGACGGTTTTAGCCTTATGTCCGACGGCTTCGGCCGTCGGACGTTTTTCTGTAGTGCTCCCAGTAAAAACTCTCGACGCATCAGCTCTAGCGCGCGGTTCCGCTTGACTTGTCATTTTTTCCACCTGCGACTACCAGACATGCATCACCCACTTACCCGGAGCGCATTGTGCTCTCTTCTGAAGAATTTTCTTGGCACAGTTTACCTTTAGCTTCTTGAACTGATATAAACTGAAATCGACGACAGCTAGCACCAGAACAGCAAACATTGTTGTGTTGTGTCTTCCGTTCCTCCGTCCCCCTCCCGCCGGCACACACTCCAGCAAAACGCGACGTGAAACGTCCCAGTTCCTAGACGGCCTGAAGTGGAGGACGGCCTTATGTCCGACGGCTTCGGCCGTCGGACGTTTTTCTGTAGTGCTCCCAGTAAAAACTCTCGACGCATCAGCTCTAGCGCGCGGTTCCGCTTGACTTGTCATTTTTTCCACCTGCGACTACCAGACATGCATCACCCACTTACCCGGAGCGCATTGTGCTCTCTTCTGAAGAATTTTCTTGGCACAGTTTACCTTTAGCTTCTTGAACTGATATAAACTGAAATCGACGACAGCTAGCACCAGAACAGCAAACATTGTTGTGTTGTGTCTTCCGTTCCTCCGTCCCCCTCCCACCGGCACACACTCCAGCAAAACGCGACGTGAAACGTCCCAGTTCCTAGACGGCCTGAAGTGGAGGACGGACAGCAGCAACTGCGGCTCTGCCTCTCTATCTGCGCTGCGCTTGGGGATCGCCATCTCCTCCTCGCCACGGCATTGCGCGAGACTTTAATCGATACCGGATTTTACTGATTCTACGGTATTTTGTTTTTATAGATTACTTTAATCCGAAGCGAAGCGGAGAGGGCCGCCGAGCTACGACCCTCGAGGCTATGCCAAGTGTACTCGCCGCCTTTGAAATGCTGGATTTTTGTTTACTATATTTTTTTGTGTGAAAACGAACTTTTATATGACTCCTCGCAAAACCCTGAATTCCAAAGAAGGCACTATTTCTAATCAATTGTTTTTTATCACGATCTCCAGAGTTGGCACATCGTATGTTACTATAAAAGATATAGTTGTCCCAATATATGGTATCATGTTTTATTTATAGTCTCCACAAGTCCGGTAAATTCTAAACGTGTACAAGACTATGAATCGTGGGCCACTTAGATGGTTTAGATTTAAACGTTATGGTCTCATGTATGAGTGATATCTCCATTAAGATACCTTGCCGAGCACCAAATCTGCGTGTCTGGATGACCGGACGGTCCGACCTTTAGGTCCGAACATGCAACCTAGATGGTTTGCGGTTAGATTAATTTAGGCTAGAAGTCTTATCCCTTGTGTGATTATCTCAACGACTCGCGGGAAAATTATTCGGTTTCGTCTAGGAACAGGTCCAAACTTTCTCCCATATATATGAACGGAACCAATTGAATCGACCAACGATCGATCTATCAAACCACTTATTAATCAACTAGTGACAATTAGCCGTCGACGACTCGTTTACTTTTTTTCTTCCCGATCGCGCGCGGTCGGTGCATGCGAGCCCGGCGCGCGGCAGCTTGTTTAAATAATCGATCAACGGCAACCATGCATTGGCTGGCGCTGCATGCATTTGGTCTTCATCCGATCGTCGACGATTCATACGTGATTCGCGGTGAACATATGCTGAGCCGCCGTACGCGCGCGTGCCTCACGAGAGAAGCCGGCGTGATGAACTGCAGCATCTCGCAACGTAACGTGCTTTTGTCGAGCCTCTGTCGTCTCTTCAACCTCTCAACTACTCCTGCAGTACCTCTACGTCCTACGACACGCGCTCGGTCGGCTTTGCGTGAACTGAAACTGGCTATATAGCTAATTGCTGCTAGGCCAAAATGCACCACGTCACTGTGCCCAGCGTAGAGATGTCCAAATGGCCCTGCTCGTCGGGCGGCCCGTGACACGGCACGTTTTTGGCCCGTCATGAACACGGCATGGCTCGGTGGTTGACGGGCTCGGTCCGGCACGTCCCGTTATTCGGGCTGGGCTTGGCCCGCTGTCGTGGCACGCCGTGCCGGCCCGAGCACGGCCCAGTTTCTTTTTATTTCCCAGTGCATTTCTTTGTATATTAGAAGCAACTTTAATAGTTTAGATACAAAATAAGTTTAATTTAGTTGGCTAGAGTGGTGTAGCTAGACATTTTAAACCCTCCAACTAGGGTTCAAATCCTAGTAAAACTTGTTTTTAATCTTTTTTTTACTTATTTTTCTTCCCACTCTGGTCAAAGCACGGCGGGTCTTAACGGGCTGCAAGCCGGGCCGGCACAGCTATGTGCGGGCCGTGCTTGGACCTGGGGGCCTTAACGGGCTGCAAGCCAGGCCGGCACGGCTATGTGCGGGCCGTGCTTGGACCTGGGATATGGCACGGTGGCCCAGCCCGGTACGGATCGTCAACCTAACGGGCCGAAGGCGGGCTCGTGCCGGACCGGCACGTCCCACCCGTTTGGACATGTATAGGCCCAATGTCATACAGTCCGGCCGTACGTACCTTGATTGATCTAGATTGGGTAGCTAATAAGTAGACTGATTAGCATGTCATGTGGCTATACATGTCCAAATGGGCGTGCCGGGCTAACCCGGCCCGGGCACGGTCAGGCCCGGCACGCAGACAGCAACAGGTCGGGCCGTGCTCGCCCACGGGCCGGACTTAGAGCCCAAGCACGGCACGGGGATCCTCTAAACGGGTCGTGCCGGGCTTCCAACCCGGTGGGCTTAAATGTGTCGTGCCGCCCATCAGCCTAGATAACAGTAAAAATCAATTACACAAATAATGTGACAGCAATTAGACATACACACATAATCTGATATGAAGATCACAATTACACACATAATATACATAATATGACAACAATTACACTTACACACATAATCTGGTATCAAGATCACAAATTCACAATTACACACATAATCTGCCAGCAATTACACTTACAGTCTTACACACATAATCTGATAATATCAAGATCACAGTACTGAAAGGGAATTAGGCTTACACTTATTTCCTAATTGATTTTGGTGGTTGAATTGCCCAACACAAATAATTGGACTAACTAGTTTGCTCTAGTCTATAAGTTCTACAGGTGCCAAAGGTTCACAATAAGCCAATAAAAAGACCAAGAAAAGGGTTCAAACAAGAGATCAAAGGATTACCCGGAAGGCACCCTGGTCTAGCGCACGGACTGTCCGGTGTGCCACCGGACAGTGTCCGGTGCACCAGGGGACTCCAAGCTGAACTCTTCACCTTCGGGAAATCTCAGAGGCGCTTCGCTATAATTCACCGGACTGTCCGGTACACCACTGGACAGTGTTCGGTGCTCCAGAGGAGAGCGACTCTGAACTCGCCCGCTTCGGGAATCCGCTCCGCTAAAATTCACCGGACTGTCCGGTGTAACACCGGACTGTCCGGTGTAACACCGGACTGTCCGGTGAGCCAGCGGAGCAACAGCTACTTCGCGCGCAACGGTCGACTGCAACGCATTAAATGCGCGCCAGCGCGCGCAGAGGAGCAGAGCACGCGCGGGTGGTACACCGGATAGTCTACAAGGCCTATCCGGTGCGCCACCGGACAGCCAGGCAGGCCCACAAGACAGAGCTCCAACGGTCAAACCCCAACGACAGGCTGACGTGGCTGGCGCACCGGACAGTGTCCGGTGGCGCACCGGACAGTGTCCGGTGGCGCACCGGACTGTCCGGTGCGCCATGCGACAGTAGTCTTCCAACGACCATTTTTGGTGGTTGGGGCTATAAATACCCCAACCATCCCACATTCAATGGCATCCAAGTTTCCACCTTCCAACTACTTACAAGAGCTCTAGCATTCAATTCTAGACACACCAAAGAGATCAAATCCTCTCCCAATTCCACTCAAAGCTTTAGTGATTAGAGAGAGTGATTGTTGTGTTCATTTGAGCTCTTGCGCTTGGATTGCTTCTTTTTCTCATTCTTTCTTGCGATCATCTCAGTTGTAATCAAGGCAAGAGACACCAATTGTGTGGTGGTCCTTGCGGGGAAGTTTGGATCCCGGTTGATTGAGAAGAGAAGCTCACTCGGTCCGAGGGACCGTTTGAGAGAGGGAAAGGGTTACAAGAGACCCGGTCTTAGTGACCACCTCAACGGGGAGTAGGTTTGAGAGAACCGAACCTCGGTAAAACAAATCCTTGTGTCTCACTTCTTTATTCGCTTGCGATTTGTTTTTACGCCCTCTCTCGGACTCGCATTATATTTCTAACGCTAACCCGGCTTGTAGTTGTGATTAACTTTGTAAATTTCAGTTTCGCCCTATTCACCCCCCCTCTAGGCGACTTTCAAGTACCAGCAAGCAAAAAATCAGAATGCAAGATAAGTTGAATAATATTGGAGCTGTTAGTGCAATGCTGCCTCATTAAAAACCTTCCTAGGTAAAAACTCACACCTCATGAGAAAACCCTAGGAAGGAAAAGAGTACAGCCAGCTCCTAATTGTTCAAGTGTTTAGAGTAGTTTATTACATCAAAAGATAAGTAAACAGCCACATTGAAGTAAACAGCCACAATGAAACAGCCACAGAGACAGCTACAAACTCAACTTCTTCCAGGTCTTGATTCTCCATCTTTGTCCTTGTCTCTGTCTTCAACATCAGAGTACATGTTCTCATAGGTTGCTTCAAGTTCCTTCGTATCGTTTTCGACAGTATTCTGCATATGCTTGTCTGCTAGCTCCCAATCCTTAATACAGGATAAGACCTCAACCATATTTGTTGTTAGTCGTCGTCGTCGCTCCTCGAGCATCCTGCTAGCAAGACTAAATGTAGATTCTGAAGATATGGTAGAAGCAGGAACAGTCAAAACATCTTTAGCAAGAAGAGCAAGAATAGGATAAGTAAGCTTATGCCTCTGCCACCAATTAAGAATGTTGAAGTCTGCACCAAATCGGGTGACAGTATCACTATCTAGGTAAGAAGACAGTTCAGAGATGGATGCTGCAGTAGATGCAATAGGAGTAGAACTACTTCCTAGTACAATATCATCATCCCCATAAATATCATCCCATGCCTCTTTTGCCTTTGACTCACTACCACTAGCTAATACATGTTGTCCACGCAAGAATGTGTCACCATACTTGCATTCATACAACTGAAATGTCTTTGTTAACTTAGCATGAATAGAATGTGGAAATCTAGAGTAATCAGTTCCAGTTAGACTAGCCAACCGTAGAAGAAGTTTATGAAACCCCCTCATCTTTGCTCTTGGATCCAAAATGAAAGCAAATGCATAAAGAATCGGTATTTTCCTCTAATATTTTAGATACTTGGTTTTCATAGGAATAATGGCTTCCCTAAGTAGATGATCACTCTCAAAAGCATTTAGATGTCTACCAATTTTTAGTATATGATGCAACATTAATGGAGATGTGGGGTAATAAATACCAGACAGTGCAACCGTTGAATCATAAAATAGTTCAAGAAAAGACAACACCTTATCTGCAATGTACCAATGATCATCTGTTAACAAAGGAGAACCATCTGAACTCAATGGATGATTACTTTGGATAAAGATAGAAAATGTGCTTTTGTATGGAACAACATGCTTAAGCATCAAGTAAGTAGAGTTCCATCTAACATCCATGTCAACACCAAACTTACGAGGACGAACACCTTGACTCAAACAGACCATTTTATATGCAGCAATACGTTGATTGGAAGCATTCAAGAAAGTAATAGCAGTTCTGAAATCATTAAGATAAGGCTTGATGCGCTTCAAACCAGATTTAATAATAAGATTAATAATGTGGCATGCACATCTTTGATGCAAAAAAATAGACCTCAAATCTTCACCATCATCTAAGTCAAATTGCTGAGTGCTACCAAAGTCAAGGTAACCAGTGAACATAGGTTGAAGAAGGGACATGGCAGTTTTGTTTGCTGAAGCATTGTCTAATGTAATTGCAAAAATTTTATCTGATATGCCATAATCATCTACAACCATGGAAACATGTTCAGCAATATTGGAACCAGTATGTGCAGACTCAATAGGTCTTAGACCAAGCAACCTTTTTTCCAAACCCCAATCAGAATTCACATAATGAGCAACAACACTAATGTAATCTTCTTTGGCTTTACCAGACCAAATATCAGAAGTGAGTGCCACAGAAGATACTAAGGATTTTAAAGTTTCAATTAGACTCTCCATTCGTCCATTGTAATGTTTAATTAAATCTCTAGCAATTGTTTGCCTAGAAGACCTAACAAACCTACGGTTATGCGCATGGGTGATATACTCATGAAAAGCATCAGACTCGGCAAAACATAAAGGCAAATCTTCTCTAGCTATCAACCGACACATTTCCATTCGTGCAACTGAAGCTGAATACTCCCAACGTTGCACAGACCCATCAGGATTGAATTTAAGGACTGACTGTACTATGCCAGCTCGATCATGCTCAATCTTAGCTTTACAATGTTGTTGGTGCCTAAGCAAATGTCCAGTACCAGAGGAAGATCTAGCAAACAAGGTAGTTTTGCAGTGTTTGCAAATGGCAGAGACCCTTACCTTCTTACCTTTGTCGTCTACACCAGTTACCTCATCAAAGTCAGACCATACTCTGGACGTGGGTAGCCTCTTCATGGATCGGGTGTCACGAACAGTGCTACCACTACCAGTGGCAGCGGGCTCGAAGACCCCGTCACTGTCCCGGCCATGGTCGGTGTTGGCTGTGGCTCCACCACATCGATGTTGACAGCAGCATCCACATTATGGCCAAACAATGCCATCTCATCAAGGTGCTCATTGTAATCCTCAAGTGCATGCTCCTCAACATCGGCGTCCGCCTCGGCGGCCGGATCAACATCCATCTAGGGATTTTGACCGGCTCCTCACGGCGTCACCGGCTCCTCAACTGCCTTCAATACATAGAAAATGGAAGAACAAATTACAATAAAAACAAGTAGGAGCACGGAGCACCAAACAAGTAGGAGCACAAGTTAGGGTTTCACCTGACCGACCGGAGCACCGGATCCGCCAGCGAGGGGCCACCAGAGGGGACGTGGCTTCAGCTTGAGAGAGGAAAATAGGAGCAGAATATGGATCTTGGCCGAGACAGAGGGGAACGAAGTAGTTAGGGTTTCAGAGTGAAGGTAGGATGGTAGATCTAGGGGAATAACCGAATAGAACTTCACGAGAACAGCTGGATCAGGACTCAGGGGCACCGAGCAGCACACAAGCAAGCACCAAAAAAGTCGCCGTCGATGGACACCAATTTAGGGTTACGAGTTAAGACAGATTCGACCTACAGTTTCGGCGATAGAGCGAGAGGGGAGATCACCGAAGTCGGAGTCGGAGCCGGAGCCGTTCGAACACCGACCGGATCAAGAGGAGAGGGACGAGCGACGGCGCCAGAGAGAGCGACGGTGAAGAGAGGAGAGAGCTGGAGAGGGACGAGCGAGGAGCGACGATGTGTGAGAGAATGAGAGTGACTGAGTGAGAGATCAGAGGAGAGGATATTTCTCTCCCGGACGGGCCTTAAACGGGCCGGCGGTTAGATGGGCCGTGCTCGGGCCAGGCACGCCGTGCCACACTTGCGGCCCAAGCACGGCACGGCTGCCGTGCCAGGCCGGCCCGAGCCCATTAGCCACCGTGCCGGGCCGGGTCCGTGCCGTGCTTTTTTCGTGCCGGGCTCCGGGCCGCCCGCCTGGCCCGACCCGTTTGGACATGTATACATGTGGCCGAGAGCGGCGAGATGCATGTGGTCCTTGCGCTCTTGCAGCCTGGCCAGGCCTACAAAGGGACGGTACCCAGCAGTAGTCATGCAAAATGGGCCGGACCGTGCTGACCTGACACGGGTCTGTCGTGCTTCGGGCTTAAATACTTCGGACTGGACTAGCACGAATTGCATTCGGGCCGGACTAAATCGTACTCACGTCTTAAAATGTAGGCCTATTACAGCCCTAAAGCACGACGGGCTTGCATCGGGTCGTGCTGGCCCAGACCCGGGCCGTAAGAGTGCTTCGGTTGCCCCTCTCAGGCGCCATCGTGTCGCTGTTCGCGACGGGAGAGGGCGAGCTCGTGGCCGTCAAGTCGGCCGGCGACGCGGCGGCCGGACCATGGCCTCGCTCAGCTCCCCGCACGTGCTCCCCTGCCTGGGCTTCTGCGCCGCCGTGGGAAGGGAGTTCCAACTGCTCCTCGAGTTCGCGCCCGGCGGCTCGCTGGTCGACGTGGTAGGTCGAAACGGGGGCCGCCTGGAGGAGCCCACCGTGCGAGCATACACGGCGGACGTGGCCCGGGGATCGCCTACCTCCACAGGGAGGAGGGCGTGGTGCACGACGACGTCAAGGCGAGGAACGTGCGCGAGGAGGGTGGGTCCGGGGGGGCCGATCGGTGGCACCTCGCCGTTCATGGCGTCCGAGGTGGTGTGCGCGGAGGAGCAGGGCCCGCCGCCGATGTCTGGGCGCTGGGGTGCACCGTCATCGAGATGGCCACCGGGCGCGCCCCATGGACGCACGTGGATGACGTGCCCACCGCGGTGTGCCTCATCGGGTACACGGACGCCGTGCCGGAGGCGCCAGAGTGGCTGTCGGCCGAGACCAAGGATTTCCTGGACAAGTGCCTGAGGCGAGAGGCCAGCGAGCGGTGGACGGTGGTGCATCTGCTTGAGCACCCGTTCTTGGTCGCGGTCGCGAAAGAGAACGAGCGGAGGATCCGAGGGAGAGCCGGCGCCACAGGAACCGAGAAGGCGCTACCCTAACCCTAAACCGAGAGCCGCCGCCACAGCCCACAGGAACGATTGACACTAAATATCGCGCGAGACGCGAGACCGCGGCTACCCTGTCCCTAACCCTAAATCGTGCCGGGTTGGCCCGAGGACGACTCACGATGGCGTGCCGGGCTGATTGGGCCGTCGGACCACCAGCCGGAGCATGGTCCAGCCCGTCTAACGTGCCGTGCTGGCCCGTTTTTTTCTATTTCGTGCTGAGCCGGACTGCGTGATATCGATTTCGTGCCGGGCTCGTACTGGCCCAGCAAGCACGACCCAAAATTACAGGACTACCCAGCAGCAGCAGCAGCAGCTCACTCACATTTTATTTGCCCGTCCTTGCTTTGGGAGGAGAGGTGCATGTTACCCCGACTGCATGCGCGCGGTGAGGCGTGTTAACTTTGTCATAAGCTAATCATTAGCAGTTAATGATGGTAGAGCATCTTCATTAATAGCTCCCTGGTAGGTAGGTCACCGTGGCCTGCCGGCCGGGTCCTTTCCACACGATAGAATCGCATTTTTTATTTGTATAGTACATTGAAACTTGGAAGAGAAACCACTACTAGTGCAGTTCTTCCCACACGCACCTCATCCATCACCTGATTAGTTTGCCAAACACCGCATGCTGCATGTATACCCTCGATCTAATGGCAAGCAGGCCGCCACGGATTAGTTTATTTAGCCACACCTTGGGGTCGTTTGACCAAGCAGATTCTCCCCCCCGCCGGCCTCTAAAGATTAGCAACAAATTCGAAATCGTGCGTGCCCAGCGCCGGCGCCGGATCGTGCTCCTGCCTCCTGCATGCATCAGTACCATGCATGGCCCGTCCGTCGTCGACCACCCCGTGCCCACGGCCACGCGGATCGTCCATTGAGTTCAGCAGGTACCTGGCATGAACTGCATGCATGCTGGCCTATTGAGTTCCAGCAGCGAAGAGCTCTGTTTCCAGTCGATGCAACTTGCATCTATATACGTACACTCTCTAGTACGTACGACGTTATATATAATAATGGATCAGGACTTGAGATGGAGTTGTTGGCGCGGAAGTAGTGACGTCGTCTTTCCCCTCGAGATCTGTAAATCAAATCTGGTGGTCAGTTGACTTGGCTGCCCCAGCAGCTAGGCCGCGCGCTTGCCCACTAACCAGTGCACCACTGGCTAGCTGAAATGTACTCGGTGGTCAAGGACCTTTTTTTTCGAGACACATGATGGCGGTATAGTCATTATATTGACTACCATTAGAGTGTATGGTTTTTTAGATGAAAGTGGTAATCTGAACTGTTACGACAAATTTAATATTTTAAAATATATATGTATAGAATTTGATAGTGATCTTGTGTTATGTTGTCAAGCACATTATTACAAATAAGAATAAAATATTACATAAATTGTTTTATGTACTATTTGCTCCATACAAAAAAAAAGTTGAAAAAAATACCGAATTTGTTTTCGAATCCATACCGAATTTTATATCTATCATTTAAGAAAATATACGATGAATTGGATGATTAACTTTTATGAATATTTACGAGCTCAATGTTATAAACAAGAATAAAAATTTGTATAGTGCATTATATATACTATTTATTCGCAATCAAAGAAAAGCGACAAAAAAACTGATTACCTAATAAATACCTAATAAATACCGTTTCCGATCATTTTCATCCCCGTTTTTCAACTTTTGTTGCTTTAAGTTGTGTGCTGTTTAAGCAGAGGTTGGAAGACGTTTCAAGGGCTTGTATCACCCCCGATGTAATATAGTTGCAACTATGAATAAAATCTTCCTTTGTCAACAACAAAAACACACACACACGCGGTGCCCCCGCGAGGAACAGTGGCCAACAACAAGTGCAACGGACTCAGGAATTAATTTGTGCAAGAAATGGTGCAGAGAGATGGATTTATTTCTTCACACGAAGAATATATATAGAGAGAGAGAAAAACGTGCAATGATGCTTGCATTCCAAAGGGCTACCGCGGAAAGGGACGCGTTGCTGTGTGAAGTGCCAAGGCTTCTCTATTTAATAAACCGGCTAGGGAAGCGAAGCACGCAATTAGACCGGCTAAAATAACTGTGGTCTGTGGAGTAAGCACTGCGATACAGTCCCACTACCACTACCACGGCGGAATGGGGTTCGGCTGTCCGCAGAGCAGAGCAGAGCGTTGAAGTGAAGAAAAAGAGGCGCGCAGCACAGGGCGAAAAAGAGAGAGAGAGAGAGACGATGCCGTATTGACATTGCAACAAGCAACGAGAAGGGCGGCTTTGTCAGGCGCGGAGGCCAGAGAGCAGCAGACAGACAGAGAGAGAGAGAGAGAGATAGAGAGAGAGAGTTGGGTGCAGTGCAGTGCAGAGAGCAGAGACGGAGCGGAGCGACCGAGAGAGAGAGAGGGGGGAAGTTTAATAATATATCCCATCACTCACACGCCACGGCATCATTCGCCATCTCCTTCCTCCTCCCGCTCGTCGCCGCCGTTCCTCCTCCGACTCCGAGCACCAGCAGCGCGCGCCCCCGCTCTCCCTTAGCTCACCAGCCGCCTCTTCGTCGGAGCAGCAACAGCAGCTGTGCATGGGAGCACGGCTCTGAGAGGAAAAAGGGAAGCAGAAAGGCGCGCGGGAAACAAAAGGGAATCAAGGACTAGGAGGATGAAGTTCATGAAGCTGGGCTCCAAGCCCGACGCCTTCCAGTCCGACGGCGCCGACGTCCGGTGAGCACACGCCTCCTCTCTCTCTCTCTCTCTCTCTCTCTCCCTCCTACCCCAACCTTCTCTCTCTCTCCTTCTGCTCAGGCTCAGCGCGGCGATCTTTGCTGCCTCTTACACTTCCAGTATGTTCTATGGCATCTGCCCAACGCTGCTCCCTATGCGCGCGCCGCGTCCTCTTGCCGAGTCCTGCTGATTAACAACAGCCTGCTCGGACTCGACCGATTGATGCAACGGTACTGTTCGCTCGATATAGGCGGAGTGGGGTGGCGCCAAAAAAAAAACAACAAAAAAAATCCTCCTTTTTTTCCCTTCTCCCCATCTAGTTTGGAGCATTCCTAGCTAGCTAGAAGAACACCTCTGTTTCGTGGGACGATGGTCAAGGTGGCGGGTGCTAACATAACACGTACGGGGGTGTGGCAGTCTCCAAAGCTTCTTGCACCGCCCGCCCGCCCGCCATGTTCTTTGTGTTCGACTGTCCTGCTCTGCTTCGGTTTCAGTTTCGGAAATAAGTAGCAGACTCCTTTGGCCTTCCGTGCCTCGCTCCTTGATTCCGACGCGGCATTGTGCTTGGATCTTTTGATGTTGTCGTCGTCGTCGTCGTCGTCGTCGTCGTCGTTGTTGTTGTTGCATACAGAAAAATACAGAACATAGGCACGCTTCTCTGATTTGCCAATACCACACCGATGACCGATTTTGTTCGTACCTGCGTATCCAGCGATTTGTTTCGCCGTGATGATGGGTTGGGCAGTCCTCTGATTAAAAAAACACACAACTCTCGTCAAGATGCGGTTCGTCATTGGGCCATTGAGCTGAAACCTACTTTGTTTTCGTCACTGCTCTTGTTTATGACAGTGCTCTTGCATTGGCGTCCGTTAGTGCTGTGCTTGCGTTTGAACCGGACTACTCTACTCTATTTCCTGGCTAGAAAGTATGGCTTTGCTGTAGGTTTTTTTTTAATCTGAATCTGTACTTGCTTTATTATCTGCCCTTTTGTGGCTAGTGTAGGTCAGATCTGAGGGGGTAAGAAGCCATTATACTTTGCTCTTGTGTTATTATATGGTAGATACCACTACGTCTTGCTGTTTGATCCTGGGCAACTTGGTAAACTTTAGCTGGGCTAGTTTATTCTTAAGGAAAGTTGAAAACGATGGTCATCTCACCATCTTCCTAATCATTGATCAGAGCGTTGTTCGCTTTTCCTTCAGCTAAAGAATCCACTGCAAGTTGCTTCGTCACAGCTTATCTTTTTTAAAACATTCCAGTAGTATTTTTTTTTCTATCACTGATGAGTGCAAAGTGGCAATAGTAAGTGGCACTTTAGGTGGTGGATCTTGTGGTGACACGCTTTTGTGGCTGGTTAACCGCACGAAGGAATTACAAGATCTCGGTTTGGGCCATCCAGGTTCCCCGTAGGTGTTGGGGGGGGGGGGGGGGAAGGGATGGTGTTAACTGCTCAAGCAAACATGAGTGATTTTGGATCTTAGTGTCTAACCCATTTGCGTGCGTGTGCTGTTTGCCAACTCTAGTGACACATTTGGCTTCTTTTGTTAGCTGAACTGGAATAACTGGAAAGCAGGCTGTACAGTCAAGTGATTAAGTGAAAAGCTACCGCATGTGTTTGCCTCCATTATTGTTCAGGTCCTTGACAGGACCTTTAGAGCCTAAGATGAGCTTTGTGCATACATTGTTGTCGATATGCCTGACTACTGATGATGTATCAAACGCCATGCATTTGTCAGCCATGCAAGATGACTGTGGAGTCTTGAGCTCTGCTAACTCTTCGGCTCATAAAGTTATGGCATCGATCTTAGGCTATGCATGAGTGCATGACTGATGTGAGTAATCTGGAAGTGAACTCTCCATTAGTTAGAACAATAAGTGGTTAGTGGTTACAGAAACTATTGTTGTTATCCGTTTCTGACTAAACTATTTATCTTTCCCTGGCTATTATGACAAATATATTTGTGTATTATTCTACAATATGCCTTTGCTTACAATTTATTGCTGATGCATGCAGATATGTGGTCTCTGACCTTGCAACAGATGTTGTGGTGCATGTTGGTGAAGTAAAATTTTACTTGCACAAGGTTGGTACCCAGTATTTTCCACTACGGCACAGATGTAGAATTGTATCTTTTTAGAATAATGATGAAGGTTCTCTAAGTCAATACTATCGCAAGATACATATTTGGTCATTTCCTGAGGCCTTCTGGCCTAAAGTATAAATTTGAGGTGTCATACTGTAGAAATAGAATGTTCTCACATTTATGTTTGGCGTAAGATGGTTGTTGGGCTGTATCTTTCCTTTATCTACCAGATACCACTTCAGATGTTCCTTTAATCCTTTTTACTGACATTTGCAAAAAAAAAAAAAAAACTGACAATATTTATCTGAAAACTCAACTGATGGAGAATTTTGTTACTGTGCGACTAAATAATCGAGCCACCAATTTGCTGCATCTTATCTGCAATTCGCTTATGTTTTACTTTGGATGTTTTTACTTCTGTGTCGGATATTATTCATACACAGAACAATATATGAGTGGTGATTGCCTAGATGACTATAAGTTTGAAATATTTATGTTTGATTTGGTTGTGATATACAGTTTCCCCTCCTTTCCAAGAGCGGCAAGCTTCAAAGATTAGTTCTGAAGGCCGCTGAGGACGAGACTGATGAGGTTCGCATAGATGACCTTCCTGGGGGAGCAAAATCATTCGAAATATGTGCCAAGTTCTGCTATGGAATGGTGGTCACCCTCAGTCCACACAACGTTGTAGCTGCAAGATGTGCGTCTCAGTATCTTGAAATGACCGAAGATATGGAAAAGGGGAACTTGATATTTAAAATTGAGGTCTTCATAAATTCTAGCATACTTCGTAGCTGGAAGGACTCTATCATTGTTCTCCAGAGCACAAAGGCTCTGTCACCGTGGTCTGAAGAGCTGAAGGTTGTGGGTAGATGTATCGATGCCATCGCTTCGAAGACGTCTGCGGATCCTGCCAATGTAACCTGGTCATACAGTCATAGTAGCAAGAAAGGAGGAGCTTGTGCTGAAATAGTCGAGCCAGCAGAAAAGCCATCAATAGCTCCAAAAGATTGGTGGGTTGAGGACTTGTGTGAACTGGATGTTGACCTGTACAAGAGAGTCATGGTTGCTATCAAATCCAAGGGGAGAATGTCACCTGAACTGATAGGAGAGGCACTTAAAGCCTATGCAGTTAGATGGCTGCCAGACTCCTACGATGCATTAGTTGCCGAGGATTACATGAGGAGGAATCAATGTCTGGTTGAGACAATAATATGGTTGCTGCCTTCTGACAAGAGCTCGGGATGTTCTTGCAGATTTCTCCTGAAACTGTTGAAAGTGGCCATACTAGTCGGAGGCGGGGAGCACGTGAAGGAAGAGCTTATCAGGAGGATCAGCTTCCAGTTGCACAAAGCTACTGTTAAGGATCTCTTATTACCTGCCACTTCGCCTAATGATGGCACCTATGATGTTCGGCTGGTGCATAATCTTGTCCACAGATTTGTTGCAAGAACAGCGCTGTCTCATAATGGCGGTTTCATTGAGAAGTCCGACGAAAAGATGATTGAGCTCAACTTCGAGCAAGAATCCATCTTGTCGGTAGGAGAGCTTGTTGATGGCTACCTGTCTGAAGTAGCTTCGGATCAAGACCTTTCACTGTCTATGTTCGTTGAACTGGCGACTGCCGTGCCAGAGGCGGCTAGGCCTGTTCATGACAACCTGTACTATGCAGTCGATGCATATCTCAAGGTATGTTCAAACATAGAAGGCAAACACTTCGCACGCCTAGCTTGATGTTCAGTTATTGCTGTTGTATTGTAGTACATTGTTTGGATGTTTATACTATGAATGGCAAATCTGTTCTTTCTAAGCAGGAACACCCAGACATAAACAAGTCCGAGAAGAAGAAGATTTGCAGTCTGGTGGATGTCAAGAAGCTCAGCGCAGATGCATCCGCGCACGCCACACAAAACGACCGCCTGCCTCTCCGGTTGGTGGTTCAGGTCCTCTTCTTCCAGCAGCTGAGGGCCGGCCCAAGCAAAGAACTCGCCCTGATTGACAACGGAGAACACGCTTGCACACGGCCTACGCAGGATCAACGTGACCGTGGTGAAAGGCGGATACCGAAGCATCCAAACTCACTGAATAAGCAGGTGACAAGCCTGAGCGCGAGGGAGAGCCAGCAGCACCGGATCAGCGAGCACAGGGGCGGCAGGAACAGCTTTAAAGACCAGCTTGGGGGCCTCCTGCTGCAGTCGCGATCCAGGAGGATCTTTGACAAGCTGTGGAGCAGCAAAGGGCAGGGCGAGCATGGCGGGAAAGGCTCGGAGACGTCTGGTAGCTCGCAGAGCCCACCGTTGTCAGCAAAGCCTGCAGAAGTGAAGCCCTCCCCTCTTCCCCCTCTTAGGAACAGGAGGTACTCTGTTTCTTAGTTTTTTTTTTTTTGGGGGGGGGGGGGGGTTCTCTCCTAGCTTAGGGCTCTGGGATAGGTTGTTGTACAGAAGGTATCAGCTGCTGCCAATCCCTTTTTTTTTTTGTACGCAGATCAATCTGCTGTTCTATGTGATGATCCATGCCGTAGCTTTTACTGCAGTGTAATTTCAACTGGGAGCAAAGATTTACCAGGGCCTGAGTTGTTGAAAATGTTTCAGTGGCAAAAGGTGAAAAGAAAATTCAGCAAAAACTCGTACCTTGAAGAACATGAATTTCATGCGCTACATCACGCAGGACTGCCGTACGGAACCAATCTTACAAAAAAAACGAGAGTATTTCAGTGCAAAAGCAAGTCAATTTGGAACAATGCCGTCAAAACCAAACTACAGTATAAAAAAGAAGACGCAACCACACCATAAGTATGAAAACTGACTAACATAGCAAGGTTCAAATCAAATAATAATAATGGGTAAACGCCGAGACATGATAATCTGGAACAATTCCATATCAGACAATAACTTGGAAGACAGCCCCTTCCACTGGGCAAAGGCGCAAAGCTGATAATTTGTTACTATCTCCTTGCAAGTTCAACATCAGGCCTGCACATTTCGCAGCCAACACAACAGTTTATCTGACTGCTAGTTCATCAGGTTTAGACTAGTAACCACCCCTCAGAGCAAGGACAAGATGGAGGACAGATCCACCCTCGATGTTGTAGTCCTTTGCGGTCTTGTCATCAGCAAGCTGCTTACCAGCATAGATGAGCCTGCAAAGGCGACCAAAATAGCTTCATCAGCATCAGACGTCAGGAAAGCATAACTGGTTTCAAGTAGAATAAGCATTCCGAAGAACAAATAGTAACAGTTGCAGATATAACAAAAAAATCAGCATGGTACCTTTGCTGCACGGGAGGAATGCCTTCTTTCTCTTCAACACGCTCCTTGATCCTGTCAATCGAGTCAGTGGGTTCAATGTCGATCTCGATCTCTTTCCCAGTGAGAGTTTTGACCTTGATCATGGTTCCACCCCTAAGCCTGAGGACCAAATGAAGAGTTGACTCCTTTTGGATGTTGTAGTCAGCCAGCGTGCGTCCATCCTCCAGCTGCTTGCCAGCGAATATCAGTCGCTGTTGATCTGGGGGAATCCCTTCCTTGTCCTGTGACAAGCACAACAACAATACAAAGTTTCTTAGTGCCAAGTAAGTTACTGTAGGTTAGAGCAAGTCAAGGTTGAGACATATAGATAGTTATTTTTTATTCATTTTTATTTAAGACTAAATCTTTGAATAATATTCCATCCTTTTAAATCTCTTTTTACTGCATAGCATTTAAACTTTGGTCTTCTCTGCCTCTCTTCTCATTGCTACCGCCCCTTAGGATCACACTATGCACTGATGCCTCTAAATGTCCCCGTTAAACATGTTCAAACTATGACCTCGGAATAAGAGGATACACTGATAATAAGTTTCAACTTGGTGGACTATATATAGGCTAATAATAGTGGGCCCTTATGGGCCTTAACACCCCTCAAACTCAAGATGAAAGTGTAAGATCTGAAGCATTGAAATTGATTAAATTAAGCCAATATTGATCTATAGGTTGTGCTTTTGTTAAGAAGTATGTCACTTGCAATTCTAAGGACACATATTGAAGAGCAATAGTTTTATGATGCCAATGAGATTGAGTAAAGAAAACATCAACACCAATATGCTTTGTAAGTTCATGCTTTACTAGATCATTTGCAATCTTTATGGCACCCGTGTTGTCACAAAGAAGAGGTGTAGGAGTATAACAAGAGACACCAAGATCTGCTAATAACCATCTTATCTAGATAATCTCTGCAGTAGTAGTAGAAAGAGCTCAAAGTTTGGCCTTGGTACTAGACCGAGAGACAACAACATGCTTCTCAGATTTCCATGCAATAGGTGAGAAACCAAAAAATAACCTGTGATGGAGCAACGAATAGTGTGATCACTCGCCCAAGTTTAAAAGTCAAAACTCCATGAGCGTTTCAACATTTTATCGTTTTAATAACCTTGAAGTGCATCC
This sequence comes from Zea luxurians, assembly GCA_029449295.1. Lineage (NCBI taxonomy): Eukaryota > Viridiplantae > Streptophyta > Magnoliopsida > Poales > Poaceae > Zea > Zea luxurians. The sequence goes on along the minus strand of JAOPSE010000101.1, from coordinate 1,158,067 downwards.
TCGAGGAGAGAGATAACAAATAAAACAGGATCATGATCACCACGAGAGAAATTAGCAGCCCATATTGCAATAACAAACCTCTGAAACCAAGCATGAGGAGCCTATTTCAAACCATATTAAGATTTTTCGAAGATGACAGACATGATCGAAAGAAACATCAACGTCAGGAGGTGAGAGCATATAAGCTTGTTCATACAAATCACCATGGAGAAAAGCATTTTTTAAATCCATCTGAGACATAGTCAAAGAAGAAGATGCAACAACAACAATCAAAGTATGGGCAATAGTCATATGTGCAGCTGGTGCAAAAGTTTCTCCATAACCTATTCTCAAAGTCTGATGAAATCCTCTAGCTACAAGACATGTTTTATAGGGTTCATCAAAACCATCAGATTTGGTCTTAACCTTGAAGACCCATTTACAAGTGATAGGTAAACTATAAGGATGCACTATAAGGTTTGGTCTTAAACTTTTCAAATAGGAAACTATTAAGGATGCCTATCTAGAGTATCCTGCACAGATGTGCATGGAATTAGTGGAAGCATCTATTCTTTTTAGAAGACTAACTTGAAAAGTGTGTGTGTGTGTGTGTGTGTGTGTATATATATATATATATATATATATATATATATATATATATATATATATATATATATATATATATATATATATATATATAGCAATGAAGAAGAGAATGTGCTCTTCTTTGCATATAAATGACCTAATAAGTATTGCCGTGAGTATAAGGAACTTAATTTTTTTCATTGCATATAAGCTGTATCAAATTCTATTGAATGAACCTCACTTTTAAAGGAGACATTGCAGTTGTATTATGAAAGAAATATAAAGATAAGATCTCATTTTAGGCACAGTTGTATTTAAAACCACAAAATTATACATGGTACTAAATAAAAAAAGAGCAGATCTAGCGCTGGCGGCTTACACATGAGTATGAGTGGGGTATAAGAAAGAAATAACCGAGTTAAACTTTATCACTATATTTTTGCAAAGAGGCTGTATCAAACTAGGACGTTTGACTCACTGGAAAGGCGTCTTACCACTGGGCTCACCACTGCCAGGCCTGTACTTCACACATGATACTAAATAAATAGTAAAACTGCGCATGGTACTGAACATAATATAGTGCTTCGTTTGTTCAGGCAGTCAAAACACACAACCATTCGAATATGCTATATTTGCTCAGCCTAGCAATCCAAACAAAACTACCTCAATAGATAATCCCCAAAATTAAACCTCCATATTAATCTGACCCAGATCAATCCAAATAACATCGGGTGAACATCACAACAACTAGGGTAAACTTGGATTGGATCGATCCAACCCTCTACTCGTCGCAGATATAGTCAAACCTTGTGGATTGAGGGTTGAATATCCCACTCATCGTTTGAAGTGGACTGAGGGGGATTGGAGGGGATTAAATCCTCTCCTAAAAAATTTGTATAGGAGGGGATTTAAACCCCTCCAATCCCCCTCAATCCACCCCTAACCGAACAAACCCGTATCCACGATGAGACGCGAGCAAGAACAAGGCTGGGGGCACACACCTGGATTTTGGCCTTGACGTTGTCGACGGTGTCGCTGCTCTCCACCTCGAGGGTGATGGTCTTCCCCGTCAGGGTCTTCACGAAGATCTGCATCTTCTCCTCGCCTCTTCCTCCCTCGCACAGTCGTACTAGACGGTGACGAACTCGAACCTTGTGACACCGAAGCCGAAGAACGCCCAAGAAAATTTCCTTTTTCTTTAATTTGGGTAACTCGGGCTTGGCGCATTAATTTATAGGGGGCGGCGGCGGGGCGGCGTGACTGGGTGCGCTACCACTACTATAATAGCGAATGTTTCAATACAATAGAGTTAGCGACTAAAAATTTACTAATAAAATTAGATAGGTAGCAGATAGCTGGTTAGGGTGTTTAAATGTCTCTAGCTAATTTTTATTACTAATTATATTCTGATATACATAATTATTTCACTTTTTCATAATAAAACAATTAAAGAGATGTTTGAATGCCCTAGAGCTAATAGTTAGTTATCTAAAAATTTGCTAGTGAAATTAACTAGCTAATAAATATTTAACTAACTATTAACTAATTTGTTAAAAATAACTAATAGTAAAACTATTAGCTGGACTATATATATTCAACTAATTTTAATAACTAATTATTAACTTTGTTGCATTCAAACATCCCTAGATATGATTATATACAGACCGAAATAGATTCGGAAAATGGGAAACACTCCCTTTGAATTTAGGCTCCCTTCAGAGTGTTTTTTTGGTTTTATACGTTTTTTCTGTGAAAATGACCTAAATACCATAGAATTTCTACATGATTTTAGTTAAATTACTGTGCTCCAAAAGTGCATTCAACCTTAATTTCTACAAAGTATATAGCAATATTTTTGTTTGCTATGGACGAATTAAAAATTCCCCATTTTCTTCTTCCATTAACTATTATGCATTTATTTTGCTTATAAAAAATCCAAACCCGCATCTACAAGAATAAAATAGTTTGACTTAATAAATCAAAAGTGTTTAAGTGACATTTCTATATACTTCTCTCATATGCAGTCATACATGCGTTAAGCAGTTGGCACTTTTAATGTTCGGCTCAATTAGAGAAAGTAGAAGGTTCACAAAAGAAACACTAGACTATGGCGAGAATGTTCCTCAATAAATAAAAACCAATAGTCCAACATATAGAAATATGAGCAACATCAAAACCTTCTAAAGCCCACCATATAATCTTGAGACGATTTAGAGGTGTTTGATTTCTATAGTCTAAATTTTAGTCACTTTATTTTATTTCTATTTTACAGCATGTTTGTTTGGTTTTAATTTGTATCATCATCTACTATTTCTATAGAGTTTTATCTTTATGGATTGTAGCTGCAGCAATCCGAATAGATAGCTTAGAGCCGTAACGAACAAACTTTAGTCTTAAAATTGTCAAATACGGATATTCAACAATTTAGTAACTAAAATGAAATAAAATAGAGGACCTAAAAATTAGTACATAAAAATTGAACACTCCCTTATTGTATACAATTTGAGTTATCGTCGTAATAACTCGTAACTTTTATTTTGTGCATAGAACAAAAAAAAACATTGAATAAACTAGGGATTTGCGATAATATATAACCCATCTTAATAGTTCGCTACGACGGTAGAAATGATCATGGTCGATTACGTAATGATGATATGTATCGTCATAAAGAAAAAAAGCAGTCCACAACACCAGCACAGAAATCTTTTTGGAAACAAAAAGATGGGTAACAAGAGAGAAAAAGAGAGCTGCAGGCTTCAGATTCGCGCCAAGGTCAGTGCTTACATTCCACGCAATCCTGAAGCAAGAAAAGAAGGAATTTGTGTGCAGAACCAACACAATGTTGGCTGCTGGCATCCACACGATATGAGCACCGGCACCAGCCACCACTGTACCGTGCGTGGCTGAGTGGTGCTGGTAAGTGGATCTATAGAGATAACACTAGTAACAGCCATTGGCAACCTTTGTAGAGGGTAATATCTTCTTCATTCATACATCACTGGATTAAGTGACTGAAAGCTCTAGCCAGTAGAAAACTTTTGCAACAGTTGTTCTATACAGTGTGGTGCTCAATCTCCAAACAGCTCTGTTTTCAAGTCGTCGACTAGTCGTCCGGTCGGTCCTGGGAGCTCGACTTGGGGACCCGACTCGACTTTTATGGCAAGTCGGGCGATTTGTTAACGACTGGAAATTCTCAGTCGACTAGTCGTCGACTTGGTCTAGCAAGTCGACCGACTTGTGCCCCAATTCAGCCTAAAAAGCCCAAAGGCCCATTACACAACATATTTTCTTGATTTAGAAGAAATGCAATGGATGATCTTGATTTAGAAGATATTTAGAGTATCTACTATCTACTATCTATCTAGCTACAGCAGCTTAGCTATCTAATATAGCTTATTTCTTTTCGAGTTTGAACTATATTTTCTTGTTATTTATTTTTCAATTTGAACTATATTTTCTTGTTATTTATTTTTCAATTTGAACTATATGGTCGTTATGACTTATGAGTTTGACTTATCGCTGATTTGGTTAAGTTTGAGGCTTCAAATGAAGTTTGCTGATTTGGTTAAGTTTGAGGCTTTAAATGAGGTAAAACTTGCTGTTTATTTCAGTTTAGTTCAATTTCAGGCTTCAAATGAGATAAAACATGCTCTTTCTTCATATATATAAATGTTATATTGTCTATATGAAGCCATTATATAGACAAAACAACCACTATATTGGTAAGTCGACGACTAGTCGACTGACTTATCGACTAGTCACCAAGTCGGTACCTTATCGACTCGACTTATCGACTTGAAAAGCTTGCCAAACAGTGGACCAAAAAAGCAATTTCCATATACATATGCTCCATAAAATATCAACAAGAATTGCAGATGTGTGCGCCACTAAATGCATTGAAAAAAGATAGAAAACCTCCTGCAAACTGGCAATGTTCATGGGATTTCCTCCTTCCAGTATAGAAATAAAACTGCGAGTTGTTCCTATCACTCTACCAGAAGTCCTTATTCATCACACTGTTCATGATCAAAATCAGATTACTGCAGAAACAGGTGTGTGGAGTTGCTATGATGGAGCACCACGTCAGACGCTGAACCCTTCGGCTCTCAGGCATTTCAGGTGGGCTTCGATGAACTTTCCGCAGGCATCCTCGCCATTCTGCACGATGCAGTCGTCCCTCAGCTTCTTTGTATCTGGGCAAGCACAGCAGATCTTTTTCGGCTTTGACCCAGGTGCAGGAGCTGTTGTGGCAGGTTTCTGCGCTGAATCTGAAGCCTCAGCTTGCACAGATGTAGTGTTCCCCATATCTGGAACAAATTGAAACAGCAATGGATGAATGAATGCATCAGTCAGGATGGCAACGGTTGGATTGTCAACATGAGAGTTTGATGAATGGAAACTTTATACCATGCATGTTTTAAAGAATTGAAATTTCTAGAGAGTTTTTATATGATTACTCAGTTGGATACTGGATTTACACACCAGAATTAACCTAATACATTAACATGGACCCTTTTAGGGACAGAAGACTTTTCGAGGACATTAAAAAATGGTCACCAAACAGGAATACTGGTAAAACATATCTAATTTGGCTGTGTCAATAGTGTCCAGATAACTCAAGTAGTTGAACTAGACAAGTTATGGACTTAAGACAACTAAAAAGTTACAACAAAGGCTGTGCTCAGCGGTGATTTGTAAACAGCTGTAGCGGCTGTTGCTGCTACTTTTCTTCTGCCAACAATAGTAGATGCAAGTATGCTTGCTTGCTGCAGCAAGCAATACCAAACTACCGATTGAGCTGAAAGCAAGGAAAACAATGACAGTTTAAGTAACCAGGCAAAGAAGACACAAAATAATAATAATAATAATGCATTTGTATCGAATCCAATTACACTTTGTTCAGGAAAGTCCTTTATGTAGTAAAAAGGACAGACCCAGTGTCAGAGGCTCCCACACGAGGGAGGTTTGGGAAAGGGATAAACCGAGATGAGCGTTCCCCCGCAAATGCGAAAAGGCTGCTTTGAAACCTGGTGACTTAGTGAGACTCACACCGCTGCACCACCTGTCCTATAATATTTAGATTACCTTGCAATGCCTGATCAGCATTTAGGTATTCCACACGAAACAGAGGCATGCTGTATTCAGGCCGGCATGTATCTTGCAATGCCTGATCAGCACACAGTTTTACTACTTATCCCGTTTAGGGCTAGTTTGGGAACCTCATTTTCCCAAGGGATTTTGGATTTCACTTGGAAAAATGTAAATCCCTTGGGAAAATGGGGTTCCCAAACTAGCCCTTATATGCAATTGTGAACCGCCTTATGGCTTGTTCGGTTATTTTCAATCCATATGGATTGGAGGGGATTTTGACTTACTAGGGATTGAAACCCCCTTAATCCCCCTCAATCCATATGCATTGGGGTATAACCGAACAAGCCCTTATTGGGTTTCAGCAGACTGCAGAGCTTGTACTTCACATATTTATGAAGAGGTCCTATTAATGGCCTGCTCAGAAACGATGAGAAATATCCATTGGCGTTAAGGAATTCCTACAGTTTGGTTATCTGTGCTCGTAATTCAATGACTGTTTGGTTGGTAGGGGTACCTTTCCAAATTTATAAACACAAACTAGCCTAGAGACCTAACATTTTTTTCTGCAACCCCACATAGCATTTGGATGCTGAAATTTTGCTTGTATGGGACCCTAGCCTTCAAGCTAACCCCCGGCAGAATCCTGAAGACAAAAATCGAAGCGACTATTCTCTCCTGCATGCAAACTGACAACGTGAAAAGCAAACCAAATCATAAACCCTTTACCAAGAACAAGCAGCATTATTTGCCACCACTCTGCTAGTCTAACGACACAGTTGCTTGCTAGTTGCTACTAGCAATGAACTGGTGGAGCGAAGTTAGGGTTACCGAATGGAGGTACCTGAAGCCGAACAGGGCGGGCGCAAACTCGAATCTGTTACCCGGATCTGGCTCTAGAATAATCAACAATCTCTCGAAGTCGAAGGGAGAAGCAAAGAAATCGCGCCGCCGCACGCGGAGACCAGAGGGTTCTGGAAAGGACGGTGCGGCGTGGAATAAACGCGACGTCTCACCCCGCCGCCCGTCAAGGCCGTTCGGCCAGGGATTCATCAGATCTGAGCCGTTAGTTTCAGATCGAACGGTGCACAGTCGCTTTCCCAAACTGCCCATGGTTTGCTTCCGGTGGGATCCTCTGTCGGTAGGCTGACGTGTGGGGTCAGGCCGGCCCCACACGTCAGCCACGGCCGTAATACCCGTTAGAACTTGTTAAAACAGTCACATCAACACGAGTACGTTTTTATAATACACTAGTCGGTTATCCGTGCGTTCCGACGGGTCACAACAATATCCACGTAAATTATCCACCAAAAAGATCTCAAGATTTTTTATTGATTGTCTCCGCTCTTCATATAATACTAGGTACACGCCCGTGCGTTGCTACGGAAGTTAAAAATTAGTATAAAACATAGATACTGAACGACAAACAGAGTCAATTTAACACTGGATGACTTTTCGGAGTCGTGAACATAAGGCGTCGCTGACTTCTTGAGTCAATTTAAGTTCTTTATGAAGTGTCTCCTGATTTTGCGTCGCTGACGACGAACTCGGACAGCGTCAACGACTTTTCGGAGTCGTGAACATAAGGCGCACACGAATAGCGAGCTCGGTGAGACTTTCGGCGTCGGTTGCGCGACACACGTGCGGACGACACAACACAAAGCAAGCGATGCAAAAGGAGAAGCGAGCAGAATATATGGCTCTGTTGTGGTGGAGGAAGAAGGTCGTGAACCTGCAATTTATAGAGCAGAGAGGGGCGAGGGCGTCAGGGAAAGAGATCCCTGCTGCCAGTAAGAAACGAGTCCGTCTATTGGAAAAACAAATATGGAGAAGATGGGAGTAATTCACGTGCAAGGGAAGGAGATCAGGAGAGGAAACAAACCTGGCGGCTGCTATGTTTCCTACATATGTTAGCTACTGCAAGGAAACAGATCGAGTACAAAGGGCATGGAAACAGATCGTTGGTGCTGCTACGTTTCTTCATTTGGTATTTCTGAAATTTTCTACATACGTTAAATTCACGTGAAACAGAGAGATTACAGGAGAGATTGATTGCATCTAATCTGGATACATGCCTAATAATCTAGACTTGCCAAAGGAGGAGGACGCGTTCCCGTGATAGCGCGTGACTCGCGGGCGTCCGAGCGCGGCATGCGCGTGGGACACGCCCGTCTGACCTCAATGCTCACAGCAACTCTACATGGAGACATGATAATTAAAAAAATCAAACGCAAAAAAGATCCAGGGCTAAGTATAATGGCTGGGCAGCTCAGTGTCCACAATTAAGGTCTACAATTACATACAGTTCTGGTATCTCTGAAATCATCACATCGATTGAATAAAGTATATACAAGCAGCATAAGAATTGACACTTGCACCATCACTCCCTTCAAAAAATAACGACGCCCTACCATTACTGTCGGCATAATAAGCAGCATCAGTATTTATACTTGCGTCCATCCTGAGTCAGGAGGCACCTATTTTGGCCCTCTAAATCATCTTTTCGTTGTTTGACAGGGTGTATGGAGTTAATGTGTTTAAAAAATGTCTGCAAAAGCATATGATGTAAATACCCGTGCGTTGCAACGGAGAAAAATAGTGTAACAATATCATGTATGGCTGTGTTGTCTCTAGAAGATTTTTCAAAAACTGCAAGAAAACATCTGATCTTTCACCATCAGATACAAAATTGAGAACGTGAGCCACAGCAGAAGCATCAGGGAATAAAGGACATTAATTAATAACATTATATACAACGGTTAACAACACACGTTTGTCAAGCAAGCGCCGAGAAATACCACTCTTCTAGTTGGCGCATTCGCTCTCCGCCCGCCTACGAGTTGGATTGGTTAGAAGTCGGCTTCAGGTTCACGTCCACCATGTCCTCCTACTTCGCCGAGAGCGTCTGCATTCCCGATAGGGCTAAGGCGATCCTGCGGAACAACAATTGCACCTACCTAAATAAGAAATAAACAATAAGGCGCAACAGGGCACATCAAAAAGTCTAAGTGTCTATATCATTACCTCATTGAACACAAGACACAAATAATAAATGAGCAAATTTCCGTATTCCATACCAAATGCCTCCTTGAGGGAAGCATTCTGCGAAAGTAGCTGCCCATACCCCTTTGTGATCCATTCAAGATCAGACCTAAGAGAAGAGTTAGTACATAACTCTTACATAAAAACGAACAATACATATATTATCATCAATCTCGATGTGTGTTGCTACGCTTTTTCTTTGTTTATATGCAAAGGGAGCATTGCTCAATCTAGAGCCAAAGAAATGTAGAAAGGCGCGATTTTATTTTTGGATCAGTGAAATATTCGGTCCTAATAGTAGCACTGAAATAACCTCTAAAAGTCTGATGCCTTACCCATGTTAGCCCAAATATGCCTCAGTCTTGACATAATCTAACCACAACCCCATACAAAATTAGATTAGGCATCAATGCAACAGGAATCAAAATGTGTTCTTTAACCATAAGATAATGTACATAATGACAAAAATCTATCTATACAACAACAAAAAGAAAGGTATAAATTGGAAGCCAACAGAAAGCAAAAACAATGGGTCGTCGTCGAAGAAAAGATCTTGAAATGAAAGAAAACAGCATAGCATAAGCTGAAATGATCTACAAACAAAATGGCTTCTACTGCCCCAAAGATGTCATCTTAAATAAAAAAACAAAGAGGGTGGGGAGTACACCGCTAGTATGCATACTGGTCCTTATCAAGATCAGACCTAAGAAATTCAGCATGGTTGACATCGTGGTTTTCACCAAACTCAATGGAGCGATCCTTAATTTTGAACGAGACATTGAAGAAGCAAGATATTTTTCTCCACCCCAAAAAGGATGACAGATGTGAGCACCATGAAGATTCCATTAACAACTCACAGTGACATTATGTTAAGTGAGCACCTGTTTCATCAAACTTAATTGAGCGATCCTTGATTTCGAACGAGACATTGAAGAAGTAAGATATTTTTCGCCACCCTGAAAAGGATGACATATGTTTTGTGACCAAGAAGAGACTTCAGATGGATATATAGCAGATCTGTCGCAGCTTGATATGTTTTTGACGTCCAGAACTAATACCAATGGTATTGTGTGGATACCTTTATAGTAATGCTTTGAACATTATGATCCATGAATACATCTAAACTAATACCAATTAGTTGAAGTGGCTGGATAGAGACATCCATAACAAAATTCTGATGCATGAATTCAGTGACGAATCATTCCTTTCAGGTGGATCTATTGGTTATTACAGAACACTGACCAAACCAGAAGACAGGTCCGTCCTCATGGTTGCCTGGGAGGTTCAGTGCACTAAATAAATTGGCTTTCCTCAGCAAGTATGTGGTATCCCATGACAAGGTAATAATTATTAGCTTCTAATGGCAGTCGACTAACATGGTGAGCTATTAACTGTTACAAAGGTCTACTGTAGAGATGTGATTGTTAACCTAGTAATTATATGGAGATCAAGTTGTGGATTGAATTGAACAAAATGCTTCCAAATGTGGTTTGGTGAAAGTGCCATCTCGAAAGGCTAGAATACTAATGTTGATGTTTGAGCATAAACTAAGACAAACCATTAGATAAATGATTAAACACTTCTAAAAAATATGATCACTTACATGAACATTGCCCACTCCTAGTCTTTCTAATGACGAAAAGTTTTGAGCCGATTGGGCAGATTTGTTGGTAGGGAGGTAGCTAGGGCACCACCAATTGCAGCAACTGGGAGGAGAACCGGAAGCAACACAATCCTGTGTACACCAAGATCGATAGCCTTGGTACATCAAGGACAAGTAAAAAAAAGAATGATCATATTTTGCTAATAGTTGAAGAAAATTCGCCCAAAAAATCTACCAAACCCAAACCACCAAACCGAATCCTAACTATATCTTTTCAACAGCCTCTCTCCTGCAAAATCGTGCAACCCACATCTGTAGAATACCACCATACTGTAACCTCACAAAGCAACCCGCACACCCCAATCCAAGAGTAAACTGAATAATTGACTTCCCCCTCCATGAATATCCTAGAGTCCACAGCGCATGCATAAAGTCATAAACAGTAGTGCATGACAATGCTGCTATTTTATCATAAAAAGTGACCAATCAATTCAAACATGTTGAATTTTAGTAATTGAAAATACGAGTCATTACACCTTATTCATTTGGATCTGACACAACAGTTCAACATTCCAAAATGCTCCATCAGATTCAGACAAACAAAACTGGTGCAAACCCGAATGGAATCCTCCTGCAGATTGTGACGCTGCTCAGAGGAACTTCCTATACGGCCGCCCGACATCCTCATCCTGCATATGCTGCATCCAAACCAGTAGGTACGAATAAAAAATCAGTCTTAGGGTTTGGGCAAAGGAGGGAGGGACAACGGAACAACAATAGGGGCTCTTCTGTCCTCCAATCTCTGTGTCTCCACTGGTAAAACATAACTGGGAAGGAAGACAACCCAAAACCCGTGATAAATATGTCAGTCCAGGATCCATTAAGTCTGTGCATCCTAGGAGTAAGTGGGACGATTATCAAAAGATCTTAATAATATGGGCAGTAAAGTTGAGGTAAATTACTCAGCTTTCGGACTCTTCTTTCTTCTAACTGATTCTCCCTCTCTCTCCTTCCTGATCAAAAGAATAAACAACCATGAAACAGAAAATACAGTGTAATGCTAGCTTACATCGAAAATGTTTAAAGAGTAATGCTATCTTACATCGAAAATACAGTGTTCCTGTCTGCATATCAGTCATTCCTATCAATATCATCAAACCTCTGACGAAACTGTACATAACAGACATTCCTATCAATAAGGAAGCATGTAGCTTCTCGAAGAGCCTTGCTATATACTAATGTAGTGGTCACATTTAACATGTATTGCCCATTAGTAAGGACAGTCACGAACCTGCAGAAAACATTAAACCTCCATTGCGAAGGAGCTCGACGTGTCCCACACCACCACGCGCAGGAGCTCCAGCGCCTCCTCCATCATCTCTGGCTACGGACGTGTAGAGGTGTTTCTCGCCTCCCAGAGCTGTCCCACACCACCTCGCACAGCCGCTCCAGCGCCTCCTCCCTCATCTCCGGCGGCGGCGGCCTCTGGGTTGAAGCGACAACACATGCGTCAGGCAAGCCTGCGAGGCCTTGGGCCCACCGTAGAGGTCCTGCTTCCAACGCGAGAAGGCTGTTGCAAAGGGGACCCGCCGGTTAACATCGCGTGCGTAGATGAGGACGGGCGGGCGTGGAGCAGTTGCAGCTCCCGGGGCATCCTACTTCTCGCGACCCTGGGGTTGAAGCGGGCGACTGGCGCGGAGAACGTGAGGGCGTGGGCGTGGGCGCGCGGAAGAGGATGAGGACGGGGATGGGCCACCAAACGCAGATCTGACCTGACCCAAAAGCGGACGGCGGTGGAGATCGTGGGCGGGGCCGTGCGGATGAGGACGGGCCGCCAAACGCAGATCTGACCTGAACCAAGTGCGGACGACGGCGGAGATCACGAGCGAGGGTGGTGAAGACGCGGCAGAAGAGATCGCTGGAGAGCGTGGGCGAGGGCAGGTGGGGCGCGGTTGTGGACGGGGGCGGAGGCGAGGGCACCATGGCACCGGGAGCTGCGGGCATCACGCTGGGGGGAGGGAGAGGGGGCGCGGGCATCGCGGCGTCGGGGAGGAGGGACAATCGCGGCGCCGATACGGGATCTGCGCGCTTGGGGACTGGGGAAGATCGCGGAGGGGAGAGAGGGCAGAACCGTGCACCACACGGCGATGTGGACGTCTACAATAGAGCCTTATAGAGTAGTAATAGATTTTTTATGAACGATACCAAAGGCAGCAAATCAAAGACCCCATCCCTCGCCTACTCCACTTCCAGGGTTTTGTAGAGCAGGAGTGGAAGGGAAGAGGCGGACATACCTTGTCGGAGAGGAAATCTCCGGCCGGGTGGCAGAGTGCACCCGCCCTAAATCCTAAGATGAGGAGGGGGCCTAAGTGTTCTGCTTGTTGTGAGATTTGGGGATGAACACAAGAACACGCAAGAGTTTAGAGTGGTTCGGGCCACCGGAGCGTAATACCCTACTCCACTATGTGTTGTATTGCTCGTGAGCTTGAGTTGTGTCTTGGAAGACTTGGGTCTGAGAGTCTGAGTGAGTGTGTAAGCTTGTGTTGTAACGTAGTGTGACCTCCCTTTTATAGTTCAAGGGGGGCACATACAAGGATACTGAGCCCCGACATGTAGGCCCAGGGACAAAACGGGTATAGTACTTGGAGCCATTAATCCAGTGCAATCTCCTCATGCCCTGATATCTGCGATCTCTGTAGTATTGGCTTGTAGCAGAAGTTTCCCTGGCAACGTACAAGTCATGATGACCATGGCACGCGCGGTGGTATGGGTGCACGCCCGCTGTCTGATTGGGCAGGCATGTCGCCTGTAGGGTGGCCTGGTCGTCGCCTGCCAGCGGAGTGGACGGAGCACATTAAATGCCGAGGCGGCACATCACCTGTCAGAAGGGCAGACAGGCGGCGTGTCTTTTCCGCAATAATTGTAAAGATCGCGTGGCCCAGAGGCCTTATGTCAGACTCCGCCCGCTGGCTTACGTCACGGGCTCTAGGCCACGTGGCAGCATCGGGTCTCCGCCTGAGCGGGGAGCGGAAGCGCCCTGATCAAAGTCCTGACAAGCGTAAGTGCCGGACCCATGTACGTCTCTGACCTAGGTCAGGATATTCACCGTCCCAGGATCTTGCCGTGGGTGGCCCGGACCTCACTTAGTGGGGTCCGGGTCCCATACGGGATATCGTGGAGGCCCTGGGTCGTACCCGGGGGTCCGGGCTATGTATGACAGGGTCCGGCACTTTCCATGGGGGTCTAGATCCACTGGTGATATCGTGGTATATGCCACTTTCTCTGGACACATGGAGGCCCCCGGAGTCGTCCATGTGGTGGGATCGGACGCTGTTTATCACGCGTCTAGGGATAGACACGTGGGTACCATGCCTTCACACTATAGCATGGGGTACCCCTGTTCTAGGGTACCGACAGTGGCCCCCGGGCCCACCTCAGGGGAGGTTACAAGCCTGCAGGTGGGGCCAAAGCCCGATTAGTGATTTGCGTGCCATTTTCGGGCACTTGCTGACGTATTTACCGCCATCCCGCCTTCGGTCATGCCGCCTGCCACATCTGTTCCCGCAGCTGACAGGTACGTGGCCCCCACGCCTGGCGGTTTTGTCGGGCCGCGCGTGGGGCGTCTCGCTGCTGCCGCCTAAGTTAAAAATATTCCTCAGCGGCCCCTAGGCGACGTGCGGTTTGTGTGCGAGGTTTGCTCCTGGGATGACGGTTCGCCTTCTCCGTGTTCGGAGGCCGGTACTCCAGGTGCGTTACATGTGGACCCGGGCCCCCATGTCAGGGTCAGGGTTACTGCGAGCGCTAGGTGCGCGTCAGATGTGATTTCCCGGGGTGCAAGCGGGGGAGCCCTCTTTGAAAAGGGGATTCATCCCGTGGCCAGCAGTTACGCTTCCGCACTTTATCACACCCGGTTTTAGAAGGCAAACCGAATGTGAACCATGTACGTTCCAGGATCAGCAATTCACGTACACAGCAGTTACATAACATGGACATCATCACACAGTGCTCAAATAGTATTAAAAAGGGAAATAATAGTCGATTACATCATATGTCTGAGACATCCATATAGTCTTTACAATAAATCAAAGTGCGGAAAAGAAACGTAGATAAACGCGGCCTTCACAGGCAGCCGACTGGGGGTTGCCGCTAACCCACGCCTAGAACTCGTCGTAGTCTTGGAACTCCTGGAAGTCTCCTTCCACGACTTCATCTTCTCCTGAGCGGTGGTTGAAATGTGGACAACCTGGGGAAGGGGGGGTTGGTGTGTAGAGCAAGGGTGAGTACACAACATACTCAGCAAGTGTCCTATTTGGCTGTAGTGGACTAGCTTTATGTGGGGGGTAAGTCAAGCAGTGGCTTTTAGTTGGTCAGATTATTATTACTAGTAGAGAAAGCCGGGTTTTAGATTTAGCCCACGTTATTAACCCAAACGTACTCCTTTCCAAATGGAAAGAGTACCACTTACCATTACCAGAGTCATTACCAAGAACCATCAACCTCGTTGCCACCTGTAATCCGAACATCTCTGAATGAGTACCACTAATCACTGGAGATCCCTTGGCCGCTCATAACCGCGAGCACGGCTGATATATTAGTTTTCAAACACTCTGCAGAGGTTGTGCACTTTACCCACAAGTCGTGATTCCCTTTCTGCCCGGAGATCACGACTCTCCATTGATCACTACCAAGGTGACCCAGTAGGGCATCACTACGTAGCCTTTACAAAGATTCCCCGGGGCTGTAGCCGCCCGTTAGGTTTCCTAAATGTACCGCACTCCTGCCCAAGGGACAAATCAACCTTGGCAGAGCGAGCCGCATACACCGAGCCCCATTGACGGCACGACGGCTAAGCGAACTACACCCCGGTTCCTCTAATTACTCAGCTAAGGGCGTCCCACTCCACCCTCATGGTTGCACTGTTTTCCTGGGCAGTCATCCAACGAACAGGTCCTTACAGAGAGGCACTCGAGAAACCGCTCGAGCCCCCTTAAATGCCACAAGTATAGTATCATAAATAAGAGGGAAAACAGCGTATCATAGATAATTCTCATCATGTTAATTGATTAGTGTCGGTGTTTCGACCCCGGGGGGGTCCCTGGACCGACGAGTAAATTGTCGCTGCGTGTCCCAGCCCAGATGGGTCGGCACGAGACGGAACACAAGGGGGTAAACAATGAGGGGAACCGCGGCTCGTGTTGTCCTGCGCCCAGGGCGGATGCGCTTGCAGTAGGGGGTTACAAGCGTTCGCGAGGGAGAGAGAGAGAGCCTGCTCGTCAGCCCGTCCTCCCGCGCGGCCACCTTTTTTACGTACGAGGGCCCTGGACCTTCCTTTTATAGACATAAGGAGAGGGCCCAGGTGTACAATGGGGGGTGTAGCAGTGTGCTAACGTGTCCGGCAGAGAGGAGCCAGAGTCCTATGTACATGCCGACGTGGCTGTCGGAGAGGTGTTGGTGCCCTGTTCATGTGACGTCATGGCCGTCGGAGGAGCGCTGAAACCCTGTAGAAGCACAGCTGTCGGGGCTGTCAGGACCTTGCTGACGTCTTCTTGCTTCCGTAGGGGGCTGAGAACCGCCGTCGTCATGGAGCACGCGGGGTGTCATTATTACTTGTTTTACCGGGGCGAGCCAGATGGGACGTCGGTCTTATTCCCCGTAGCCTGAGCTAGCTAGGGGTAGGGTAATGATGTGCCACCCCCCTGCGACGTGGTTGGCCCAAGCCCAAGGTCGGGCGAGGCGGAGGCTCCTCCGAGGTCGAGGTTGAGTCCGAGCCCTAGGGTCGGGTGAGGCGGAGCTTCCTATGGCGCCCGAGGCTGGACTTGGCTGCTGTCAGCCTCACCCGGGCGGGTGGCACAGCATTCGGAGTAGTGCAGGCGGCGCTGTTTTCCTGTCAGGCCAGTTAGTGGAGGGGCGAAGTGACTGCGGTCACTTCGGCCTTGTCGACTGAGGAGCGCGCGTCAGGATAAGGTGTCAGGCGATCCTTGCATTGAATGCTCCTGTGATGCGGTCGGTTGGCATGGCGATCTGGCCAAGGTTGCTTCACTGCAAAGCCTACCCGAGCTGGGCCTCGGGCGAGTCGAAGGTGCGCCCGTTACTTGAGGTGCCCTCGGGCGAGGCGTGAATCTGCCTTGGTCTACTGTTCCTGCCCGAGGCTGGGCTCGGGCGAGGCGAGATCGTGTCCCTTGAGTGGACGGAGCCTTGACCTGAATTGCGCCCATCAGGCCTTTGCAGCTTTGTGCTGATGGTGGTTACCAGCCAAGTTTAGGAGTCTTGGGGGTACCTGAAAGTTGCCTAGAGGGGGGGTGAATAGGCAAGTTAAAACTTTTTCAACAAAAACTAGAAGCAAACTGGGTAAAACTGAATTGATCTCGAAATTCACCCAGTTAACTTTGGAAATGAGATGTTCTA
Organism: Zea luxurians; assembly: GCA_029449295.1. Lineage (NCBI taxonomy): Eukaryota > Viridiplantae > Streptophyta > Magnoliopsida > Poales > Poaceae > Zea > Zea luxurians. Next base: position 1,141,365 of record JAOPSE010000101.1, on the reverse strand, counting down.
GTTGATCCACAGGGTTCAAAATAGTAGATATGAGAAGGGCACTTCTCAAAATCCACACACCAAATATATATAAACAAATCTTCCACGCAATGGTGAGAGAACGAAGAACACAAACAAACACAATGAGCAAGAACACAAGAGACACAAGATTTATCCCGAGGTTCGGTCACACCACCAAGGTGCCCTACTTCCTCGTTGAGGCGCCCACAAAGAGCCGGGTCTCTTTCAACCCTAATCCTCCCTTTGCCGACCACAAAGGTCAAGCTCACACACTAATCTTTGCTCAAACGAGCGGGTAATACAAACTTTCTTGTGGTCTTCCACAAGATTTGGAGACTCACAAGAGACACCTAGTCGTCTAGGAGCTAGAAGCTCCAAGAGTAATGAATCCACAAAGAACTCGATGTAGTACCAAAGCTCGAATGAAGAAGAAGAGCAAGAGAGATTTAGAGATGAAGCACAAAACCGCAGCTCTCAAGCTCACTCAAAGATTTCTCTCCAAAGATTTGAAATGGGAGAGGCAAGAGGTGTGTGAGAGAGAGAGGGAGGTGTTTCTTGGGTTAGAAATGGAGTTCAAATCGTGCTCTTGGCTTTGGGGAGAGAGGTAGGAGGTAGTATATATAGGTGGAGCTCAAAACTAGCCGTTGGGCAGAATTTTCTGCCTGAGGGCGGTTGAGCCTCCCCCTAGGGCGGTTGAGCCTCCCCTGGCAGGCCTGGCAGCCTGTCTGCCAGTCTGACTGGCAGACTGACGCGCAGACTGACCTGCAGACTGGTCAAGTTGACCAAGACCGGTTGAACCGCCCAGGGGGGGGGCGGTTGAACCGCCCCTGACACTTCTGGCGACCTGTTTGCCAGTCTGACTGGCAGACTACAGAACAGAGGTCAGAGGGGTCAGAGACCAGCTGAACTGCCCCTCAGGACCAGTTCAACTGGTCTTGACCAGTGAGTTTAGGAGAGAAAACCCCAGCTCAACTGCCCGGAGGCAAGTTCAGCTGGTGTATGGTCAAAGAGGTTCACAGCTGAAGTTGAGTTCAGCTGAAGTTCAGCCCAGCTGAAAAGCTCAGCTGCAGCTGAAGAAGCTCAACTCAGCTGAAGTTCAGCTCAGCTGAAAAGCTCAGCTGTAGCTGAAGAAGCTCAGCTCAGCTGAAGTCTAGCTCAGCTGAAAAGCTCAGCTGCAACTGAAGGAGCTCAGCTCAGCTGAAGTCCAGCTCAGCTGAAAAGCTCAGCTGCAGCTGAACAAGTTCAACTGCTTTTCAGCAAGAACACTCTAGGTTTCTCAAACCTAACCAAGGTCAACCAAAGAATTTTAAAGAGATTTTTGCTTTTCAAAAAATAGCTTTTGAATATAGAGGTTTGAGCTTTGGCAAACACCAACCTTCTTTTTGGATCCCCCTTTATAGTACGACGATTCCTATACTCAAGTTAAATAAAATTAATTAAGAAAAGTCCTTGAGTAATTGGCGTCTCATGTGTGATTTCTCCAAGGCGTTGCTTCATAAGGATCACAAACATCTTTGTATCACCTTTTGAAGCAAACACAAATCAAACCCTGTGACTTGTACCATATCACCATATGTGAGTTCAAATCATGGCTTCAAGTCACCGTACTGATGCATCAACATGTTATAACTCTTCATAGCTGATTAGTTCATCGACTTAGTGCAAGTACTCTCTTCTTCACCTTAGCCATGGTACCTCGGCCTACAAGCCGTCGCTTGACCTTCACCTTCGCTTAGTTCCTCGAAGCCCTTTCCTTGCTATCTTCACCCTATCAAGCCATTCTTGAGTCACATCAAATTGAGCATCCATTGAGAGAATCATTTCTTCAATATTGTGAACCTTGCTTGAATGTCTTCTAGATATAATTGTTAAGACCAATCAAGCTCTAGTTTGATTCTCATAGAAGCATATATGGACTAATAGTAATATGGTCAAGCCAATTCACGATTCCTCATATCTTATCCACTTTGGCTTAACCAGTCCTCTTAATCACTTTATCCTCTATTCCGATCATATGTATGTAGTGATTTCTCAGGTCTTGTCCATATATATAAACCAATATAGAGACCATATTATATCCATTTGCATTGTCTCACTGGTTATTTGACCTTGTGTTGAACCTTGTTCATTGATCATTATACACTATTCAAGTATGTTCATACCGAATTTCCTGTTCAACACTTAGCAAACTTGTTAGACCTTTAAATGTGTTGTTATCCAAATCACCAAAACTCACAAAAGGGATGAATGCACTGTCAATCTCCCCCTTTTTGGTGATTGATGACAACACATTTAAAGCTTACATAAGATTTGATAAATAAGATTTTGAATCCTATGATATAGTTTCCTCCCCCTAAATATATGCATTTCAGAAAATAACAATTTTGTACTCAAATGCCAAAAGCACATATTTAGGTCAAAGTATAGACAACTTATATCATACTATTCATGGGGTGCAGTGTGTCATAAAATAAATGTGATGCTCATGACATAGTATGCACTCATCAATTTTCTACATCTTATGTTTTTCTTATGATTCCCCCTTTTGTTAATTATTTCTCCCCTTTTTCAAAAGTCTTCTTACACTTAGTTACATAAGACTAAAGGTAAGCTTTAATGCAAAATTTCTCCCCCTTTGTCATACATCTCCAAAAAGGATACAAAGAATATAAAGGGTAGAAATTATGAATAAGCATGATGTGAACACACTATCATGAAGAGGGTCCTTAGATGGCACAAAGGTAATGGAGAAGTGTCATAAGTGATGTACCTTTGTGTTTTACCTTTTCAAAGGGGTGTTCCACACTTGTGTTGTATTTAGAGTTCATTTTGCAATCCCTTGTTGGCATAATTGTGACATAGGTCCAAGATATCAAATGAATATTGTCATACTAATTGAAAGATAAATCTTGATACCTGGAGTCTAGATGTCACCTAGCATTTTCTTATCATAACAAGAGGCAGCATGAAAATTGCACAAGTATGAATTATACAACTAGTGATCATGTACGAAAAATATCAATTGAAAACCACCAATTGATACAATTTGATAGATAATCAGATCACTAATTGCATATTACACTAAGTTCTCCTCAAGTTTTAGTGCACACATATATATGAAGTCAATTGATACCTGTTGAGAGTACTTATTTGCAACTTAAAGTACCATTGGCATAAAAAGAGTATCAATTGAACATAATCATGCAACATAAGGAACATGTGCACTATTTAATCAATTAAGTTCTAGACAAGAGAATTTATAAGCTTTGCTACTTCAGACATTTGCAATCCAAAAAGATGTGATACATGTTTACCAGTTTTAGATGATGTTGGAGTAGCATATAAAAGAGAAACTCATTCCCTTATGAAATGTATAAAAGATACATTTATTGGAGCAAAGAATCTTTGATACCCATCAAAATTTGCAGTGGAAGCGATTGTCTTTGCTTGAAGATTCCTTTCTAATTTGAGACTACACACATAATAGACTTGAAAATGAAGTTAGTCTCAAAGATTCAAATTATAGACCATTCTCCCCCTAAATGTGTGCATACAAGTGATGAATACTTGTTTAGCTTATGCACTTGGACTTGTGAGGCCCGGGGATTAAGTTCTACAATTTGAACCTTGGTACAAATAAGATATAAACAAGTGAAATTGTACCAATTTAAGGAATTACTCATAATCAAAAGGTATACTAATAGACATGATATGCAATATTTTAAGCCAAGATTCTTGAGAAGTTAGCATGTTTGACTCATACCTCACTAAGATGACTTAAGACTAACTTATGATATCACCACAAGAGGTATTAATCAAATATCTAGAGATTCTTTAATCGTCACCACAAGTGCAACCTTATGATGTGACTTAAGATATTGCATATACATGCACACACTAGCATGTAAGAGCCTAGATACACAAATGTAATACAATAATTCATGGAGTGACACACCTTTGTTCTACGCCACATGGTCTCCATTATAATCATGAATTTCCATCTTAGCTTTTGATAGGCTTGACATTTCAAAGAGAAACTTATCCTCTTTAAACGATCAAGAGAAACTCATTCTCTTCAAAGAACTACACAAATTCACTAAAAGAAAATGTTAGTCTTTAAGGACACAAGATATAGAATGAGCTCCCCCTAAATGTATGCATCAAGTACTCGAATTACTTGTAACATGCACTTGATTCAATTAAGATTCTTAGAGGAGTTCATCATATATCTTGGTCAAGGCATAATATATTTGAAACAATTGAATTTATGCTAGAGAACACCTATCGTTCCCCAATAGAACTAATCCATGGGGTGACATGTGGTAAATATTTGATCATTTCCTTGGAACCACTCATCCTCATTTGATGTTCTCCAAGGCGTGAGACTACACAATCATGAACTTGAAAGAAATCATTAGTCTCACAAGATATAGGCTAAACTCTCCCTCAATTTGTGCATGCAAGAGTACACAAAGTACACTTATGCACATCAATAATACGAGGTTAAAGGAGATGTTTGCACTATATCTTGGTTTAACATAACATGTTTTACATAGATGATGAAAATTAAACCAATTGAAAGTTTAAGAACTTAAAGTATATCAATTGAAATTCTGAAGGGTAAAGCATGCTAATATGAACCTCAAACCTCATAATGAAGGATATTATATAAACATATCGCTACATCTTCATTATTTGGTTAACAAAATAGTTCAACTTCCTTCTTGATTCACTGTGATTTCTTTTCTCATTATGATTTCATCCAACCAAGTGATCTTGAACTTCATTCATCTTGGCATAGTTCAATCATACATGATATGAGACCCATTGAAACTCAATGATTGAAATAACCAAGACTCTTATATCCGTAGATTTTGAATCCATCTTGAAAGCACTTGGAAGGACCTTGTTCAAACACTTAGAACAGAGAGCATTAAAAACACATGGGAAGGTTTCACAAATGATGATGCTTATATGAGGATGAAAATGAACCATCATTCTTGAAACCCAAAAGGATAGACTAAATTCCTTTAAATTAGTGCACACATATAGTTGATGTCAAAGTTATATGCACTATTGAACATTTTATATTGCAAGGAATTTAACCTATACTATGGTACATCCCACTAAGGATAGAATACTAAAACAACTGAGGAAGAGGAAGTTTTCATACCTTGGCCTCTTATCAACTTCATCTTACTTTAGTTGAATAATATTCTTTAAGCTTGTGATTTATCCAATTTAAAACAAGCACCATCTCTTAACATAGATTTTCTATGGATAAACTCAACACAAGAGATGACATTAGTAGCACAAGCACTAGTTTCTTATTTAGCAACCCTTTATATGTGGAAGACAAGCATGTTGCTAAAATAGAGAAACATCATAAAATGGACTAAATTTCCTTGAACCCTCATGCAAAATATATTTTGAATGACATGGATAATATGCATGGTTATTCAATGAAGTCTAAAGGGATGACTTAATCCATATTATGGTGAGTGTATAAGGAAGAATCAAATCCAAATTAACTAGATAGAGAATACGTCACATAATTTTGGATTGTTCACCATATGATAATATTCATTCATCTTCCAATTTGACCTTTATTTCATAATCAACAACTGATGTATATCCTCAAGTGCTTCTTTTTCCTTAGTGGCTACACAAGTCACAAAAGAGATAAGATTTGAAAATAATATGCACTTGAGATTAAGTTGTTACCACCCTTGCTACTATCTCCAAATATGATTTATACATTAAATATCGAGCACCCAACTTAATCCATTGAAGGTGTGATCCTGCAAAACAAGTTTAAGCTTCATATCTTGGTACCCAATTTGAATTGGGTCCTTTGAGATTAGTAGAAAGAGCCTTGAGTACCCACACAATCCTTATTGTGACCTTTCCCTTTGTGCAGGCACCCAAATATACTTGACAACCATCTTATATGGTTTCAAGTCAATATTTAATCACATAGACAAAAGCTAGAGTTAAGAATAGGAGCCTTTTCTCCTTTTCTTGATACATCATTGTGTTGCCTTCTTGATGATGAATCTAGCTTGACCTTGGGTGCACCTAGCTTATCAAGGTTAGTCACACAAGCATTCATATCATGAAGACAAGTTATGCATGGAATTTACAACTTAATGATCTAATTCAATGTGAAGCATATGGATACCGGTTGAAGTAGATTTCTAAGATATCAAAATATGGGTTTCCAAAATTTAGAGAGTATGGATCACTAATTGTACCTTTTACAGTTTAAAAATCATATCCATGTTAGTGCATATGTATGTGATGAATATCAACAAAAAGGATTCTTATGCACTTTTAGATTTAACGATAAGAGTATTATAAATTGCATCAAGAGTAGCTATTTGGAAGACAAAGATTACAATCCATATGAATGAGATACAAATTTACCATTTTGGATTGTCTTAGCATAGCTTACTCAAGGGAAACTTATTCTCTATGACACAAGATATATAATGTTCTCCCACTAGATATGTGCATTAAGTATTTGAATGACTTGGCACATGCACTTTCAATTCAGTTAAGAGTCTCATGGGGAGTACATTACATATCATGGTCAAGGCATGACAAATTTGCAATGAATTAACTTATGCCTAAGAATACTTACCACCATATAAATGTACCATTTGTTATACCAATTTGACAGATCTTACTATCTGTGGTGGTGTCATCTAAGTATTCTTCTTTTCTTCATTTGTGGAGACTTCCTTCTTTAGCTTGTTATCCCTTTTCCTTTTAGAACTAGTCGAAAAGCACTTTGAAAAGAGGTATTAGTAGTACAAGGAAGTATTTAATGAATGATGATATTTATATATGAATGGCAAGTAAATCATCATTTATGAGACATAAAGGCATAAATTAAATTCCTTTTAAATTAATGCACATGGATGAGTGAATTAATAATATGCACCAATTTACAAATTTAAGCCAAAAAGAATTTATCTTTCATATTGACATTCCTTTCCATAGAATATATTATTACCAATTGAAAGAATGCCACTTGGAAGGAATTACTATTGATCAACTACCAATTGAAGCAATTTGTTCCATACCTTTGCCTTGAGCATTCCTAATCTTTCTTTTAGGTGAAGATTAACCTTTAATGCTTGTGATTTTACCAATGAAAGAGCACAATCTCTACTTATGAATTTCCATGAAATATCTTAAAAGAGATTGTATTAGTAACACAAGCAATAGTTTCCTATTTAGCAACCTCTAGTATATGAATGACAAGAAGGTTACTGAAACAAGGAAACCTCATGATATGAACTAAATTACCCTTACAAGCATCATGCATAACATAAATTGAAACAAGATAAAAGTAGCATGATTGTTTAATTAAGTTTACATGGCAAGTTTAATTCATAGCATGGTGAGTGATTAATGTAGAAGACTCAAAACCAATTTAAGAATGAATGAATACATCACATAGTATTGGTTCGATCTTCTTTGAATGTTGAATGGCACACTCCATTTGGGAAACACATTCTCATGTTGTGAGACTACATAAACACTTGGTAGAAACATTAGTCTCACAACTCTAGTCATATAGAGAATTCCCTTTTAGTAAGTGCTTTAAGAATTTGAATTTCTTACTTAGCACTCTATTCATTTAAGAACATGGGATAATACTCTTTATGTCTAGGCCATGGCAATAATATGATGATTAACTTGAAATATGCCACAAGATACATACAACCAATCTAGAGCATGTAGATTGTCATAATATAAAAATATGAACTTGCAATCTACCATATAATTAAATCCTTTCCAAAGCAAGGTAAAATCTTTTAAGTTCATTCTCAAGTGCTTCATTTTTCCTATGTGGCTACAAAAGACACAAAGGAATATACCAATTAAAAGCAATGTGCACTTAAGAATTAATTGTTACCATCCTTTGGATATCACTTGGTTGTAGGCCTTTTGCTTGATTCCCACAAAGGTTAATCCTTATTCCCTACAACATAAGTTCTTGCTAGATATGAATATGAAGTTAGTGATATAACAACTCAATTCATCTTTGGGTCAATCTTAAAGGATAGACAATGTAAGATTGAAAGCTTGAGATAAGAATTGAGTTGAACCGCTCAAGCACCCCAAAGCTTCATATCATCTCTGGGTACCTGCAAAACTTATTAAGTACATTTTGGTACCCATCTCATGATAGGTCCATCAAGGTTAGCCAATAAGGACTTAGGCACCCAAATAGCCTTGGTCCTAGAATGTGGTGAACTCATCACCTTTCTAGCACAAGAGTCAAATTTGGGTCTCCTAAGCATATTTGAATGTATTGACAAGTTAGGCTTAGGAGTTTTACCCTTTGGACAAACCTTGAATAGATGACCTCTTTCACGGCAATTGTAGCAAATGCGGTGCTTATCCTTGCAATGCATTTGCCTTTTGCTTTCATCCTTCTTGATGGTCATCTTTCTTGATCGTGCAAGGTCTTGGTTCTTCATGCGGGGGCATGAACCAATTTCATGACCCTTCTCCTTGCATCCATAGCACCTCCTATCGCTTCTCTTTGATCTTTCTTTGTTGAAGCACATAGGTACATTGTTAGAGCAAATAATATGAGCATTAATTTTCTTACCTTGAGTCTTGCTCATGTCCTTCTTGGAAAGCTTGGTATTCTTTTGAAGGGGTTTTGTGCATGCTACGGTTGTCCCCTTCTCAAGCTTTTTCACCATATTATCACGGTTATCTTGAGAAGGTTGAGCATGACACTTTCCCTTCAAAATAGTTAAGCTCCTTCTTAGCCTTCCAACTTCTTCCTTGAGCTCTTTATTTTCTTGTGTGATAGAAATATCACTAATTCCTGAAATTTCTAGCTCAATGGAAGATTGGCTTTCTTGAGAGCAACATTTGTTAGCACATGATAATATAGTTTCTACTTGAGTACATGTGCATATGTGAGGTTGGTATGATTTAAAATTAGTTAACACAACCTCATGAGCCATTTCTAACATGATATGTGAATCCATAAATTTATTATGAGAGCACACAAGCATATCATGTTTTTCTTGTAAAGCTAGATTTTCAATGTTTAGCTTTTCTACCGTGTTCTTGAGCATAACATTTTTATTTTCTAATTGAGCAATATATGATGAATGATTAATAGCTTTAATTTGCTCAATTGAAATGTCTTCATACCTTTGGACCAAATCATCATGAGAGCACTTTAGCTTCTCATGCTCTTTGGTCAACTTCTCCAAGTCTTTGATTTTTTCGATGAGGATATCTTCTTGCTTATGAAGAATTTCCTTTTGTTCTTCCGCTCTTTTCATGAGTTTGAGCAAGCTCATCCGGTTCTTCTTACTTAGTTGAGCGAAGAATTTTTGAAGATCATCCTCATCTTCACTATCACTTTCATGCTCCTCCTCATCCTCACTTTCGCTTCCACTGTCACTCCCATTAGCAATAAAGCACATATGAGAAGTGGATTTGAAAGACGAACCTTGTGAAGAGGTGGATTCGTCGTTTGGTCTCCATCGATCATTTTCTTCTTCAATTTTGTTCTTCGCCTCATCTTCCTTCATTTTGAGGAACATCCTTTCGGCGATTCTCATGGCAAGATCTATTGCCCTAAGATCAACATCTGCACCAAAAGATGAAGTCGAGACAACCTCAACATTTTCAAGCTTAGAAGCACTTTCGTTTCTTAGTCCCCCCGACATGATCTTTCCTCACGCGGTTAAGCGTTAGAACGAGGATTAGGCTTTGATACCAATTGAAAGTTGCCTAGAGGGGGGGTGAATAGGCAAGTTAAAACTTTTTCAACAAAAACTAGAAGCAAACTGGGTAAAACTGAATTGATCTCGAAATTCACCCAGTTAACTTTGGAAATGAGATGTTCTAGTTGATCCACAGGGTTCAAAATAGTAGATATGAGAAGGGCACTTCTCAAAATCCACACACCAAATATATATAAACAAATCTTCCACGCAATGGTGAGAGAACGAAGAACACAAACAAACACAATGAGCAAGAACACAAGAGACACAAGATTTATCCCGAGGTTCGGTCACACCACCAAGGTGCCCTACTTCCTCGTTGAGGCGCCCACAAAGAGCCGGGTCTCTTTCAACCCTAATCCTCCCTTTGCCGACCACAAAGGTCAAGCTCACACACTAATCTTTGCTCAAACGAGCGGGTAATACAAACTTTCTTGTGGTCTTCCACAAGATTTGGAGACTCACAAGAGACACCTAGTCGTCTAGGAGCTAGAAGCTCCAAGAGTAATGAATCCACAAAGAACTCGATGTAGTACCAAAGCTCGAATGAAGAAGAAGAGCAAGAGAGATTTAGAGATGAAGCACAAAACCGCAGCTCTCAAGCTCACTCAAAGATTTCTCTCCAAAGATTTGAAATGGGAGAGGCAAGAGGTGTGTGAGAGAGAGAGGGAGGTGTTTCTTGGGTTAGAAATGGAGTTCAAATCGTGCTCTTGGCTTTGGGGAGAGAGGTAGGAGGTAGTATATATAGGTGGAGCTCAAAACTAGCCGTTGGGCAGAATTTTCTGCCTGAGGGCGGTTGAGCCTCCCCCTAGGGCGGTTGAGCCTCCCCTGGCAGGCCTGGCAGCCTGTCTGCCAGTCTGACTGGCAGACTGACGCGCAGACTGACCTGCAGACTGGTCAAGTTGACCAAGACCGGTTGAACCGCCCAGGGGGGGCGGTTGAACCGCCCCTGACACTTCTGGCGACCTGTTTGCCAGTCTGACTGGCAGACTGCAGAACAGAGGTCAGAGGGGTCAGAGACCAGCTGAACTGCCCCTCAGGACCAGTTCAACTGGTCTTGACCAGTGAGTTTAGGAGAGAAAACCCCAGCTCAACTGCCCGGAGGCAAGTTCAGCTGGTGTATGGTCAAAGAGGTTCACAGCTGAAGTTGAGTTCAGCTGAAGTTCAGCCCAGCTGAAAAGCTCAGCTGCAGCTGAAGAAGCTCAACTCAGCTGAAGTTCAGCTCAGCTGAAAAGCTCAGCTGTAGCTGAAGAAGCTCAGCTCAGCTGAAGTCCAGCTCAGCTGAAAAGCTCAGCTGCAACTGAAGGAGCTCAGCTCAGCTGAAGTCCAGCTCAGCTAAAAAGCTCAGCTGCAGCTGAACAAGTTCAACTGCTTTTCAGCAAGAACACTCTAGGTTTCTCAAACCTAACCAAGGTCAACCAAAGAATTTTAAAGAGATTTTTGCTTTTCAAAAAATAGCTTTTGAATATAGAGGTTTGAGCTTTGGCAAACACCAACCTTCTTTTTGATCCCCCTTTATAGTACGACGATTCCTATACTCAAGTTAAATAAAATTAATTAAGAAAAGTCCTTGAGTAATTGGCGTCTCATGTGTGATTTCTCCAAGGCGTTGCTTCATAAGGATCACAAACATCTTTGTATCACCTTTTGAAGCAAACACAAATCAAACCCTGTGACTTGTACCATATCACCATATGTGAGTTCAAATCATGGCTTCAAGTCACCGTACTGATGCATCAACATGTTATAACTCTTCATAGCTGATTAGTTCATCGACTTAGTGCAAGTACTCTCTTCTTCACCTTAGCCATGGTACCTCGGCCTACAAGCCGTCGCTTGACCTTCACCTTCGCTTAGTTCCTCGAAGCCCTTTCCTTGCTATCTTCACCCTATCAAGCCATTCTTGAGTCACATCAAATTGAGCATCCATTGAGAGAATCATTTCTTCAATATTGTGAACCTTGCTTGAATGTCTTCTAGATATAATTGTTAAGACCAATCAAGCTCTAGTTTGATTCTCATAGAAGCATATATGGACTAATAGTAATATGGTCAAGCCAATTCACGATTCCTCATATCTTATCCACTTTGGCTTAACCAGTCCTCTTAATCACTTTATCCTCTATTCCGATCATATGTATGTAGTGATTTCTCAGGTCTTGTCCATATATATAAACCAATATAGAGACCATATTATATCCATTTGCATTGTCTCACTGGTTATTTGACCTTGTGTTGAACCTTGTTCATTGATCATTATACACTATTCAAGTATGTTCATACTGAATTTCCTGTTCAACACTTAGCAAACTTGTTAGACCTTTAAATGTGTTGTTATCCAAATCACCAAAACTCACAAAAGGGATGAATGCACTTTCAGTACCCCTAATTATGGTCCCCGACAGTAGCCCCCGAGCCTCAAAGGGAGTGTTGGTACTCGCTTGGAGGCTTTGTCGCACTTTTTTGCAAGGGGACCGGCCTTTCTCGGTCACACTTCGTTCCGGTGGGTGCGCGCGAGCGCACCCGCCGGGTGTAGCCCCCGAGGCCTCGGAGGAGTGGTTTGACTCCTTCGAGGTCTTAGTGCCTTTCGTGATGCCTCGGCCGGTCTGGTTGTTCCCTCATGCGATCTGATCGTAGTCCGGGTGCATGGTCAGGTTCCGAGTTCTCGGGCTGATATGTTGACGCTGTCAACGGTTTGGCCGGAGCCGGGTTCGCGAGAGCAGCCCCCGAGCCTCTGCACAGGGCGAGAGGACGATCAGGGACTGACTCGGCTTTTTTCATATGCCCCTTCGTCGCCTTTCCGCAAGGAGGAGGGGGGAAAGCGCCATGTTGCCCTTGGAGGGCGCCAAACATGGTGTCTCCAGTGAGTTGCTAACGGGTGATCCGAGTGGACGCCCGTGTGAAAGTGCATTCATCCCTTTTGTGAGTTTTGGTGATTTGGATAACAACACATTTAAAGGTCTAACAAGTTTGCTAAGTGTTGAACAGGAAATTCAGTATGATGAACATACTTGAATAGTGTATAATGATCAGTGAACAAGGTTCAACACAAGGTTAAATAACCAGTGAGACAATGCAAATGGATATAATATGGTCTCTCTATATTGGTTTGAATATATGGGCAAGACCTAAGAAATCACTGCATACATATGATCAGAATAGAGGTTGAAGTGATTAAGAGGATTGGTCAAGCCAAAGTGAATAAGATATGAGGAATCGTGAATTGGCTTGACCATATTACTATCAGTCCATATATGCTTCTATGAGAATCAAACTAAAGCTTGATTAATCTTAACAGTTATATCTAGAAGACATTCAAGCAAGGTTCACAATATTGAAGAAATGATTCTCTTAATGGATGCTCAATAGGATGTGACTCAAGAATGGCTTGATAGGGTGAAGATAGCAAGGAAAGGGCTTCGAGGAACTAAGCGAAGGTGAAGGCCAAGCGACGGCTTGTAGACCGAGGTACCATGGCTAAGGTGAAGAAGAGAGTACTTGCACTAAGTCGATGAACTAATCAGCTATGAAGAGTTATAACATGTTGATGCATCAGTAAGGTGACTTGAAACCATGATTTGAACTCATATATGGTGATATGGTACAAGTCACAGGGTTTGATTTGTGTTTGCTTCAAAATGTGAGACAAAGATGTTTGTGATCCTTATGAAGCAACGCCATGGAGAAATCACACATGAGACACCAATGACTCAAGGAGTTTACTTAATTAATTTTATTTAATTTGAGTATAGGAATCGTCGTACTATAAAGGGGGATCCAAAAAGAAGGTTGGTGTTTGCCAAAGCTCAAACCTCTATATTCAAAAGCTATTTTTTGAAAAGCAAAAATCTCTTTAAAATTCTTTGGTTGACCATGGTTAGGTTTGAGAAACCTAGAGTGTTCCTGTTGAAAAGCAGCTGAACTTCTTCAACTGCAGCTAAGCTTTTCAGCTGAGCTGAACTTCAGCTGAGTTGAGCTTCTTCAGCTGCAGCTGAGCTTTTCAGCTGAGCTAGACTTCAGCTGAGTTGAGCTTTCTCAACCTCAGCTGAACTCAACTTCAGCTGTGAACCTCTTTGACCATACACCAGCTGAACTTGCCTCCGGGCAGTTGAGCTGGAGTTTTCTCTCCTAAACTCACTGGTCAAGACCGGTTGAACTGGTCCTGAGGGGCAGTTCAGCTGGTCTCTGACCCCTCTGACCTCTGATCTGCAGTCTGCCAGTCAAACTGGCAAACAGGTCGTCAGGAGCTGTCAGGGGCGGTTCAACCGCCCCCCCTGGGCGGTTCAACCGGTGTTGGTCAACTTGACCAGTCTGCAGATCAGTCTGCGCGTCAGTCTGCCAGTCAGACTGGCAGACAGGCTACCAGGTCTGCCAGGGGCGGTTCAACCGGTCTCAGGCAGAAAAATCTGCCCAATGGCTAGTTTTGAGCTCCACCTATATATACTCACTCCTACCTCTCTCCCCACACACAAGAGCACGACCCAAACTCCATTTCTAACTTGAAGAACACCTCCCACTCTCTCTCACACATCTCTTGCCTCTCCCATTTCAAATCTTTGGAGAGAAATCTTTGAGTGAGTTTGAGAGCTGCGGTTTTTGTGCTTCATCTCCAAATCTCTCTTGCTCCTCTTCATTCGAGCTTTGGTACTACATCGAGTTCTTTGTGGATTCATTACTCTTGGAGCTTCTAGCTCCTAGACGACTAGGTGTCTCTTGTGAGTCTCCAAATCTTGTGGAAGACCACAAGAAAGTTTGTATTACCCGCTCGTTTAAGCAAAGATTAGTGTGTGAGCTTGACCTTTGTGGTCGGCAAAGGGAGGATTAGGGTTGAAAGAGACCCGGCTCTTTGTGGGCGCCTCAACGAGGAAGTAGGGCACCTTGGTGGTGTGACCGAACCTCGGGATAAATCTTGTGTCTCTTGTGTTCTTGTTCATTGTGCTTATTCGTGTTCTTCGTTCTCTCACCATTCCGTGAAAGATTTGTTTATATCTTTTTGGTGTGTGGATTTTGAGAAGTGTCCTTCTCAGATCTACTACTTTGAACCCTATGGATCATTCAGAACATCTCATTTCCAAAGTTAACTGGGTGAATTTCGAGATCAATTCAGTTTTACCCAGTTTGCTTCTAGTTTTTGTTGAAAAAGTTTTAACTTGCCTATTCACCCCCCTCTAGGCAACTTTCAATTGGTATCAGAGCCTAATCCTCGTTCTAACGCTTAACCGCGTGAGGAAAAGATCATGTCGGGGGGACTAAGAAACGAAAGTGCTTCTAAGCTTGAAAAAGTTGAGGTTGCCTCGACTTTATCTTTTGGTGCAGATGTTGATCCTAGGGCAATAGATCTTGCCATGAGAATCATCGAAAGGATGTTCCTCAAAATGAAGGAAGATGAGGCGAAGAACAAAATTGAAGAAGAAAATGATCGATGGAGACCAAATGACGAATCCACCTCTTCACAAGGTTCGTCTTTCAAATCCACTTCTCATATGTGCTTTATTGCTAATGGGAGTGACAGTGAAAGCGAAAGTGAGGATGAGGAGGAGCAAGAAAGTGATAGTGAAGATGAGGATGATCTTCAACAATTCTTCGCTCAGCTAAGCAAGAAACATCGGATGAGCTTGCTCAAACTCATGAAAAGAGCAGAAGAACAAAAAGAAATGCTTCATAAGCAAGAAGACTACCTCATCGAAAAAATCAAAAACTTGGAGAAGTTGACCAAAGAGCATGAGAAGCTAAAGTGCTCTCATGATGATTTGGTCCAAAGGTATGAAGACATTTCAATTGAGCAAATTAAAGCTATTAATCATTCATCATATATTGCTCAATTAGAAAATAAAAATGCTATGCTCAAGAACACGGTAGAAAAGCTAAACATTGAAAATCTAGCTTTGCAAGAAAAACATGATATGCTTGAATGCTCTCATAATAAATTTATGGATTCACATATCATGTTAGAAATGGCTCATGAGGTTGTGTTAACTAATTTGAAATCATACCAACCTCACATATGCACATGTACTCAAGTAGAAACTATATTATCATGTGCTAACAAATGTTGCTCTCAAGAAAGCCAATCTTCCATTGAGCTAGACATTTCAGGAATTAGTGATATTTCTATCACACAAGAAAATAAAGAGCTCAAGGAAGAAGTTGGAATGCTAAGAAGGATCTTAACTCGTTTGAAGGGAAAGTGTCATGCTCAACCTTCTCAAGATAACTGTGATAATATGGTGAAAAAGCTTGAGAAGGGGACAACCGTAGCATGCACAAAACCCCTTCAAAAGAATACCAAGCTTTCCAAGAAGGGCATGAGCAAAATCCATGGTGAGAAAATTAATGCTCATATGATTTGCTCTAACAATGTACCTATGTGCTTCAACAAAGAAAGATCAAAGAGAAGCGATAGGAGGTGCTATGGATGCAAGGAGAAGGGCCATGAAATTGATTCATGCCCCCATATGAAGAATCAAGACCTTGCACGATCAAGAAAGATGACCATCAAAAAGGATGAAAGCAAAAGGCAAATGCATTGCAAGGACAAACATCGCATTTGCTACAATTGCTGTGAAAAAGGTCATCTATTCAAGGTTTGTCCAAAGGGTAAAACTCCTAAGCCTAACTTGTCAATACATTCAAATATGCTTAGGAGACCCAAATTTGACACTTGTGCTAGAAAGGTAAGTAGTTCACCTAAAACTAGCACAAAGGCCATTTGGGTGCCTAAGTATTTATTAGCTAACCTTGGTGGACCCATCCAAAAATGGGTACCAAAATGTACTTAATAAGTTTTGCAGGTACCCACAGATGATATGAAGCTTTGGGGTGCTTGAGCGGTTTAACTCAATTCTTATCTCAAGCTATCAATCTTACATTGTCTATCCTTTAAGATTGACCCAAAGATGAATTGAGTTGTTATATCACTAACTTCATATTCATCTCTAGCAAGAACTTGTGTTGTAGGGAATAAGGATTAACCTTTATGGGAATCAAGCAAAAGGCCTACAACCAAGTGATATCCAAAGGATGGTAACAATTAATTCTTAAGTGCACATTGCTTTTAATTGGTATATTCCTTTGTGTCTTTTGTAGCCACATAGGAAAAATGAAGCACTTAAGAATGAACTTAAAAGATTTTACCTTGCTTTGGAAAGGATCTAATTATATGGTAGATTGCAAGTTCATATTTTTATATTATGACAATCTACATGCTTTAAATTGGTTGTATGTATCTTGTGGCATATTTCAAATTGATTATCGTATTATTGCCATGACCTAGACATAAAGAGGATTATCCCATGTTCTTAAATGAATAGAGTGCTAAGTAAGAAATTCAAATTCTTAAAGCACTTACCAAAAGGAAAATTCTCTATATGACTAGAGTTGTGAGACTAATGTTTTTTTATCTAAGTGATTTATATAGTTTCACAACATGAGAATGTGTTTCCCAAATGGAGTGTGACATTCAACGTTCAAAGAAGATCTAACCAATACTATGTGATGTATTCATTCTCATTTAAATTGGTTTTGAGTCTTCTACATTAATCACTCACCATGTTATGAATTAAACTTGCCATGTAAACTTAATTAAATAATCATGTTTTTTTCACCTTGTTTAATTTTGGTGTTATGCATGATGCTTGTAAGGGCAATTTAGTTCATATCATGAAGTTTCCTTATTTTAGTAACCTTCTTGTCATTCATATACTAGAGGTTTCTAAATAGGAAACTATTGTTTGTGTTTCTAATGCAATCTCTTTTAAGCCATTTCATGGAAATTCATAAGTAGAGATTGTGCTCTTTCATTTGGTAAAATCACAAGCATTAAAGGTTAATCTTCAAACAAAGAAAGATTAGGAATGCTCAAGGCAAGGTATGGAACTAGTTGTTTCATTTGGTATGTGACCAATAATAGTTCCTTTCAAGTGGCATTCTTTCAATTGGTAATAATCTATTTTATGGAAAGAAATGCCAATATGAAGATTAAATTCCTTTTTCCTTAAATTTGTAAATTGGTGCATATTATTAATTCACTCATCCATGTGCATTAATTTAAAAGGAATTATTTTATGCCTTTATGCCTCATAAATGATGATTTGTTTGCCATTCATATATAGATATCATCATTCATTAAATACTTCCTTGTACTACTAATGCCTCTTTTCAAAGTGTTTTATCGACTAGTTTTAAAAGGAAAAGAGATAACAAAGAAGGAAGTCTCCACAAATGATGAAAATAAGAATACTAAGGTGACACCACCACAGATAGTAAGATCTATCAAATTGGTATAACAAATGGTACGTTCTATATGGTGGTAAGTATTCTTAGGCATAAGTTAATTCATTGCAAATTTGTCATGCCTTGACCATGATATGTAATGTACTCCTCATGAGACTCTTAACTGAATTGAAAGTGCATGTGGTAAGTCATTCAAATACTTGATGCACATATCTAGTGGGAGAACATTATATATCTTGTGTCGTAGAGAATAAGTTTCCCTTGAGTAAGCTATACTAAGACAATCCAAAATGGTAAATTTGTATCTCATTCATATGGATTGTAATCTTTGTTTTTTTAATAGCTACTCTTGATGCAGTTTAAAATTCCCTTATAGTTAAATCTAAAAGTGCATAAGAATCTTTTTAGATGATATTCATCTCATACATATGCACTAACATGGATATGATTTTTAAACTGTTAAAGGTACAATTAGTGATCCATACTCTCTAAATTTTGGAAACCCACATTTTGATATCTTACAAATCTACTTCAATCGATATCCATATGCTTCACATTGAATTGGATCACTAAGTTGTAAATTCCATACATAACTTGTCTTTATGATATGAATGCTTGTGCGACTAACCTTGATAAGCTAGGTGCACCCAAGGTCAAGCTAGGTTCATCATCAAGAAGGCAACACAATGATGTATCAAGAAAAGGAGAAAAGGCTCCTATTCTTAACTCTAGCTTTTATCTGTGTGATTAAATATTGACTTGAAACCATGTAAGATGGTTGTCAAGTATATTTGGGTTCCTACACAAAGAGAAAGGTCACAATAAGGATTGTGTGGGTACTCAAGGCTCTTCCTACTAATCTTAAAGGACCCAATTAAAATTGGGTACCAAAATACGAAGCTTAAACTTGTTTTGCAGGATCACTCCTTCAATGGATCAAGTTGGGTGCTCGATAATGAATATATAAATCATATTTGGAGATAGTAGCAAGGGTGGTAACAACTGAATCTCAAGTGCATATTATTTTCAAATCTTATCTCTTTTGTGACTTGTGTAGCCACTAAGGGAAAAGAAGCACTTGAGGATATACATCAGTTATTGATTATGAAATAAAGGTCTAATTGGAAGATAAATGAATATTATCATATGGTCAACAAATCCAAAAGTATGTGATGTACTCTCTCTCTAGTTAATTTGGATTTGATTCTTCGATATTAGACACTCACCATAATATGGATTAAGTCAGCCCTTTAGACTTTATTGAATAACCATGCATATTATCCATATCATTCAAAATATATTGTGCTTAAGGGCTCAAGGGAAATTTAGTCCATATTATGAGGTTTTTCTGTTTTTAGCAACACGCTTGTCTTTCGCATATAAAGGGTTGCTAAATAAGAAACTAATGCTTGTGCTACTAATGCCATCTCTTGTGTTGAGTTTATCCATAGAAAATCTATGTTAAGAGATGGTGCTTGTTTTAAATTGGATAAATCACAAGCTTAAGGATACTATTCAACTAAAGTAAGATGAAGTTGATAAGAGGCCAAGGTATGAAAACTTCCTCTCCTTCAGTTGTTTTAGTATTCTATCCTTAGTGGGATGTACCATAATATAGATTAATTTCATTGCAATATAAAATGTTCAATAGTGCATATAACTTTGACATCAACCATATATGTGCACTAATTTAAAATAATTTAATCTACCCTTTTGGGTTCTAAGAATGATGATTCATTTGCCATCCTCATATAAGGATCATCATTTGTGAAACCATCCTTTGTGTTTCTAATGCTCTCTTTTCTAAGTGTTTCAATAAGGTCCTTCCAAGCGCTTTCAAGATGGATTCAAAATCTATGGATATAAGAGTCTTGGTTGTTTCAATCATTGAGTTTTAATTGATCGAATCAAGAAAAGATGAAAGAAGTTCAAGATCATTTGGTTGGATGAAATCGTAAAGAGAAAAGAGATCACAGTGATTCAAGAAGGGAGTTATACTTTTTTTGTCAACCAAATAATGAAGATGTAGTGACATATTTATATGATATCCTTCATTATGAGGTTTTGAGGTTTATATTAGCATGCTTTACCCTTCAGGATTTCAATTGATATACTTTCAATTCTTAAACTTTCAATTGGTTTAATTTTTACCATCTATGTAAAGCATGTTATGTTAAACCAATATATAGTGCAAACATCTCCTTTAACCTCGTATTGTTGATGTGCATAAGTGTACTTTGTGTACTCTTGCATGCATAAATTGAGGGAGAGTTTAGCCTATATCTTGTGAGACTAATGAATTCTTTCAAGTTCATGTTGTGTAGTCTCACACCTTGGAGAACATCAAATGAGGATGAATGGTTCCATAGAAATGAAGAATTTCTCTTGATTGTTTGAAGAGGATAAGTTTCTCTTTGAAATGTCAAGCCTATCAAAAGCTAAGATGGAAATTCATGATTATAATGGAGACCATGTGGCGTAGAACAAAGGTGTGTCACTCCATGAACTATTGTATTACATTTGTGTATCTAGGCTCTTACATGCTAGTGTGTGCATGTATATGCAATATCTTAAGTCACATCATAAGGTTGCACTTGTGGTCATGATTAAAGAATCTCTAGATATTTGATTAATACCTCTTGTGGTGATATCATAAGTTAGTCTTAAGTCATCTTAGTGAGGTATGAGTCAAACATGCTAACTTCTCAAGAATCTTGGCTTAAAATATTGCATATCATGTCTATTAGTATACCTTTTGATTATGAGCAATTCCTTCAATTGGTGCAATTTCATATTTTCATACTTTATTTGTACCAAGGTTCAAATTGTAGAACTTAATCCCCTGGCCTCATAAGTCCAAGTGCATAAGCTAAACAAGTATTCATCACTTGTATGCACACATTTAGGGGGAGAATGGTTTATAATTTGAATCTTTGAGACTAACTTCATTTTCAAGTCTATTATGTGTGTAGTCTCAAATTAGAAAGGAAACTTCGGGCAAAGACAATCGCTTCCACTGCAAATTTTTGATGGGTATCAAAGATTCTTTGCGCCAATAAATGTATCTTTTATACATTTCATAAGAGAATGAGTTTCTCTTGTATATGCTACTCTAATGTCATCTAAAATTGGTAAATATGTACCATATCCTTTTGGATTGCAAATGTCTAAAGTAGCATAGCTTATAAGTTCTCCTTTCTAGAACTTAATTGATTAAATAGTGCACATGTTCCTTATGTTGTATGATTATATTCAATTGGTGTTTTTCAATTGATATTTTTAGTACATGATCACTAGTTGTAGAATCCATACTTGTGCAATTGTCATGTTGCCTCGTGTTGTGATAAGAAAATGCTAGATGACATCTAGCCTCCAGGTATCAAGCTTCACCTTCAATTTAGTATGACAATCTTCATTTAATATCTTGGACCTATATCACAATTATGCCAACAAGAGCTTGCAAATGAATTATAAATCCAACACAAGTTTGGAACTCCCCTTGAAAAGGTAAAAATGCAAAGGTACATCACTTCATGTCACTTCTCCATTACCTTTGTGCCATCTAAGGACCCTTTTCATAATAGTGTGTTCCCATCTTGCTTTATCATAATTTCTACCCTTTATATTCTTTGTATCCTTTTTGGAGATTTATGACAAAGGGGGAGAAATTTTGCATTAAAGCTTATCTTTATTTTTGAAAAGGGGAGAAATAATTAACAAAAAGGGAGAATCATAAGAAAAACATAAAATGTAGAAAGTTGATGAGTGCATACTATGTCATGAGCATCACGTTTATTTTATGACACACTGCACCCTATGAATAGTATGATATAAGTTATCTCCATACTTTGACCCAAATATGAGCTTTTGGCATTTGAGTACAAAAGTGTTATTTTCTGAAATGCATATATTTAGGGGGAGGAAACTATATCATAGGATTCAAAATCTTATTTATCAAATCTTATGTAAGCTTTAAATGTGTTGTCATCAATCACCAAAAAGGGGGAGATTGAAAGTGCATTCATCCCTTTTGTGAGTTTTGGTGATTTGGATAACAACACATTTAAAGGTCTAACAAGTTTGCTAAGTATTGAACAGGAAATTCAATATGATGAACATACTTGAATAGTGTATAATGATCAGTGAACAAGGTTCAACACAAGGTTAAATAACCAGTGAGACAATGCAAATGGATATAATATGGTCTCTCTATATTGGTTTGAATATATGGGCAAGACCTAAGAAATCACTGCATACATATGATCAGAATAGAGGTTGAAGTGATTAAGAGGATTGGTCAATCCAAAGTGAATAAGATATGAGGAATCGTGAATTGGCCTGACCATATTACTATCAGTCCATATATGCTTCTATGAGAATCAAACTAAAGCTTGATTAATCTTAACAGTTATATCTAGAAGACATTCAAGCAAGGTTCATAATATTGAAGAAATGATTCTCTTAATGGATGCTCAATAGGATGTGACTCAAGAATGGCTTAATAGGGTGAAGATAGCAAGGAAAGGGCTTCGAGGAACTAAGCGAAGGTGAAGGCCAAGCGACGGCTTGTAGACCGAGGTACCATGGCTAAGGTGAAGAAGAGAGTACTTGCACTAAGTCGATGAACTAATCAGCTATGAAGAGTTATAACATGTTGATGCATCAGTAAGGTGACTTGAAACCATGATTTGAACTCATATATGGTGATATGGTACAAGTCACAGGGTTTGATTTGTGTTTGCTTCAAAAGGTGAGACAAATATGTTTGTGATCCTTATGAAGCAACGCCATGGAGAAATCACACATGAGACACCAATGACTTAAGGAGTTTACTTAATTAATTTTATTTAATTTGAGTATAGGAATCGTCGTACTATAAAGGGGGATCCAAAAAGAAGGTTGGTGTTTGCCAAAGCTCAAGCCTCTATATTCAAAAGCTATTTTTTGAAAAGCAAAAATCTCTTTAAAATTCTTTGGTTGACCATAGTTAGGTTTGAGAAACCTAGAGTGTTCCTGTTGAAAAGCAGCTGAACTTCTTCAACTGCAGCTGAGCTTTTCAGCTGAGCTGAACTTCAGCTGAGTTGAGCTTCTTCAGCTGCAGCTGAGTTGAACTTCAGCTGAGTTGAGCTTCTTCAGCTGCAGCTGAGCTTTTCAGCTGTGCTAGACTTCAGCTGAGTTGAGCTTTCTCAACCTCAGCTGAACTCAACTTCAGCTGTGAACCTCTTTGACCATACACCAGCTGAACTTGCCTCCGGGAAGTTGAGCTGGAGTTTTATCTCCTAAACTCACTGGTCAAGACCGGTTGAACTGGTCCTAAGGGGCAGTTCAGCTGGTCTCTGACCCCTCTGACCTCTGATCTGCAGTCTGCCAGTCAAACTGGCAAACAGGTCGTCAGGAGCTGTCAGGGGCGGTTCAACCGCCCCCCTGGGCGGTTCTGAAAGTTCCCTTTGACTCGGGAACAGGATCTGGATGTCGCCTAGACGGGGGGGGGGGGTGAATAGGCGAATAAAAATTATCACTTTAAAACTTAAATCTTACTCTACTCGAAGACAGGATCGCAGTGGAGTGAAGAATCCTTCGAGTAGATTGCAGTGGAATTGAAGTTCCTGTCTTACGAATATCCTGCACTTCAAGGAAAGCTAGTACCACAAGTAAGTAGTGAAGTGCAGATATATAAGTGAGTAAGACAGAGAGTCAGAGTATAGAACAGAGCACACAGACGCAAGGATTTATCCCGAGGTTCGGCCAAGCCTGAAATGCTTGCCTAGTCCTCGTTGGAGTTAGCCACACCTGGGCTTGGAGTCTATTTCAACTCCTTCCTCCGTTTGCTCAGATCTGTCAGTATGACAGATAGAGCCTTTCACTATTGAGTGGGGTTACAACAGAACCGCGGCTGCTTACAAACTTCTTGGCAGCACCCCGGCAGAGTAACAATACGCTCAAGACCTTGCTCTAGCTCTTGGCAGCACTACTCCTCTCTCTAAAGGCTTATAGCTGTGCCTTCTACACAAACTATAGAGTTACACACAAGAGGGAGAGCGAGAATTGATTCCAATGAAGTCTACACTTGTTGGCTGCACTTGTATATCGCTTGAGGCGCCTAGGGGTCCCTTTTATAGGCACAAGGGGCCTAGGAGCCGTTGGAATCCCATTTGGAAGGCAATACTTTCTTTCTGTCGTCTGGCGCACCGGACAGTCCGGTGCACACCGGACACTGTCCGGTGCCCGATTTCTTTCCTTCTACGGTGAAGCCGACCGTTGCAGACCGTTGCAGATCTGGGAGCCGTTGGCACACCGGACATGTCCGGTGCACACCGGACAGTCCGGTGCCCCCTTCCGACCGTTGGCTCGGCCACGTGTCTCACGTAGATTGCGCGGCCGACCGTTGGTCCAGCCGACCGTTGGCTCACCGGACAGTCCGGTGCACACCGGACAGTCCGGTGAATTATAGCCGTTCGTCGCCGGTGGATTCCCGAGAGCGGCCAGTTCGCTCGAGCTAGCCTGGCGCACCGGACACTGTCCGGTGCACCACCGGACAGTCCGGTGCACCCAGACTGGACAGACTTTGGCTGCTCGAGCCATCTCTTTTCCAACTCGATTTTTTCTGTTTCCAGCACTTAGACACAATACATTAGTCCATAAAACAATGTACTAAGTCTGAGAAACATACCTTTATCTTAATTATTATATCCATAGCATTTCACATGCTTGAGCTTTGATGTTGGACTCATAAATCATCGAGTCGGCTTGACTTGATCTAGATTGACATTTCTTAGCTCCAACATCCTGCAAAGGTCACATAGAACATCTCCAACCATAGGAACAACCCAAACTAAAGATTAAGGTGAACTTAGCTCTTTTGGGCTGCTTCCAGTTCTGGTTTTGACACTTGTTCTCCTTCTAGTGACCTTGATCTCCTTCTTAGAGCTTGGTCTTGAGCCTTATGACTTACACCACATAACTGTAGCTGTTACCTCATTGGTTGTAAGTCACGTCCTTATGTAGTGATCCTTGATGTGCCGTAGCTGTTCTCAACTCGATCACCCTTGACTTTGCAAGCCTTCTTCTTCACCCTTGGCTTTGGGTTCCTCAGCCTCCTTGACCTTCTCCCGTGCACTTGGTACCTCGAAGCTTTTCTTGCCTCCGTCCTTGGCTTGATCAGTTGTCTCCGAGCTACGCACCCGAGTCTCACTTTACAATGTTCATCTTACTTGTGATGTCCATTATGTATCCATAATCCAGTTCTTGGACAATCACATTTGTTCACTTGTGTTGAACCCTGTAAGCTTTACCTTAAGCACCTGTTCAACACTTAGTACACTTGTTAGTCCTTTAATTGAGTTGTCATCCAAACACCAAAACTCACAAGAGAGCTTTCAATCTCCCCCTTTTTGGTGATTGATGGCAACACAATTAAAGCTTACATAAGAATAAGATTTGAAGCACAAATTTGAATTCTAAGTTTATAGAATGCTCCCCCTAAGCTTACTTCAAAAACATAATCTGGACCTCAGACGCCAATTTGCACATACTTAGGCAATTCGAAACATTTCTACACCTTAGCACTTTTTAGGATGCATTGTGTCAAGAATCAAACCATGATACTATAACACACAAATGCACATAATCAGAGTTAAACACCATTCAAATTAGTGGATATATCACAGGAATATCAACCTACCACTATTCACCATTAAGATACTAATTTTAAACTAAGATACCAATTTAAAGCAATCTTAAAGCACCATTAAACTAAGATACCAATTTAAAGCAATCTTAAAGCACCATTAAACTAAGATACCAATTTAAAGCAATCTTAAAGCACCATTAACCACATGCATCATTATCCACATGACTGTCTATTTCAGAATGAACACAATAGATGCCAATTAATTCATAGCAACGGAAGCACTAGTCCATATGATGCAACACATATAATACCAACGGAAGCACTAGTCCATATGATGCAACACATATAATACTTGCAGGAAGCATATGAATAACACATTAGCAAAGCTTAAATTAACACATCACCCCTTAGGATAAGCTTTCCTCTCAGGTTGAGATAAGCTTTAATGCACAAATTCTCCCCCTTTGACATCAAACACCAAAAACCATACTCGAGCAAGAACATAGGATGATGTCAAGGGACAGCAGGGTGACAAGGAGGAAAAAAAAACGACTCCCCCTTACTTATTGAACATATGCACTGTCAACATTTAGGTAAGATACCATATATGCAAAAAAAGATTAATACTCCCTTTTTACCTTTACCATGTTGTAGTGTACTTCCCATCTTGAAAGTATCTAATCTCTCAAGAGCTTCTCCACACTTGTGCCTGATTCTTTCTCCTAACTTTTTCTTGTTGCTAAGACACCAAACTTAGAACAAGTTATAGTATTGGGCACAAGAAGAAACTTCTATTCTCATGATTATCAAAAGATGTCAATTGAAGCGAACTATTACGGCTACCAATTGAAAGATACCAATTTAAAGATACCAATTGCAAAGTTCATTTATTATCATGGCTCCATGATATTTAAGCATCTGTTATCACCAGATATTATAGAGCACGAGCAATCTAAAGATATGCACTTACTCACAACTTGAGATACCAATTTCTTGACTTACAGAGGTACCCAAGTCCAGATTGCTCCATTTCTTGCTTATCTTCTCTTTTCCACCTAGAGACTATACAAGATCACTCAAGAAACAGTTAGTCTCAAAAGACCCAAGTTATGTGTGCTCCCTCTCAAGTTGTGCATCAAGTATTTGAATGACTTGCACTTTGCACATTCTAGCTTCCTTAGAACTAGAGGGGATCACAACATACCTTGGTCAAGGCATACTCTACCACTTTCATCACCCAAAGATGCCAATTTGAATATCCAATGAAACACCACTTAACACCAATTGAAGGCTAAATGAAAGGTTGACTAAATACAGCAATGCACGCCTCAGTGACACCTAAGCCAATTGAATACTCACGGAAGTCTAACATTTACTCAACCTGTACATGCTTCATATTTAACTATCATTGCACATACCAATTGAAGATCAACACAATCATGTATATAAAGCGAAATATCTAAGCATGTCATGATTAAGAAGGTTTCTTAGATGCACAAAAGAAACAACATTTTAAAGGCATAAATTACCTAAACCAAGATATTATCAATTGAAAGACAAGAACATAGCTATGATCACAATGATACCAATTGAAAGACAACATGATCATGTCTTAAGTACATCATAGTTAAGAAGGTTCTTTAGGTACACCAAAAGAAACAACATTCTAATGCATGAGCCACGATACTACCAATGAAATGCAAGAACACAGCCATGATCACTATCAATGGAATTTCAAGATAAAAAAAAATTGCACAGTTCCATTCTCCATACCTTTGCTCATGCATCTCATAGCTCAAAAGGGCACGACATGGATTTGAAGTTCACACAGTACCAAACTAGGGTAATCATGTGATCATGGACTAAACAAAATGTCATAATTGCACATAGCATGACTTACAAAAGTTGCAGGTTTATTCATATACACCAAGAGAGTTAATCATGTGGATATAACAAATGAAAGAGCTACCTATGAATGATTCAAAAGATATATCCTATATAGCACCAGTCATGATTCAGCAAACATCATTATGATTCATTTACCACAGGCAATCATAAAGCATAACTACTCCAAAGACAGGTAGCACAACAAGCCATCTTAAGAGCAATACTAAATTGTACTTAAAATACACGAGTACCATCCTTTGGAGAGCAAGTTGTGGATTCTCATCAAAGTCCTTTACTTGATTCACCAGTAATGATTCAGGACCTACACACCTTATTTCACTTGAGATGAACATGGGATTAGTGTTTCACAATAAAGACACCAAAACAATTAACACCAAAACAATTAGCAGCTTAAGTATAGAGTTTAAGATAATCGTCTTAAGTTCTCCCATGGTCTCCAGTCCATCTCAAGGCACCTGCATGGTCTAGTTAGCACAGTTTGGTACCCATCTCGGGATGGGTACATAATGATCATGTAATTGTGCCTTTGGTACCCAGATTGCCTTTGTGCTAGTTCTAGGTGATCTTGTTATAGATCTAGCACAAGAGTATAATTTGGTTCTCCTACCTGAATAAGATTGACACAAATTCACTTGCTTAGAAATCTTACCTTTATAACATACCTTGGATAGATGACCCTGCTCACCACACTTGTAGCAGAAGCGTCGCTCAATCTGACATGACGCTTGCTGTTTGTCATTTTCCTTGGTGAGGGCCACCTTGGAGGATGCACATCCTTGATTCTTCATGACCGGACATGAAGTGATCGTGTGGTCCTGATTGTTGCATCCAAAACAACTCCTTGTCCCTTCATTCTTGTCTTTGTACGGACAAGACGCGATGAGGTGGCCTAACTTCTTGCACTTGAAACACCTCCTTTTTCCTCTTCCCTTTTTGTGCTTGAAGGACATGGAGAGATGATTAGTACAAACAACATGACTAATTGAATTCTTACCTTTTTCCTCGTTCATATTGATTTCTTCATTTATAGCTTTGGGAACATTCTTCTTATTGAGCTTAACACTTGCTGCAGTTTTTCCTTTCTCAAGCTTCTTCACCACGCGCCCGTGGATATCTTGAGAGAGTTGAGCTAAGCGTCTTCTCCTCAATTGTCTTTGCTTCTTATTCCCACAGAATTTCTTTTGTGACCCTAAAACTTGTTGCTCAATCAATGATTGGCTTTCTTTTGAGCAACAGGGGTTAGCACATGATGATATACAATTCAAATGCGCACACGTGCGAGAATGAGGTTCACATGAATTTAAGTTTAAAATTACAACCTCATGAGCAACATTAAGCATGATATGGTTATCAACTAATTCATTATGAGAATAAGATAGCATATTATATTTTACACTTAGAGCAAGTTTTTCTAAATTTATCATTTCCACTTGACTCTTAAGCATAGAATTCTCAGTTTTAAGTTGAGCAACATCAGATAATACATCATGATTATTTCTTTGCTCAAGTAAAATAGATTCATACCGTTGGACCAGATTATCATGAGAGCACTTTAGCTCCTCATGTTCTTTGGTCATCTTCTCTAGGCTGTCGTTGGTTTTGATGAGCGTCTCCTCTAGCCTGAGAAGCGTCTCGCCTTGTTCCTTGTTCCTCCTCAACAACTTAACCAAGAGTGCCTTGTCCTCTTTGTTGAGATGGATGTAGAAACGGCGAATCTCCTCTTCTTCCACATCATCGGTCTCATTTTCCCTGTCATTAATGTCAGTGGAAGCCAAATAGGAAAATGTACCTTGAGGTGATGAAGATTCATCCTCGCTATCATCCTCATATTCCTCCTCATCATGGCTTTTGTTTCCACCATCATTGTTAGCAATAAAACATTTATCACTAGTGGAGAGCAAACCTGTCGATGAGGTGGATTCATCGTTTGGGTGCCATCGTTCTTGTTCCTCTCCCTCTGAATGGTTATTAACACAAGTAATATAGGGAGTAGGAGCAACACAATTTGCCACAGAATATTTTTCTTTAATTCTACTCCATAAATCATGAGCATCAACAAATAAATCACTATCACTACTCATGATGGAAAAATAAGCACTTCTAGAAAGAGAGTCAACTAAGATGTTGCAAGCATGGTGATTGAGAGATAAACATCTTAGTTCTTCATTGGAAGGATTTTTACTAAAATCAGAGGGAAAAATACTTCTACTAAAGATCTGTCTCAAATTAGGATCAACACTTAAGAAAGCATTATAAATAGAGACAGACCAAGATTTGTAATTAGAGCCATCGCCTAAAAGAAGTTCTACAGTTACCTCTTGTGACGACATCGTTATCTCCGGACGGCTAAGCCCACACTGGAGAGGCCTAGCTCTGATACCAATTGAAAGTTCCCTTTGACTCGGGAACAGGATCTGGATGTCGCCTAGAGGGGGGGTGAATAGGCGAATAAAAATTATCACTTTAAAACTTAAATCTTACTCTACTCGAAGACAGGATCGCAGTGGAGTGAAGAATCCTTCGAGTAGATTGCAGTGGAATTGAAGTTCCTGTCTTACGAATATCCTGCACTTCAAGGAAAGCTAGTACCACAAGTAAGTAGTGAAGTGCAGATATATAAGTGAGTAAGACAGAGAGTCAGAGTATAGAACAGAGCACACGGACGCAAGGATTTATCCCGAGGTTCGGCCAAGCCTGAAATGCTTGCCTAGTCCTCGTTGGAGTTAGCCACACCTGGGCTTGGAGTCTATTTCAACTCCTTCCTCCGTTTGCTCAGATCTGTCAGTATGACAGATAGAGCCTTTCACTATTGAGTGGGGTTATAACAGAACCGCGGCTGCTTACAAAATTCTTGGCAGCACCCCGGCAGAGTAACAATACGCTCAAGACCTTGCTCTAGCTCTTGGCAGCACTACTCCTCTCTCTAAAGGCTTATAGCTGTGCCTTCTACACAAACTATAGAGTTACACACAAGAGGGAGAGCGAGAATTGATTCCAATGAAGTCTACACTTGTTGGCTGCACTTGTATATCGCTTGAGGCGCCTAGGGGTCCCTTTTATAGGCACAAGGGGCCTAGGAGCCGTTGGAATCCCATTTGGAAGGCAATACTTTCTTTCTGTCGTCTGGCGCATCGGACAGTCCGGTGCACACCGGACACTGTCCGGTGCCCGATTTCTTTCCTTCTACGGCGAAGCCGACCGTTGCAGACCGTTGCAGATCTGGGAGCCGTTGGCACACCGGACATGTCCGGTGCACACCGGACAGTCCGGTGCCCCCTTCCGACCATTGGCTCGGCCACGTGTCTCGCGTAGATTGCGCGGCCGACCGTTGGTCCAGCCGACCGTTGGCTCACCGGACAGTCCGGTGCACACCGGACAGTCCGGTGAATTATAGCCGTTCGTCATCGGTGGATTCCCGAGAGCGGCCAGTTCGCTCGAGCCAGCCTGGCGCACCGGACACTGTCCGGTGCACCACCGGACAGTCCGGTGCACCCAGACTGGACAGACTTTGGCTGCTCGAGCCATCTCTTTTCCAACTCGATTTTTTCTGTTTCCAGCACTTAGACACAATACATTAGTCCATAAAACAATGTACTAAGTCTGAGAAACATACCTTTATCTTAATTATTATATCCATAGCATTTCACATGCTTGAGCTTTGATGTTGGACTCATAAATCATCGAGTCGGCTTGACTTGATCTAGATTGACATTTCTTAGCTCCAACATCCTGCAAAGGTCACATAGAACATCTCCAACCATAGGAACAACCCAAACTAAAGATTAAGGTGAACTTAGCTCTTTTGGGCTGCTTCCAGTTCTGGTTTTGACACTTGTTCTCCTTCTAGTGACCTTGATCTCCTTCTTAGAGCTTGGTCTTGAGCCTTATGACTTACACCACATAACTGTAGCTGTTACCTCATTGGTTGTAAGTCACGTCCTTATGTAGTGATCCTTGATGTGTCGTAGCTGTTCTCAACTCAATCACCCTTGACTTTGCAAGCCTTCTTCTTCACCCTTGGCTTTGGGTTCCTCAACCTCCTTGACCTTCTCCCGTGCACTTGGTACCTCGAAGCTTTTCTTGCCTCCGTCCTTGGCTTGATCAGTTGTCTCCGAGCTACGCACCCGAGTCTCACTTTACAATGTTCATCTTACTTGTGATGTCCATTATGTATCCATAATCCAGTTCTTGGACAATCACATTTGTTCACTTGTGTTGAACCCTGTAAGCTTTACCTTAAGCACCTGTTCAACACTTAGTACACTTGTTAGTCCTTTAATTGAGTTGTCATCCAAACACCAAAACTCACAAGAGAGCTTTCAGGTTCAACCGGTGTTGGTCAACTTGACCAGTCTGCAGATCAGTCTGCGCGTCAGTCTGCCAGTCAGACTGGCAGACAGGCTGCCAGGTCTGCCAGGGGCGGTTCAACCGGTCTCAGGCAGAAAAATCTGCCCAACGGCTAGTTTTGAGCTCCACCTATATATACTCACTCCTACCTCTCTCCCCACACACAAGAGCACGACCCAAACTCCATTTCTAACTTGAAGAACACCTCCCACTCTCTCTCACACATCTCTTGCCTCTCCCATTTCAAATCTTTGGAGAGAAATCTTTGAGTGAGTTTGAGAGCTGCGGTTTTTGTGCTTCATCTCCAAATCTCTCTTGCTCCTCTTCATTCGAGCTTTGGTACTACATCGAGTTCTTTGTGGATTCATTACTCTTGGAGCTTCTAGCTCCTAGACGACTAGGTGTCTCTTGTGAGTCTCCAAATCTTGTGGAAGACCACAAGAAAGTTTGTATTACCCGCTCGTTTGAGCAAAGTTAGTGTGTGAGCTTGACCTTTGTGGTCGGCAAAGGGAGGATTAGGGTTGAAAGAGACCCGGCTCTTTGTGGGCGCCTCAACGAGGAAGTAGGGCACCTTGGTGGTGTGACCGAACCTCGGGATAAATCTTGTGTCTCTTGTGTTCTTGTTCATTGTGCTTATTCGTGTTCTTCGTTCTCTCACCATTCCGTGAAAGATTTGTTTATATCTTTTTGGTGTGTGGATTTTGAGAAGTGTCCTTCTCAGATCTACTACTTTGAACCCTGTGGATCATTCAGAACATCTCATTTCCAAAGTTAACTGGGTGAATTTCGAGATCAATTCAGTTTTACCCAGTTTGCTTCTAGTTTTTGTTGAAAAAGTTTTAACTTGCCTATTCACCCCCCCTCTAGGCAACTTTCACCGTGCCCCGTTCGATAAGGGTCGGCTAGTGGCCCAGAGGCGCGCTCCAAAAGTACCTGCAGGTGATTTGCCGGACCCGGTCCCGTTTGATAGGGTCCGAGGGCTTGATGCCTCCCTCCGATGGGATTCCGTTATAGAATCGCTCCTGCTGGTCTCGGAAATGTCTTAGGGTACCTCGGGAGCGTAGCCCGAGCCTTGGTTATGTATCGAATGTACCCAGAGTCATCCCTCACTCTGCATGTTCTGGGGCGACTGTCGAACCCTTCGGGGGGCCAGCCTACGAACCCCTGATCAGTAGTGGGCGCGAAGCCCGAGCGGCCTGAGGCGGTTGTCGAACCCTTCCGAGGGGCCAGCCTTCGAACCTCTGACCAGTAGTGGGCGCAGAGCCCGAATGCTCTGAGGCGGCCGTCGAACCCTTCCGAGGGGTCAGCCTTCGAACCTCTGATCAGTAGGAGGGCTCGGGGCCCGCTTCCTTCGCGGAGAAGGATCCCTTTCGAAGTATCCCCTTTCCCGGTCCCTGTAGCAAGAGAGAGAAAGGGGAAGAGAAAAAGGATACGAAATTGAACGATGTGGCACACCTTTTTTTGACGCGGTCATTATGGCGGAGGTGAAGCGTCGCCCGCTTCGCCTGCCAAAGGTGTCGCTGCCCTGCCGCGGAGTTAATGCGACAGGACGGGTGGTTCGCGGGGCAGTCGTTGTGCATGCGCGAGCCGTTCGAGGAACAGAACACGGGCGCATCGTCTTCACGCCGTGGGAGAGGGCTCTCCTGCTGCTCCAGGAGGGGACGCGAGCCTACAGACGATTTGACCGCCGCTTCTGCTCGCCTGCTGCCGCCATTACTGTCGGCCCACTTCTGGCCATATCGACCGTCGCGCCTTCTCCCGCGGCTGACTGACCCATGACCGGCGTGTTTGGCTGGCACTGCTGGTCCACGCACAGGGTTGCCTCGAATTGCGGCACCGGGTCCGCAGTCGAGAAGGCGCGGCACTGGCGCAAGTGGCGCTGCAGTTTTTCGCACGTAGTAACCGGCGCACCAGTTACATGACGTGTGGGCCTGGGACTCCATGCTGGACGCGTTGAAGTCGAAAGGGTGCATCCCCATGGCGTGGTTGCATGCTGCCTGCATGGCGGTCCGCCCTTTCGCCCGCTGGTTTAGGCGAAGATGGAGGAGTGCTTGTAACCGCTGGGCGGTTACACGCTCTGCGCGCGGTGGTTTTGGCTTCTTCTGTCCTGGGCCAGCTTGCATGTCGTGTGGGACCCAGCCCCCGTGTCGTAGGGGGAGGACCTTTGAGCATGTTGGTGAAGACTTAGCCCGCGACGCCTGAGGACGCGGGTGGGGTGAGTTGCCTTTAAAAAGGGAAAGGCTCCCTGGGTGGCAGTCACGCCTCCTTATTCTCTTCATGCATTGCGCCCTTCCACCTTCTGAGCCCCCGGATGGGGTGCGACCGTGTTGCCTTCATCTTGCTGCCGTTGGGGGAGCGCGATCTCGTGGAGATCGGTACCTTTTAGCCATCGTTCGGCTTCAAGGATTTTCGTCGTGTAGCCCGGCTGCATTCCCTCACCAATGGGCAGTTTGGTGGGGAGAAGCGAGCCGGGCTGCGGCCTTCGCCCCGCCCTCAGCTTCAAGAATTTTCATCATCCGGGCTGAGGCGAAGGAGCGCACCGAGTGGGGAGTTGCCTCCGTGTGGGCCGGTAACCCTTTTCTTCCCCCAGCGTTTGGGGGAGAAAAGCATCCTCCAGCCCCGCGGGGGCTTCCTCCAGCCATGCGGGGGAAGGCGAACTGCTGCTTCCTAGACAGGGTGCAGCGTTCCGTCCTTCGTCCGGGTGGCGGTCGCGCCGTGTACGGGCCGGCCACGTCCAGGTCTTCCTCGCGCCGATAGCCGTGCCAGAGGGTTGCCTAGCACGTCGTACGTAGCGAGGGCGGTGCTCGTGTTCTGGGGCGGCCTCGGCGAGGGCGGGAGTGAGGACCTGCCGGTGCGCTTTGGGGCGGCCGGTGCTTGCTGGTGCGGTGCTGGCGGATAGGTGGACGCCGCCGTCGGTGCTATGGTGGCAGCAGCCGGAGAAGGTTTCTCCGCCGACGAGACCACCAACTCCGCCCGCATCCTTGGACCTCTGTCTCCCTGGCTTGAATGGTTGGTTCTCGTCCTTCGTGGGCGAGGGCTTTTCTGCCGCAGCATTTGCCCTGAAGCCGTTGCTGCAGTTGTCTTGCCGCCCGGGACGGAGGTCGTTGTCGCTGCTATCGGAGTGGGTGGCGGCGAGCCACCTGGAAGTTGTCGTCCCGCAGGCTCTCCGATGTGGAGGTTGTTCATACCCGCGGGAGTGGAACCGGAGTTCTGTTTGTAATGGCATCTTGAGTGCCGGTGTATGTTCATTGCGGCTATCGGGGCCTGAACATCTGTGTATTTGGGCGTAAAGCCGTGTTTCTTCCCCATTTCGAGCACCAGGTCTCGTCTGTCGGCTAGCTGAACCACTTAACCGAGTGTGAGTTTCCCTGCACGAAAGGTGACGAGTGAGGTATCCGTATCCTAGAGGCGTAGGAGTCCCTCGGCTCGGTCGGCCTTGCCACTCAAGGCTTCTCTTGCCCAGTTAAAGGGACCCTCGGCCGCTCTGCGATGAGCTGGAGCCGGAGGCAGCGGTGTCAGCATGGACAGAGGCGGAGTTGGCTTCGAAAAGGGGGCTTCTTCGGCCCAGGCCGAGGAGGTGTAGCAGCGGTGGCCGGAGCTTGACCGGGTCGTCTATTGGCGGGACCAACCCCGGAGTCGGGCTGCTGAGGCCACGAGCCGGGCTGGTGTCCTCGGGGGACAGCTGGCTAAGGCCACGGAGCGGCTGGACAAGCCGTCTGCTTGGGCTGAGTTCCTGGAGGAGACCCTAGCAGCGATGGCCCAGGCGCAGTGCTGACATCTTCCTTCGAGGTGGAGATCCTTCGCCCGTGTTGCCGTCTGAGGCTGGGTCAGATTTCGCCGAAGGTGGAGACGATGCCGAGGGTGCTGCTGCTCCCCTTATTGATGTCTGAACCTGTGGGAACAGTTTGTCTGTAGTGTGCGTATGTTTTTTGTGGCCACCGAGGCCCAAACATGTCATTGTCGTGTTATAAAGTTGCGTTTCTTTTCCTCTTGTTTCGAGTATCAAGACTTGCTTGTCGGTAGCAGAATCGTTTATCCGAGCGAGAGTTACTTATCGCGGAAGGTGATGAGTGAGGTATCCGTATCCCGGAGGCGTAGGAGTCCCTCGGCTCGGTCGGCCTTCGCCGGTTACGTGTACTCTTACTCGTCTGCGGGATTCTGTTATCGGTATAGTCGAGAAGGCACGAAAAATCGTTTTGGCAGAGAAATTTTCGAGCGTTAAGACTTGTTCAGTTAGCAGAATCGCTTATCCGAGCGTGAGTTACTTATCGCAGAAGGTGATGAGTGAGGTATCCGTATCCCGGAGGCGTAGGAGTCCCTCGGCTCGGTCGGCCTTGCCGCTTACGTGTACTCCGTCGTTTTCAGGATCCCACTATCGACGTAGTCGAAAAGCACGAAAGATGTTCTGGCCGAAAGACTTTTTCCGAGGAAAATTTTGACGTAGAGGGGGTTCCCCCCTTCTAGCCCCCGAGGGAGGGTCGGGCTCTGCCGAGGCAAGGCTGACCCTTCTTTGATGGTTAGACTTTACTTGTGTATGTAAACGAGGTATATGAACGACTTGAAAACATCTTAAGGGTAGAAGCGACGTAGCTGTCGGATGTTCCAAGCATTGTTGTAGACCTCGCCTTGACTGTTGGCCAGCCTGTATGTTCCGGGCTTCAAAGTCTTGGCGATGATGAATGGCCCTTCCTAGGGAGGCGTGAGCTTGTGGTGCCCTCGGGCGTCTTGTCGTAGCCGAAGCACCAAGTCACCCACCTGGAGGTCTCAGGACCGAACCCCTCGGGCGTGGTAGCGTCGCAGGGACTGCTGATACCGCGCCGAGTGTAGTAAGACCATGTTCCGAGCCTCTTCCAGCTGGTCCAGTGAGTCTTCTCGGTTGGTCTGGTTGCTTCGGGCGTCATATGCCCTCGTCCTCGGGGAGCCGTATTCTAAGTCTGTGGGCAAGATAGCCTCGGCCCCATAGACTAGAAAAAATGGCGTGAAGCCCATGGCTCGGCTTGGCGTCGTCCTCAGACTCCAGACCGCCGAGGGGAGTTCCTTCATCCATCGCCTGCCGAACTTATTGAGGTCGTTGTAGATCCTCGATTTGAGTCCCTGTAGAATCATGCCGTTGGCACGCTCTACCTGCCCATTCGTCATGGGGTGAGCTACGGCGGCCCAGTCCACCCGGATGTGGTGGTCCTCGCAGAAGTCCAGGAACTTCCTGCCGGTGAACTGGGTGCCGTTGTTGGTGATGATGGAGTTCAGGACTCCAAAGCGATGGATGATGTCGGTGAAGAACGCCACCGCCTGTTCGGACCTAATGCTGTTTAGGGGTCGGACCTCAATCCACTCAGAGAATTTGTCGATAGCGACCAGCAGGTGCGTGAAGCCCCCGGGTGCCTTCTGCAAGGGACCGACGAGGTCCAGACCCCACACAGCAAATGGCCAGGTGATGGGTATTGTTTGCAGAGCCTGAGCGGGTAGGTGGGTCTGCCTTGCGTAGAATTGACACCCTTGGCAGGTGCGTACAATCCTAGTGGCGTCGGCCACCGTGGTTGGCCAGCAGAAACCTTGTCGGAAGGCGTTTCCAACAAGGGCTCGAGGCGCTGCATGGTGACCGCAAGCCCCCGAGTGTATTTCTTGCAATAACTCCTGACCTTCGGCGATGGATATGCACCGCTGGAGGATGCCTGAGGGGTTGCGGTGGTAGAGCTCCTTTCCGTCACCCAGCAAGACGAACGACTTGGCGTGCCGCGCCAATCGCCGAGCCTCGGTTCCGTCGAGGGGTAGCTTTCCTTGGTGGAGATATTGTAGGTACGGGGTCTACCAGTTTCGATTAGGTGGGACCCCATTCCGCCCCTCCTCGATGGGCAGTGCCTCACCCTCGGTGACCGAGGGTGCCTCAGGCTCGGGCGTGTCGTCGGTCTTGACGGAGGGTTGATGTAGGTCTCGAGAGAAGACGTCCGGGGGGACCGTTGTCCGCCCCGAGGCTATTTTAGCCAGCTCGTCCGCAGTCTCGTTGTATCGTCGGGCGACGTGGTTGAGCTCGAGCACGTAGAACTTGTCTTCCAGGCGCCGAACCTCGTCGCAGTAGGCTTCCATCTTTGGGTCGCGACAGTGGGAGTTCTTCATGACTTGGTCGATGACAAGCTGCGAGTCACCACGAGTGTCGAGGCACCGAACCCCTAGCTCGTGCACAACCCGTTAACCAGAGCCTCGTACTCGGCCACGTTGTTGGACGTCGGGAAATGGAGGCGCAACACGTAGCGGAGGTGCTTCCCGAGGGGTGAGATGATGAGCAGGCCCGCGCCCGCTCCTGTTTTCATCAGCGACCCGTCGAAAAACATGGTCCAGAGCTCCGGTTGGATTGGAGCTGCTGGAAGCTGGGTGTCGACCCATTCTGCCACGAAATCCGCCAAGACTTGGGATTTGATGGCCTTCCGAGGGGCGAACGAGATTGTCTCGCCCATGATCTCCATCGCCCACTTTGCAATCCTACCCGAGGCCTCTCGGCACTGGATGATCTCCACAGGGGGAAGGATGACACCACAGTCACCGGATGAGACTCGAAGTAGTGTCGCAACTTTCGCCGTGTTAGAATTACTGCGTACAGTAGCTTCTGAATTTGCGGGTAGCGGATTTTGGTCTCGGACAGTACCTCACTGATGAAGTAGACCGGCCTCTGGACGAGCAATGCATGCCCTTCTTCTCGTCTCTCGACTACGATTGCGGCGCTGACCACCTGAGTGGTTGCGGCTACGTAGATTAGGAGAGCTTCTCCGGCAGCGGGGGGCACCAGGATGGGCGCGCTTGTAAGGAGTGCCTTCAAGTTCCCGAGGGCTTCCTCGGCCTCGGGGGTCCAAGTGAAGCGCTCGGTCTTCCTTAAGAGGTGGTACAGGGGCAGGCCTCTTTCGCCGAGGCGCGAGATGAAGCGGCTCAGAGCCGCAAGACATCCCATGACCCTCTGTACTCCTTTCAAGTCCTTGATAGGCCCCATGTTGGTGATGGCCGTGATTTTCTTTGGGTTGGCCTCGATGCCCCGCTCGGAGACGATGAACCCCAGGAGCATGCCTTGGGGGACTCCGAAGACACACTTCTCGGGATTGAGTTTTACGCCTTTCGCTTTGAGACACT
Source organism: Zea luxurians (assembly GCA_029449295.1). Taxonomy (NCBI): domain Eukaryota; kingdom Viridiplantae; phylum Streptophyta; class Magnoliopsida; order Poales; family Poaceae; genus Zea; species Zea luxurians. The sequence goes on along the minus strand of JAOPSE010000101.1, from coordinate 1,102,362 downwards.
TGAATGCCATTTCAAGGTCAGAGAGGAGGTCGGAGGCTTTCCTTGTCTTGACTACGATGTCATCGACGTACGCCTCGATCGTTCGGCCAATGTGCTGTCCGAACACGTGGTTCATGCACCTTTGGTATGTCACGCCTGCATTCCTTAAACCGAATGGCATAGTAATATAGCAGTACATGCCAAAGGGTGTGATGAAAGAAGTCGCGAGCTGGTCAGACTCTTTCATCCTGATTTGGTGATACCCTGAGTAGGCATCAAGGAATGGCAGGGTTTCACACCCAGCAGTGGAATCCACGATTTGATCAATGCGAGGCAGAGGGTAGGGAACCTTCGGACATGCTTTGTTTAGACCAGTGTAGTCTACACACATCCGCCATTTCCCACCTTTCTTTTTCACAAGCACAGGGTTGGCTAGCCATTCTGGATGAAATACCTCTTTGATGAACCCTGTAGCCATCAGCTTGTGGATCTCCTCGCCTATGGCTCTGCGCTTTTCTTCGTCGAATCGGCGCAGAGGCTGCTTCACGGGTCGGGCTCCAGCTCAGATATCCAGCGAGTGCTCGGCGACATCCCTCGGTATGCCAGGCATGTCCGAGGGACTCCACGCAAAAACCTCGGCGTTTGCGCGGAGAAACTCGACGAGCACTGCTTCCTATTTGGGGTCGAGCTCGGAGTCGATCCGTACTTGCTTGGAGGCGTCGTTGCTGGGGTCGAGAGGGACGGACTTAACCGCCTCTGCTGGCTCGAAATTGCTGGCGTGGCGTTTCGCATCTGGCACCTCCTTGGAGAGGCTCTCCAGGTCGGCGATGAGGGCCTCAGACTTGGCGAGGGCCTCAGCGTACTCCACACACTCCACGTCACATTCGTACGCGTGTCGGTATGTGGATCCAATGGTAATGACCCCGTTGGGGCCCGACATCTTGAGCTTGAGGTAGGTGTAGTTGGGGACGACCATGAACTTGGCGTAGCATGGTCTCCCCAGCACTGCGTGGTAGGTTCCTCGGAACCCGACCACCTCGAACGTGAGGGTTTCCCTTCAGAAGTTGGAGGGAGTCCTGAAGCAGACAGGCAGATCGAGTTGCCCAAGGGGTTGGACGCGCTTCCCGGGGATGATCCCGTGAAAGGGCGCCGCACCGGCTCGGATCGTGGACAAATCGATCTGCAAGAGCCCAAGGGTCTCGGCGTAGATGATGTTGAGGCTGTTGCCTCCGTCCATGAGGACCTTGGTAAGCCTGATGTTGCCAATGACGGGATCAACAACGAGCGGGTACTTCCCCGGGCTCGGCACGCGGTCGGGGTGGTCGCCTTGGTCGAAGGTGATGGGCTTGTCGGACCAGTCTAGGTAGACTGGCGCCGCCACCTTCACCGAGCAGACCTCCCGGCGCTACTGCTTGCGGTGCCGAGCCGAGGCGTTCGCCACCCGCCCACCATAGATCATGAAGCAGTCATGGACCTCGGGGAACTCCTCTGTCTTGTGGCCTTCCTTCTTGTCGTTGTCGTGGGCTTTGCCACCTTCCGCCGGTGGCCCAGCCTTGTGGAAGTAGCGCCGAAGCATGACGCACTCCTCAAGGGTGTGCTTAACGGGGCCCTGATGATAGGGGCACGACTCCTTGAGCATCTTGTCGAACAGGTTGGCCCCTCCGGGAGGCTTCCAGGGGTTCCTGTGCTCGGTGGCGGCGATAAGATCTGCGTCGGCGGTGTCGCGTTTCGCTTGCGACTTCTTCTTGCCCTTCTTCTTCGTGCTGCATTGAGCGGACGCCTCGGGGACGTATTCCTTCGGGCGCCCTTGAGGCTGCTTGTCCTTCTGGAAGATGGCCTCGACCGCCTCCTGGCCAGAGGCGAACTTGGTGGCGATGTCCATCAGCTTGCTTGCCCTGGTGGGAGTCTTGCGACCCAGCTTGCTCACCAGGTCGCGGCAAGTGGTGCCGGCGAGGAACGCGCCGATGACATCTGAGTCGGTGATGTTGGGCAGCTCGGTGCACTGCTTAGAAAATCGCTGGATGTAGTCCCGTAGGAATTCTCCCGGCTGCTGGCGGCAGCTTCGGAGATCCCAGGAGTTCCTAGGGCGCACGTATGTGCCCTGGAAGTTTCTGGCGAAGGCTTTGACCAGGTCGTCCCAGTTGGAGATCTGCGCAGGAGGCAGATGCTCGAGCCAGGCTCGGGCGGCGTCGGAGAGGAACAGAGGGAGGTTGCGGATGATGTGGTTGTCATCATCCGTTACGCCTAGCTGGCAGGCCAGCCGGTAGTCCGTGAGCCACAGTTCCGACTTTGTTTCCCCCGAGTACTTGGTGATGGTAGTCGGGGTCCGGAACCGGGTCGGGAACGGCGCTCGTCGTATGGCCCGGCTGAAAGCTTGCGAACCGGGTGGTTCGGGCCAGGGGCTCCGATCCTCCCCGCTGTCGTAGCGTCCTCCACGCCTGGGGTGGTAGCCTCGGCGCACCTTCTCGTCGAGGTGGGCTCGACGGTCGCAGCGATGGTGCTCGTTGCCGAGGCGACCCGGGGCCGCAGGCGCTGTGTCCCGCGTGCGCCCGGTGTGGACCGAGGCTTCCCGCATGAATCGGGAAGTCGCGGCGCGATGCTCTGGGGGTACCCTTGCCTTCGGGAGGCAGAGCTTTCGGCCCGTCGGACCGCGGCATCCTCCAGGAGATTCTTGAGTTCTCCCTGGATACGCCGTCCCTCGGTGGTGGATGGTTCCGGCATCGCTCGGAGTAGTATTGTTGCTGCAGCCAGGTTCTGGCCGACCCCACTGGAAGCCGGGGGCGGCCTTGCCCTGGCATCGTCAGCGATGCGGTGTTGGACGTCCTGGGGAAGATGACGCGCTTCGCCGGCTGGTGCTCGACATGCCCACTCCTGCCCGATGTTCTGCCAGAGCTGCACAAGTTGCCATGTTTCCTCGTCGAGCCTGGCCTGCATCTCGCGGATTTGCTCGAGCTGTGCATCCTGACCCCCCGCAGGGACTGGTACCACAGCTAGCTCCCGAAGGATGTCAACGCGAGGCGCAGGCCTAGGGGGATCGCCGTCCTCCGGCATACCAAGGTGGTTGCCTTCGTCGAGACCCCCTAGATCGACGTGGAAACATTCGCGACTTGGGCCACAGTCCTCGTCACCGAGGCTGTGGCTATCATCGGAGCAATCGGAGAGGCAGTAGTCACATGCGGTCATGAAGTCCCGCATGGCACTGGGGTTCCTAACCCGAAGAAATCCCAACCATAGTCAGGCTCGTCATCTTCCTCGGAACTCGAGGGCCCGTAGGTCGAGACGGCCGTCAATCGGTCCCAGGTTGACCACATATGATACCCCGGAAGGTTCGGATATACCTTTATGAAAGCGTCCACCGAAGCGGGGTCGCTCGGTGGGTCGAAGCTGAATCTAAAAGGCAAAAGGTGGAAAACGGACGGTACCTCTTGATCGACGAATGGTGACGGAGTCGCGTCGGGGACGGACTGCACCGTTATCTCAGGTACGAGGCTAACGCCCAGTAGGTCCTTCACGAGCGTGCTGGCGTCATCTGTCCGCTTGGGGTTGGCGTGTTGCGGGGAAACAACGCCCGTCTTCGTCTCAGACGCGAGGTCGACGCCTGACGTGTCCCCCGCTGGGGCGCCGGCATCGTCGACTCGCTCGACAGCCGACGAGGTGCTGCCTCCTGCTTGGCCATGGTTGCCCCACCTCCTCCTCCGTCGGTGGGGAAGGTGACGGTACAGACACGGATGTTGTTCTTCCGCCATGCGGGGAAGACGTCGTCGATTCCGCCGCCGGCGGGCGGGCTGACGGCTGCCATTGTCGTTGTCGCGCGGCGGAGGAAGGAGTACCATGTCGTAGCTGCCGTTGAGGGACATGAACTCGAGACTCCCGAAATGGAGCAGCGTCCCGGGCTAAAGAGGTTGCTGGAGACTACCCATCTGGAGCTTGACGGGAAGCTGTTCGTCAACACGCAGCAGGCCCCTACCTGGCGCGCCAACTGTCGGCGTTTCGACCCCGGGGGGTCCCTAGACCGACGAGTAAATTGTCGCTGCGTGTCCCAGCCCAGATGGGTCGGTGCGAGACGGAACACAAGGGGGTAAACAATGAGGGGAACCGCGGCTCATGTTGTCCTGCGTCCAGGGCGGATGCGCTTGCAGTAGGGGGTTACAAGCGTTCGCGAGGGAGAGAGAGAGAGCCTGCTTGTCAGCCCGTCCTCCCGCGCGGCCACCTTTTTTTTCCGTACGAGGGCCCTGGACCTTCCTTTTATAAACGTAAGGAGAGGGCCCAGGTGTACAATGGGGGGTGTAGCAGTGTGCTAACGTGTCCGGCAGAGAGGAGCCAGAGTCCTATGTACATGCCGACGTGGCTGTCGGAGAGGTGTTGGTGCCCTATTCATGTGACGTCGTGGCCGTCGGAGGAGCGCTTAAACCCTGTAGAAGCATAGCTGTCGGGGCTGTCGGGACCTTCCTGACGTCTCCTTGCTTCCGTAGTGTAATACTCAAAATTGAATACAAGAAATATAGAGAGATATCCTTATTCTGTGTGCCATCTAATCATTGTAAAAAGAGAATACTCTAAATAAGAATGAGTAATTAAAATAAATGTCACTTAAAAAAATGCATCATGCTGGTGTTTATTGTTTGTGCACTTGTTTACTAAGGTAATAATAGTAGAAATACATAAATGGTGAAATAGACATTCAAACAAAAAAAAATGGAAATTAAAAGTGATGAGAACAATAAGGAAGTAATACTATGGAGCACAAAATAAATCCATAACTAAACAAATTTATCCCACTAATATGTTCAAACTGAATATTTAATTTGAGTACAAATTCTTCTGAAACGTTTGAATTCAAATGTTGGATTTGAAAATGAAAAAGGGAAAAAAATAAAGAGAAAGGCTTAGCTGGGCCACTTCTAGCCATTTCGGCCCATTTTTCCTTTTAATCTGCGCGGCCCAAACCACGCCACCGGCCTAAGATCTCCTACGCGCCATCCTAAACCCTAGCCGCCGCCACACACGCCTGCTTTCGGTTTCTCACTGATCGGTGGGCCCTAGCTCGGTTTTCTCAGGCGCGCAGCACGGACTCGCCCCGGTCACCGCCATGTGGGCCCTCGTGCTGGCACTGTTCCTCTTCTATGCTCAAACTGACCCGGGCGAACCACGCGTGATTCGCGTGCATCTACAACGCTGGCGCTGGTCAAAGCCGTTGCCGGAGAAATCGGCACTACCTTCCGAACTCGCCATATAACTAGAGCTCCGGGGAGTCGTCTCGGCCGAATAGAGTGATCTAGCGCGCAGTGCCGTCGTGTTCGCGCCGTCGAGAGAAAGAGAAAGGGGTGCAGCGAGAGCATAGGTTGCCGCGGTGTGGGTGCCAGCGGGCTGTCCGCTATGCGCTTGTATTTTCCCGGTGTGTACTGCTTTGGGCGGAGTTAGGCGGAGAAGCGTTCCGTGGTGTCTCCCCTGCGGCGGTGGTCGGCTGAAAACATCGACGTGTTGGAAACCGAGGCATCAGCCCCGGCGAATCTAGGCGCTTGGTTGCCCCGATCTTCTGTGGTCAGCTCTGCACGCGTCGTTGGCGGCCGGCTTGTCTAGATTCCGGTAAGCTTTCCACCTGTGCCGACGTACCCCCCCTTTTTCCGGTTGACCACCGAGAGAGAGAGAGAGTGCCAGGAGGGCGCGGCGTCCATGCTTGGACGACCTGAGGTTGAAGACACCAGGTGTCCGTATATTAGGTGATAGACGGCCGAGATTTAAAACCAAGAATACCTCTTCGCGTTATAAAATCAGAGCCCTCGGTTTTGGATCGTGTGGCTTAGATCGTTTGGGACCCTGACCGTTGATTCGGTGATCAATGGTCGTTGAAAGAAGTAACCCTAAATGGATGTGTCGATCTAATCGGGACCACATATTTTAGATCGGACGGTCAGTTTTTGCCGTACCCCTTCGCGGGTACCTTTTTCTAAAGAGACCTTGTACTTCGCCAGAATCAACCTGCCATCCTGATTGACTGTTCCCTGTGCCTTAGAATTATTACCCCGAGACCCCTGGACTTTCCAGGAATTGAGGCCCAGTCCAGAGAGCAGGAAAACTAGGGAAATTAAATTAGAAATAGATTTTTAGCATTAAATTAATTGCAGAAACTTGTTTAATTTGTAGAAAATTCATATGAACTCCAAATTGGTCCATTCCAGTTCCTAAACTTTTATAATATTATTGTCTATCCATTTGTGCCTCTGTTTTTACATAAAAGACACATTAAAATTTATCTAGCACTCAATCTTGTATTAAGTACATAAAAGCTTCAGAAATTCATATCTTAAAATATATAACTCCAAATTTAATGATTCCAGTTCCTACGATCTCATTTTAGTGTCTAGTTTATTACTGTATATTCTATTAGCATGTTTGATGTGATGTTAATTTATGCTATATTATGTATGTATTGTGTTGATGCGAGTAGACGAGCAAGCCACTGTGGAATCTGAGGCTCAACAAGTAGAGATAGCTGAGCAGGAGCTCGTTGAAGGCAAGTTGTGCCCTTGATCACTTACTTTTCCCAGCCATGTTCTTATTAATTTTAATGATCTGCATAGGTTAATTTTGATGGGATCCTTTATGTTACCCCAGTTTTGATTACCTCTATACCTTGTTCACCCCTGAAATATTTTTGGGTAGTACTTGCTATTGCTTTATGTGGATTGGGTATGGAGTTACACTACACATGATTATCCTGTTATTATCTTGTTATTATTACTGTTCATGTTAAGATCATTAAATTAATGGGAACATGGAGCGACCACCCGGGAAAACAGTGCTACCACAAGGGTTTAATGGGACGCCCTTGGCTGATTAACTAGGAAAGCTAGTGGAGGTCTTCCTTACCCGAAAGGGGCAAGGGCAGTAGGGGAGTGGTCAGTGTGGGGAGGTCCTTGGTTGATTTTGCTGCGATGGCGGTCAGGCAAGAACCCTGCACTGGAGCTTCCTATAAACTGTAGTGGGATTTTCTGAAGCTAGTGGAACTTTGTAAAGGCCTCGTAGTGTTACCCTGCCTCGCCTCCTCGGTAGAGGTGTATGGGATTGGCCGTCTCTTGGCAGATGGGTAACATGACTTGTGGGTAAAGATGCGCAACCTCTGCAGAGTGTAAAACTAGTATACTAGCCATGCTCACGGTCATGAGCGGCTCGGACCCTCACATGATTAATTATGGAACTTAAATTCAATTTGACATTTGCATCGCATTTGGGATTATTTTACTATTACTGTTCTTTATTATTATTAAGGTTTGGTATTTACTTACACTTAGTAATTGCTAATAAAATTTTGACCAACTTATAAAAGCAATGCTCAGCCTCAGCCTTTATTTCATTGATCAGCCTTACACTTCATGAACTCCCACCTTTGGTGAGTTCATGCCACATTATTTCCCACGACTTGTTGAGCTATGAACGTATGTGAGCTCACTCTTGCTGTCTCACACCCCCCACAGGAGAAGAACAGGTGGTCGAAGAGTAGCCGCCTAACACTGAGGAGTTCGATCTGATCTAGGTGGCGTTTCTCAGTTGACATTGGCGCCAACGATCCTTAGTTCGTTTTATATTTATCTTTATTTTGTAATAAGTCTTCCGCTATGTAATAAATACTCTGATGTTTTATGACATTTATCTCTATACACTCTGTTATTATATATGTTGTCTTCTTGGCGCATGTATGAGATGCACCCGGCTTTGTCCTTTAAAACCGGGTGTGACAGAAGTGGTATTAGAGGAATGTTGACTGTAGGACGAAACCTAGATAGAAATGGACAAAACCCTTACACACTTACCTTACTCTGATTCTTTCTATACTTATCTTGATCCGTCTCACCTTCTACTGTTCTACTCTGATCATTCTTACCTTTTCTACTCCAAGACAAGATGGATTTCACACCTTGGAATCCCTACCCCTATGACATTTTTAAGAGTTAGGAAGCCTAAGACAAAATTAAAATTATTTTCTCTATTAAAAATGTTGGTTGATTGTTCTGATGATCAATGCCTGATTTGCTTCTTTGATTAATTGAAATATTATATGGACATCTTAGCATGTGCCAACATAATGTAATAAATTAGCTATGGTAGGTAAAACATTAAACTGCTTAGCTAATAAATCCCCCAATGTAACATGATTGTAATTACTGCCTTGTCTACTGCTCTTTCTTACCATATGTATCTAACTCAGATGGTCAATACCAGGAGGGGTGGTGGAATTGATTTGCCTCCTAACCGACACACTCGAAGGATATATAGACAACATCAGCCACAGCCTGCAGAGATGAATCCTCCTAATCCTCCACCAGGCAGAGTTGACCCACTGGTTGCTGCTCAGATGGCAGTGATGCAGCAAATGGCGGACACTATGGCTGATATGCGTGCCCAAATGCAGCAAGAACGCCAGGAAATACGTCAGGAAAGAGAAGATATACGCCAGGAGTTGCGCCAGGAGAGAGATGAGATACGCCAAGAAAGGAGGGCGCAACAGCAGCAGCTGCAACAACAACTTCAACAACAGCAGCAACAGCAACAAGTGCCATTGCCTCCACCACCACCACCAGTTCCACCTCGTGATAAGCACCGGGAGTTTATGAGTCATAAGCCACCGACCTTCGCCAGTTCGCCAGATCCACTTGATGCAGACGATTGGTTGAAGTCAATCGAGAAGATGCTGAATATTGCACAATGCACTGACCGGGAGAAGGTTTTATATGCTTCTGGACGTCTGACTGGTCCTGCTGCTGACTGGTGGGATTCTTATACTGCTGCCCACGATGCTGCTGATACTATTACCTGGGCAGAGTTTAGTACACAATTCAGGAACTACCATATTCCAGCTGGTATGATAAAGATCAAGAAGAAGGAGTTTCTGTCATTGAAGCAAGGCAACATGTCAGTTAGCGAGTACAGAGACAAATTTATTCAGCTGTCGAGATATGCTCCGGAGGAAGTTGCTAAGGATGAGAGGAAGCAGGAGCACTTTATTGAAGGACTTAATGGACCCTTGCAGTATGCACTGGTTGCACACACCTTTCCATCATTTCAGAGGCTACTGGATAAGGCTCTTGCTATTGAACACAAGCGTGTTCAACTGGGTGATTTGAAGAGGAAGGCTATCTCACAAGGACAGGGTAGCAGCAGTGTTCGTCCTCGCTACAGTTCACCACAGGGTACACCGACTCGACCGGGAGGACCACGCCCAGTTCAGCAATCACCACTGAGGACTCCACCTCCTTGACAGGCTACCCCCACTGGCACCCCGACGAAGTTTTCAGGACAGAGTTCAGGCACTACTTGTTTCAAGTGTGGGAAGACTGGTCATTATGAAAATGTCTGCCCACAGAGGATTGCTACTACTCCAGTTCAGAACAAGCAACAGACTCCTGGCAAGGGATATTCTATAGCCAGGGTGAATCAAGTCAGCGTTGATGATACTCCTGATGGTGGTGACATCGTACTTGGTATGTTTTATGTTAATGCAATTCCTGCAACCATATTATTTGATTCTGGTGCTACACATTCATTCATGTCTGCTAGATATGCCAACACAAATGAAATACCACTGCTAAATATGAGAAAACCCCTGATAGTAATTACACCTAAAGGGCCTGTTGAGGCAAATCAAATGACACGTAGATTGACATTGACCATTATGGGTAGAGAATTTGGAGCTACTGCTATAATATTAGAGTCAAGCAGTATAGATCTGATCCTTGGTATGTCATGGCTAAGAAAGGCAAAGGTCGTTATAGCATGTGGTAGAGGTACCGTAGAGCTCACTACCACTAAAGGAGAAAGATTTCAAGTTAATATTGCAGTAACCTCCTCATCCATGCGTGCAATGTTCTTTATGCCTGAGGAGTTTGTTGGTGACAACATCCGGGTGGTTAGAGATTTTCCGGATGTCTTTCCAGAGGAGTTACCAGGAATGCCACCAGATAGGGAAGTTGAGTTTGTGATTGATCTTTTACCTGGAACTGCCCCTATTTCTAAGCGACCATACAGGATGGCTGTAGAAGAACTGAAGGAGATAATGGAGTGGAGAGTGCCCACTACAGTTACTGAGATTCGGAGTTTCTTGGGACTCGTAGGATATTATCGGAGATTTATTGAAGGGTTCTCTAAGATTGCCAAGCCTATGACCTCGCTTTTGGAGAAAGGGAGAGAATTCAAGTGGGATGAGAAATGCCAAGAGAGTTTTGATCAATTGAAGGAGAGACTAATGTCGCCACCAGTATTGATTATGCCAGATCTGCAGAAGGGATTTGACATTTACTGTGATGCATGTGGCCAAGGACTTGGATGTGTGCTCATGCAAGAAGGACATGTGATTGCCTATGCATCTCGTCAGTTGCGGAAGCATGAACTGAACTACCCCACTCATGACTTGGAGCTGGCTGCCGTTGTGCATGCACTTAAGATTTGGAGACACTACATCATGGGAACTAAGTTCCAAGTATACACGGACCATAAGAGCTTGAAGTACATATTTACTCAGAAGGACCTCAATCTTAGGCAACACCGTTGGTTGGAGCTCATTAAGGATTATGATTTGGAGATTCACTATCACCCAGGCAAGGCAAATTTGGTTGCAGATGCCTTGAGTCGGAAGGAACATGTTCACTCCGCTTTCGTTGTCCAGCTACCTGATGAATTAGCAAAAGATTTTGAGAGGCTCAACCTAGGAATCGTTACACATACGGAAGGAGTCACCATTGAATTGGAACCTACCTTGGAACAAGAGATTCATAAAGGTCAGATTGGTGATGTTAAGATTCAGGAGATCAAGGATCTGATAACAGAAGGTAGAGGCCCGAAGTTCACAGAGGATGAGCAAGGCACGATATGGTTCAAGAATCGGATCTGTGTTCCCGATATTGATAGCCTTCGGGAAACTATATTGAAGGAGGCGCATGATTCAGTTTATTCTATTCATCCTGGAAGTACTAAGATGTATCAGGATTTGAAGCAAAAATATTGGTGGTATGGATTGAAGAGAGATGTGGCTGCACATGTGGCTATGTGCGATGTATGCCAAAGAGTTAAGGCTGAACACCAGAGGCCAGCCGGACTACTGCATCCACTGAAGATACCCGAGTGGAAATGGGAAGAGATTGGCATGGACTTCATTGTTGGATTACCCCGCACGTCTGCTGGATATGATTCTATATGGGTGATTGTGGATAGGCTAACTAAAGTAGCCCACTTTATTCCAGTAAAGACCACTTATTCAGGAGCCAAGTTGGCAGAGTTGTACATGGCACGGATTGTATGTCTACATGGTGTGCCAAAGAAGATTGTGTCAGACCGGGGATCACAGTTTACTTCTCGGTATTGGAAGAAGTTACACGAGTCATTGGATACGAGATTGAATTTTAGTTTGGCTTACCATCCCCAGACCGATGGGCAGACTGAGAGGACCAACCAAGTGCTTGAGGATATGTTAAGAGCTTGTGCTCTTAAACATGGTGGAAGTTGGGATAAGAGTCTACCTTATGCTGAGTTCTCTTATAATAATAGCTATCAGGCCAGTTTGAAGATGTCACCGTTTGAGGCTCTGTATGGCAGAAAGTGCAGGACTCCATTGTATTGGGATCAAACTGGTGAAAGGCAGTTGTTTGGGCCTGAAATTATACAGGAAGCAGAAGAACAAGTTCAGCAAATAAGGGAGAATTTGAGAACTGCACAGTCCAGGCAGAAAAGCTATGCTGACACCCGGAGAAGACTGCTTGAGTTTAAAGAGGGAGATTATGTCTATTTGAAAGTGTCACCGCTCCGGGGTATGAGAAGGTTTAAAGTCAAAGGAAAGTTGTCCCCTCGCTTTATTGGACCCTTCTTAATCTTAAAGCGAGTGGGAGAGGTCGCATATCAATTGGAGTTACCGGATCATCTCGCGAATGTTCATGATGTCTTTCACGTATCTCAGCTGAAGAAATGTCTCAGGGTGCCTGAAGAACAATTACCAATGGAAGACCTTAGTGTTCAAGATGACCTGACTTATGCTGAGTACCCCATCAAGATTCTGGATACTTTGACTCAAGTTACGAGAAATAAGGTTACAAAGATGTGCAAAGTTCAATGGAGTCACCACGGTGAAGATGAAGCAACGTGGAAAAGAGAAGAAGAGCTTCGTATAGATTATCCCCACCTTTTCCCTAAATCTTCCTAAATCTCGAGGACGAGATTATTTTTAAGGGGGGTAGGATTTGTAATACTCAAAATTGAATACAAGAAATATAGAGAGATATCCTTATTCTGTGTGCCATCTAATCATTGTAAAAAGAGAATAACTCTAAATAAGAATGAGTAATTAAAATAAATGTCACTTAAAAAATGCATCATGCTGGTGTTTATTGTTTGTGCACTTGTTTACTAAGGTAATAATAGTAGAAATACATAAATGGTGAAATAGACATTCAAACAAAAAAATGGAAATTAAAAGTGATGAGAACAGTAAGGAAGTAATACTATGGAGCACAAAATAAATCCATAACTAAACAAATTTATCCCACTAATATGTTCAAACTGAATATTTAATTTGAGTACAAATTCTTCTGAAACGTTTGAATTCAAATGTTGGATTTGAAAGTGAAAAAGGGAAAAAAATAAAGAGAAAGGCTTAGCTGGGCCACTTCTAGCCATTTCGGCCCATTTTTCCTTTAAATCTACGCGGCCCAAACCACGCCACCGGCCCAAGATCTCCTGCGCGCCATCCTAAACCCTAGCCGCCGCCACACACGCCTGCTTCCGGTTTCTCACTGATCGGTGGGCCCTAGCTCGGTTTTCTCAGGCACGCAGCACGGACTCGCCCCGGTCACCGCCATGTGGGCCCTCGTGCTGGCACTGTTCCTCTTCTACGCTCGAACTGACCCGGGCGAACCACGCGTGATTCGCGTGCATCTACAACGCTGGCGCTGGTCAAAGCCGTTGCCGGAGAAATCGGCACTACCTTCCGAACTCGCCATATAACTGGAGCTCCGGGGGAGTCGTCTCGGCCGAATAGAGTGATCTAGCGCGCAGTGCCGTCGTGTTCGCGCCGTCGAGAGAAAGAGAAAGGGGTGCAGCGAGAGCATAGGTTGCCGCGGTGTGGGTGCCAGCGGGCCGTCCGCTATGCGCTTGTATTTTCCCGGTGTGTACTGCTTTGGGCAAAGTTAGGCGGAGAAGCGTTCCGTGGTGTCTCCCCTGCGGCGGTGGTCGGCTGAAAACATCGACGTGTTGGAAACCGAGGCATCAGCCCCGACGAATCTAGGCGCTTGGTTGCCCCGATCTTCTGTGGTCAGCTCTGCACGCGTCGTTGGTGGCCGGCTTGTCTAGATTCCGGTAAGCTTTCCACCTGTGCCGACGTACCCCCCCTTTTTCCGGTTGACCACCGGGAGAGAGAGAGTGCTAGGAGGGCGCGACGTCCATGCTTGGACGACCTGAGGTTGAAGACACCAGGTGTCCGTATATTAGGTGATAGACGGCCGAGATTTAAAACCAAGAATACCTCTTCGCGTTATAAAATCAGAGCCCTCGGTTTTGGATCGTGTGGCTTAGATCGTTTGGGACCCTGACCGTTGATTCAGTGATCAATGGTCGTTGAGAGAAGTAACCCTAAATGGATGTGTCGATCTAATCGGGACCACATATTTTAGATCGGACGGTCAGTTTTTGCCCGTACCCCTTCGCGGGTACCTTTTTCTAAAGAGACCTTATACTTCGCCAGAATCAACCCGCCATCCTGATTGACTGTTCCTTGTGCCTTAGAATTATTACCCCGAGACCCCTGGACTTTCCAGGAATTGAGGCCCAGTCCAGAGAGCAGGAAAACTAGGGAAATTAAATTAGAAATAGATTTTTAGCATTAAATTAATTGCAGAAACTTGTTTAATTTGTAGAAAATTCATATGAACTCCAAATTGGTCCATTCCAGTTCCTAAACTTTTATAATATTATTGTCTATCCATTTGTGCCTCTGTTTTTACATAAAAGACACATTAAAATTTATCTAGCACTCAATCTTGTATTAAGTACATAAAAGCTTCAGAAATTCATATCTTAAAATATATAACTCCAAATTTAATGATTCCAGTTCCTACGATCTCATTTTAGTGTCTAGTTTATTACTGTATATTCTATTAGCATGTTTGATGTGATGTTAATTTATGCTATATTATGTATGTATTGTGTTGATGCGAGTAGACGAGCAAGCCACTGTGGAATCTGAGGCTCAACAAGTAGAGATAGCTGAGCAGGAGCTCGTTGAAGGCAAGTTGTGCCCTTGATCACTTACTTTTCCCAGCCATGTTCTTATTAATTTTAATGATCTGCATAGGTTAATTTTGATGGGATCCTTTATGTTACCCCAGTTTTGATTACCTCTATACCTTGTTCACCCCTGAAATATTTTTGGGTAGTACTTGCTATTGCTTTATGTGGATTGGGTATGGAGTTACACTACACATGATTATCCTGTTATTATCTTGTTATTATTACTGTTCATGTTAAGATCATTAAATTAATGGGAACATGGAGCGACCACCCGGGAAAACAGTGCTACCACAAGGGTTTAATGGGACGCCCTTGGCTGATTAACTAGGAAAGCTAGTGGAGGTCTTCCTTACCCGAAAGGGGCAAGGGCAGTAGGGGAGTGGTCAGTGTGGGGAGGTCCTTGGTTGATTTTGCTGCGATGGCGGTCAGGCAAGAACCCTGCACTGGAGCTTCCTATAAACTGTAGCGGGATTTTCTGAAGCTAGTGGAACTTTGTAAAGGCCTTGTAGTGTTACCCTGCCTCGCCTCCTCGGTAGAGGTGTATGGGATTGGCCGTCTCTTGGCAGATGGGTAACATGACTTGTGGGTAAAGATGTGCAACCTCTGCAGAGTGTAAAACTAGTATACTAGCCGTGCTCACGGTCATGAGCGGCTCGGACCCTCACATGATTAATTATGGAACTTAAATTCAATTTGACATTTGCATCGCATTTGGGATTATTTTACTATTACTGTTCTTTATTATTATTAAGGTTTGGTATTTACTTACACTTAGTAATTGCTAATAAAATTTTGACCAACTTATAAAAGCAATGCTTAGCCTCAGCCTTTATTTCATTGATCAGCCTTACACTTCATGAACTCCCACCTTTGGTGAGTTCATGCCACATTATTTCCCACGACTTGTTGAGCTATGAACGTATGTGAGCTCACTCTTGCTGTCTCACACCCCCTCACAGGAGAAGAACAGGTGGTCGAAGAGGAGCCGCCTAACACTGAGGAGTTCGATCTGATCTAGGTGGCGTTTCTCAGTTGACATTGGCGCCAACGATCCTTAGTTCGTTTTATATTTATCTTTATTTTGTAATAAGTCTTCCGCTATGTAATAAATACTCTGATGTTTTATGACATTTATCTCTATACACTCTGTTATTATATATGTTGTCTTCTTGGCGCATGTATGAGATGCACCCGACTTTGTCCTTTAAAACCGGGTGTGACACGTAGGGGGCTGAGAACCGCCGTCGTCATGGAGCACGCAGGGTGTCATTATTACTTGTTTTACCGAGGCGAGCCAGATGGGACGCCAGTCTTGTTCCTCGTAGCCTAAGCTAGCTAGGGGTAGGGTAATGATGTACCCCCCTGCGATGTGGTCGGCTCGAGCCCAAGGTCGGGCGAGGCGGAGGCTCCTCCGAGGTCGAGGTTGAGTCCGAGCCCTGGGGTCGGGCGAGCCGGAGACCGTCGTCCGAGGTCGAGGTTGAGTCCGAGCCCTGGGGTCGGGCAAGGCTGAGCTTCCTATGGCGCCCGAGGCTGGACTTGGCTGCTGTCAGCCTCACCCGAGTGGGTGGCACAGCATTCGGAGCAGTGCAGGCGGCGCTGTTTTCCTGTTAGGCCAGTCAGTGGAGGGGCGAAGTGACTGCGGTCACTTCGGCCTTGTCGATTGAGGAGCGCGCATCAGGATAAGGTGTCAGGCGATCCTTGCATTGAATGCTCCTGTGATGTGGTCGGTTGGCGTGGCGATCTGGCCAAGGTTGCTTCACTGTGAAGCCTGCCTGAGCTGGGCCTCAGGCGAGTCGAAGGTGCGCCCGTTACTTGAGGATGCCCTCGGGCGAGGCGTGAATCTGCCTTGGTCTACTGTTCCTGCCCGAGGCTAGGCTCGGGCGAGGCGAGATCGTGTCCCTTGAGTGGACGGAGCCTTGACCTGAATTGCGCCCATCAGGCCTTTGCAACTTTGTGCTGATGGTGGTTACCAGCCGAGTTTAGGAGTCTTGGGGGTACCCCTAATTATGGTCCCCGACAATTAGTGTTAAGCACTAGCATAAAGCTAATAATAATAAATCCAACCCAATTAGGTAAACAAGGACATGGATAACAAAAGCTAGTCAATCCTTAGGCATAAATGTGAAATGCAGGAGGTGAATTAAAGAATGTATAGGACAGAGATAGGTCAAGGGACACTTGCCTCCACCAACCGACTGCTGCTCAGGGGCTTCTCCTGCGAGTTCTTCGGGCTCTTCAACCGGATCGTTCTCTATGCAGATGCAAACATATATACATCCACACATTTAATACAAAAGAACAGTACACCGTACAATAGAATGCAGTAAATAAACAGACGTTCCACGCGGGCTCGCAATTAAGGTTAAGAGAGAAAGAGAAAAAAGACAGTCGAGAAATGATCACGTTACATTATTATAAATTAAACCACTCGCTTAATAGAAGGGAATTAATTTGGACACTATGTTTTAGCATAAAGTAAAGTCAAGTTCCACATTTAATCATTATAAACAATTGAAGATGAATGAAAGGGAGTGGTCGCACGGTGAGACGTACGACATAACATTTAGATTGAATTAAGAAGTAAACGTCTCGCCGCGTGACAGAGCGCGTAACAAGACACTTGCATTACTTATAAAGAGACGTTAAGCATCGCGCGACGAAACGCACGACGACATACGTCAACAGAGCTGAGTTTAAAGTGGAACATCGCGTGTCTGGACGCGTGACGTCGCACCTTAAACAACCTGAAATTAAAATAGATCATCGCGCGACGAAGCGCGCGACACAACACATTAATAGAATCCGAAATTAGACAAATTCGTCGCGTGACAAAGCGCGCAACGCAACACTTTAATAAATATAAATTAAAAGAATCGTCACGCGACGAAGCGCGCGACGCAGCACGTCGACTACACAAATTAACATCGATTAAAACGGGGTTAGCGCAGTGCGACTACGGTCGCACGCGCGAGAGCGCGCTACGCGTGCCGAAGGCACGCGAACTGTGCAGGCGCGCGGGACGCGAGTCGCCGGGGCAGGGGCACGGCCAGGGACCGGGGGCTCGCGACGGGGCAGGCTCGACGGGGCAAGGGCACGCGGGCAGGGGCCGAGCCGCCGGCGCCGGGCACGGGGAGGCCGTCAGGGGGGCGGCGGCGCGGCTCGCTGGTGCCGAGGCCGGACGCGGGGGGGGGGGGATGGGGAGGGCTCACCGGGGGGGGCGGGGTGGGGCTCGCTGGGCGCGGGGACGTCGGGGCGGCGCGAGGCGCGACTGAGGGGGCCCGCCGGGGCACGGGGCGCGCAGGCCAAGGCGGCGGCGCGGCTAGGGCGCGGGACACGCGCGACCAGGGGAAGAAGAAGGGAGGGGGAGGGAGAGAGAGAAGGGAAGGGAAGGGGAGGGGAAAAACTCACCTCCGGGGATTCAAATTCCGGTGATCTCGACTCCAAACCCTAGGGCACCACGGGGAGAGAGAGAGGTGGAAGAAGGAGAGGGAGGTTACTGCGCGGGAGAAATCAAATGAGTCAAACGGATCTGGGGAAGGGGGACGCAGGGGGTGGGCAGGGGCGCCAGGGGCGCGCGGGCCGGACCGGGCCAGACCGGGCTGGGCTGGGTCACATCGCGGATCGAAACCCGCGACACGCACGACCATTAAACGGAATTAAATCGCGAACCGAAATCCGAAACGGAACGAGACGAACACGTGACATCAGACAAAGAAATGCGCTTCGGCATGATGCAACACCCATGACACTTAGGTTTTGTTTATACACGACACGGACACCTGTCACTATACTGGTTTGAAATTGGGTAAAAGGAGGCGAAACGGGAAGAGAAAAGAGAGTAACACCCGAATTTGGTGAGGGAAAAGAAGAAAAATTCTACCCCCAAATTCAGGGCGTTACACACTTACTCCAACTGCTGCGTCCTTTCACCTCCGAGTCATCTACGCCTCTGTTGCACTCGCATTCTTCTGCTTTTCGTCGCCGTAGTTGCCATGGTTTCGCTGGTTCATCCCGAGCGTTACCAGACCGAGAGGGCACTCGGCACGGTGCGCCGCCTGCTCGGATGGAGTGCGCCGGCGCACGCCTAGAGGATCCGGGCCGGCGCTACTCCCCTCGGCGACCTCACCACCGGGGAGTTTGTGCTCTTTGTCTCCTACCTTTCGTGCGGGTTGGCATTGCCGATCTCGCCCTTCTTCACGTTACTTCTGGAGGATCTCGGTCTCTAGCTCTAGCACCTCACTCCCCACTCCATCCTTCAGGTGGCCATCTTCGCTCACCTATGCGAGATGTTCATGGGGGTGACGCCGTGTACCTCTCTCTTCCACCATTTTTCGTGCTGGTGAAGTCCGGGAAGGCCAAGGACCATCTCGGAGCGTACTACTTCCAGACGAGGGCGGATTCGGCCGACGCCTATATCTCCTCCCTCAGCGGCGCGAGGTGGGAGAACTGGCGTGCCGAATGGGTGATCGCCAGTACCGAGGCCAGTAACCGCCTCATACTACTGAGTGACGGGCCGAGGCTCGACAAGAAGCAATGGAGGGCCAAGCCGCCGTTGACATCGGAGTTCGAGCCCGTACTGGTCAGGATCAAGTCCCTAGCGACCAGCGGTCTGACGTCGATGCATGTGGTCGGTGATTTCTTGAAGCGCCGGATCGTGCCGCTACAGGCAAGGGCACGCCTGAGCTGCTGGTTCACTGGCCCGAACGACCTCGGCCGGACCCATCGCGGGCCAGGCATCGACCTGTCCTGGGAGGGACTAGAGCTCCTGGTGAAGGGGATTACTGGTGAGTCCTTCGTCCCTGAGACCCTAATTCCTCCCGAGGGCATTTCTCCGCTCTGTGATGACCAAGGGTTGAGGGTAGCGATTTTGGATTGGCTGCCGACCCTCGACGAGAGCGACGTGGCGGTTTGCCAGACCTGCGGTCGGGACCCCCACCGCGGGGTTCAGATCCCCAGTGTACCGGCCGGGGGTTCCGGACCCACTGATGCTGGCTCCAGGGCTCCCCCCGCGGCCCTCAGCCCCTCGGACAAGGGCAAGGGGGCCGCGAGCAGTTCTTCCGCCCTAGGAGGCTCTGGGAGGTTGGAGGGAGAGAGGCGGCACCGACTGCGCCGTGCCGACGGGTCTTTCGTCACGGACCCGCCCCTTGATTCGGACCTCCCCCAGAAGCGTCAGAGGATAGCTAGCGGGGCCGCGGAGGCCGGCTCCAAGGCCTAGGGCTTGCAGAGGCGCATCAGTCCTCCACCAGCACCACTATCAGACCCGCCACCGTCGTTGCCGCCATCACCATCTGGCTTGCCGCCGCCTCAGGGGCAGCAACACCAATAGCAGCAAGGGCAACGGACGTCCCGCTTCCAGAGGCGGCGCTGACTCCCCTCCCTCGGGTGCTGTCCCGCGCTCATCAGGCTCTCCAGGAGACCGAGGCGGCGATCCTATGGGAGTGGGAGGCGCTTGAGACTGAGCATCAGCGCCTCTGTGATTGGCGCACCCAGCTGGAGGAGCGTACCAAAGCCGCATGCTGCCAATTTGCCTTAGAGCGGTCCGAGCTTGATCAGGAGCGCGAGGACCTCAAGGAGGACCTGGAGAAGGTATTTGACCGGGAGCAGGAGGTGACCCGGAAGGAAAAGAGTCTGGTCAAGAAAAAAGAGTACTTGGACCAGAGGGAGGCGGTTATTATGGAATTCCATGAGAAGCTGAAAGCCTATAATGTGATGCTGGAGAAGCAGCGGGATGAGCAGACCACGACTGATGCGGCTCTGCAAAAGCTACGGCAGGAGCTCGATGATAGGGCTAGCAACATTTCGCTCACCGAGGAGAACCTCAAGGCGAAGGATGCCTCCCTGGAGGAGCGGGTGACGGATCTCGTCTGGCAGGAGAAAGACCTCGCCTGGAGGGAGGAAATGCGGGAAAGGCGGGAAAAGTTGCTGGTCGAACACGAGCTCGAGGCGGAAGAGAAGGAGAAGAAACTGGAGGAGAAGGAGCGGGCGCTGGAGGAGCGGGTCCACCGGTTCCAGGTGACGCAGGCAGCGCAGGCGGCTTCGGGCTCCCAGGCGGTGGAGGCGATGAAGAAGACGCTTGAAGATCTTCGGGCAGAACATCGCACCGGGGTCCAGCGTATCGCCGCATGGGCCGATGAGGCGAGCTCGGCTCTGGTGCCGCTGGGGGTGAGCCCCATCCCAGCGTCAAAGCAGTCGGTGTCCATCTTCGACGCGCTCCGGGTGCTGGATTCCGCTGCCGACCGCCTTCGACGCCTGGACTAGATCCTTGGCACCCGCCTGGAGGCTGAGGGCAGCAGGCTCTGCCGGGCAGTAATAGAGTACATCCTGATGTGCTTCCGGAGCCATGACCCAGCCATTTCCTTGGGGTCGGTGATCGCCGGTTCGGTGGCCGATACCAAAGACGCCGCCCGGGAGAGCGTACAAGACGCTGTAGATGCGGTGGCCAAGTGCTTCCAGCGGGATCCCACTGATGACGAGTAGTCAGATCTGCGGGGAGAAGGCAAGGGTTCCGCTGGGAAGCGGATTATTATCTTTTGATTTTGTAAAATACTTTTAAGTGCTACTTGTCAAGCAACATTACAACTTATCTGCATGCTGCTTTCCTTTTGCTGTGTGCGTCATTGTCAACTCCTTTCCTGGTACTTGTACTTGGCCCCCCTGGGATGCGGGCTCGACTTGTCGAGGCTGGATGCCAGTATAGTTAAGAAAGAATTGGTGACCTGGTCCCCAGGGGGTAATCTTGACTGGGACCCGGACCTGCACACAGCCTTAGCTAGGTAGTTCCAACAGTGCACACATAGGGCCCATTAACCGTATGGGTGGGTTAGATAAAAAATGGTTGTAAACTTAAGCAGAATAAAACCACCGAAAAGCAAATTTAGGCGGGAATCTTCTCTTCATAACTTAACACTGATGACCATAATCCATCAGGCTGGGTTTATGAGGGCCGGCCTCACCGGGCTGGCGTACATATATGTGCTTACCTAGTTACAAAGGAAGAAAACTGAATTCCCCAGCTTTGCTTTTATGGGAAGAACTTATGGAGATGCTCTATGTTCTAGGGATTGGGCAGAGGCTCTCCTTCAGCCGTGGCGAGGCGGACACACCCGGGTCGGCATACTTCCGTCACCTTGTAGGGTCCTTCCCAGCTGGGGGAGAGTTTATGGAGCCCTTCTCGGTTCAGTACTCACCTTAGGACTAGGTCCCCGACCCTGAGCTCCCTACTATGCACGAATTGTTGTTGGTAGTGCCTGAGCGCTTGGTTGTACCGTGCATTTCGAATGGCCGCTTGCCATCTTCGTTCGTCGATGAAGTCCATGTCTTCACGCCGCAGCTGTTCCTGCATTGACTCATCGAAAGCCTGGACCTGTGGGGAGCCCATGATGATTTCCGGGGGAAGACAGGCTTCGGCCCCGTAGACCAGGAAGAATGGGGTCTCCCCGGTGGCTCGGCTGGGTGTTGTCCGGTTCCCCCATAGCACGGGAGTTCACTGACCCAATTCGCACCATGCGTTTTCAAGCAATCGTAGGTGCGCGCCTTGAGTCCCCTGAGGATCTCTGCATTTGCCCTTTCCACTTGGCCATTGCTCCTGGGGTGGGCTACGGATGCGAAGCAGAGCTGGGTGTCAATGCCCTCGCAATACTCCTGAAAGATTCGACATGTAAACTGGGTTCCGTTATCCGTAATGATATGGTTTGGGACCCCAAATCTACAGACGATGGACTTGAGGAAGGCGACAACGACACCCTGGGTGATGTTGACCATGGGGGTGGCCTCTAGCCACTTGGTGAATTTGTCGATGGCGATGAAGAGGTACCGGTACCCACCAACGGCCCTGGGAAATGGTCCCATGATATCCACCCCCCATACGGCGAATGGACAGGAGGGTGGAATCATCTGCAGAGCCTGAGCTGGTGTGTGTATCTGCTTTGCGTGGAATTGACACGCCTTGCATGACTTTATGTTGGCACTTGCTCTCCTGAGCGAGTGGATCCAACAGGGGAGTAAAAGTGGTGTCAACGGGGCTACAACACGAGATGGCAATAGCTCTGTTAACCTAGCCTCTCAAGGGCACTGTGCGGGGGTATTTATAGGTATCTGAGTGCCCAGCGTCCGGTGTTAAGGACGCATGTGCCCTCAGGCACCTAGGTTATCCCCGGAATATTCCCATAAAGCAGGGTTACAGACCGTAATTACAGGGAGACCTTTACAAATTAGGCCCGTAATGCGCAGCGGCCACGCAGGGCCTGTTACAATGGGCCGGATCATACGTGGGCCTCCATGTTGAGCGAGGTCGCAAGATGAGATGACCTCGTCACAAGCCTTCGTCCGGTGACGTGTGGGACTAAGGGTAGGTCTGCCCGTCGTCTTGCCTTCGTTGGTACAGCGAGGTCGGCGAAGACTTCGAGCGAAGGGTGGCGTCTTCGCCTTCGCCCCAACATTTGCCCTCCGAGGGACCAGTTCGATTAAGTCATCTGGTGCCGAAGACGTCGCTAGATGGTGGAGTCGCTGCCCTCGCTCGAAGTGGTTCCGTGGGGGTTTTTGACATGACCGTTGATTGACGCCGTACTATTAGATTACGGGTTTCCCGAAGCGCCGCGCTCTGTGTATAAAAGGGGGCGGGGGGGGGGGGGGGGGGCGGCGCGTTTTGAACTTTATCTTTCCGCGCTCCGCAAAAACCCTAGCCGCCTTTTCAAACCGCTCGCTGGTCGTCTGCCCTCCTTGCTCTTGCTCGTCGGATATCTGGCCCGCGTGTGAAGCAGACCGCCCGCCGCCGTCGACGGTATGTAGCGATGTCGTCCTCTTCTTCTTCTGCTGCCGCTACGCCGCCGGCTGGCGCGTTGTCCGGGGAGACACTAAGAGATGTGGCGGCGGAGGAGTTGCGCGCCAGTGATACAGTGGAGTTTGGCGTGTCACGGATGTCCTCGGTCCGCGTGCAAGACATGCAACAGCTTGGTTATTTCGGCGGCGAAGTGGCACGTGTCCCGGGGACGGAGGAGGTCCCCGAGCCAGAAGGCGAGTTGGTTGTGTTCGAGGCTTTTTTCACTGCTAGCCTTCGTCTGCCCGCACATCGATTTGTGGGAGAAGTCCTGCGTCGGTTCAACGTCCTGGTCCACCAGCTGACGCCAAATGCCGTGGTGGCTCTAGCGAAGTATGTCTAGGCGACGACCTCGTACGGCGGGCAGCCCTCGGTCGAAGTCTTCGCGAAGTATTATTGTCTGCACTGGCAGAAAAGGAAAATCAGAAATAAGATTGCCCAATTTGGATCTTGCACGTTTACGCCGAAGACGGGCAAGACTTCGATGGAAGTCGTTGAGTTGGTTCCCTGTGCCCGCAATAAATGGGGCAACTGGTGGGAATTTTGGTTCTATGTTGCCGAAGGGACAGTCGAAGACCACTCGGGGCTCCCTGTGGCCGAGATGTGCTCGCATTATTATTCAGCATACCCGCGGTTTGAAGTAGCGGAGGAGGATGCAGACGAAGGGGCCCTGCGGTGCGCGGCCGGCTTGAGTAGCGGGCGCGATCTGGTTGAGGAGTTTGTCGCGTATGGGGTGTGGCCCTTGGCGCATGGCTGGGCGCTGGGCGAAGTATGCCCTCGCCAGATGCCTTCCTGTGGCGGGATGCTGGTACGGAGTCCCGCCTTCGCACTGGATTCGCATGGACGAGATCCCGCCGCATTCGTGCGTGAGGCGGAGGATGGGGCGGCGCGGATAATTGGTCGCTACGTGCCAAAGACCCAGGGCCAGCGTAGTTGGGATATACGCGGATCCAACAATCGCTTGAATAGGGTCTTCGAGTTGAACCGTCTACCGTATGGCGGTTATCCCGGGCAAGACGATGTCGATCGCCGCGGGAAGAAACCGGCGACAGAGACTGAAGACGACCCCGTGCCGGTGGCCGCCCCATCCACTAAGAAGAGGAAGCTAGGTACTGTGATGGGAGGACTGGGGGTCTCCGATAGTTTTGTTGTGGAGCTAATGCGGACATGCGCGGCCCCCGGGGGAAGGATGTCTTCGCCCGAGCTCCAGGAGTCTTTGGCGCGGATGCTGAAGGTTACCGGGGGTTGGTGGCCTAAGAACGTTCCTGTCCCCCGTGCGGCCGGCGAATACTTTTTTACATCTCGCATGGTTCCCTCGGAAACCGCTGAAGGCTCCCTCGCTGCCCCTGCGGCTACTGTGTCCGGTGGTGGCTCATCGCCAACCACAGTGCCGAGGGCTGAGGATCCCCCGAAGACGGCGACAGAGCCGGCAGCGGAGGACCCCACGGCGGCTGGGCCTTCGCAGGTGGCTTAGTGGGTGTGGGTAGTTAGGGAATTTTGTATATGTTGCTGAACCTTGGTTGCTGCGCAGGTTCAAGGTTTTGGGCCTGCGCACGCAACCGCCACTGCTAATTTTTTGGCGGCTTCGACCGTGGATGCTGGGAATGAATCGGATGAGTCTGCTTCTAAGTTTTCTGATTTTGGTGGCTCTAGGAGTTCGGTTGAGTGGACGGAGGAGTCATCGGATGAGGACTTGGATTACTTTGCGGCCTTGGATGTGGCAGCGGCGGAGTCTTCGCCGCGCGCTGCGGATGCTGAAGTTGTGCCTGGTCCGAGCGCTGGGCGCAGGCGGCGAAGGGCGGTTGCGAAGCGTAGAGTGAGTGAGGTGGATGGCAGTAGGCTTCGTGTGGACAGGGCTGGCAAGCAGGAATTATTGTCCTCGCCGGCCATTGCGAGTGTAGGTGAGGGGGAGTTGCGAAGTCTTTTTGAGGGTGAGGAGCTAAGGATAATGCTATTTAACTATAGGGAGATGGGGATCATTCCGAAGGTTGAACCGATGTAAGGTGTGATGCCATCACTGTACAAATGTAACTATAATTTGTATGATGAGGTTGTGCGCCTGCGCTATGCTTGTAAAGGCGTTGTGCGCTTGGTCTAGTATGTTTATTATGTCGGTCCGGCGCGCCTGTGGTCAGTCCTGGCGCGGACAGTTTGGTGTAGGGTTTAGCACGGGTAGTCTTTTGAGGAAGACTTCGAATTTGCGCACTTGTTGTGCTAGTCCGGCTGCACCCTTAGGCGACTTTTGCACGGATAGTCTTTTTGAGAAGACTTTGAGTTTGCGCACTTGTTGTGCTAGTCCGGCTGCACCCTTAGGCGACTTTCGCACGGATAGTCTTTTCGAGAAGACTTCGAATTTACGCACTTGTTGTGCTGGTCCGGCTGCACCCTTAGGCGACTTTTGCACGGGTAGTCTTTTCGAGAAGACTTCGAATTTACGCACTTGTTGTGCTGGTCCGGCTGCACTCTTAGGCGACTTTTGCACGGGTAGTCCTTTTGAGGAGACTTCGCATTTACGCATTTGTTGTGCTAGTCTGGCTGCACCCTTAGGCGACTTTTGCACGGATTGTCGCACGCGAGGGGTAGCCATCGCTGCCCCTCGCGGTGACTTTTATGTCGGTCGAATGCTGAAGACCGTTTAGTCGGTCTTTTTCGACGTAGTTTTTGCGGGGGATTTTTCGCGTGTATATTACACGGCTCCGCCTCGTTAAAAACCTCACCCCCCGGGAGGAAAAGAGTGCGGGCCGGCTGAAAACTGTTCTGCGGATTACAAGGACGAATTGGCCCTGATGAGTTAAACAAAAAATTTGCGAAGATTATCAATGTTCCAAGAATGTTCTAAGTCTTCGCCGGATGGAGTTGTGAGTCTGTACGCACTTGGGGACGCCTTCGTCTTGACGATGAAGGGGCCCTCCCACTTCGGCTCCAACTTGCCCCGGGACTCTGTCCGAGCTGTCCAAACGAGTACGAGGTCTCCTTCGTTGAACTCCCTCAAGATGACTGTGTGGTCGCGCCATGCTTTTGTCTGGGCTTGGTATTTGTCCAGAGCCTGTAGGGCGAAGACGCGGTCTCCGTCGATGAGGTCCTTCGAAGTCGGCTCGTCTACGTCGGGGACGGCCGACGCGGCTGTCCGAGGCGACCCATGTTTTATTTCTTGCGGAGTCATAGCCTCCGATCCGTATAGAAGGCAGAAAGGGGTGAACCCAGTCGCCCTGCACTCAGTTGTGTTCAGCGCCCAGACCACTTCGGGTAACAGGTCGGGCCACTTGCCTTTTTTGTCGTCGAGGAGCATTTTCTTGACGGCTGTGAAAATTTTGCCGTTGGCGCGCTCCACGACTCCGTTGGACTGGGGGTGGTACACGGAGGCGAAGGCAAGCTTGGTGCCGATGGAGAAACAGAAATCTTTGAAGTCTTGGTTGTCGAACTGCTTGTCGTTGTCGACCGTGAGTTCGGACGGGACTCCGAAGCGGCAAACAATATTTTGCCAGAAGAATTTCTGGGCTGTCTTCGATGTGATAGTGGATACTGCCCTCGCTTCAATCCATTTGGTGAAGTATTCAACGGTGACGAAGGTGAACTTGGGGTTCCCCTGAGTCGTGGGCAGGGGCCCGACGATGTCCAGGCCCCAGCGCTGAAGGGGCCACGTGTGGGCGATCAGCTTTGTGAATTGCGAAGGGCGTCCTGAGCGTGGGGAAAATTTCTGACAGGCTTCACAGGATCTCACGACCCGATTTGCGGCGCAAATCATGGCAGGCCAGTAGAAACCTTGGCGAATCACCTTTGTCGCTAGGGCCCTAGGCCCTGCGTGGGAGCCGCAGGTCCCGCTGTGGACTTCGCGCAGAATTTGGACGCCTTCGGTCTCGGTGACGCACTTAAGCATCGGTTGACTGACCCCCTTCTTGTAAAGTTGGCCCTCGATCAGTGCGAAGTCCCGGCTTCGGTGTTTGAGACGCTTGGCCTCATTGTTGTTGGTTGGATGATAGTACCCCTGCAGGTACAGGGTTATTGGTGCCCGCCAGTCTTCGGTCATGATGAGGTTGACTATGCGGTGGCCCTCGCTGTCATTGGTTATTTGGAGCCCTTCAGGGCTGCGGACGGCTGGCGTGCCGATGACGTGGTAGAACACGTCGGAGGGTAGGGCTTCGCCCCTGGCGGCTGCCTTGGCTAGAGCATCGGCCTCCTCATTCTTGGCTCGGTCCACGTGCTGCAGCGTGAAGCCCTTGAATTGCCTTTCGAGGCTGCGGATGGCCGCGAGGTACTGCATGAGTGTGGGGTCCTTCGCTGCATAGTCTTTCTCGACCTAGCCAGCGACTACCTTGGAGTCTGTTTTGATGATGCAGGTGGTGACACTGAGTGCCCTTAGCTTGCGAAGGCCGAGGATGACAGCCTCGTATTCTGCTATGTTATTGGTGCACTTATCAGACTCCAACGCAAAGCTGAGGCGCGCTGCGTATTTATGCTTGATCCCGGTGGGCGAAGTAATGACTGCAGCGGCGCCTGCCCCCGCATGGCACCATGCACCGTCACAATGGATTGTCCACACTTTTTCTGCGGACGGCTCCGGTTGTGTTATTGGACCAGTCCAGTCTACGACGAAGTCTGCCAGGACTTGCGACTTGATGGCTGTCCTGGGTTCGAATGTGATGTGATAGCCGGAGAGTTCGGCTGCCCACTTGGCAATCCGTACTGACGCCTCCGGGTTTCTAAACAGCTCGCCGAGTCCTCTGTCTGAGGTAACCCGGACCTTGAATGCCTCGAAATAATGGCACAATTTGCGTGATGCCATCACGACTGCATAAGCGATCTTTTCCAGCTCTGTCATGTTGCATTTTGATGTTGTGAGCACTTCAGAGACGTAATAAACTGGACGCTGCTTGGTTGTGCCCTCTCTGGTCTGCTCTTGAACTAGTGCTACGCTGACCGCATGTGGCGAAGCCGCTACATAGAGCAATAGGGGTAGCGAAGGGTCGGGGCTCGTAAGAATCGCCAGCTCCGACAAGTACTGTTTTAGTGCGGCGAAGGCCGCCGCCTGCTCTGGCCCCCATGCGAAGTCTTTTGCGCCGCGGAGTGTTTTGAGGAACAGGAGACTCCGCTCCGCTGACTTGGAGATAAATCTATTGAGGGCGGCCAACCTGCCTGTCAGTCGTTGCACTTCTCTGGCTGACTGCGGGGGCGTCATATTGATGATTGCCTGGATTTTGGTTGGATTGGCCTCAATTCCGCAGTGTGATACCAGGTAGCCCAAGATCTTTCCCTGGCGGACCCCGAAAACGCACTTCTCAGGGTTGAGGCGAAGTCGTGCGGCTCGCATGCTTGCGAACGTTTCGGCGAGGTCGGCCAGGTGGTCTGCCTTGCTTCTGCTGGCAACGACGATGTCGTCCACATATGTGAAGATATTTCTGCCGATCTGGCTCTCGAGCACCGTTTTGGTGAGTCGAGAGAAAGTGGACCCGGCATTCTTGAGTCCCTCCGGCATTCTGATGAAACAATACGTGCTGAAGGGTGTTATGAAGCTGGTGCTTGCCTTGTCCTCCTCCTTCATATATATTTGGTGGTAGCCGGAGAAGCAGTCGAGGAGTGACATGACTTCGCACCCGGCTGCGCTATCGACGATTTTGTCGATTCGGGGCAGCGGGAAATTGTCCTTGGGGCAGGCCTTGTTAAGACTGGTGAAGTCTATGCACATCCGCCATTTGCCGCTCTTTTTCTGCACCATCACCACATTGGCGAACCATGTGGGGTAGGCGATCGGCTCGATGAACTTGGCTTCAAGCAGGCGATGCACCTTGGCCTTGGCGGCTTCTGTCTTTTCGTCAGACATCTTGCGTAGCCGTTGTTTCTTCGGCCTCACCGAAGGGTCAATTCCTAGGTCGTGCTCGATGATGGAGCGACTGACTCCGACCAGGTCGAGGGCGGACCAGGCGAAGACGTCTTTATTCTTGGATAGACAGCAGAGGAGCCGCTCTTCGTCGTGCGAAGTGAGGTCTTCGCTGATGGTAACCATCTGCTGGGGCGTTGCCTGGTCGAGGGGGACAGTTTTGGTCCCGTCGTTGCTCTGTAGTTGTGCCTTTTCATGCCCCTTGGCGGTTGGATTGGCAGGCTCGGGGACTTCGCGTTGGGCCGTGAGGCAGTGCACGTTTCTTTGTCCGGGGACGAAGTTTCTTTCTATGTTACGCGCAACATGCTGGTTGCCGTAAACTGTGATGGCGCCTCCGGGACCCGGGATCTTCATGCACAGGTAAAGTCCGTGGATAGCTGCCTCAAACTTATTGATGGAGCCCCGGCCCATTATGGCGTTGTACGGGTACACCATGTCGACGATGTCGAACGTGATCTGCTCACTTCGGACATTGGGTGCTACACCGAAGGAGAGGGGCAACTCTATTTTGCCGACGGGAAAG
Organism: Zea luxurians; assembly: GCA_029449295.1. Taxonomy (NCBI): domain Eukaryota; kingdom Viridiplantae; phylum Streptophyta; class Magnoliopsida; order Poales; family Poaceae; genus Zea; species Zea luxurians. The sequence continues at coordinate 1,072,902 of JAOPSE010000101.1, read as the reverse complement.
GTGCCCTTGCCGCCGAAGCCGTACAGGGGGTTGTCCAAGGGCTTGAGCAGGCTGTGGCTTATGCCCATGCGATCGAAGGCATGGAGGAAGATGATGTCCGCCTGGCTGCCATTGTCGACCAAGACTTTGTGCAAGTCCCAGCCTGCCACGCTACAGTTGATGACCATGGCGTCGATGTGGGGGGCGCTGCGCAAATCGACGTCTCGGGCGTCGAAGGTCAATGGCACGTGGGACCACTTTGTCTGCACGACCGGGCCGGTGACGACGACGTGGTTGATGCTGCGGTAGTGGTCCCTCTTCTGCCGCTTTGTGTCGAAGTCGGCGCTGGACCCCCCGGTAATCATATGGATGACTCCGCGATACGGTTGATCGGCGAAGTCCTCTTGCTTTGGTGCTTGAGGGTGGTTGGGGTGGTGGATGTTTTGTTGTTGATGGTGTGGGGGTGGGGGTGGGGGAGGTACGATTTGTACCTCCTGGTGGTGTTGGTATGCGTGGTGCGGCGGAGGCGGAGCGGGGCCGTGGTTGTATGGTTGAGGGGGTTGCTGGTATACGTGCGCGACAATTCTAGGGTTGTCGGCTAGCTGTGCCCGTGCCATTCTGTCTCTGGTGGCCTTCGTCTCTAGGCAGTCCTTTGTGGGATGCGTGTAGTCTTCGCCGTGGAACAGGCAGTAAAATCTTCATGGCTACTGCGCATGCCCCCGTCCTTGACCGCGAGTTCCATTTCCTCGGCCCTGGGGGGGATACTCCTGGCGGCGAGGGACCTCGCCAGCGGGGGGCTGGTTGGCGATGTTGTGCACTTGCTGCTGATTATGGCCGTCCCGGCCGGAGTCTGTCTGCGAGGGCCTCGTCCAAGTGCGGCTGGACTGCGGAGGGTCTTTGGGCTTCCTCTGAGACTCGACTTTGCGCTAGTGGAGCTCTTCGGATCTAGCATATTTCTCGAACAACTGATACAGCTCCTGGAGGTTCCTGGGCGGGTCCCTGATGCAGTGGCTGTAGAGGACGTCGGCCTGAAGGCCACTGATGGCGTAGTGGATGGCGATCTGGTCATCGACCGAAGGCAGATGTGACTTGAGGGTCAGGAACTTGCGGTAATATTCCCGCAGAGTCTCTCGTTCCAGCTGCTTGCAGAGTGAGAGTTCAGCCAAGGCGTTGGTGTCTGGGCGGTACCCTTGGAAGTTGAGCAAGAATTTGTCCCGGAGACTTCTCCAGGAGTTGATGGACAGTGGGGGCAACCTGGTGTACCAGGTGAGGGCTGGGCCTTCGAGGGCAATGATGAATGACTTGGCCATCGTGGCGTCGTCCCCTCCGGATGATGCAATGGCGACTTGATAGCTCATGATGTACTGCGCTGGATCAGTGCTGCCATTGTATTTGGGGTAGGTCCCTGCCCTGAAGTTGGCGGGCCACGGTGTCACTTGCAGGTGAGGTGCCAGGGGACTTCGCTCGTCAAGGTAGTTGACGCCTTGGAAAGCTGTGGCGCGAGGGATGGTGTGTCCGTGCTGAGGGATGAACAGGTCTTCGATTTGTGCGTGTTGTTGGTGGGGTGGGCCGTGATGCGGGTCGAGTTGGCCTTCGCTCTGCATGAGCGCGATCTCTTGCTCGAGCTCCTGTGCCTTCTGCTCTTCGTCGCGTATCATCTGTCGCACCTTGGCTTGTGCAGACACACGTTGGCGCTTGGCCTCGAGGATCTCTTTTTGCTTTTGGAGGTTGCAGTTCTTGATGCGCAGGGCGCACAGCTGTAGCTGCTCTTCGGCCGAGACGCCGATGACTTCGCCGTCCTCGGTGGCGTCCGCGCCCTCTGGTGGGGCGAAGCCTGGGGGAGGCTGTTGTGGTCCTCCGGAGCTGCAGGTGCGGAGGCTGCCTTTGGTGGTGGGTTGTTCATTGCGCTGCTTCTTGCTGTTTGCGTCGTCTTCACAGGGCTCTTGGAGATTGTTGTCGACGAGGGCCTTGCCCTTTTTCTCGGCAAGCAGTGCCGCCTTCGCGGCTTCGTCAGCCTTCGACGAGGTTCTCTTGGGTGCCATCGCGGGTGGAGTTTTCGTAGCACAAACGGTGGGCGCCAAATGTTGGCACTTGCTCTCCTGAGCGAGTGGATCCAACAGGGGAGTAAAAGTGGTGTCAACGGGGCTACAACACGAGATGGCAATAGCTCTGTTAACCTAGCCTCTCAAGGGCACTGTGCGGGGGTATTTATAGGTATCTAAGTGCCCAGCGTCCGGTGTTAAGGACGCATGTGCCCTTAGGCACCTAGGTTATCCCCGGAATATTCCCATAAAGCAGGGTTACAGACCGTAATTACAGGGAGACCTTTACAAATTAGGCCCGTAATGCACAGCGGCCACGCAGGGCCTGTTACAATGGGCCAGATCATACGTGGGCCTCCATGTTGAGCGAGGTCGCAAGATGAGACGACCTCGTCACAAGCCTTCGTCCGGCGACGTGTGGGACGAAGGGTAGGTCTGCCCGTCATCTTGCCTTCGTTGGTACAGCGAGGTCGGCGAAGACTTCGAGCGAAGGGTGGCGTCTTCGCCTTCGCCCCAACACTTTACCATCTCGGCTGCATTCTGGAGAGCGGTTGGCCAGTAGAAGCCATGCCGGAAGGCCTTACCGACCAGTGTGCAGGATGATGAATGACTTCCGCACTCCCCTCCATGGATCTCCGTGAGCAACTCACGGCCCTCCTCCTGGGTAATACATCGCATGTGAATGTCATTGGCGCCACGACGGTAGAGATCCCCTTCCACCACCGCGTAGCGTTTAGCCAACCGCACTATGCGTTCTGCGGACACATGGTCTTCAGGAAGGATATTCTCCTTCAGGTAGTCCCGGATTTCAGAGATCCATGCATCGGGACCACTCTGAGATATTGGTTACGGTGCTAGGGGGCTGGCCGGCCCCCCTGCAGCACACGCAGCCTTTGATGGGTTCTAGGATGCCACCAGGACTGCTAGCTTCGAGGTGCTAGTCTCGCCCCCTTCGCCTAGTTCGGCAGGCTGGGCGGTGGGTCTCAGCAGCCGTCTTTCGAAGACGCCCTCGGGCACGGGTGCCCAAGTTTATGCCTTCACAAAGAGGTCATCTGCCGCCAAGTTGTCGGCCCGAGGAACATGTTGCAGTTCTAGGGCTATGAAGTCCTTCTCTAGCTTCCTTACGTGAAGAAGGTAGGCTGCGAGCCTGGGCTCATTGCATCTACACTCCCCACGGACTTGCTTGATGATTAGCTAGGAGTCTCCCTTCACTTGGAGTTGGCAGATCCCTAGGGATAGGGCCACCGATAAGCCGAAGATCAGTGCCTCATACTCTGCCATATTGTTGGTGGCCTTGAACTCAAGGTGCACCATGTACTTCACTTGATCTCCGCTTGGGTCGATGAGGATCACCTCGACCCCGCCAACTTGTTGGCGGGTAGATCCATCGAAGTGGAGCGTCCAGTGGGGCTCAGTGAAGACCGGACCCCTGGGCTCTGTGGGTGTGGGGTCCAAATCGGGATCTGGACCCCCAGGGACGCTTGAGGGAGGCGTCCACTCTATGATGAAGTTAGCCAGGATCTGACTCTTGATGGCGTGGCGAGGTCGGTGAAAGTCGCCTAGAGGGGGGGTGAATAGCCGGAATCTGAAAATTATAAACTTAAGCACAACTATGAGCCAGGGTTAGCGTTAGAAATATAAACGAGTCCGAAAGAGAGGGCGAAAACAAATCACAAGCAAATGAAGAGTGAGACGCAGTGATTTGTTTTACCGAGGTTTGGTTCTTGCAAACCTACTCCCCGTTGAGGTGGTCACAAAGACTGGGTCTCTTTCAACCCTTTCCCTCTCTCAAACGGTCACTTAGACCGAGTGAGCTTCTCTTCTCAATCACTTGGGACACCAAGTCCCCATAAGGACCACCACACAATTGGTGTCTCTTGCCTTGCTTACAAATGAGTTAGGATCAAGAAAGAAAGAAGAAGAAAAGCGATCCAAGCGCAAGGACTCAAATGAACACAAATGTCACTCTCTCTAGTCACTATTTGATTGGAATGAACTTTGGACTTGGGAGAGGATTTGATCTCTTGTTTGTGTCTTGGAATGAAGTCTAGAGCTCTTGTATTGAATGCAAATGGCTGAAACTTGGATGCCTTGAATGTGGGGTGGTTGGGGGTATTTATAGCCCCAACCACCAAAATGGCCGTTGGGGATGGCTTCTGTCGACGGGCGCACCGGACAGTCCGGTGCGCTACCGGACACTGTCCGGTGCGCCAGCCACATCACCCAACCGTTAGGGTTCGACCGTTGGAGCTCTGACTTGTGGGGCCACCGGATAGTCCGGTGGTGCACCGGACAGGTCCTATAGACTGTCCGGTGCGCCTTCTGGCGCCTGCTCTAACTTCAGCGCGCGCAGGCGCGCACTGTAGCACATTTAATGTCTTTGGCAGACGACCGTTGGTGCGAAGTTGCCGTTGGTCCGCTGGCACACCCGGTGAATTATAGCGGAGCGGCCCCCCGAATTCCTGAAGCTGGCAAGTTTAGAGTCGATCTCCCTGGTGCACCGGACACTGTCCGGTGCGCCAGACCAGGGCTGCCTTCGGTATACTTTGCTCCTTAGTTTTGAACCCTTTCTTTTATCTTTGTATTGGTTTGTTGTGAACCTTTGGCACCTGTAGAACATATATTCTAAAGAAAACTAGTTAGTTCAATAATTTGTGTTGGGCAATTCAACCACCAAAATTCATATAGGAAAAGGTTTGACCCTATTTCCCTTTCAATCTCCCCCTTTTTGGTGATTGATGCCAACACAAACCAAAGCAAATATAAAAGTGCAGAATTGAAATAGTTTGCATAATGTAAGTGCAAAGGTTGCTTGGAATTGAAACCAATATACTTATTTCAATAGATGTGTATGGATGGTTTTCTTCTTATTTAAAATTTTGGACCTCATTTGCACCACGGGTTTTGTTTTTGTAAATCCTTTGTGAAATTATTTTCAAAAATCCTTTTGCAAATAGTCAAAGGTACATGAATAAGATTGAAAGAAGCATTTTTAAGATTTGAGGTTTTCTCCCCTTGTTTCAAATGCTTTTCCTTTGACTTAAACAAAACTCCCCCTAAAAAAATTCTCCTCTTAGTGTTCAAGAGGGTTTTGCAAGTTCTGAAGATACTATTTTCTCCCCCTTTTGAACACAATAAGATATCAATTTAAAAAACTTCATTTTTAAAATTTGGTGGTGGTGCGGTCCTTTGGCATGAATCGCCAAAAATGGATACTTGTGAGTGAAATAGAAGCCCTTATACTTTCTTCCAATGGTAAATAAGTAAATATGAGTGAAGATTATACCATAGTGGAGAATGATGCGGAATATCGGCAAATATCGATGGAGTTGAGTGGAAGCGCCTTCTTTGCCGAATGCTCCATTTCCCTTTCAATTCTATGACTTAAGCATAATAATACACTTGAAAACACATTAGTCATAGACATAAAAGATATATGATCAAAGATATATAAATGAGCTATATGTGCAAAGAATCAATCAAAATTCCTAGAATCAAGAATATTTAGCTCATTCCTAAGTTTGGTAAAGCTTTTCTCATCTAAAGGCTTGGTAAAGATATTGGCCAATTGATCTTTGGTGTTTATATAGGCTATCTCGATATCCCCCTTTTGTTGGTGATCTCTCAAAAAGTGATACCGAATGGCTATGTGCTTAGTGCGGCTGTGTTCAACGGGATTATCCACCATGCAGATTGCACTCTCATTATCACATAGGAGAGGGACTTTGCTAAGTTTGTAGCCATAGTCCCTAAGGGTTTGCCTCATCCAAAGCAATTGCGCGCAACAATGTCCTGCGACAATGTACTTGGCTTCGGCAGTAGAAAGAGCGACTGAGTTTTGTTTCTTTGAAGCCTAAGACACCAGGGATCTCCCCAAAAACCGACAAGTCCCTGATGTGCTCTTCCTATCAATCTTACACCCTGCCCAATCAGCATCGGAATATCCTAATAAATCAAATGAGGATCCCTTGGGGTACCAAAGACCAAACTTAGGTGTTTGAACTAAATATCTCAAGATTCTCTTCACGGCCCTAAGGTGAACTTCCTTAGGATCGGCTTGAAATCTTGCACACATGCATACAGAAAGCATAATATCCGGTCGAGATACACATAAATAGAGTAAAGATCCTATCATCGACCGGTATACCTTTTGATCTACGGATTTACCTCCCGTGTCGAGGTCGAGATGCCCATTGGTTCCCATGGGTGTCTTGATGGGCTTGGGATCCTTCATTCCAAACTTGGTGAGAATATCTTGAATACACTTTGTTTGGCTGATGAAAGTGCCCTCTTGGAGTTGCTTTACTTGAAATCCTAGAAAATACTTCAACTCCCCCATCATAGACATCTCGAATTTTTGAATCATGATCCTACTAAACTCTTCACATATAGATTTGTTAGTAGACCCAAATATGATATCATCAACATAAATTTGGCATACAAACAAATCATTTGCAATAGTTTTAGTGAATAAAGTAGGATCGGCCTTGCTGACTTTGAATCCATTATTGATAAGAAAATCTCTTAGGCATTCATACCATGATCTTGGGGCTTGCTTGAGCCCATAAAGCGCCTTAGAGAGTTTGTAGACATGGTTAGGATACTCACTATCTTCAAAGCCGGGAGGTTGCTCAACATAGACCTCTTCCTTGATTGGTCCATTGAGGAAAGCACTCTTCACGTCCATTTGGTAAAGCTTAAAGCCATGGTAAGTAGCATAGGCAAGTAATATTTGAATTGACTCAAGCCTAGCTACTGGTGCATAGGTTTCTCCAAAATCCAAACCTTCGACTTGTGAATACCCTTTGGCAACAAGTCGTGCCTTGTTCCTTATCACCACACCATGCTCATCTTGTTTGTTGCGAAAGACCCACTTGGTTCCTACAACATTTTGGTTAGGACGTGGAACTAAATGTCATACCTCATTCCTTGTGAAATTGTTGAGCTCCTCTTGCATTGCCAACACCTAATCCGAATCTTGAAGTGCTTCCTCTACCCTGTGTGGCTCAATAGAGGAAACAAATGAGTAATGTTCACAAAAGTGAGCAACACGAGATCGAGTGGTTACCCCCTTATGAATATCACCGAGGATGGTGTTCATGGGGTGATCTCGTTGGATTTCTTGGTGGACTCTTGGGTGTGGCAGCCTTTGATTTTGCTCATCTTCCTTGTCTTGATCATCGGCATCTCCCCCTTGATCCTTGTCCTCCTCTTGAGGTGGCTCATCTTCTTAATCTTCTCCTTCATCATCTTGAGCTTCATCCTCATCTTGAGTTGGTGGAGATGCTTGCATGGAGGAAGATGGTTGATCTTGTGCTTGTGGAGGCTCTTCAAATTCCTTTGGACACACATCCCCAATGGACATGTTCCTTAGCGCGACGCATGGAGCCTCTTCATCATCTAGCTCATCAAGATCAACTTGCTCCACTTGGGAGCCGTTAGTCTCATCAAACACAATGTCACAAGAAACTTCAACTAGTCCATTGGACTTGTTAAAGACTCTATATGCCCTTGTGTTTGAATCATATCCTAGTAAAAAGCCTTCTACAGCCTTAGGAGCAAATTTAGATTTTCTACCTCTTTTAACAAGAATAAAGCATTTGCTACCAAATACTCTAAAATATGAAACATTGGGCTTTTTACCGGTGAGGAGTTCATATGATGTCTTCTTGATGATTCGGTGTAGATATAACTGGTTGATGGCGTAGCAAGCGGTGTTGACCGCCTCGGCCCAAAACCGATCTGAAGTCTTGTACTCATCAAGCATGGTCCTTGCCATGTCCAATAGAGTTCTATTCTTCCTCTCCACTACACCATTTTGTTGTGGTGTGTAGGGAGAACAGAACTCATGCTTGATGCCCTCCTCCTCAAGGAAATCTTCAATTTGTGAATTATTGAACTCCGTCCCATTGTCGCTTCTTATCTTTTTGATCCTTAAGCCGAACTCATTTTGAGCCCGTCTCAAGAATCCTTTCAAAGTTTCTTGGGTCTGAGATTTATCCTGTAAAAAGAATACCCAAGTGAAGCGAGAATAATCATCCACAATAACTAGACAACACTTACTCCCGCCGATGCTTATGTAAGCTATCGGGCCGAATAAATCCATGTGGAGTAGCTCGAGTGGCCTGTCAGTAGTCATGATGTTCTTATGTGGATGATGAACACCAACTTGCTTCCCTGCTTGGCATGCGCTACAAATCCTGTCTTTCTCAAAATGAACATTTGTTAGTCCTAAAATGTGTTCTCCCTTTAGAAGCTTGCGAAGATTCTTCATTCCAACGTGGGCTAGTCGGCGATGCCAGAGCCAACCCATGTTAGTCTTAGCAATTAAGCAAGTATCGAGTTCAGCTCTATTGAAATCAACTAAGTATAGCTGACCCTCTAATACTCCCTTAAAAGCTACTGAATCATCACTTCTTCTAAAGACAGTAACACCTGTATCCGTAAAAAGACAGTTGTAACCCATTTTGCATAATTGAGAAATAGAAAGCAAGTTGTAATCTAAAGAATCTACAAGAAAAACATTGGAAATAGAATGGTCAGGTGATATAGCAATTTTACCCAATCCTTTGACCAAACCTTGATTTCCATCCCCGAATGTGATAGCTCATTGGGGATCTTGGTTTTTCTCGTAGGAGGAGAACATTCTTTTCTCCCCAGTCATGTGGTTTGTGCACCCGCTGTTGATGATCCAACTTGAGCCCCCGGATGCATAAACCTACAAAACAAATTTAGTTCTTGATTTTAGGTACCCAAATAGTTTTGGGTCCTTTGACATTAGATACAAGAACTTTGGGTACCCAAACACAAGCCTTTGACCCCTTGTGTTTGCCCCCAACATATTTCGCAACTACCTTGCCTGATTTGTTAGTGAGCACATAGGAAGCATCAAAAGTTTTGAATGAAACATTATGATCATTTGATGCTTTAGGAGTTTTCTTCTTAGACAATTTAGCATGGGTTGATTGCCTAGAACTATATCCCTCACTCTTATACATAAAAGCATGATGAGAGCTAGAGTGAGACTTCCTAGAATGAATTCTCCTAATCTTATCCTCAGGATAACCGACAGGATATAAAATGTAACCCTCGTTATCCTGAGGCATGGGAGCCTTGCCCTTGACAAAATTAGATAATCTTTTAGGAGGGGCATTAAGCTTGACATTGTCTCCCTATTGGAAGCCAATGCCATCCTTAATACCAGGGCGTCTCCCACTATAGAGCATACTTCTAGCAAATTTAAATTTCTCATTTTCCAAGTCATGCTCATTGATTTTAGCAGTTAATGTAGCTATATGATCATTTTGTTGTTTAATTAAAGCAAGGTGATCATGAATAGCATCTACATTAACATCTCTACATCTAGTGCATATAGAAACATGATCAACGGTAGATGTAGAAGGTTTGCAATCATTTAATTCAACAATCTTAGCATGTAAAATAGCATTCTCATCTCTAAGATTGGAAATAGAAGCATTGCAAACATCTAAGTCTTTAGGCTTGGCAATTAGTTTTTCATTCTCATTTCTAAGGCTAACAAGAGAGGCATTCAATTGATCAATCTTAGCAATTAAACTAGCATTATCATTTTTAAGATTTACAATTGAATCATCACAAATATTTGACTTCTCAACCTTAGCAATTAAATTAGCATTCTCAATTCTAAGGTTGGAGATAGTGTCATGGCAACTACTTAGCTCACTAGTTAATTTTTCATTTTTCTCTACTTCCTGAGCATAAGCATTTTTAGTCTTAACATGCTTCTTATTTTCCTTAATAAGAAAGTCCTCTTGGCTATCCAAGAGTTCATCCTTCTCATGAATAACACTAATTAACTCATTTAATTTCTCTTTTTGTTCCATGTTAAGATTGGCAAAAAGAGTAAACAAATCATCCTTATCATCACTAGAATTAGCCTCATCGCTAGATGTTGAATATTTATTTGAGGATCTTGATTTTACCTTCTTCTTCTTGCCGTCCTTTGCCATGAGGCACTTGTGGTCGAGTTGGGGAAGAGAAGTCCCTTGTTGACGGTGATGTTGGCGGCGTCCTCGTCGGAGGAGGAGTCGGTGGAGCTCTCGTCGGAGTCCCACTCCCGGCACACATGGGCATCGCCGCCCTTCTTCTTGTAGTACCTCTTCTTTTCTCTTCTTTTTCCCTTCTTGTCATTGCCTCTGTCACTATCACTAGATAATGGACATTTAGCAATAAAATGACCGGGCTTACCACACTTGTAGCAAACTTTCTTGGAATGGGGCTTGTAATCTTTCCCCTTCCTTTGCTTGAGGATTTGGCGGAAGCTCTTGATGATGAGCACCATTTCCTCATTGTCGAGCTTGGAGGCGTCGATGGGGACCCTACTCGGTGTAGAGTCTTCTTTCTTCTCCTCTGTTGCCTTGAATGCAACGGGTTGTGCCTCGGGTACGGAGGAGGAGGCGCCTTGCTCGATGATCTTCTTAGAGCCTTTGATCATCAATTCAAAGCTCACAAATTTGCCTATCACTTCCTCGGGAGACATTAGTTTATATCTTGGATCACCACAAATTAATTGAACTTGAGTGAGGTTAAGAAATACGAGTGATCTAAGAATAACCTTGACCATTTGTAACACCCACTTTGTAAGAAAGGCTAAAAAGAGAAAGTATATTACTCTATACCTATATGTGTTGTCTATATTTATCATTTCATGAGAACATCACATGTGAACACCTCAAAAAAAATATAATCAAGGATATGCCACTAAATTGTGCATCATGATGGAGTTTTGCTTGTTTGTGCACTTAGTAATAAAATAATAGTAAAAGAAATACAATAATGAGATGGATATTTGAATTTAACTCAATGTTGCACTTTAGGGTTTTGGAAATATTATGTAGAAGAGAAAAAGAGAAGATATATAAAATATAAAGGAAGTTTATATATTTCCAAAATTTTTACCTTAGGGTCACAATATAACTCAAAGATAAATTTAGTACAAGATTTGAATGTAAATTTGAATTCAAGTTGGATTAGAGATTAGAAAAAAAAAGAAAGAAGGGATTACCTGTTGGGCTGGCGGCTTCCATTTTGGCCCATGTCTCCCTTACCTGCCGCACAGCCCAAGTCGCACCTGAGCCAATTTCTGTGTCGCCCTCTGCCATGCGGGCCCATGTGGCCAGGCTCTCGCCAAGTCGCCGCGGCGTGGGATCCCCTCCGTAACCCGTCTCTGCTGCCATGACGCCGCTTCCCCAACGAACCCCGACGAATTTCTAGGGGCTGAGCGCCGCTCGTGGAGCGGACTTCAACGGCTCAGCTAATCCCTGCCCAGTTCTCGCGCTATATGGGTGCCCTTGACCTCGCCCTTCCTCACGCACTTAACCCACCAGCGTCCCCACGAGTGCTCCTGCGGCGAATGCCATTACCGCCGCAAGGGAGCAGTAGAGAGAGAACCGCGGGTTCTGGCGCTGGCGGCGTATTGTGGGGCATTGGTGACCACCCTGATCGCGCGGTGAAGCGGCGCCGTGGTCCCAGACAGCGGCCGGGTACCTTCACCCCAGCCATGCGTCGCGGTGGATTCGACGCCGACCCGTGCTCATCCCCTGCCGTGGACCCGCTCAACCTTCACGAATTACTCCGGTATGATGCCCTCCATCGATCTCACTACCCATATGCAGTAGTTTACGCCTCTCGGATCGATTCACAGCGGCCAGAGTAAAGTTTTGGGGGTGGTACGGCAATGGACCACCGTGGTCCAGGGCGTCGGGGTGTTCTACGTGGCCGTGGAATCCTAGATCTTGACCTTGGACGGGTGCGCTACCAAGCGATTCGCGGTACTCCGCGCATAGTGTAGCATCCTTGGCGGTGGTCGATCGGGCAGCAGGGCGTCGAAACCCGAAAGTCCGGCGAGAACGTCGTCGTGTGAGTCCAGGGAGGTCCTCGTCGTCGGCGTTGGGAGGGGAAAGGAAGTCTCTGCCGTTAGATCTGAATGCACGGTCTTGATTAGAACACAGATACCGATTTGGCCTGGGTTCATCCCCGCCGTCCGCTGCGAATCAAACGGGTGGCAAACAATCTAAGTACTTAAGAATATACACCGTTGATGCGAGATCCGAGGAACTGCATTGCGCGTGGATTTGGATGGCGTTCGGTCTAATCCGAGCCGTTGGATTGTGATCGAGTGGTCCTGGGCGGCTGATACCCCTTCGCGGGTCCATTTTACTTAAGAGCCCCTCGGTTTCATTGAAATAAACCCGCCGTCCTACTGCATAGTGTTCTGAGTCTTAGGATCTTTTGCGCCGAGCCCCCTGCACTTTCTAGAAAATGAGGCCCAGTCCAGTGATCATTTAATTTGAATAAATGAAATAGAAAATGGATTTTTAATATGAAAATAATTACTAGAACTTAATAAATTCATAGAAAATTCATACTAACTCCAAATTAATCCATTCCAGTTTCTAAAATTTTATAATTTTATTCTCTATCACTTAGAACCTCTGTTTGGCCATGAAAACAGTAATAAATTTAATTCCTCACTTAATCCTATTTTAAACACATAAAACCTTTGAAAATGCATAACTTAAATTCTATAGCTCCAAAAATTATGATTCCTGTTCCTAGAATTTTATTTTAATGTGTAGATTATTACTGTGTATTTTGTTTACATGCTTGGTGTAATGTTAATTTTCCCTATATCCTGTGCTTGTTTGTGTTGTGGCGAGTAGAAGAGCCCGTTGCTGAGGATCCTGGTGAGCAGCAGGTTGAAGTAGCTGAGCAGGAGCTCATTGAAGGCAAGTTGTGCCCTTGACCACTTTTTACCCAATAATGTTCTTTAATATCACTTATCCATGCATAGGTTAATTTTGATGGGACCCAATAGGTCACCCTAGATTGTTTATCTCATTACCTTGTTTACCCCTGAATCACTTGGGTAGTTTGCTCTTGCTTTATATGGTTTTGGGATAATCATTTATTACCTCTATGTTCCAATCCTTTTTGTTATTCTATTTATGTTCATGTTGAGATCATTAATGTTAATTGGAACATAGAGCTTAACTTGAGTAACACGTGCCACCACAAGGGTTTAATGGGACGCCCTTGGCTGATTAACTAGGAAAGCTAGTGGAGGTCTACCTTACCCGAAAGGGGCAAGGGCAGTAGGGGAGTGGTCAGTGTAGGGAGGTCCTTGGTTGATTTTGCTGCGATGGCAGTCAGCCAAGAACCCTGCATTGGAACTTCCTATAAACTGTAGCGGGTTTTCTGAAGCTAGTGGAACTTTGTAAAGGCCTCGTAGTGTTACCCTGCCTCGCCTCCTCGGTAGAGGTGTATGGGAAGTCGCGATCCCTTGGTAGATGGGTAACATGACTTGTGGGTAAAGGGTACAACCTCTGCAGAGTGTAAAACTGGTATACTAGCCGAGCTCACGGTCACGAGCAGCTCAGGACTCTCTGATGTTTAAATTATGGAACTTAAATTCAATTTTGTCATTTGCATTGCATGGGTTTATTATTAATTTTGTTCTATTACTTTACTTATGGTTTGGTATTTACTTACACTTAGTAATTGCTAATAAAATTTTGACCAACTACTTAAAAGCAATGCTCAGCTTTAACCCCTATCATTGATTAGCCTTACACATCACATGAACTCACACCTTTGTGAGTTTATGTCCACTGGTTCCCCACAACTTGTTGAGCTATGATCATGTGTGAGCTCACCCTTGCTGTCTCACACCCCCCACAGGAGAAGAGCAGGTGGTTCAGGAGGAGCCACAAGGCGAGGAGTATGATCTGATCTAGGTGGCGTTTCTCAGTTAACATTGGCGCCGACGATCCTTAGTTCGTTTTATCTTTATTATTTTATTTTGTAATAAGTCTTCCGCTATGTAATAAATACTCTGATGTTTTATGACATTTATCTCTATACACTCTGTTATTATGTATGTTGTCTTCTTGGCGCATGTGTATGAGATGCACCTGGCTTTGTTCCTTAAAGCCGGGTGTTACAGAAGTGGTATCAGAGGAATGTTGACTGTAGGACGAGACCTAGATAGAAATGGACAAACCCTCTCCTACTTACCTTACTCTGATTCATTCTATACTTATCTCATCTTGATCTTATCTCACCTTTTGCTACTCTATTCTGGTTAATCTCATCTTTTCTACTCTAAGACAAGATGGATTTCACACCTTGGGATCCTACCACTATGATCTTTTTAAGAGATAGGGAACCTAAGACAAAAATTTAAAACTATTTTCTTTAAAAATGTTGTTTGATTGTGCTGATGCTAAATGCCTGATTTGCTTCTTTGATTGATTGAATTATAGATGGACATCTTAGCATGTACCAACATAAAGTGTTGAATTAGCTTTAGTAGGTAAAATATTAATCTTCTTAGCTAATAAAATTCCCCAAAGTAACCTGCTTCGTAAATACCTGCCTTGTCTACTATTTTCTTACCATATGTATCTAACTCAGATGGTCAATACCAGGCGGGGTGGTGGAATTGATTTGCCTCCTAATCGACACACTCGGAGAATATACAGACAACCCCAGCTACAGCCTGCAGCAATGAATCCTCCTAATCCTCCACCAGGCGGAGTTGACCCACTGGTTGCTGCTCAGATGGCGGTGATGCAGCAAATGGCAGACACTATGGCTGATATGCGTGCCCAGATGCAGCAAGAACGCCAGGAGATGCGTCAGGAAAGAGAAGATATACGCCAGGAGTTGCGCCAGGAGCGAGATGAGATACGCCAGGAAAGGAGGGCACAACAACAGCAGCTGCAACAACAAATGCAACAGCAGCAACAGCAGCAACAAGTGCCACTGCCTCCACCACCACCACCAGTTCCACCCCGAGACAAGCATAGAGAGTTCATGAGTCATAAGCCACCTACATTTGCAAGCTCACCTGACCCACTAGACGCGGATGATTGGCTGAAGTCCGTTGAAAAGATGCTGAATATTGCACAGTGCACGAACCTGGAGAAGGTTTTATATGCTTCTGGACGTCTGACAGGTCCTGCTGCTGACTGGTGGGATTCTTATACTGCTGCCCACGATGTTGCTGATACTATTACTTGGGCAGAGTTCAGTACACAATTCAGGAACTACCATATTCCAGCTGGTATGATAAAGATCGAGAAGAAGGAGTTTCTGTCGCTGAAGCAAGGAAGTATGTCAGTCAGCGAGTACCGCGACAAGTTTATTCAGTTATCCAGATATGCCCCTGAAGAAGTTGCTGAAGACGAGAGGAAGCAGGAGCATTTTATTGAAGGACTTAATGGACCACTGCAGTATGCTCTAGTGGCACACACATTTCCATCATTTCAGAGGCTGCTTGATAAGGCCCTGGCTATTGAACACAAGCGTGTTCAGCTGGGTGATTTGAAGAGAAAGGCAATATCTCAAGGACAAGGAAGCAGCAGTGTTCGTCCTCGCTACAGTTCACCACAGGGTACACCGACTCGACCAGGAGGACTGCGCCCAGTTCAGCAATCACCACTGAGGACTCCACCTCCTCGGCAGGCTACCCCTACTGGCACCCCGACGAAGTTTTCAGGACAGAGTCCAGGCACTACTTGTTTCAAGTGTGGGAAGGCTGGTCACTATGCAAATGTCTGCCCACAGAGGATTGTTGCTACTCCAGTTCAGAACAGGCAGCAAACTCCAGGATCTGGCAAGGGATATTCTATTGCCAAGGTTAACCAAGTCAGCGTTGATGCTACTCCGGATGGTGGGGACCTCGTAATTGGTATGTTTTATGTTAATGCAATTCCTGCAACCATATTATTTGATTCTGGTGCTACACATTCATTCATGTCTGTTAGATATGCCAACACAAATGAAATACCACTGCTAAATATGAGAAAACACATGATAGTAATTACACCTAAAGGGCCTGTTGAGGCGAATCAAATGACACGTAGATTGACATTGACCATTATGGGTAGAGAATTTGGAGCTACTGTTATAATATTAGAGTCAAGCAGTATAGATCTGATCCTTGGTATGTCATGGCTAAGAAAGGCAAAGGCCGTTATAGCATGTGGTAGAGGTACCGTAGAACTCACTACTACTAAGGGAGAAAGGTTTCAAGTTAATATTGCAGTAACCTCCTCACCCATGCGTGCAATGTTCTTTATACCGGAGGAGTTTGTTGGTGACAACATCCGGGTGGTTAGAGATTTTCCGGATGTCTTTCCAGAGGAGTTACCAGGGATGCCACCTGATAGAGAAGTTGAGTTTGTTATTGATCTCTTACCTGGAACCGCCCCTATTTCTAAACGGCCATATAGGATGTCCGTAGAGGAGTTGAAGGAACTTAAGAAGCAGTTAACTGAGTTACAAGAGGCTAGGTACATTCGTCCGAGTTCCTCACCTTGGGGAGCACCGGTTCTATTTGTACAGAAGAAGGATGGATCGCAGCGGATGTGTGTGGATTATAGATCTCTTAATGATGTTACGGTGAAGAACAAGTATCCGTTGCCCCATATTGAAGATTTATTTGATCAGATGAGAGGTGCTAGAGTATTCTCGAAAATTGATCTCCGATCGGGTTACCATCAGATGAGGATTAGACCATCGGATATTCCCAAGACGGCTTTCTCGACTCGATATGGATTATATGAGTTTACTGTTATGTCGTTTGGATTAACCAATGCACCAGCTTATTTTATGAACTTGATGAATAAGGTGTTTATGGAGTATTTGGACAGATTCGTCGTGGTATTCATCGACGATATTCTTATTTATTCTCAGAGTGATAGCGATCATGAGGAACATCTGAGATTAGTGCTACAGAAGCGACGGGATAACCAGCTATATGCCAAGTTCAGTAAGTGCGAGTTTTGGATTGGCGAGGTGCCATTTCTTGGTCATATTATTTCTAATGGAGGAATATCAGTGGATCCTGCTAAGGTTAAGGAGATAATGGAGTGGAGAGCACCCACTACAGTTACTGAGATTCGGAGTTTCTTGGGATTAGCAGGATATTATCGGAGATTTATTGAAGGATTTTCTAAGATTGCTAAGCCTATGACTTCACTTTTGGAGAAAGGAAGAGAATTTAAGTGGGACGAGAAGTGTCAAGACAGCTTTGAGCAATTGAAAAAGAGGTTGATGTCGCCACCAGTATTGGTTATGCCAGACCTACATAAAGGATTTGATATCTATTGCGATGCATGTGGCCAAGGCTTAGGATGTGTGCTCATGCAGGAAGGACATGTGATTGCCTATGCTTCTCGTCAGTTGCGGAAACATGACTTAAACTACCCCACACATGACTTGGAATTGGCAGCCGTTGTGCATGCGCTTAAGATTTGGAGACATTATATCATGGGGACCAAGTGCCAAGTATATACGGATCATAAGAGTCTGAAGTATATATTCACTCAAAAGGATCTCAACCTTAGGCAACACCGTTGGTTGGAGCTTATTAAGGATTATGATTTGGAGATTCATTATCACCCGGGCAAGGCAAATTTGGTTGCAGATGCCTTGAGTCGCAAGGAGCATGTTCATTCAGCTATTGTTGCCCAGCTACCCGATGAGATTGTTGAGTATTTCAGGAGACTTAACCTGGGGATAGTTGCTCATACTGAAGGAGTTACTATTGATGTGGAACCTACTTTGGAGCAAGAAATCCGCAAAGGTCAACTTGACGATGCTAAAATAAAAGAGATTAAGGATCTGATTACTGAAGGTCGAGTTCTGGAATTTACGGAAGATGAGCAAGGCACTGTATGGTTCAAGAACAGGATATGTGTTCCTGATATTGAAAGCCTTTGAGAGACTATTTTAAAAGAAGCCCATGATTCGGATTATTCTATTCATCCTGGTAGTACCAAGATGTATCAGGATCTGAAGCGGAAGTATTGGTGGTATGGATTGAAAAGAGATGTGGCTGCACATGTGGCTATGTGCGATGTATGTCAAAGAGTTAAGGCTGAACACCAGAGGCCAGCTGGACTATTGCACCCACTGAAGATACCTGAGTGGAAATGGGAAGAGATTGGTATGGATTTTATTACTGGATTGCCTCGCACCCAGAAAGGATATGATGCTATATGGGTGATTGTGGATAGATTGACTAAAGTGGCTCACTTTATTCCTGTGAAGACTACTTATAAAGGTTCTCAGCTAGCAGAGTTATATATGGCTCGGATTGTGTGTTTACACGGAGTACCAAAGAAGATCGTGTCTGATCGAGGTTCACAATTTACCTCAAGATTTTGGAGAAGCTTTCATGAGAACATGAGCACGAAGTTGAATTTCAGTACGGCTTATCACCCTCAGACTGATGGACAGACTGAAAGGACTAATCAAGTATTGGAAGATATGTTGAGAGCATGTGCCCTTCAGCATGGAGGAAGTTGGGATAAAAGTTTACCTTATGCTGAATTCTCATATAATAATAGCTATCAGGCCAGTCTGAAGATGTCACCTTTTGAAGCTTTGTATGGGAGGAAGTGCAGGACTCCTTTGTATTGGGATCAGACTGGAGAAAGACAATTCTTTGGGCCTGAATTGATTCAAGAAGCAGAAGAACAAGTCTGTATAATTCGAGAGAATTTGAGAGTGGCTCAAACCAGGCAAAAGAGCTATGCTGATAATAGAAGGAGACCACTGGAATTTGAAGAAGGAGATTATGTGTATCTCAAGGTGTCACCACTTCGTGGAATGAGGAGATTCAAAGTTAAGGGAAAATTGTCCCCTCGCTATATTGGACCATTCTTGATCTTTAGGCGAGTTGGGGAGATGGCATACCAACTTGAGTTACCGGATAGTCTATCAGATGTGCATAACGTGTTCCACGTATCTCAACTAAAGAAGTGTCTCCGTGTTCCCGAGGAACAGTTACCCATGGATGAGCTCAGTGTTCAAGGTGATTTGACTTACACGGAGTACCCGATCAAGATTTTGGATACTTTGACTCGAGTTACAAGAAATAAGGTGATAAAGATGTGCAAAGTCCAATGGAGTCACCACGGTGAAGATGAAGCAACTTGGGAAAGAGAAGAAGAGCTTCGTATAGATTTTCCCACCTTTTCCCTAGATCTACCTAAATCTCGAGGACGAGATTATTTTTAAGGGGGGGTAGGATTTGTAACACCCACTTTGTAAGAAAGGCTAAAAAGAGAAAGTATATTACTCTATACCTATATGTGTTGTCTATATTTATCATTTCATGAGAACATCACATGTGAACACCTCAAAAAAAATATAATCAAGGATATGCCACTAAATTGTGCATCATGATGGAGTTTTGCTTGTTTGTGCACTTAGTAATAAAATAATAGTAAAAGAAATACAATAATGAGATGGATATTTGAATTTAACTCAATGTTGCACTTTAGGGTTTTGGAAATATTATGTAGAAGAGAAAAAGAGAAGATATATAAAATATAAAGGAAGTTTATATATTTCCAAAATTTTTACCTTAGGGTCACAATATAACTCAAAGATAAATTTAGTACAAGATTTGAATGTAAATTTGAATTCAAGTTGGATTAGAGATTAGAAAAAAAAGAAAGAAGGGATTACCTGTTGGGCTGGCAGCTTCCATTTTGGCCCATGTCTCCCTTACCTGCCGCACAGCCCAAGTCGCACCTGAGCCAATTTCTGTGTCGCCCTCTGCCATGCGGGCCCATGTGGCCAGGCTCTCGCCAAGTCGCCGCGGCGTGGGATCCCCTCCGTAACCCGTCTCTGCCGCCATGACGCCGCTTCCCCAACGAACCCCGACGAATTTCTAGGGGCTGAGCGCCGCTCGTGGAGCGGACTTCAACGGCTCAGCTAATCCCTGCCCAGTTCTCGTGCTATATGGGTGCCCTTGACCTCGCCCTTCCTCGCGCACTTAACCCACCAGCGTCCCCACGAGTGCTCCTGCGGCGAACGCCATTACCGCCGCAAGGGAGCAGTAGAGAGAGAACCACGGGTTCTGGCACTGGCGGCGTATTGTGGGGCATTGGTGACCACCCTGATCGCGCGGTGAAGCGGCGCCGTGGTCCCAGACAGCGGCCGGGTACCTTCACCCCAGCCGTGCGTCGCGGCGGATTCGACGCCGACTCGTGCTCATCCCCTGCCGTGGACCCGCTCAACCTTCACGAATTACTCCGGTATGATGCCCTCCATCGATCTCATTACCCATATGTAGTAGTTTACGCCTCTTGGATCGATTCACAGCGGCCAGAGTAAAGTTTTGGGGGTGGTCCGGCAATGGACCACTGTGGTCCAGGGCGCCGGGGTGTTCTACGTGGCCGTGGAATCCTAGATCTTGACCTTGGACGGGTGCGCTACCAAGCGATTCGCGGTACTCCGCGCATAGTGTAGCATCCTTGGCGGTGGTCGATCGGGCAGCAGGGCGTCGAAACCCGAAAGTCCGGCGAGAACGCCGCCGTGTGAGTCCAGGGAGGTCCTCGTCGTCGGCGTTGGGAGGGGAAAGGAAGTCTCTGCCGTTAGATCTGAATGCACGGTCTTGATTAGAACACAGATACCGATTTGGCCTGGGTTCATCCCCGCCGTCCGCTGCGAATCAAACGGGTGGCAAACAATCTAAGTACTTAAGAATATACACCGTTGATGCGAGATCCGAGGAACTGCATTGCGCGTGGATTTGGATGGCGTTCGGTCTAATCCGAGCCGTTGGATTGTGATCGGGTGGTCCTGGGCGGCTGATACCCCTTCGCGGGTCCATTTTACTTAAGAGCCCCTCGGTTTCATTGAAATAAACCCGCCGTCCTACTGCATAGTGTTCTGAGTCTTAGGATCTTTTGCGCCGAGCCCCCTGCACTTTCTAGAAAATGAGGCCCAGTCCAGTGACCATTTAATTTGAATAAATGAAATAGAAAATGGATTTTTAATATGAAAATAATTACTAGAACTTAATAAATCCATAGAAAATTCATACTAACTCCAAATTAATCCATTCCAGTTCCTAAAATTTTATAATTTTATTCTCTATCACTTAGAACCTCTGTTTGGCCATGAAAACAGTAATAGATTTAATTCCTCACTTAATCCTATTTTAAACACATAATACCTTTGAAAATGCATAACTTAAATTCTATAGCTCCAAAAATTATGATTCCTGTTCCTAGAATTTTATTTTAATGTGTAGATTATTACTGTGTATTTTGTTTACATGCTTGGTGTAATGTTAATTTTCCCTATATCCTTTGCTTGTTTGTGTTGTGGCGAGTAGAAGAGCCCGTTGCTGAGGATCCTGGTGAGCAGCAGGTTGAAGTAGCTGAGCAGGAGCTCATTGAAGGCAAGTTGTGCCCTTGACCACTTTTTACCCAATAATGTTCTTTAATATCACTTATCCATGCATAGGTTAATTTTGATGGGACCCAATAGGTCACCCTAGATTGTTTATCTCATTACCTTGTTTACCCCTGAATCACTTGGGTAGTTTGCTATTGCTTTATATGGTTTTGGGATAATCATTTATTACCTCTATGTTCCAATCCTTTTTGTTATTCTATTTATGTTCATGTTGAGATCATTAATGTTAATTGGAACATAGAGCTTAACTTGAGTAACACGTGCCACCACAAGGGTTTAATGGGACGCCCTTGGCTAATTAACTAGGAAAGCTAGTGGAGGTCTACCTTACCCGAAAGGGGCAAGGGCAGTAGGGGAGTGGTCAGTGTAGGGAGGTCCTTGGTTGATTTTGCTGCGATGGCAGTCAGCCAAGAACCCTGCATTGGAACTTCCTATAAACTGTAGCGGGTTTTCTGAAGCTAGTGGAACTTTGTAAAGGCCTCGTAGTGTTACCCTGCCTCGCCTCCTCGATAGAGGTGTATGGGAAGTCGCGATCCCTTGGTAGATGGGTAACATGACTTGTGGGTAAAGGGTACAACCTCTGCAGAGTGTAAAACTGGTATACTAGCCGAGCTCACGGTCACGAGCAGCTCAGGACTCTCTGATGTTTAAATTATGGAACTTAAATTCAATTTTGTCATTTGCATTGCATGGGTTTATTATTAATTTTGTTCTATTACTTTACTTATGGTTTGGTATTTACTTACACTTAGTAATTGCTAATAAAATTTTGACCAACTACTTAAAAGCAATGCTCAGCTTTAACCCCTATCATTGATTAGCCTTACACATCACATGAACTCACACCTTTGTGAGTTTATGTCCACTGGTTCCCCACAACTTGTTGAGCTATGATCATGTGTGAGCTCACCCTTGCTGTCTCACACCCCCCCACAGGAGAAGAGCAGGTGGTTCAGGAGGAGCCACAAGGCGAGGAGTATGATCTGATCTAGGTGGCGTTTCTCAGTTGACATTGGCGCCGACGATCCTTAGTTCGTTTTATCTTTATTATTTTATGTTGTAATAAGTCTTCCGCTATGTAATAAATACTCTAATGTTTTATGACATTTATCTCTATACACTCTGTTATTATATATGTTGTCTTCTTGGCGCATGTATGAGATGCACCTGGCTTTGTGAGAGCACCTAGAGGGGGGTGAATAGGTGATCCTGTGAAACTTTAAAACTTAAGCCACAAAAACTTGTTAAGTGTTAGCACAATGATTGCCAAGTGGCTAAAGAGAAGTCTCAACAAAACACAATACCACAAGAGATCAAGCACAGAGGTGACACAGTGGTTTATCCCGTGGTTCGGCCAAGACCAACGCTTGCCTACTCCACGTTGTGGCGTCCCAACGGACGAGGGTTGCAATCAACCCCTCTCAAGCGGTCCAAAGACCCACTTGAATACCACGGTGTTTTGTTTTGCCTTTCACTATCCCGTTTGCAAGGAATCTCCACAAATTGGAGTCTCTTGCCCTTACAAGTATATGATCACAAAGAAGCACAGAGTAAGGGAGGGAAGCAACACACACAAATCCACAGCGAAACGCGCACACACACGGCCAAGAATCGAGCTCACAAGAGTATCACAAAGTTCTCACTAGAACGGAGCTCGAATCACTTAGAATGACAAACGAATGCGCAAAGACTGAGTGTGGATGATCAAGAATGCTCAAAGGTTGCTTGTGTGTCTCCTCCATGCGCCTAGGGGCCCCTTTTATAGCCCCAAGGCAGCTAGGAGCCGTTGAGAGCAAATCTAGAAGGCTATCCCTGCCTTCTGTCGTCGGGGGCACCGGACAGTCCGGTGCACACCGAACACTGTCCGGTGCCCGATTTGTTTCCTTAAACAGCGAAGCCGACCGTTGCAGCCCGTTGGCAGATCTGGAGCCGTTGGCGCACCGGACATGTCCGGTGCACACCGGACAGTCCGGTGCCGTCTTCCGACCGTTGGCTCGGCCACGTGACCCGCGCAGATTGCGCGGCCGACCATTGGCCCCGCCGACCGTTGGCTCACCGGACAGTCCGGTGAATTTTAGCCGTACGCCGTCGGCGAATTCCCGAGAGCGGCCAGTTCGCTCCGAGCCAGCCTAGCGCACCGGACACTGTCCGGTGCACACCAGACAGTCCGGTGCTCCAGACCGAGCTGAGTCTTGGCTGCTCACAGCCAAGTCATTTTCTCCTCTTCTCTTTTCTTCTTCTTTCTGTTTCTAACACTTAGACAAGTATATTAGTATACAAAACCAATGTACTAAGGCTTAGAAACATACCTTTATCCTTGATTTGTACTTTGTCCACCATTTTACAATTAGGCACCTGTGTTGGGCACTAAATCACCAAAATACTTAGAAATGGCCCAAGGGCACATTTCCCTTTCAATCTCCCCCTTTTTGGTGATTTATGCCAACACAATATAAAGCAAGTAGAACAAGTACAAAAACACTTCAAATAAGAACTCAAATTATTCAATTTTGACATATATGGATCACTCTATGCCACCACTTGGTTTGTTTTTGCAAATCAAACTCAAATCTCTATCTCTAAGTCAAACACACATGTTGAAGCATAAAGAGAGTCATTCAAAAAAAAAGATTGATCAAAGATTTCAAAAACTCCCCCTTTTTCCCATAATCAATACTCCTCCCCACAAGAAACCAACTTTTGACAAGAGAGACAACAAAAGAGTTTTGACAAAACAAAAACTCTATTCTACTATTTTCAAAATCTCTCAAGTGGTAGCTGATCCATTTATCGCTTTGGCCTGTATTTTCTCCCCCTTTGGCATCAAGCACCAAAATGGGATCAATCTTGGCCCTTTAACCCCATTGCCTCACCAAAATCTTCAATTAAGAGCAAATGGCAATAAGAGTTCATGAGATGGACTTGGAATTAATTACCCTCTCTTCGGAGTGCAGTGGAAGTCTTTTATGGTCCAAGTCCACCTTTTCCCTTTCAATTCTCCTTTGTGACTAAAACAAGCAAACTCAAACATATGGTTAGTCTCAAAGGGTCAAGTTGTAACACATCTCCCCCTAAACATGTGCATCACTTTGCAACGGACTTGTGAGGTCCAGGGAGTGTTTGTACAACTTGAGCACCATGATAAGCAACAAAATGCAAAAAGGAACATGATCAAAAGCATGAATACATGTATGCTACAATTCAATCCAAGTTCCGCGAATCTAAGACATTTAGCTCACTACGCAACCTGCAAAAGGTCTTCTCATCTAGAGGCTTGGTGAAGATATCGGCTAGCTGGTTCTCGGTGCTAACATAAAACACTTCGATATCTCCCTTTTGCTGGTGGTCTCTCAAAAAGTGATGCCGGATGTCTATGTGCTTTGTGCGGCTGTGCTCAACAGGATTTTCCGCTATTCGGATAGCACTCTCATTGTCACATAGGAGTGGGACTTTACTCAGATTGTAGCCAAAGTCCCGGAGGGTTTGCCTCATCCAAAGTAGTTGCGCGCAACACTGTCCTGCGGCAACATACTCGGCCTCAGCGGTGGATAGGGCAACGGAGGTTTGTTTCTTAGAGTTCCATGACACCAGGGACCTTCCTAAGAATTGGCACGTCCCCGATGTACTCTTCCTATCGACCTTACATCCAGCATAGTCGGAATCTGAGTACCCAATCAAGTCAAAGTTAGACCCCTTTGGATACCAGATCCCGAAGCAAGGCGTAGCGACTAAATATCTAAGAATTCGCTTCACCGCCACCAAGTGACACTCCTTAGGATCGGATTGAAATCTAGCACACATGCATACGCTAAGCATAATATCCGGTCTACTAGCACATAAGTAAAGCAAAGAACCTATCATGGACCGGTATGCTTTTTGATCAACGGACTTACCTCCTTTGTTGAGGTCGGTGTGTCCGTCGGTTCCCATCGGCGTCTTTGCGGGCTTGGCGTCCTTCATCCCAAACCTCTTTAGCAGATCTTGCGTGTACTTCGTTTGGGAGATGAAGGTGCCGTCCTTGAGTTGCTTCACTTGGAACCCAAGGAAGTAGTTCAACTCGCCCATCATCGACATCTCGAATTTCTGCGTCATCACCCTGCTAAACTCTTCACAAGACTTTTGGTTAGTAGAACCAAATATTATGTCATCGACATAAATTTGGCACACAAACAAATCACCATCACAAGTCTTAGTGAAAAGAGTTGGATCGGCTTTCCCAACCTTGAAAGCATTAGCAATTAAGAAATCTCTAAGGCATTCATACCATGCTCTTGGGGCTTGTTTAAGTCCATAGAGCGCCTTAGAGAGCTTACACACGTGGTCGGGGTACCGCTCATCCTCGAAGCCAGGGGGTTGCTCTACGTACACCTCCTCCTTTATTGGTCCGTTGAGGAAAGCGCTCTTCACATCCATTTGGTACAACCTGAAAGAATGGTGAGCGGCATATGCTAGCAAGATACGAATTGATTCTAGCCTAGCCACAGGAGCAAAAGTCTCCTCAAAGTCCAAACCTGCGACTTGGGCATAACCTTTTGCCACAAGTCGAGCCTTGTTCCTCGTCACCACCCCGTGCTCGTCCTGTTTGTTACGGAAAACCCACTTGGTTCCCACAACATTTTGCTTGGGACGAGGCACCAGCGTCCAAACTTCATTGCGCTTGAAGTTGTTAAGTTCCTCCTGCATGGCCAACACCCAATCCGGATCTAGCAAGGCCTCCTCTACCCTGAAAGGCTCAATAGAGGAGACAAAAGAGTAATGTTCACAAAAATTAACTAGTCGAGACCGAGTAGTTACTCCCTTGCTAATGTCACCCAGAATTTGGTCGACGGGATGATCCCTTTGAATCATCGCTCGAACTTGGGTTGGAGGTGCCGGTTGCGCTTCTTCCTCCATCACATGATCATCTTGTGCTCCCCCTTGATCACACGCCTCCTTTTGATGAACCTGTTCATCGTCTTGAGTTGGGGGATGCACCGTTGTTGAGGAAGAAGGTTGATCTCGTTCATCTTGTTTCTGTGGCCGAACGTCTCCAATCGCCATGGTTCGTATAGCGGCCGTTGGAACATCTTCTTCATCTACATCATCACAATCAACAACTTGCTCTCTTGGAGAGCCATTAGTCTCATCAAATACAACGTCGCTAGAGACTTCAACCAAACCCGATGATTTGTTGAAGACTCTATACGCCTTTGTATTTGAATCATAACCTAATAAAAACCCTTCTACAGCTTTGGGAGCAAACTTAGAATTTCTACCCTTCTTCACTAGAATGTAGCACTTGCTCCCAAATACACGAAAGTACGATACATTGGGTTTGTTACCGGTTAGTAGCTCATACGAAGTCTTCTTGAGGAGTCGATGAAGATAGACCCTGTTGATGGCATGGCAAGCCGTGTTCACAGCTTCCGACCAAAAGCACTCGGGGGTCTTAAACTCTCCAAGCATCGTCCTCGCCATATCGATTAATGTCCTGTTCTTCCTCTCTACCACACCATTTTGTTGTGGTGTGTAGGGAGCGGAGAACTCGTGCTTGATCCCTTCCTCCTCAAGAAACTCCTCCACTTGAAGGTTCTTGAACTCGGACCCGTTGTCGCTCCTTATCTTCTTCACCTTGAGCTCAAACTCATTTTGAGCTCTCCTGAGGAAGCGCTTGAGGGTCCCTTGTGTTTCAGACTTATCCTGCAAAAAGAACACCCAAGTGAAGTGGGAAAAGTCATCAACAATAACCAGACCATACTTACTTCCTCCTATGCTTAGATAGGCGACGGGTCCGAAAAGGTCCATATGTAGCAGCTCCAGAGGTCTTGATGTGGTCATCACATTCTTGCTGTGATGTGCTCCTCCCACTTGTTTACCTGCTTGACAAGCTGCACAAGGTCTATCTTTTTCGAAATAAACATTTGTTAGACCTATCACGTGTTCTCCCTTTAGAAGCTTGTGGAGGTTCTTCATCCCCACATGTGCTAAGCGGCGATGCCACAGCCAGCCCATGCAAGTCTTAGCCATTAAGCATGCATCTAGACCGTCCTCTTCTTTTGCAAAATCAACTAAGTAAAGCTTGCCGTCTAGTACACCCTTAAAAGCTAGTGAACCATCACATCTTCTAAAGACGGACACATCTACATTAGTAAAAAGACAATTATATCCCATGTTGCATAGTTGACTAACAGATAGCAAATTGTAACCAAGAGACTCAACTAAAAACACATTTGAAATTGAGTGCTCATTAGAAATTGCAATTTTACCTAACCCTTTTACCTTGCCTTGATTCCCATCACCGAATATAATTGAATCTTGGGAATCCTTATTTTTGACGTAGGAGGTGAACATCTTCTTCTCCCCCGTCATATGGTTTGTGCATCCGCTGTCGATAATCCAGCTTGAACCCCCGGATGCATAAACCTGCAAGGCAAATTTAGGCTTGGGTCTTAGGTACCCAACTCATGTTGGGTCCTGCAAGGTTAGCACAAATATCCTTAGGGACCCAAATGCAAGTTTTATCTCCCTTGCATCTTGCCCCTAACTTCCTAGCAATTACCTTCTTACCCTTTCTACAAATAGCAAAGGGAGCATTGCAAGCATAATAAATGGTAGATGGTTTGTTGACAACTTTTCTAGGAACATGAGCAAAATTTCTCCTAGGCATATGCACAACATTTCTCCTACACATATCTCTATCATGCTTATAGGAAGAACTAGAAGCAAACATGGCATGAGAATCATAAACATGTGAATCAAAATCATTATAATCATTTCTAACATGTCTCCTATCATTATACATAAAAGCATGGTTCTTTTTAGCGTTACTAGCCATAGGGGCCTTCCCTTTCTCCTTGACGAAGATGGGAGCCTTATGGCTTGTTAAGTTCTTGGCCTCTCTCTTGAAGCCAAGACCATCCTTAATTGAGGGGTGTCTACCAACCGTGTAGGCATCCCTTGCAAATTTTATTTTATCAACTTCACTCTTGCTAGTCTTAAGTTGAGCATTAAGACTAGCCAATTCATCATTAAGTTTTGAAATTGAAACTAGGTGTTCACTACAAGCATTAACATCAAAATCCTTACACCTAGTGCAAATTGTAACATTTTCAACACTTGCTACTTCTAGTTTAGCGGTTAAAACATTAATTTCACCTTTTAAAGAAGAAATGGTTTCATTACAAGTAGAAAGTTCACAAGAAAGAATTCCATTTCTTTTAACTTCTAGAGCAAGTGAATTTTGTGCACTAACAAATTTATCATGCTCCTCATATAAAAGATCCTCTTGTTTTTCTAGTAATCTATTCTTATCATTCAAAGCATCAATCAACTCATTAATTTTATCTATCTTAGATCTATCTAAGCCCTTGAACAAGCATGAATAATCTATGTCATCATCATCACTAGACTCATTATCACTAGAAGAAGCATAAGTGGAGTCTTGAGTACTCACCTTCTTCTCCCTTGCCATAAGGCATGTGAGACGCTCGTTGGGGAAGAGGGAAGACTTGTTGAAGGCAGTGGCAGCGAGTCCTTCATTGTCGGAGTCAGAGGAGGAGCAATCCGAGTCCCACTCCTTTCCTAGATGTGCCTCGCCCTTTGCCTTCTTGTATTGCTTCTTCTTCTCTCTTTTGTTCCCCTTTTCCTGGTCACTTTCATTATCGGGACAGTTAGCGATAAAATGACCAAGCTTACCGCATTTGAAGCATGAGCGCTTCCCCTTTGTCTTGGTCTTGCTTGGCTGCCCCTTGCGACCATTTAGCGCCGTCTTGAATCTCTTGATGATGAGAGCCATCTCTTCATCATTGAGTCTGGCCGCCTCAATCTGTGCCACCTTGCTAGGTAGCGCCTCCTTGCTTCGTGTTGCCTTGAGAGCAAGGGGTTGCGGCTCGTTGATCGGACCATTCAAGGTGTCGTCCACATACCTTGCCTCCTTGATCATCATTCGCCCGCTAACGAATTTCCCAAGAACTTCTTCGGGCGACATCTTGGTGTACCTGGGATTTTCACGTATATTGTTCACCAAATGAGGATCAAGAACGGTAAATGACCTGAGCATTAGGCGGACGACGTCGTGATCCGTCCATCGCGTGCTTCCGTAGCTCCTTATCTTGTTGATAAGAGTCTTGAGCCGGTTGTATGTTTGCGTCGGCTCCTCGCCCCTTATCATTGCGAACCGTCCAAGCTCTCCCTCCACCAACTCCATCTTGGTGAGCAAGGTGACGTCGTTTCCCTCATGAGAAATCTTGAGGGTGTCCCAGATCTGCTTGGCGTTATCCAAGCCGCTTACTTTATGGTATTCATCCCTGCACAAAGAAGCTAGAAGAACAGTAGTAGCTTGTGCATTCTTATGAATTTGTTCATTAATGAACATGGGACTATCCGAACTATCAAAGTGCATTCCACTCTCTACAATCTCCCATATACTAGGATGGAGAGAGAATAGATGACTACGCATTTTGTGGCTCCAAAATCCGTAGTCCTCTCCATCAAAGTGTGGGGGCTTGCCGAGTGGAATGGAGAGCAAATGTGAATTTGAACTTTGCGGAATACGAGAGTAGTCAAAAGAAAAGTTTGAATTAACCGGTTTCCTTCTCTCGTAGTCGTTGTGGTCGTCGTCCTTTTGGGAAGAAGTAGACTCATCGCTGTCGTAGTAGACGATCTCCTTGATGCGCCTTGTCTTCTTCTTCTTCCCTTCCTTCCGTCTATGACCCGAGCCGGAATCGGTAGGCTTGTCGTCCTTCGGCTCGTTGACGAAGGATTCCTTTTCTTTGTCGTTGATCACGATACCCTTCCCCTTAGGATCCATCTCTTCGGGCGATTAGTCCCTTTGTGAAGAGAACGGCTCCGATACCAATTGAGAGCACCTAGAGGGGGGGGGTGAATAGGTGATCCTGTGAAACTTTAAAACTTAAGCCACAAAAACTTGTTAAGTGTTAGCACAATGATTGCCAAGTGGCTAAAGAGAAGTCTCAACAAAACACAATACCACAAGAGATCAAGCACAGAGGTGACACAGTGGTTTATCCCGTGGTTCGGCCAAGACCAACGCTTGCCTACTCCACGTTGTGGCGTCCCAACGGACGAGGGTTGCAATCAACCCCTCTCAAGCGGTCCAAAGACCCACTTGAATACCACGGTGTTTTGTTTTGCCTTTCACTATCCCGTTTGCAAGGAATCTCCACAAATTGGAGTCTCTTGCCCTTACAAGTATATGATCACAAAGAAGCACAGAGTAAGGGAGGGAAGCAACACACACAAATCCACAGCGAAACGCGCACACACACGGCCAAGAATCAAGCTCACAAGAGTATCACAAAGTTCTCACTAGAACGGAGCTCGAATCACTTAGAATGACAAACGAATGCGCAAAGACTGAGTGTGGATGATCAAGAATGCTCAAAGGTTGCTTGTGTGTCTCCTCCATGCGCCTAGGGGCCCCTTTTATAGCCCCAAGGCAGCTAGGAGCCGTTGAGAGCAAATCTAGAAGGCTATCCCTGCCTTCTGTCGTCGGGGGCACCGGACAGTCCGGTGCACACCGGACACTGTCCGGTGCCCGATTTGTTTCCTTAAACAGCGAAGCCGACCGTTGCAGCCCGTTGGCAAATCTGGAGCCGTTGGCGCACCGGACATGTCCGGTGCACACCGGACAGTCCGGTGCCGTCTTCCGACCGTTGGCTCGGCCACGTGTCCCGCGCAGATTGCGCGGCCGACCGTTGGCCCCGCCGACCGTTGGCTCACCGGACAGTCCGGTGCACACCGGACAGTCCGGTGAATTTTAGCCGTACGCCGTCGGCGAATTCCCGAGAGCGGCCAGTTCGCTCCGAGCCAGCCTGGCGCACCGGACACTGTCCGGTGCACACCAGACAGTCCGGTGCTCCAGACCGAGCTGAGTCTTGGCTGCTCACAGCCAAGTCATTTTCTCCTCTTCTCTTTTCTTCTTCTTTCTGTTTCTAACACTTAGACAAGTATATTAGTATACAAAACCAATGTACTAAGGCTTAGAAACATACCTTTATCCTTGATTTGTACTTTGTCCACCATTTTACAATTAGGCACCTGTGTTGGGCACTAAATCACCAAAATACTTAGAAATGGCCCAAGGGCACATTTCCCTTTCACTTTGTTCCTTAAAGCCGGGTGTTACAGAAGTGGTATCAGAGGAATGTTGACTGTAGGACGAGACCTAGATAGAAATGGACAAACCCTCTCCTACTTACCTTACTCTGATTCATTCTATACTTATCTCATCTTGATCTTATCTCACCTTTTGCTACTCTATTCTGGTTAATCTCATCTTTTCTACTCTAAGACAAGATGGATTTCACACCTTGGGATCCTACCACTATGATCTTTTTAAGAGATAGGGAACCTAAGACAAAAAATTAAAACTATTTTCTTTAAAAATGTTGTTTGATTGTGCTGATGCTAAATGCCTGATTTGCTTCTTTGATTGATTGAATTATAGATGGACATCTTAGCATGTACCAACATAAAGTGTTGAATTAGCTTTAGTAGGTAAAATATTAATCTTCTTAGCTAATAAAATTCCCCAAAGTGATAAGTCTTCCGCTATGTAATGAATTAGCCTTAGTTCGTTTTATCTTTATTATTTTATTTTGTAATAAGTCTTCCGCTATGTAATAAATACTCTGATGTTTTATGACATTTATCTCTATACACTCTGTTATTATATATGTTGTCTTCTTGGCGCATGTATGAGATGCACCTGGCTTTGTTCCTTAAAGCCGGGTGTCATGGTCATCCCACTTGGTGCTCCCGAGGTTGCGCATTTGATTAACCAAGGTTTTTTAGCCGGTTGTACATGGCTTGTGTGTCTTCTCCTTGGTTGAGCATGAAGCGACCGAGCTCCCCCTCGATCGTCTCCCTCTTGGTGATCTTGGTCACCTCGTCTCCTTCGCGCACCATTTTGAGCATGTCCCAAATCTCCTTGGCGCTCTTCAATCCTTGCACCTTGTTATACTCCTCTCGACTTAGAGAGGCGAGGAGTATTGTGGTGGCTTGTGAGTTGACGTGCTGAATTTGGGCAGCTTCGTCCGAATCATAGTCCTCATCCCCTACGGATGGTACCTGTACACCAAACTCAACAACGTTCTAAATACTAGTGTGGAGTGAGGTTAGGTGATGCCTCATTTTATCACTCCACATGTTATAATCTTCACTGTCAAAAACAGGTGGTTTGCCTAATAGAACGGAAAGTAATGGAGTATGTTTAGAAATGCGAGGGTAGTGTAGGGGAATCTTACTAAACTTCTTGCGCTCATGGCGCTTAGAAGTTACGGACGGCGCGTCGGAGCCAGAGGTGGATGGCGATGAAGAGTCGGTCTCATAGTAGACCACCTTCCTCATCTTCTTTTTCTTTCCGCCACTCCGATGCGACTTGTGAGAAGGAGATTCCTCCTTCTTCTTGTTGTGGGACTCTCCCGATGGAGCCTTCCCGTGGCTTGTGGCGGGCTTCTCGCCGGGCACAATCTTCTTCTTGGCGTGTTCTCCCGACATCACTTCGAGCGGTTAAGCTCTAATGAAGCACCGGGCTCTGATACCAATTGAAAGTCGCCTAGAGGGGGGGTGAATAGGCAGAATCTGAAAATTATAAACTTAAGCACAACTACAAGCCGGGGTTAGCGTTAGAAATATAAACAAGTCTGAAAGAGAGGGCGAAAACAAATCATAAGCAAATGAAGAGTGAGACACGGTGATTTGTTTTACCGAGGTTCGGTTCTTGCAAACCTACTCCCCATTGAGGTGTTCACAAAGACCGGGTCTCTTTCAACCCTTTCCCTCTCTCAAACGGTCACTTAGACCGAGTGAGCTTCTCTTCTTAATCACTTGGGACACCAAGTCCCTACAAGGACCACCACACAATTGGTGTCTCTTTCCTTGCTTACAATTGAGTTAGGATCAAGAAAGAAAGAAGAAGAAAAGCGATCCAAGCGCAAGGACTCAAATGAACACAAATGTCACTCTCTCTAGTCACTATTTGATTGGAATGAACTTTGGACTTGGGAGAGGATTTGATCTCTTGTTTGTGTCTTGGAATGAAGTCTAGAGCTCTTGTATTGAATGCAAATGGCTGAAACTTGGATGCCTTGAATGTGGGGTGGTTGGGGGTATTTATAGCCCCAACCACCAAAATGGTCGTTGGGGATGGCTTCTGTCGACGGGCGCACCGGACAGTCCGGTGCGCCACCGGACACTGTCCAGTGCGCCAGCCACGTCACCCAATCGTTAGGGTTCAACCGTTGGAGCTCTGACTTGTGGGGCCACCGGACAGTCCGGTGGTGCACCGGACAGGTCCTGTAGACTGTCCGGTGCGCCTTCTGGCGCCTACTCTAACTTCTGCGCGCGCAGACGCGCACTGTAGCGCATTTAATGTCTTCGGCAGACGACCGTTGGTGCGAAGTAGCCGTTGCTCCGCTGGCACACCGGAAAGTCCGGTGCTACACCGGACAGTCCGGTGAATTATAGCGGAGCGGCCCCCCGAATTCCTGAAGCTGGCAAGTTCAGAGTCGATCTCCCTGGTGCACCGGACACTGTCCGGTGGCACACCGGACAGTCCGGTGCGCCAGACCAGGGCTGCCTTCGGTATACTTTGCTCCTTAGTTTTGAACCCTTTCTTTTGTCTTTGTATTGGTTTGTTGTGAACCTTTGGCACCTGTAGAACATATATTCTAGAGTAAACTAGTTAGTTCAATAATTTGTGTTGGGCAATTCAACCACCAAAATTCATATAGGAAAAGGTTTGACCCTATTTCCCTTTCAGTCGGAAGTCCAGCTGGAACTCAGCGAGCTCCGTGGCCCACTTAGCGATGTTGCCTGTGGCGTTAGAGTTGTGGAGGATGGCCCTTAATGGGAAGGAGGAAACCACCACAACCCTGTGCGCTTGGAAATAATGGCGCAGCTTCCTAGACGCGACAAGCACAGCATAGAGGAGTTTGTGCGTTTCAAGGTACCTGGTTTTTGCCTCGTGAAGGACCTCGCTGACGTAGTAGACCGACCTTTGAATGGTTTGGACCCCTGTAGCCAGTCCCGAGTCCTCAGGTTCCTGGCTTTCTGGTGCTGGTCTTTCGACGACTAGCACCATGCTCACCGCTTCCGCCGCCGCTGCGATGTATAAATACAGCGGTTCCTCTGGTTCCGGAGCTACCAATATTGGTAGGGACACCAGGTGCTGCTTCAAATCTTGGAAGGCTTGTTCCACTTCTTCGGTCCAAGAGAAGGGTCCAGACTTCCGCAGCATCTTGAAGAAGGGGAGCGCTCTCTCAGCCAGCCTCGAAATGAAGCGACTAAGGGCGGCTAACGACCCCATAAGCTTCTGGACGTCCTTGACTCAGGCCGGGGGCCTCATTGCTTCGATCACTTTGATCTTCTCTGGGTTTGCTTCGATGCCTCGGTATGAAACCAGGAATCCCACCAACTTCCCAGCGGAGACACCAAAAACGCATTTGTCCGAGTTCGGCTTCGTGCGGGTTGCCCGCAGCTTATCGAAGACCATGGTTAAGTCTTCCACTAGGGTCATCCCTTTCTTAGTCTTTACCACGATGTCATCGATGTAGACTTCCACCTTGTTCCTAACCAGGTACCCGAAAGTCTTACTCATCACCCGCACAAATGTAGGCAAGGCGTTTTTCAGACCGTATGGCATAACAACGTAGCAGTAAAGCTCGTCCACTGTTACAAAAGCGGTATGTTTCCTATCTTCCCTAGACATCTGGATTTGATGGAAACCAGAGTAGGCATCTAAGAACGACAATAGGTCGCACCCGGAGGTAGAATCCATGATTTGGTCTATTCGTGGCAGTGGATACGGGTCCTTGGGACAGGCCTTATTTAGGCTGGTGTAGTCGATGCACATCCAAAGCTTCCCATTCGCCTTGGGGACGACGACTGGGTTGGCCAGCCATATTGGGTGATGAACCTCCTCGATGAAGCTAGTGTCTAGCAGTTTCCGGACTTCCTTCCGGATGAAGTCCTGCCGTTCTACAGACTGTCTGCGAGGCTTCTGTCTCACTAGCTTGGCGTCGGGGTTGATCTTCAGATGGTGCTCAATCACCTCCCTGGGGATCCCAGGCATCTGTGATGGCTCCCATGTGAACACATCGATATTTGCCTAGAGGAAGGCGACGAGCGCGAGTTCCTATTTCTCGTCTAGGTCACCCACAATGTGAGTGGTCTGGGTGGAATCCGCAGCGAGCCGGATGGCTTTGACAAGGACACCATCCGCTCTAGATGGTTGTACTTTTGGCGCCTTGGTACCAGAGGTTGAGGGGTTCCTCCTTCCGTCGTCCGGGCGAGCAGTCTCCACCATCAGGGTGTGCAGCTTCTCTATGGCCGCAAGTGCGGCGGCGCGGTCACCCCGCACGGTGAGGATCCTAGTCGAGGATGGCATCTTGAGGACCAAATACCCATAATGGGCAACAGGCATGAACTGGTACAGGGTCGGCCTGCCAATGATGGCGTTAAAGGGGAGGTTGACCTCCACGACGTCGAACACGACGTTTTCCGTACGGAAGTTCTCCTTAGTCCCGAACATAACTAGGAGTGCGATGCTCCCAAGGGGATACACCGGTTGTGGGCCCACTCTGGAGAATAGGCATGAGGGTCCCAGACGGGACCCCAGGATTTGGAGCTGCTTGAACGCAGCATGGCTGATGATGTTGAGGCCTGCCCCGTCGTCAATCAACACATGATGTAGCCACATGTTGGCGATGACAGGGGCGGTGAGGAGTGGTAGTATGTCGGCCCCCGCCATGTTGACAGGGCAGTCGAATGCCCCAAAGGAGATGGTGGTGCTTCTCCATCGTTGATGTGGGGTCGCCTTCGAGACGCCTCGAGTTGCTGATAGGACCTCACGACGCAGGGACTTGACGTTCTTGCGGGAGGTGAGCTCCCAGCTCCCGCCATACATGACGTACAACTTTTTGCGACGGTCACTGTCATCTCTGGAGTCAGAATCTCCAGTGAAGACGTCCTTGAGGTCCCCCCGGGTGATTGATACCTGAGTTATCGCTCTCCCGCGGCCACTTCGTCGTCATCGACCCTCTCCTTACCAGGCCGGCGATGGGGCGGGGAGCCGTCCTTGGACGACTGCCCACGTCGCTCGCTGACTCATTTTGCGAGCTTGATGATCTCGCGACATTCCGAGGCGCTGTGGCGAGCATTGGGATGCATTGGGCACGAGCCGCTGTTGCCTCCCTGTGGCCGGGGGCGCTTATTGCGCTCACCCCAGCCCCCTATCGCGGCTGCGACAATCGGGGCGGCTGACTGCAGTTTCTCATGGCCGCGGTTCTTCTTCTTCTTTTTGCCATCCTGAACGACGGCACCCGAGCCACCCGTCGGGGCGGCCCCGGTCTGTGGCGTCGAGTGCCACGCACAGCCCTTAGCGGCCCTGGCGCACTTGTCGACCAAAGCGAAGAGAGTGGAGACAGTTTCCACGTCATGCGTGGCCAACTTCTCCAACATCTTTTCATCACGCACTCCCTAGCGGAAAACTGTGATGATGGAAGCATCTGAGATACAAGGGGTTGTCCCACGTACCTTGGTGAAGCGGGAAATGAACGCTCGGAGGGTCTCCCCAGGTCCCTGCCTCACTGCATGGAGGTGTGCCTCCACACCATGCTGCGGG
The DNA here is from genome assembly GCA_029449295.1 of Zea luxurians. Classification (NCBI taxonomy): domain Eukaryota; kingdom Viridiplantae; phylum Streptophyta; class Magnoliopsida; order Poales; family Poaceae; genus Zea; species Zea luxurians. Next base: position 1,035,993 of record JAOPSE010000101.1, on the reverse strand, counting down.
TAAGCGCTGGCGAAGTTTGCCACGAACTGTGCGCAGAGCTCTTCCCAGGAGCAAATGGACCCTGGGGCTAGGTTCATGAGCCAAGTCCGGGCTGGCCCAGACAAAGCTACATGAAAGTAGGTTGCCATCACGGCGGCGTCTCCACCTACTACCGTAATGGCGGTGATGTAGACCTGCAGGAATTCTGACGGGTTAGTTGTACCGTCGTACTTCTCTGGTAGGTGTGGCCGGAACTTAGATGGCCACGTTGCCGCGTGAAGATGGTTCGCTAGGGCGGCACAGCCCACACCAGCCAACGGGACACCCGTCTGGGATCGGGCACCCCCTGGGGTCTGCGGTGTGACCGCAACAAAGTCTTGTTCGAGGTTGCGACCCTCGGGATTTTGGCGACGCTCACGCACCCTCTTCGGTGAGATACGGGCATTCTCGCTCGCCCGCCTGCGGTTGAGCTTGCTCCGCAGATCCTCTGGCCTCTCCAGAGAGGCTTGTGCGTCTTCTACCACACGCCTGCGGTTGAGCTCCGCTCGTAGATCTCCGGTCGGCGCAGCCCTCACCGAGGGTGAACGCACCGAGGCCGATACCCCGTGCTGGCGCCAGGATGGTCGAGGCCTGGACTTAGCCGGGCCAGAGTGCGCCATGTCAAGGAGGCGATCTACGTCGTCACGCCACTGCTTCATAGCCCCTGGTGAGGCCGTGGGGCTTAGTGGGTGACGCAACAACTCCCTGGCTGCAGAAAGCCCCCCAACGGGAGCAACCCTCGATGGAGTTCGGGACGCCTATGTAGGCGTGTGCTGCCGTGCGGAGCGCACAACAGCTGCTCCAAGTGCCGGGCGGCTGGAACTCAACGGCGCAGAAGATGCAGCCTCCTCCTCCATGAGGAAGTCCCCCGCGACCACGTCGCAGTGCTCAACGATGCGAACCATGGCGCTGAGCAGGAAAACAAGAAAAAATCTAATGCCTAGCCCCCTACCTGGCACGCCAAATGTCGGAGAGGAAATCTCCGGCCGGGTGGCGGAGTGCACCCGCCCTAAATCCTAAGATGAGGAGGGGGCCTAAGCGTTCTGCTTGTTGTGAGATTTGGGGATGAACACAAGAACACGCAAGAGTTTAGAGTGGTTCGGGCCGCCGGAGCGTAATACCCTACTCCACTATGTGTTGTATTGCTCGTGAGCTGGAGTTGTGTCTTGGAAGACTTGGGTCTGAGAGTTTGAGTGAGTGTGTGAGCTTGTGTTGTAACATAGTGTGCCCTCCCTTTTATAGTTCAAGGGGGGCACATACAAGGATACTGAGCCTCGACATGTAGGCCCAGGGACAAAACAAGTGTAGTACTTGGAGCCATTAATCTAGTGCAATCTCCTCGTGCCCTGATATCTGCGATCTCCATAGTATTGGCTTGCAACAGAAGTTTCCCTAGCAACATACAAGTCATGATGACCATGGTGTGCGCACGGTGGTATGAGCGCACGCCCGCTATCTGATTGGGCAGGCACACTGCCTGTAGGGTGGCCTGGTCGTCGCCTGCCAGCGGAGTGGACGGGGCACATTAAATGTCGAGGCGACACATCACCTGTCAGAAGGGCAGACAGGCAGCACATCTTTTCCGCAATAAATGTAAAGATCGTGTGGCCCAGAGGCCTTACGTCAGACTCCGCCCGCTGGCTTACATCACGGGCTCTAGGCCATGTGGCAGCATCGGGTCTCCGCCTGAGCGGGGAGCGGAAGCGCCCTGGTCAAAGTCCTAACAAGCGTAAGTGCCGGACCCCTGTACATCTCTGACCTAGGTCAGGGTATTCACCGTCCTAGGATCTTGCCATGGGTGGCCTGGTGTGGGGGATAGATATCCCCCGGGTCCACCAAAAGAGTAAAGGACCTCACGAAAGGCCCAAGGGCCCAATAAATCGTAAGGTTATTCTTTTGTGGGCCTGGGGAAAGACGACCAGCAACGCGGAGCGACATAGGGCCGGATTGGTGCAAACCTGGACGGCCCATAGCGCCGAGCCATTGGCCGCAACAGAGATCCGACTTTCCCGCGTCGGGGCCTTCATGCAGCGAAGCCGCGTGAGGATAAGTCGGCGAGAGTTACGTAGGGGATAATCTCGAGAGGTTCACTATCTTTTAGCTACTCGTTGTTATCTCATCATGTGTACTGCCCCACGGTCGAGTATATAAGGCCTAGGGGGCACCCCTTCAGAACGATGGACCCATTACTTAGCCTCCACATCAACTCTCTGTATTCTCGATCCAGAGAGCTCTCTTGTAATCACTTCCACCAAGCATACTCATCAGGACGTAGGGTGTTACGCATCTCTAAGCGGCCCGAACCTGTAAACCTTGTCCACTGTCCCTCGTGCGATCGGCACGAACCATTTTGCTACAGTTGTCGACACCGTCCTACTCCTAAAAACACCTTGAGGGGCAACCCCGGGTGTGCGGTCGGACCCTAAACACCGACACCTGGACCTCACTTAGTGGGGTCCGAGTCCCATACGGGATATCGTGGAGGCCCTAGGTCGTACCCGGGGGTCCGGGCTATGTATGCCGGGGTCCGGATCCACTGGTGATATCGTGGTATATGCCACTTTCTCTGGACACATGGAGGCCCTGGAGTCGTCCATGTGGTGGGATCGGACGTTGTTTATCACGCGTCTAGTGATAGACACGTGGGTACCGTGCCTTCACACTGTAGCATGGGGTACCCCTGTTCTAGGGTACCGACATACCTGTTCGTTGCCGGAGAAGGACACGACGAAGACCTGAGCATCTAGAGGCGACATATGTAGTGTACCACTAGATATATAGGGAGAGAGCACGCAAGCGGATAAAGAAGCCTAGCTGGAACAGCTCCAAACTAAGAGGCACCCACACCAGGCGTCAATCCGAGAAGGGCGAGAGAATGCGAGTGTCTTCCCAGCACTGGACCCGCCGAAGCGACACAACACCACCACCAACTCCTTAGCATATGCCGACTTCTGCCACGCTACGAGCCTTGGTTGTCCAATATATCAGACCTGGACTCCTCATCGCCAAGATAACCTAAGCGTGACAGGCGCCACCATGTCCTCCTCGACGACACGTATGGAGAAAGGCTAGGAGCATGACCGACTCGCCCTGTACCCGTGTCGACGAGCGTCGGTCGGCTCGCGGCTACGACCGTGGGTGGGGGCAGCAGGTTGGGGAGGAAGAACATGGTGAGGGCCGGAAAGACGAACGGGATGTCCGATGGCGATGAAAATGATGGTGCGCGCATGATATGAAACATTCTCGTGGACGTGCAATAGCCACTGCGCCAGTGTCGGGCTGGTGTCGGACAAATACGGGGAGGAGACGCATGCTCCTACGCCCTCTGCCGAGAATGGGGTGGCACAGAGGTGGAGACATGACCGCATGAGGGGAGAGAAAAGAAGTAGAATGCCGAACGAGATGGTGGCAACGGAGACGAGGACCATCATTATCGTGCGGAGGTATAGATGGCCAAATGGATCGTGTCTGGTGAGCCGGTCTGAGGCATGACCCATTTAATAGTGCATGGGCCAACCCAGCACAAACGTCGTGCGGTGCTTGGGCCGTAGCCTCGTCCTGTAGTGCTGGCCCGGCCCTGACACGATTATTTTTTTTATTTTACAAAAAATCATATATACATATATACAATTTATATTCAATATTATAAACACCTGAACATCATGTTATACTGGTTAGACAATTTTGTCTAGTGTCTCTCACCCTTTTTTCAACAGGGTGTGGGTTCAAACCCTAACTCCCTGTACCGCTTTTTAACATTACCCACCTCCTGCATCGCTTTTAACATTTTATGCTGAGTTGATTTGGAAAAAATATAGGGATTTTTTTTAAATGATGACGTAGGACGACCGTTGAAACTTGTGTTTTAAGTATAGTAGAGATATCACTTTATAATAGCATATTTATGTTTTTAGTTTTTATATACACTAAAATATTTTTTTACAAAAACTATCCTACTTTTCTTATATTTTATCAAAAAATATTATATACTAACCATTTTATTACTTTTTGTTCCTATATTGATCTTTATTTATATAGTTTTACGTTGTATCGTCGATGATGAATTATATATATATATATATATATATAATATAGGGATTTTTTTTAAAATGATGACGTAGGACGACCGTTGAAACTTGTGTTTTAAGTATAGTAGAGATATCACTTTATAATAGCATATTTATGTTTTTAGTTTTTATATACACTAAAATATTTTTTTACAAAAACTATCCTACTTTTCTTATATTTTATCAAAAAATATTATATACTAACCATTTTATTACTTTTTGTTCCTATATTGATCTTTATTTATATAGTTTTACGTTGTATCGTCGATGATGAATTATATATATATATATTATATCATATATGTTAATTTTGTTAAGAAGAAAAATGTGCAAAGAGAATAGTAATATATTTTTATAATAAAAGTATTTAAATCCATACGAAGGTTAAAAATATACTCCTCTCCAATTTATAATGTCTCATTCAATATAAATCATAATTATTATGTATTTTTACTGTATGGCTTTGATTCTAACTTTTTAGGGGCTTTTTGGTAGGGCTCTAGCTCCTCTAGAAATAACTTCAACTCTGGCTCCTTTGCAAGAGCAGCTCCTTGACATGAGCCATTGTTTTATTTGAAAAACGTTTGGTAAAATGGCTCTTTTAATACACTTCTATTTATGAGTCTAATTTCTACGGTATCTTTGGTTAAACATTTACACGAATACCTTGGAGACGTGCTGTGCGAAGAACATTCGTGCTCACTGCATTGGATGTTCAGCCAAAAAAAAAAGCCGCGTGTCTCGGTCTCCATCAAAGCACCGTACACCATACGTCATACCCACCTCCAGGCTCCAGCAGTGACGCGTCCGAGCTGCGGCAGTTGTCGTAGAAAGTTGTACCACGCGGCTTGCTCTTTATGCGTGTTGTGCCTTTATTAGGACCTTCATGAACGCCTGTGTATTGTCTACGCTCGCGTTGAAGCCCGCACATTTTGCCGTCAGACGAATGCCCGGATATGCAAGTGAATGCGTCTTGGAGCCGTTGGAGCCAACTTTTTTGCAAATTGGCTCTTTTCGGGTTTTTTTCCCACATTTATGCCCTTGGCAGTTTCATTTCAAAAAATGGACCCATAGCTCGGCGCCGTCATCATTGGCGCCGAGCTTCTGTGTGCCGACGCCAATATTATTGGCGCCTGTCTGGCTGACGGGGATGCCCCGCTGGGACGTGACGTGTCAGGGGGTCGGCGCCAAGATCTATGGCGCCGACCCCCCTGGCGGCGGCAGTCAACGTGGCATGTACCTCGGCGCCATAGATCTTGGCGCCGAGGTACATGTCTTAACCCTAGCCCCCGGTCAACGAGGCCTACCTCGGCGCCAAGATCTATGGCGCCGAGGTACGTGCCTATAAATAGCACCCTACGTCTGGCTTGTTGCTGTGCTCATTCCAATTCTTGTAAACTAGAGATATCGTCTGATTTATAGGATGTCTAGGCGTGGTAAATATGCTAAATCAAGGTAAGTTTTGGATCCGCCTCTTATTTTGTGAGTCTATTATATTTCTGATTGTTATAGAGTTTATGGAAATTTAGGAAGGGTCCTTTGACCGGAACTGCCTTCGACCCGCTGCCTTTGCCAAGTGGTGTTCCAGTGCCTATGTGTTTTTGTGGTGATCCTTGTAAGGTCGATAAGTCTGAAGATCATGACACTTATCGACAGAGATATTGAATGTGTGCTAACTTTGCATTTGAGCCAACTATTGTTCAACGTCGGATGAATTTAATGGTGAGAATAGTCTTGTAATATGTTTACAATTTGTAATTGTTTTTTTGCGTAATAATAATTGCATATTTTGTAGACTCCTCCACCGCTATGTGATTTTGAGCAGTGGATTGACACAGAAATATCAGAGAAAGACAAGAAGTGGTTGGAGAATCTTCAAAAGTGGGATGCAGAGGACAAAGAGAGGATGGAAAAAAGACGAGAGGAGCTTGCTGCCGAGCAACAACGTGAAGACGAAGAGAAAATGAGGCGTGTTGCTGAATGCAGGGAAGATAAGGAGAAGAAGCTTGACCGTGCACGTCGTGCAAAGGAAGCAATGGAGGAGAACCCTGATGCATTTCGCAAAGGCAAATGGCCCCGTTGTACTCAGTAGTATTGGTGTTTTATTTGAAGTTATGTAATAATGAACTTATTATTCGGTATTATGTATTGTCGAACAATGATTTTCGTAATGAATTACCTTCAAATTGATGAAAAATTACATAAATACATAATTGATGAAAACTAGATTTAAAGCAATTCTTGAAGGCGACTTGAAGCAATTGAAATAGATAATCAACACGCTGAAAGCAATTGATACATAAGAGTTTTCTAGTAGTGCTCCCACATTCCAAATTGAGTTGACCCTTCCCCATAGTATCCTCCCATTGTTGGTGTCTGCTGTGGGTGCGGTGGAGACGACGGAGGACCAACATTCTTGTTGTGACAAGGGCAGCAACAATATGGATCTGGGCATACTTGCACCTGTGCAGCACCACCATTGTTTTTGTCTCTTTCTTCCTCATCATTTCTGTCGCTTACTTCTGTCTCTAGATCAAATATCCTATTCTGTAGGTAGGATATGTATTCCGCATGAGGAAAAATTGGACGAGGATCTACCCATCTAGTGAACCCACAATTCTCCTTGACCAATGAATGCTGCATAAATGTTTATAGTTAGTTTCACTGAACAACAAAAGTATTTAGAACAAAGGACTAGAAATTAATTTGTACATATGCATAAGGACATCTGAAGAAACGTCGGCCTCCATCAATTCCACCCTCAACGAACATCTGCACCAAGCAATCCTCGCCATGCATGCACTTCGGCCAATCTTCTCTCCTATTATCGTAGGACCTAAGTCTAACCTCTTTGTTGAAATCTTTTTTACTTTGAACTGGAAAGTTAAAAACCGCCTCTTCAAAAAAATCTGGACCAAGAGGACCATCAAAACACATTGGAGTTAACTTCCCTCCATCCTTTCGTCTCTCATTTACCGCACCCTTGCCCCTAGAAGACCCTGAAGCCATTGTATTGCACAATGAAGCAAATGTACAAAGGATCGTGTATATATAGGCTAAAGGATAGATAGTGGAATAGATTATAAACATCAGATATGTACAAAAACTCTGAAAAGGATATGTTCTTGTTCTGAAAAGGCTACATGTCCTACGCTAATGTAGGATATAGTTGATTCTGAAAAGGCTATGTATACAATCCTGAAAAGGCTATATATACAATCCTGAAAAGGCTATTTTTACACTCTGAAAAGGCTATATAAACACTCCTGAAAAGGCTACGAAATGGATCTGAAAAGTCTAGATGCTAGTCCAAAAATTAATGCTTCTGAAAAGGCTATGTAATAGTTATGTAAAGGCTACATGACATAACCAACAATTTCACAAAATTTCGGCAGAGTTTTCTCTGTTTTTTGTCAATCCAACATATACACATAGATAAGCATAACATACAAGTGCATACAATTGTAAACAATTCCAAGCAAGCTCATAAAAGTCTAAACAAGTGCATTACAAGTCCATAGAGTTCATACAAGTCCATTAAAATGTCATACAAGCCCGTAGAGGCCAAATGAGTCCATTACAAGTCTATATAATTCATACGTTACATAACAAGTCCATAGAGTCCAAACCAATTCAACGTCTCCTAGTCTTACCCTTGCCTAAAGCGTCGGTGCCTGGAGTGTAACGTTGTGGAGAGTGGTGTCGCCTACGATCTTGTGGTTGTAATGGCTGTGTCGAAGGAGCCCCCTGAAGCTGTGAAGGTCCTATCTCGTCGTGATCGTAGTCGAAGCCAGCACCAAGACCTGTGGAGGGCGTTGCTGTGTCGGTACACGATGGTACATGGACGTCATGTGCAACAGTAGTCCTGCAGCCACAGCGAGCAGCAGCTCCACGTAGGCGCCTAGATAAACGCTGCATGCCAAAGACATATTAGTTTACAACATATTCATAACACGCTTAAGGCTATAAACGATGCATGTGGGCTTACCTGCAAGAAGCTGCGCATGCTGCTGTCGCCCACAGTCAAAAGTTGGCGATCAATGTCCTCTACCGACCGTCGCAATGTGTTACCCTGTACAACACAATTTGCATTACACATACAATTTATACATGTCGAGTATTAAAATCGCGTTAAACTTACCACTCGATCTAATATGGGTGCCGCCTCCACTTGGGTTCCCAGTCTAGTGGACAGGTCATACTCCGTTTCTTCATCGTCAGAAGAATCAATGTCGGCGTAGTCTTCCGCTGTCCACTGCTGGCGAAGCTTACAACGAGTCACACCCTGGTACCAAGCTTGGTACCGCCTGTAATCACTGTTGTTGTGCAACTCATCGTTGGAATATACATTCTCAGCACCCGATTCCCAATCATTTATAAATATGAGATGATGTTGACGAAAGTCCGTTATCTTCTTTTGCTTCCGCCGGTCAAATCTACACACAAATCATATCATATAAAGAACACAAAGTTAAGAATGATTGATGTTATAAATTGCAAACTGGATTTATAGATTGCGAACTTACTTGTGTAGCTCCTTTGAAGTAGGAACATCTTCAACCGGCCATAGCTGGTTCCTACCAAACTGTCTTTGAACCCTGTGAGGTAGGTGCCACTCAACACACCAGAAACAGACCAAAGGACATTGCATCATATAGAGTTCATCTTCACTGCTGCATACTACACTAAAGATCATCCCAGCATACTCAGGTGCGTTGTATGGCTGCCATGTGACCTGAAACAAAAATGAAGCAATCTATGTTTAGTATAATAAAACAAATTTCATAATGATAAGATATACATGTTGAGTACTTACGCTAGAGGCTGAAAGGGTGTCAAACTCGTTAACATACTCCATGTATGCCCTCTTAGCTCTCGCAAAAGGAGCTGCCACCTGGTCCCAAATATAAGCATACGTCGGTCGAAGACGTGCATTTCCATAAATCATCCATGGCCAGGGTCTAGGCTGGAAAACACGTGGTCGACCAACTGGTATGCGAAACCTGCAAAATGAAATTTATGTTAGTAAGTAATATAGCCTTATTAAATAAAATTTTGAAGACGTCGGTCGAAGACGTACCACATCCATATCTGCAGGAGGTAGACGCAACCGCCTATAGACGAAGAGGAGGACGTACGACGACAAGCCTCACAAAGCTGTCGGTACAAAAAAGAAAGCACAGCGGAGCCCCAACTGTAGTGTCCAGCTGTATCCCAGTCGGTGAGACACGGGATGTACATCCAGGACGCACAGTCTCCTGTGGCGTCTCGTCGTAGAACGGGTCGAGGAGGTGGAACTGTGCCATCCTACAAAATGAAATTAATGTTAGTAAGTAATATAGCCTTATTAAATAAAATTAAGGTAGTATCATTAAACTAAAAATACAAACCTCGCTAATCTGCCAACGACAAGTGCGTGAATTATGACCAAGTCTACCGCACTTGCCACACTCATACTGCTCGAGGTCGTTAAGAAATGGTGTTCTCCTTCCCCTTCTACTCCTACCACCAACCTGATCCATAACCATCTTGTGCCTCGTCCTCTTCCTGGATCCACGCTTGGTCCAACGACTGCTTGGATCAGCGACATACTTTGGGCCATCGTACGGAGGCCACTCACCCGCGTCACGATAAGGAATAAATCTTGGACTCCAAGTCAACACTAGTTTATCAATAGTAAACTCTTGAGGTATCCTCCTCTCTAAGTCAAAGTTACGAGCTCGAGCAGCTGCGATTAGATGAGAACATGGAAAATGGTATTGCCTGGGTGCGCCACAAGTACATGACAAGTCATTAAGGACAACCACATGCTTCCTCGACTCTTGTGACTCACCGTCGGAAGTAGTACCAACTTGAAGGAATACCTCATATGTCCCTGACTGTAAGTCAAAACAATCAACAGTGTGTGTGTTTGCCCTTTCCTTTGCCTTCTCTAGAAATGTCTTAGGCTTTGGAGCCCATCTCTCTCCCTCATTCTGCAATCCAACTGCATGGGTGTGTCTATCATTAAACCATGCCACAAGCTTGTAAAAGGTAAATGTCACTATAGCAGTGACCGGCATACCACGTATGCCCAACAATAATTTGTTGAATGACTCGGCCATGTTACTACACTGGAACTCATATCTCCATCCCCCTAAGTCGTGAGCTCTCGTCCACTTCTCCAAATCCGGCATCAATCCATTCAACCAATCTCTACCTTCGGCATTTGTTTCGACTTTGAGCTTTTCTAACTTTTCTCTAAAGAACTTGTCTTCCAGCTGTCGACATGTCTCCTGGAAAAGCTCAAAGTTATCCTTGACACCATCCTTACGCAGAAGATTCTCGGCAAGGTGTCGAGTACACCACCTGTGATGCAAAGGAGGGTACCCATCGATCTGCTCACGGACCGCGTTGAGTATTCCCTGGTGCCGATCTGATATTACACCAACTTCCCGTCCTGGGCCAACCACATGTATCCGGACCAGTCGCAGGAACCACCCCCAACTGTCTTTGTTCTCTTTCTCAACCAGAGCAAATGCTAGGGGAACTAGCTTGTTGTTTGCATCAACGGATATGGCAATTAGAAGAGTGCCCTGGTACTTGCCGAGAAGAAACGTGCCGTCAATTGAAAAGACAGGACGGCAGTGCCGGAAGGCATCCACACACTGGGGAAAGCACCAGAAAGCACGGAAGAATATCTGTCTCCCATCAAGCCATGCATTTGGTTTAGGGATGTACTCATAATGCATGCCTGGATTGACCGCCTTCATTGCATTTAAAAGAACAGGTAGCTGCTCGTACCCAGACTCCCAGTCCCCATATATCATCTTCCACGCACACTGCTTAGCCCTCCAAGCTTTACCATATGTTATCTTGTACCCATCAAACACATTCTCCACGATCCTCATGATTGTCCTAACCTTCATATTTGGTTCCGACTGCAGTATTCCCATAAGTCGCTTCCCAATGAGGGTTGATGTCAATTGGCGATGTTTCATCGTTAACTCATGTTCAGCACATGTGTGTGGCCCCACTACTTTTGTTATCTTCCACTTTGCGGTGATCTTTTGTATCCTAGCACAAACCCTCCATGAACAGTTATCCTTGTCGCATACAACCGTGTAACGACGTTTCTCGTACGAATGAAGTACTCTATACGGCCTCTTACGTAAGACTGCGTAATGCTGCAACCACCTCTTCAAGGCAGTTAGGTCCTTGAAGACCCTACCCTTTTCAATGATCATGCTAGGACCGGCCTCAGGAGCGTCTAGCAGCTCATCATCCCTTCCTTCTGCATTTGCCTGATGAGAAAGACTAAGATCGCTGAACTCATGCACTCTAGGATCTCTACCGTCTGGAAAAACACGTTGCAACATCTCAATGTCACTCTCTGTGAGTTCACCAACCGGGCGATCATCATCTGAATCGGCAGCCATAGCAAAGGCATATGGCTCCTCTTCATTCCTAAACTCAGGACTGTTGGAGGCAATAAAACCATCACCGAAGCAGCCACGTGCCTCGGTATGAGGATCAACCACAAGAGTAGGAGTCTCTCCTGCAACATGTACAAGATGATCAGTCCCACATCAAATGGAATGAGCAAAGTGCTCATGGTCCAAAATGAAGATGTAATGCCAATAAGACTTACTGCAATTGGTTTGTGCCAAAGGGATACACGCAGCTAAATCTGTCTGCAGACCATCTCCTGGCTGACTTAATGGGATCAAATTAGGGCCAGATTGAGCATCAGGAACAGTTGGCACGTCATCGATAGCACGATCAAAGTCTTCATGGGGACGGTCTACGACAACCGGACGCACCACAACCTCCATGAGTTGCAAATGGGTCTTCATAGCCGAAGTAACATAATTATCCCATACCAGTTGACAATCAATTGGGATGACTCGTCTTATGACATTTGGTGGATGACCAATATTAAGCACTCCGTCAACCGCAATGTCATCATCTTCATGGTAACCGAGCTTTTGTTTAGCCTTTGTAAACAAATCACTCAAGGAGGGTCTACCATCGAATAGTACCGGCACGTGTCGCATGTCAATGAACTTGGCATTTCCATACGGATCTTGTTCCACATTGCCTCCATGATATAAGCTCAAAAAATTGTCCATCTATTTCAAACACCAATTAAACATTCAATATAAAATGTGGATGGTTATTACCTAACCACAAACCACTAATTACTAGCTACATAACTATAAATATAACCACAACCCACTAATATATTAACCACCTTATAAATTACTCCTATATAATAATTGAAAATTTTGACAGCACCTCCCCTACACGGGGAGGATAAAAAACATGCACATTTGACTCACTTTCATAATATTCAATAAAATTAGCATTTATCACAATAACTAACATTCATCACATTCAAAAAAGAACAATTTATAGCAAAACAATCTAACATATTTAACACAAAATGCTTAAACAATAAAAAAAATATAAAATTTACCTAGACGGTCGGGGTCGGCGATGGACGACGACGACGCGGGCGAGGAGCGGGGCGGCGTGTCGATGGCCGGTGGCGAGCCGCTGCCGCCGGGAGGGGACGGGGTTAGGCGGGGTTGGCCGAACGGGGCGCGGCCGTGGGACGGGCGATGCCGAGAGTGGGCGGCAGCGCTTGTGAGGACGGCCGGGGCACGGGCTCCGGCGGCTTGGTGTGGGCGGGGCGGGGCGGGCTCCGGCGGCGCAGCGTGAGGCCGGCCGTGGGCGGGGCGGCGCGGGCTCCGGCCGCGCGGAGTGAGGCCGGCCGGGGTGCGGCGATGCCGGCCGGGGGCGGGGCGGCGAGGCCGACCGGGCGCGGTAGAGGGCCGGCCGGGGGCGGGGCTCCGGTGGCGCCGTAGAGGGCGGCGCGGATGGGCGGCGCAGGCACAGGTGGCGGGGCGGCGCGGCCGGGGCGTCGCGGCCGGCACTGGCGCGGTGGGAGGGCGAACAAGACGGCTGGCGAAAAGTCAAAATTGGCTTGAATATACGGGGGTCGGCGCCAAGATCTATGGCGCCGACCCCCTGACACGTGGACTGCCGCCGCCAGGGAGGTCGGCGCTATAGATCTTGGCGCCGACCCCCTGACACGTCACGTCCCAGCGGGGCATCCCGTCAGCCAGACAGGCGCCAATAATATTGGCGCCGGCACACAGAAGCTCGGCGCCAATGATGACGGCGCCGAGCTATGGGTCCATTTTTTGAAATGAAACTGCCAGGGGCATAAATGTGGGAAAAAAAACCCGAAAAGGGCCAATTTGCAAAAAAGTTGCCCGTTGGAGCCACTTTTTTGGGCTCCGGCTTCTGACCGCAAATTGGCTCCTGCTCCCTGGGCTGAGCGAAGCTCCTTCCAAACGAGCCCTTAATAAAAACGAGACGGTCAAATTTGGTGTAAAAAAATAAACGTTTTATAAATTAAAACGTATGGAGCAAGATATTCTAGCAAGTTTTGTGGCTTGATGCATTTTAGCGAAGTCAGGTCGGCGTATGCCAAATGTCTCGTTAAGACACCGCTTGCAGTGCAGACTGTAGAGTGCAGACTCGCCGAGTACGACTCCTCACGAACTAGTCCGTTTCCGTGCGCCGCTGCTGACGAGGGAGTGGGAGGGATCATGGTGGCGCCGGACGTGAAGGCGGAGACGATGAAGCTGATGGATCAGCGGGGTGCCCTAGAGGCGGAGATGGACGCCATCATCGCCCGCCTCACTGCGGCAGGCGGACCGGGCATCACCGGCGGCCTCGTCGACGCCGAGGTACCGCGGATCCGCAAAACCCTAACCTAAACCCGAAAGTCCTTCTCAGTTTCGCGCTAATCGTTGATTGTTTGTCTCGGTTGCCTTAGGGTTTCCCAAGGTCCGACATCGACATCCCGAACGTCCTCGCCCAGCGCCGGAGGCTTGCTGGTATCCATTGCTATGCTCAATTTTGCGACGCAATATGTTACAGTTTAGCTGCTACATGTTCACTCAATCACTCGTGACAAGCATTATTTAGCCAGCTGTTTATTTTCTCAACTTATACACATCTTCAATCTATTTGCCACGGGCTTAGAACTTGATGTTTTTGGGGAGTCAGGAAAAGCAGCCTGTGGGCTGTGGCCTGATGATGATGCAGTCTGGTAGAGTACAAATGTGATGGTCTTGCGTCTTGCCATTGTCCAAACTCCAAAGCTGAAATTGCATGTTGGAATAGCAAGGTGGATCGACCGAAGCACATTTCTTCAAATATGAATGCCATTTTGTCTCTTTGCTAGTTCACTTTGTGCGTGGGTTTTTTAGAGAGTGGGTCAATGGGTACCGACTTGTTGAGCCATTTGTATCCATACCACATGTTCTGTTTTTCAGTATCTTATATGGATCATTCTTATTCGTCAGCACCTTTCTTTTTTACTTGAGGGGATAGTGGTTTCTCTGTGTATGAGGTCACTAATGATCTAGACTTCCAGAGCAAATGTAGGGAACAAAGGTGGGCAGAGTTATAAGCCTACTGGATAGGGACTAGGTTGTGCTGGACTCATGAACTTACATTATAGAGTAAAAGAAAAGCATCTTTGCTGGTAACTGTATTTAAAAATGAGGATTGGCTGTCTTATGTATCTGCTTCAAATACATTTATTTTTCTTTCCCTTCTTGTTGGTGGCTCATGTAGTATAATGTTATGCTTGCCATTTACAATGCTTGATGTTTGTTGCAGAATTGCGAAATGACCACAAGGATATTACAAACAAAATTGGTAAAAATCTTGAGGTTTTACACTCAGCAAAGTTATCAAGGAATGAACAATCAACCTCAAGGAGATCTGGTAAGTATACAGATAGTATCTTGTCAAAGGATAATGTCATTACTGGTAGCCGCAATATTTTGAATCTTTATCCAATTTAATCTTCTTAAATACCAAATTTCTAGACTTGATTTGAAATGTAAAAAATCTGAGTAGGTATAATCTTTTATGGTATTCATTTATATAAAGGGGGTAGACCTAGTGCCGAAGGCTTCCACGTGAGTGGGGTCTAGGGAATAGATAAACCGAGGCAAGCCTTTCCACCACAAATGCGGGGAGGCTATTTCGAACCGGGACCTGGTGATTCGGTGAGACAACTCTCACCACTGCCTTAGATCTGCCCTTCTATGCTATTGATTTTATAGTTCTGCACAGATGCACAAAATTTGTGTCTTGGAGACAATGAAAGTTCAAAACAACAAGTTTCATGATGGGAGGGAGTATCTTACCTCTACTCAATTATGAGAGTTTTTTTAGTGAATGTCACTGTAGCCTGGTTAAAACCTATACTATTCTAATTTATTATGCTTAATAATTCTGCTACTTGTGGCATCGTCAATAAAAAGTATTAACAATATGAGTATGGTTTTGAAGGAGTAAGGCCAGAGATATAGAATGATGAAGTTATGACAATATTTATAAAAAAACAAGTGTTAACAATGATCTTAAATATTAGTATTTGCAATAGCCATGTTCTTATCATGGTAAAGCTCTGTTCATGCGAAAATATATGTTATACTCGATGCATTTAGTTAACCTAAGAAGGCCCAGATATGTGTTGAACTAAATGTGGTTAAGTCGCTGATCTTTATGATATTTGATTGCATGCAGATACAACAGATCCTTCACACTTTGGATCATCTCAAAGTGAACCTATGGAAGAGGACCATGTGACTGGACTTCCTTTTGCCATGATTGATGAAATCGCTGATGGTTCTCCTGCTTCTGTGGATGGTTTGCAACTTGGAGATGAGATTGTAAAGTTTGGGAATGTGGAAGCTGGTGATCAGTTGCAGGAAAGGCTCATGTCTGAAGCTCTTTCCAATGAGGACAGTCAAGTATCTTTAGTCATCATTCGCCAGGGATCAGTGGTGAATTTAACAATTACACCAAGGAAGTGGCATGGAAGAGGACTTCTGGGGTAAGCTCTACTATACTGGGTAGTGAGCGTCAATCCTTTTATTACCTTTCTAGTCAATACAAAATTTCATAGCTGAACAGCCCTTTTTAAGAACTTCTATGGATATGTGTCTTCTAGCTGTGGCTGTGTTTATTTTATTGCCATGGTAGGTCTTCCAGTTAGTCATTTCACTTGTTTAGAAATCCATATGTGGAAGCTGCAAGCCTTCCAATTTAACGCCACCAAGTTGATACCAACTAACCGTGACATGTTAAAGAGTCCCAGGTATGAGATCTCCAGCTGTAGAAGCTGCAGAATGTTTGTCAGCTCTCTATAGTTTCCTGTTTATATACCTTAAAAATGTAACTTTTCACAAAACTTGTTTGGTCAGATTCTTAAAGACTTCCAGACGGAATTGGAATAGCACTGTAATCTGGGAAGTTTACCAAACTGTAGGGAAGCATTGATGTTAATTCTGTTGGTACCTTGCTGCCCCCCTCCTCTGCCCCACCCCCACCCATCCACACACTCGGCGAAGCCTAAGTCTGGTGTTGTGGTTTCATAACTATAATAACATGCAGCTGGGGGAGGTCTTCGAGTGGATTCCTGAAACGACGGACACTGGCACCTGTTACGACTTGCTACCAGTTATAATTTTTTTGATACTATCTCACCTTGTTACACTAAAAAACGATTATTAGGTTAGTAATGCTGTAGGATTTGATAGAAAAAGATACATGGTAATCTTCGCAAAATTAATACCAAGGTATAAACTACTAGACCACTGATTAGGAAGACAGCTTCCTCTTCCATATCTGCTCGTTGTGTGTTTTTTTATACTTATTTTCACCATCTGATGCTAATGTCTCAGCACCTGGAATCAAAGCAATGATTGGGTGCTGGCAAGTTCTTTTGTTTACTCCTGAACAAGCTACATGATCATTGTTCCCTGGCTGATGGCTTTGTTAACTCCAAGTTGGTTTCTGGTCCTTGCAGGTGCCATTTCCGAATGCTATGAAGAGCCCATCGTTCTTCAGCAGGATCGTTGGTCTATCGATGTCATTTCAGCAGCAAAGTGAACTGATTTAACCGAATGTGTGACATCTTCCAAAATACTGGTTGCGTGTACTTAACTTGTGGAGCGCTTGAAACATACTGGTGTACCAGGCTGCCTGTGTTGAGACATTTTACTTGTACACATGGTCAGTTTTCGTTCTTCCTCGCGTGCGTATCGGTATCGCACACCAACTTGAAAGCCGTCAACGTTCTTCTAGTTCATACGGTCAGGACCCAGAGTAGGTTGCATCAATCAACAGCTTAAAAAGGGCCATATGCTAGCGATGCAAGTTTGAATCCATGAGCAGATTAGGGAACCTTTGGTATCAGCTCTACACCTTCTGTAAGGGTGTTTCTGTCACGCTTGAGAATTAATATATGAGGCTAACAAAAGTACTAGGCTATGCTAGTGTGCGGAGTATGGACAGAAGAAAAACGCACGACGTTTGGTGCGGCCAAATGAATTGAGAATAATGAAGGCGTCACCTTGGCCTCCAGTGCGACCACCAACCGTTCACCTGGAAATTTCATACAAAATCCATGGCATCTGTACGGCTACTAGGGTATGACATGATAGTGTGTAGATTCCCCATTATTAAACACATGCACAGCGTTAAACTAAGCCACCATCCTAAGACGGATGAACCAACTGATGGGAAAAGTTAGCCTAATCGATTCTGCTCATACAAGACGAGCAGTAGTTGCTTTGACCTGTACTGTTCCAAGCTTGAAGCAACGTTTGCCGCGTGCAATTTTGTCAAACCATATCAGTCGCACTCGCGCCCTCTGCTTGGACTGCAGAAATTGCAAGGAAATTAGTGTACTGGAACCCGGATGGTTCTGCTCCATCCGTTCCAAATTATACTGTGCTAGTATAATTTTTTTCCAGGTATAAATAACTTTTACTATATATTTAGACAAGACAAAACGTCCTATAATTTAGAACAGGGGAAGCGTATTCTATATCTCGTATACAATTTAAGGACGATGGAAGTGCGAATATTGGGTATATACCGTGGTCTGGTGGCCTTTCTTTGTCAGGTGTCCTCCACACTGCCACACATTTTGACTCAAGGTCGGCTTCAATAAGTCGATGGTTTCCTGATGCAGAAGAGCAAGCTGCAGAGGCCGCGAAGATGCATTTTGGAAAGTCCTTTGATCGTCTTCCTTTCGAATGTTTCATTTATGTTTGTTCCTGAAACACTTGGCATTTCAATTAAATAAGAGCAAAAAAAAAAGGAAATTGTAACGCCATGAAGATTTGGTCATACCAGAGCAAACTGCAAAATTATATCTTGGGTGGTTTTTTTTGTCGAACCAACAAGAGAGTTGTGTATAGTATTAAGGAAAAAAAAGGAAGAGTCTTTACAAACAGAGCATACGTACCTGCTTGAGTATGGTGCTTGCCGCTGACCCAATCAAGAAAAGCTCCTAGGTTGTTCTCTGCTCCAGGCAGTCAGGGTCTGACTCATGCACTTTACAGATGAGCAATAGAGTGAAAAATCAACCTGCGATCAAGTGTCTAGTATTCTTCAAGTCGCTGCTAAGATCCAATTGCCAGAAAGGTAATTTAGAATTTACATAAGACGAACTAATTCAATGGTGTAGTAGTCATAAACAAAGGCACGCTGCAGCAGGGGCAGGACAAAGAAGGACCTAATTCACAGTCGGTGCCATGGTAATTGTGCCAAGGAATTGTTCAGGCGTGGTAAACACAGGGATCTAAACAATCCGAGGCTCCATTACACTGGTTTTCCAAGACAGCGAAACATGTCCAGTATGGCATTACCAATTTTGTGTAGAATGGTAGTGAAAACAGTATGTTTTATGAATTTATTGCGAGCCAGGGGTTCTCGTGAACCTATTTTGTTTCTGTTTGATGATGTCCTCTGAATATCGGGGGTCAAATTGGTACTGTGCCGTGCTGTTATTTGGTCAGGCAAATGTCTTCTGTCGTCTCCAACTTGTCGTACCAACAAGAATAGATGTACGTAGACCTGGTGTTTTTGGGACCAAAAAAAGGCCATGTGTGGTGGCAATGTGCCGTGAAACCCTGTGTTTAGTCAGGGATTCTCGTGAATCAGTTTTGCTTTGATGATTTGAATAGTTAAACAAATGTCTAGTTTTCTGTTTGTGTTCCATTCAATTATTGGGATAAGCTTACGACCTTAAACTTGACGAGCCTATTTTTGTGGATACAATTAAACTTACTTTCTCAAACATAAACCACACTAGTCGGTTGCCCGTACGTTGCGACGGCTTACAACAATACCAATATAACCTATCCATCAAAAAAATTTCAAGATTTTTTATTGATTGTCTCTGCTCTCCGTATAATATTTTTTTTTGATTTGGCTAACTGATGTTATTATTTACTCCATTCAATATGTCTTGTTACAACACGGCCAATGAAGTGAGCGATTAGAAGAGAGTTCACAATGATTGATTGAACGAACAGAGATTATAAAATGACATAATTCCACTATACAGAGACTAAATAAGAGAAAGTTTGTGAGCTCAAGTTTCTAAAATAAGTCACATAACTCAAAATAATAAAAAAGATAGATCAAAATATGGAGTGATTACTAAAGTCAGGCATCAATAAAAAATGGATGCACTCCATATAAATTATGCTACTTTGTAGCAATTAATAACGTTTAAAACTAACAAATAACCTTTCATTTTACTGTTAGTGTGACAAATCATTATTGCTCCATCCAATTCAACAACCTCAAACATCATGGACTCCATTGCGTCAATGTGGTCTCAGAAACGACCTAATGATTGCAAGAGCCAAGAACGTCGTGCCGTGCTTGGGCTGTAGCCTCGGGCCGTAGTGCTGGTCTGGCCCAACACGATTATATATTTTTATTTTACACAAAAATGTATATACATATATATAATTTACATTCAATATTAAAAACATCTAAGTATGATGTTCTATTGGTTAGACAACTTTATCTAGTGTTGTCGGCGTTTCGAGACCGGGGGGTCCCTGAGCCGACGAGTGAGTGTGCCGCGTGCCCCAGCCCAGATGGGTCGAGCGCGTGGGCGGAGCGCGAAGGGGGGAGAGGAGCGAGGTGGCCGGAGCCGGGTCGTGATGAGGGACAGCTGTCGAAGATCCCGCGGCCTTCGTGTTCGTCCCGCGCCCAGGTCGGGTGCGCTTGCAGTAGGGGGTTACAAGCGTCCGCGCGGGTGAGGGGAGCGAGCGGCCCCAAGAGAGCGTCTGCCCCTGCCCTCGTTCCCGCGAGGCCAACCCCTTTCAAGAAGGCCCTGGTCCTTCCTTTTATAGGCGTAAGGAGAGGATCCAGGTGTACAAATGGGGGTGTAGCAAGGTGCTACGTGTCTAGCGGGGGAGAGCTAGTGCCCTAAGTACACGCCAAGGTGGCAGCCGGAGAGATCTTGGCACCCAGCTGGTGTGGCGTCGTGGCTGTCGGAGAAGCAATGGAGCTTGACGGGGGGACAGCTGTCGAAGTGGTTGGGCCCTTGCTGACGTCCCCCTGCTTTCGTAAGGGAGCTGGGAGCCGCCGTCGTCATGGGCCTAGCGGGGCGCCATCATTGCCTATCTGGCGGAGCTGGCCAGATGGGACGCCGGTCTTGTTCTCTGCGGCCCGAGTCGGCTCGGGGCAGGGTGATAATGGCGCTTCCTGTTGACGTGGCGGACTTGTGTCCTAGGTCGGGTGACGTGGAGGCTCCTCCGAAGCCGAAGTCGAGTCTGTCCTGCATGGCCGAGGCCGAGCCCGAGCCCCTGGGTCGGGCGAGGTGGAGGTCGTTCGGCAGAGGCCGGGGCGGAGTCCGAGCCCTGGGTCGGGCGGAGCGGAGTTCGTCGTCTTCTGGGGCCTTAGCCCGAATCCGAGCCCTGGGTCGGGCGGAGCGGAGTTCGCCGTCTTCCGGGGCCTTAGCCCGAGTCCGAGCCCTGGGTCGGGCGGAGCGGAGTTCGCCGTCTTCCGGGGCCTTAGCCCGAGTCCGAGCCCTGGGTCGGGCGGAGCGGAGTTCGCCGTCTTCCGGAGCCTTAGCCCGAGTCCGAGCCCTGGGTCGGGCGGAGCGGAGTTCGCCGTCTTCCGGGGCCTTTGGCAAGGCTTGGCTGCCCGTCAGCCTCACTCTTTGCATTAAATGTCCCTGTGACTCGGTCGGTCGGCGCGGTAATTTAGTCAGGGTTGCTTCTTAACGAAGGCAAGGCCTCGGGCGAGCCGGAGATGCGTCTGCCGCAAAAAAGGGGGCCTCGGGCGAGACGGAAACACCTCAGGGTCGGCTGCCCTTGCCCGAGGCTAGGCTCGGGCGAGGCGCGATCGAGTCGCTCGTATGGACTGATCCCTGACTTAATCAAACCCATCAGGCCTCTGCAGCTTTATGCTGATGGGGGTTACCAGCTGAGAATTAGGCGCCTTGAGGGTACCCCTAATTATGGTCCCCGACAGTAGCCCCCGAGCCTCGAAGGGAGTGTTAGCACTCGCTTGGAGGCTTTCGTCGCACTTTTTTGCAAGGGGACCAGCCTTCCTCGGTGGCATTTTGTTCCGGTGGGTGCGCGCGAGCGCACCCGCCGGGTGTAGCCCCCGAGGCCTCGGAGGAGTGATTTCGCTCCTTCGAGGTCTTAATGCCTTGCGTAATGCTTCGGCTGGTCTGGCGGTTCCCTCATGCGAACAGGCCGTAGCCCGGGTGCACTGTCGGGGCCCAAGTTCTCGGGCTGGTATGTTGACGCTGTCAACGGTTTGGCCGGAGCCGGGTTTGCGAGAGCAGCCCCCGAGCCTCCGCACAGGGCGAGAGGGCGATCAGGGACAGACTCGGCTTTTTTATATACGCCCTTACGTCGCCTTTCCGCAAGGAGGAGGGGGGGAGAGCGCCATGTTACCCTCGATGGGTACCGAACATGGTGTCTCCGGTGAGCTGCAATCGGGTAATCCGAGTGGACGTCCGTGCCCCGTTCGTTGGGGGTCGGCTAGGGGCCCGGAGGCACGCCCAAAAGTACCTGCAGGTGATCTGCCGGACCCGGTCCCCTGGCGACGGGGTCCGAGGGCTCGATGCCTCCCTCCGATGGGATTCCGTTACAGGATCGTTCCCGCTGGTCTCGGAAATGTCCTAGGGTACCTCGGGAGCGCAGCCCGAGCCTTGGCTATGTATCGAACGTACCCCTGGTCATCCCTCGCTCGGTGTCTGAGGCGACTGTGAACCCTTCGGGGGGCCAGCCTTCGAACCCCTGATCAGTAATGGGCGCGGAGCCCGAGTAGCCTGAGGCGGTCGTGGAACCTTTCGGGAGGCCGACCTTCGAACCTCTGACCAGTAGTGGGTGTCGGGCCCACGCGATCTGAGGCGGCTGTTGAACCCTTCGGGGGGCCAGCCTTCGAACCCCTGATCAGTAAGGAGGCTCGGAGCCTAATTCCTTCACGGGGAAGGATCCCTTTGGGGGTATTCCCTTTCCCGGTCCCTGTTGCAAGAGATAGAGAAAGAGAAAAAGGGAAAAAAGGATATGAATTTGAACGACGTGGCGTACCTTTTTTGGTGTGGTCGTTTTGGCGAAGGCGAAGCGTCGCCAGCTGCTCCTGCCAGAAACGTCGCCTGTCCAGCCGCAGAGTTAATGCGCCGGGGCGAGCAGTCGGCGTGGCTGCCGTTGCGCGTGCGCGAGCCGTTCGAGGAACGGCTGTTTTGCTTCGCGCTTTTTGAACCCCACGTCCGGTCCGGGCGGAAAGTTGGAACCGTCTTCACCTTGGTCTTTATATACCCTGGAGAGGGTCCGGTGACGGTTCTCGACTCTGCTTCTTGTCTCCCTCTTAGGTTTTTTGCAGCCTGAGAGATCTAGCCAGGGAAAAGAAAATCGCCCTCCCCTGTCCTTCGCGTCGCCACCCTTTCTGCTTCGGCGATGGCTGACCGGGTGACTATCATCCCGCCGCGCGACCCGTGGCCCTTCTCCATGGTGACGGCGGGTGATCTGGAGGACCTCGTCGGCGAGGGTTTGCTCCGCCCCCTCACCGATGAGCAGCGGCCGGAATGGATTCCTCCTGCGGGCGGAGTCACTCCATCCCCTCCGCCGGGGTACGTCGTGAGCTTCGTCTCCTTCCATGAGCGGGGATTTGGTGTGCCGACGAGCCGCTTTATGCGGGCCATCCTGTTCCATTACGGGGTGGAGTTGCACAACCTCACCCCCAACTCCATCTCGCAGGCCGCTATCTTTGTAGCGGTGTGCGAGGGGTATTTGGGGATCGCCCCCCATTGGGATTTGTGGACCCATCTCTTCTTCGCCGAGCTTTTTGCCTTGCCGACGGGGGAGAGGAAGGTCCGCGCAGCGGTGCGGGCCGGCGGCTGCACCCTTTTGTTGAGGCAGTCGCGGTCGTCGCAGTATATCCCTGCCGTCCTCGCATCCTCAAACGAGGGTTGGCAGCGCCGGTGGTTCTACCTCCGGAATGACGGAGAGTTGCTCACGCCGTTCTCTCAGCGGGTCGTCACCGCCGCCACCGACGCCTGGCGCCACGGGACTCCACACGAGAGGCAGAAGAACCTCGAACCTCTTCTCCAGGCCCTGAAGGCGTTGCGGGAGGGAGGACTCACCGCCGCGGGAGTGGTTGCCGCCATCCACCGTCGGAGGGTGCTCCCCCTGGCGGAGCGGCGGCTGTCGCTTTGGGAGATGACCCTGGAGGCCGACTGGGAGGGGTCACGGATGTCCCCTGATTCTCTTCCCCATGACGCCCTCCAATGGCGGGTGTCGGCCGCGATGGGGAAGCCAGACCCCCACGCCTTCTCCCAGCCTCGGATGCGCCCCGACCAGGGGTGCGTCACTCTGGTGAGTGTTCGCTCCTTCCTTCCTCATATACCGGGTTGCTCCTAGTTCTCATGATTGGGTTTCTTTCCCCCTCCCCCTTTTAGGAGGTGGGGCGGCACAAACCCTCCTTGCCGCGGGTCCCGGAGGACGCGGTGGGTCAGGCAGCGCGGCGGGTCGCCGCGGAGGAGGAGAAGAAGAAGAAGGATGCGGAGAAGGCCCGGGCCCGCAAGCGAAGGCGGGCTCGGGACGCCTTGGAGAAACGCCGTCGCCAGCAGGAGAGGGAAGGACTCCCCAGGGAGCTGTCACCGGAGACATCCGACGACGACGACGACGATGGTGAAGAGGAGGAGGATGACATGGCCACCCGTCTCGGCCTCAGCCCCAGCTTGGGGTGTGGCCGGGAGTTGTCGAGTCAGCCCCCGAGCGGGCCGATGTCGCCGGTTCCTGGAGCCGAGACGCCGGATCCCCGACCTGAGGGGCGGGGGCAACCTGAGAGGGTACCTGACCCCTCGGCGGGAGGAGCTGACGCGACTCCAGGGAGCCGGGCCGAGGGGTCCGTCCCTCGAGAGTCGTCCCCCGCGCCGGCAGCGCGGGTGAGCGGTCCTCAGGTGGCCATGGCGGCGCCTGGGCAGTCCGCTTCCCGGGCGTCAGGGGCGCCCAAGGCGAGGGCGGTGCTGGGGCTGTCGGCGAGGCGGACCTCGGCGGTGGTTCCAGGGAGCGGGAGCCAAGAGACCTCCCCCCAGGCACAGTGGATCATGGCCCGGAGCGGGTAAGTACCTTGGAATGTCTTCGTCCTGGCGCTTCATTCATACGTCTTGGCCGTGATTTTCCCTTTCTTCTTTTTTCCAGCAAGCGGAGCCATGGCCCTACCGACCTGGCGCCCCGGAAGGCCCTTGAGACGGCGTCGGTCCAGGCGGCAGGCGCCATCCCGGGCCCCGCCGCTCAGCCGACCCTTTCGCAGGGCGCTTCGCCGCATGGGGCTCAGGCGTCGCATGTCCCGGGGGAGCAGGTCCCCGAGGCAGGCTCTTCTGCCGAGGCGGCCATCGTGATCGGGGAGGCGGCCGGCGCCGACGCGGTCCCGAGCCCGTCTGCCGTGTCGGCCATGCCGGCGCCTGCCGCCACCGCAGTTGGGACCGTCCCAGTCGGAGGGCATATGGTTGCTGCCGGCGTTGAGACGGCCGCAGCGTCGGCGCCCAGGGCCTCGGAAGAGGTGGGCGTGGACACGCAGTTCGTCCAGGCGGGCGGCAGCCTTGTCGCTGTGCGGCGGAGCCCCGAGGCTCGGGGCCAGTTGCTCCGATTCCGGACCCGCGAGGCCTCGGATCCTATCTTCGTTCTTGACGACGAACAGGAGGACCAGTCCTGGGACGAGCTCCGCAAGCGTGCGGAGGCAACGGTGGGGTCGCTCCGATCGTCGCTGGAGGTTCTCTGCGAGGACGTCCCCAAAATCCTCCAGGTAACGGTTTCAGGCATACCTTCTCCCCTCTGTGAGCGAAGCGTTCGTCGTGATGCCTTGTTTTCCTTTCCAGGTAGAGATGGCAATGGGGACCCGATCCCCGATTCCCCGCGGGGAATTCCTCTATTAGGGGACAGGGATGGGGAAATTTCTTCCCCCACGGGGATGTAAACGGGGAAAATTTCTCCCCCGACGGGTAAACGGGGACGGGGATGGGGAAGCATTCCCCATCTCCGTTCCCCGCGGGGACCCGTTAAACTTACATGTGACGATGTTTTCATATAATAGTTAATGATAAAAAATAAATAATTATCTTGCCAAGAGATCACTAGTTGTACAAATACGTTCATTTTAATGTACACATAATGATTTTTACATCTAACAATGTGTATAAGTGAAAATGTTTTACATTAATAACAAATGAAATACGATCTAATTATAATTTAAGCGGGGACGGGGATCCCCGATGGGGATTTATCCCCGTGGGTAACGGGGATGGGGAAGAAATGTCCCCCGCAAGCGTTCGTGGGGATCCCCGCGGGGAAGTTTTTTTGTCGCGGGGACGGGGATGGGGAGCCAAAACCCGACGGGGAATTCCCCGTTGCCATCCCTATTTCCAGGATCTGACGGACCGGAGCGCCGCCAAGTCGTCGTTCATCCACCGCGAGGCCGACGTCTGGGGCTCGCTGCGGTCCCTGAGGACTTCGCTCGCCGGGGCTACCGCGCGCCTTTCTCAGCAGGACGCTAAGATAGCGGACCTCCAGTTGCTCTGCGCCGACCTGAGGGCCGAGGCGGCGGCGGCGTGCACGGAGGCGCTACGGCAGCGGTCGGAGTTCGTCCAGGTTGCCGAGGAGCGGGACCAATCTCGAGGCCGGGCTGCCGAGGCCGAAAGCCGGGCCAAGACCCTCGCGGCCGATCTGGCCGCAGCCCAAGTCGTGGCCTCGGAGCAGCGCGTCCGAGCCGGAGGTATGCCTCGACCGTCCTCGGTTCTCGTTCTTGTCCGTTTCTTCCGCTTGTGCTTGAGGTCTTTCTTCTGGTTGTTCGCAGAGCTCGAGTCTGCCCTTGACGAATCTGCCAAAGCGCTCGCCGAGGCGCTCGCTGGGGCTGCTGAGTAGAGGGAGGCCGATCTCGCGGCCATGTCCGAGGCCGTCTCGGATGTCTATCGGACCCTTGGTCCCGGCGACGTCCCTTCAGGAAGCTCCCCCCAAAGCCGTCTTCAAGCCCTAGGTGATTACGCGCGCGGTAAAGTCCGCGGGGCGCTACACCACGGCGTCAGGCGGGCCTTCGCCGTGCTCGCTTCCCATTACGTCGTGGACCTGGAGCGGGTCAGTGAGGGGTATTGCCTTCCTGACGAAGACGAGGCCGCCCTGGCGGAAGTTCAGCGGCTCGACGCGGTCGCTGCGGGTCCGAGCGCGGCGCTAGCGACCATCTTCGAGGCAGAGATTCTTCCTCCTGTGCCGCCGCCGGAAGCAGAGGTGGACCTTACCGACAGCGGGGGTGGAACTGAGGGCGCGGCGCCTTCCCAAGGCGACGCCTGACTTTGTTGGGGCAATTTCTGTTGGATGTGCGCTTTGCCGTGGCCGCCGGGGCCTGGACACTTTACCTTTCTTGCGTGAAGTCATACTCTTTTCTCTTTCAATTTGCGCGCCTGGCCCGACTTGTCAACAACAGGGTGATTTCCCGAGCTGGGTCCTTTTTCATGGCAGGCGATGAGTGAGGCGTCCCTAGCCCGGAGGCGTAGGTGTTCCTCGGCTCAGTCGGTCCCGCCACTCATCCGTACCCACGTTCGCTCCTCGGGACCCTGCTTCTGACACATCCGGGAGAAACGCAAAAAACCCCTTCTTGATCGAACAATTTTTTGACGCGAAAAAGTGCATCCGATCTCAACGCGGAGGGGTTCCCCCTTTTTAGCCCCCGAGGGAGGGTCGGGCTCCGCCAAGGCGAGGCCGACCCTTCCTTGATGACTGATGCTCGTGTGTGAGCGGGGGAAGGGCGCAGCCCCCGGGCGTCATCCGTGCAGAGGCCATTTGGCGAGTCGGGCTCCTGCCCGAATATCCGGCGAGTGCTCGGTGACATCCCTCGGCATGCCGGGCATGTCCGAGGGATCTCACGCAAGAATGTCGGCGTTTGCGTGGAGAAAGTCGACGAGCACTGCTTCCTATTTGGGGTCGAGCTCGGAACTGATCCGGACCTGCTTGGAGGCGTCGCCACTGGGGTCGAGAGGGACAGCCTTAACCGTCTCCGCTGGCTCGAAGTTGCCGGCGTGTCGCTTCACGTCCGGCACCTCTCGGGAGAGGTTTTCCAGGTCGGCGATGAGGGCCTCGGACTCGGCGAGGGCCTCAGCGTACTCCACGCACTCCACATCGCATTCGAACGCGTGTTTGTACGTGGGGCCGACGGTGATGACCCCGTTGGGGCCCGGCATCTTGAGCTTCAGATAGGTATAGTTGGGGATGGCCATGAACTTCGCGTAGCATGGCCTTCCCAACACTGCGTGGTAGGTCCCTCGGAACCCGACCACCGCGAATGTCAAAATCTCCCTTCGGAAGTTGGAGGGTGTTCCGAAGCAGACTGGAAGGTCGAGCTGTCCGAGGGGCTGGACGCGCTTCCCGGGAATGATCCCGTGGAAGGGCGCAGCGCCTACTCGGACGGAGGACAGATCGACGCGCAGGAGCCCGAGGGTCTCGGCGTAGAGGATATTGAGGCAGCTGCCCCCATCCATCAGGACCTTGGTGAGCCTGATGTCGCCGATGATGGGATCGACGATGAGCGGGTACTTCCCCGGGCTCGGCACGTGGTCGGGGTGGTCATCTTGGTCGAAGGTGATGGGCTTGTCGGACCAGTCTAGGTAGACTGGCGCCGCCACCTTCACCGAGCAGACCTCCCGACGCTCTCGCTTGCGATGCCGAGCCGAGGCATTCGCCGCATGCCCTCCGCAAATCATGAAGCAGTCACGGACCTCGGGGAACTCTCCTGCTTGGTGATCTTCCTTCTTGTCGTCGTTGCAGGCCCCGCCACCCTCTGCGGGTGGCCCAGCCCTGTGAAAGTGGCGCCGAAGCATGACACACTCCTCGAGGGTATGCTTGACGGGCCCCTGATGGTAAGGGCACGCCTCCTTGAGCATCTTGTCGAAAAGGTTGGCACCTCCGGGGGGCTTCCGAGGGTTCTTGTGCTCGGCGGCGGCGACAAGGTCTACGTCGGCAGCGTCGCGTTTCGCTTGCGACTTCCTCCTGCCTTTCTTCTTGGCGCCGCGCGGAGTAGACGCCTCGGGAGCATCTTCCGACGGGCGGCCCTGGGGCTGCTTGTCCTTTCGGAAGATGGCCTCGACCGCCTCCTGGCCGGAGGCGAACTTGGTGGCGATGTCCATCAGCTCGCTCGCCCTGGTGGGGGTCTTGCGACCCAACTTGCTTACCAGGTCACGGCAGGTGGTGCCGGCAAGGAATGCGCCGATGACATCGGAGTCGGTGATGTTGGGCAGTTCGGTACGCTGCTTCGAGAACCGCCGGATGTAGTCCCGAAGAGACTCTCCCGGCAGTTGCCGACAGCTTCGGAGGTCCCAGGAATTCCCGGGGCGCACGTACGTGCCCTGGAAGTTGCCGGCGAAAGCTTGGACCAGATCCTCCCAGTTGGAAATCTGCCCCGGAGGCAGGTGCTCCAACCAAGCACGAGCAGTGTCGGAGAGGAACAGGGGGAGGTTGCGGATGATGAGGTTGTCGTCGTCCGTTCCACCCAGTTGACAGGCCAGGCGGTAATCCGCGAGCCACAATTCCGGTCTTGTTTCCCCCGAGTACTTCGTGATAGTAGTCGGGGGTCGGAATCGGGTCAGAAACGGCGCCCGCCGAATGGCCCGGCTGAAGACCTACGGATCGGGTGGTTCGGGCGAGGGACTCCGATCCTCCCCGCTGTCGTAGCGTCCCCCACGCCTGGGGTGATAGCCTCGGCGCACCCTTTCGTCGAGGCGGGCCTGACGGTCGCGATGAGGGTGCTCGTCGCCGAGGTGACCCGGGGCCGCAGGCGCGGTGTTGCGCGTGCGCCCGGTGTAGACCGAGGCTTCCCGCATGAGTCGGGAAGTCGCGGCACGAGGTTCCGAGGGGTACCCCTGCCTTCGGGAGGCAGAGCTCTCGGCCCGCCGGGCCGCAGCGCCTTCCAGGAGATGCTTGAGCTCTCCCTGGATTCGCCGACCCTCGGTGGTTGATGACTCCGGCATCGCGCGGAGGAGCATCGCCGCGGCTGCCAGGTCCTGACCGGTTCCGCCGGATGCGGGTGGCGGCCTGTCCCTGACATCGTTGGCGATGCGGTGCTGGAGACCCTGGGGCAGGTGACGTATTTCTCCGGCCGGGGGCTGGCTCGCCCATGCCTGCCCGACGTCCCGGCGGATCGACTCGAGCGCTCCTGCCCCCTCGTCGAGCCCGGCCTGCGCCCCGCGGACTTGCTCGAGCTGTGGGTCGTGACCCCCCGCCGGAACGAGGACCACAGCTAGCTCCCGCAGGATGTCGGCGCGAGGCACCGGCCTAGGGAGATCACCATCCTCCGGCATGCCGAGACAGCTGCCTCCGGAGGGATCCCCTAGCTCGACGTGGAAACATTCGCGGCTCGGGCCGCAGTCCTTGTCGTCAAGGCTGCGGCTGCCGTCGGAACAATCGGAAAGGCAGTAGTTGCATGCGGTCATGAAGTCCCGCATGGCACTGGGGTTGCCAGATCCAGAGAAATCCCAGCAGATGCTGGGGTCGTCATCTTCCTCGGACCCAGAGGACCCGTAGGTCGAGACGCCCGTCAATCGGTCCCAAGGCGACCGCACACGCGACCCAAAAGGGGTTGCACTCGCCTCAACGTGAGTGCCCGCCAGAGCGAGGTCGCTAGGCGGGTTGAGGTCGAGTCGAAATGACGAAGGATGAGGAACGGTCGGTACCTTTTTGTCGACGAGGAGCGACGAGGTTACACCGGGGGCTGATCGCGCCGTCGTCCTGGGTGCGAGGGCGACGTCCCGCAGGCCCTCCGTGAGCGTGCTGGCGTCGTCCACCTGCCCGGGGTTGGCGTGTTGCTGGGGGACGGCGCTCGCCTTCGCCTCAAACGCGGGGGTGACGCCTGACGCGTCCTCCGTTGGGGCACCGGGGATGTCGAGTCGTTCAACAGTCGACGGAGCGCAGCCTCCTGCTCGGCCCTGGTTGCCCCGCCTCCTCCTCCGATGGCGAGGGAGAGGATGGGGCGAGCTCGAATGTTGTTCTTCCCCTACGCGGGAAGGACGTCGTCGATTCCGCCGCCGGCGAGCGGGCTGTCGACTGCCATTGTCGCCGTCGCGCGGCGGTGGAAGGAGTACCATGTCGTAGCCGCTGTCGAGAGACATGAACTCGAGGTTCCCGAAACGGAGCACCGTCCCGGGTTGGAGAGGTCGTTGGAGACTGCCCATCTGGAGCTTGACGGGAAACCGCTCGTCAACACGCAGCAGGCCCCTACCTGGCGCGCCAACTGTCGGCGTTTCGAGACCGGGGGGGTCCCTGAGCCGACGAGTGAGTGTGCCGCGTGCCCCAGCCCAGATGGGTCGAGCGCGTGGGCGGAGCGCGAAGGGGGGAGAGGAGCGAGGTGGCCGGAGCCGGGTCGTGATGAGGGACAGCTGTCGAAGATCCCGCGGCCTTCGTGTTCGTCCCGCGCCCAGGTCGGGTGCGCTTGCAGTAGGGGGTTACAAGCGTCCGCGCGGGTGAGGGGAGCGAGCGGCCCCAAGAGAGCGTCTGCCCCTGCCCTCGTTCCCGCGAGGCCAACCCCTTTCAAGAAGGCCCTGGTCCTTCCTTTTATAGGCGTAAGGAGAGGATCCAGGTGTACAAATGGGGGTGTAGCAAGGTGCTACGTGTCTAGCGGGGGAGAGCTAGTGCCCTAAGTACACGCCAAGGTGGCAGCCGGAGAGATCTTGGCACCCAGCTGGTGTGGCGTCGTGGCTGTCGGAGAAGCAATGGAGCTTGACGGGGGGACAGCTGTCGAAGTGGTTGGGCCCTTGCTGACGTCCCCCTGCTTTCGTAAGGGAGCTGGGAGCCGCCGTCGTCATGGGCCTAGCGGGGCGCCATCATTGCCTATCTGGCGGAGCTGGCCAGATGGGACGCCGGTCTTGTTCTCTGCGGCCCGAGTCGGCTCGGGGCAGGGTGATAATGGCGCTTCCTGTTGACGTGGCGGACTTGTGTCCTAGGTCGGGTGATGTGGAGGCTCCTCCGAAGCCAAAGTCGAGTCTGTCCTGCATGGCCGAGGCCGAGCCCAAGCCCCTGGGTCGGGCGAGGTGGAGGTCGTTCGGCAGAGGCCGGGGCGGAGTCCGAGCCCTGGGTCGGGCGGAGCGGAGTTCGCCGTCTTCCGGGGCCTTAGCCCGAGTCCGAGCCCTGGGTCGGGCGGAGCGGAGTTCGCCGTCTTCCGGGGCCTTAGCCCGAGTCCGAGCCCTGGGTCGGGCGGAGCGGAGTTCGCTGTCTTCTGGGGCCTTAGCCCGAGTCCGAGCCCTGGGTCGGGCGGAGCGGAGTTCGCCGTCTTCCGGGGCCTTAGCCCGAGTCCGAGCCCTGGGTCGGGCGGAGCGGAGTTCGCCGTCTTCCGGGGCCTTAGCCCGAGTCCGAGCCCTGGGTCGGGCGGAGCGGAGTTCGCCGTCTTCCGGGGCCTTTGGCAAGGCTTGGCTGCCCGTCAGCCTCACTCTTTGCGTTAAATGTCCCTGTGACTCGGTCGGTCGGCGCGGTGATTTAGTCAGGGTTGCTTCTTAACGAAGGCAAGGCCTCGGGCGAGCCGGAGATGCGTCTGCCGCAAAAAAGGGGGCCTCGGGCGAGACGGAAACACCTCAGGGTCGGCTGCCCTTGCCCGAGGCTAGGCTCGGGCGAGGCGCGATCGAGTCGCTCGTATGGACTGATCCCTGACTTAATCAAACCCATCAGGCCTCTGCAGCTTTATGCTGATGGGGGTTACCAGCTGAGAATTAGGCGCCTTGAGGGTACCCCTAATTATGGTCCCCGACAAGTGTTTCCCGTCCTTCTTCCATCAGGGCATGGGTTCGAACCCCACCTCTTACACCGTTTTTTAACATTTTACGCTGATTTAATCAAATGGGCCGACGGGCTAACGAGCTAGCTCGACACAGTAAGCAGGCCGGCATGACGTGCCTGGACCAGAGTTGTGGCTCGCGCGCGTCTGGCCCGTCGACGGGCTAACGGGCTGGCCCATCACAGTCCACAGGCCGATATGACACGCGCGCGTCTGTTCCGTGCCGAGCCGCCGTTTGGCCATCTATAGACGTGTATCGGATTAATTTGAAATAGCTGTGTGGGGTTATTTGTAAAACGATGACGCGAGACGACTATTGAAACTGGTGCTTTAAGTATAGTATAGATTTCAATGATAAGCTTAAGACCTTAAACATAACCAGCCTATTTCAATGCATATGCACGGGGCGCATGCATCTCATCCATCAGGAATCCATGCTTGCAGCGTTTGCTGATGACCTGACGAGCTAATCGCGCGCGGTCCGGCGCTCGGCATGATTAGCTGCATCAGAGGTTTGTATAGCACTATAGACCTGCGACGGTTTCGACGTGGCACCTACCGCGCGCGTCCACATCACCTCTCCTTTCCCGCCCACCGCGGCGCGCGTACGCACGGCACGTATACCAATACAAAAGACAGGCAGCCGCGGGCGCCACCTGCTAGCTAGCTGCTAGCCTGCTAGTACAACACGCTGCATGCGGCCGCTACCGCGCGCTACTTAACCGGCAGGCTAGCTCATCACCTGCTCCCGCCCATCCGAACCCGATCGTCTATCGCTTTCGCTCACGACATTGTCACAAGCTCACTTTAGGCCGGACGCCTCGCCTCGCTAGCGCGGCTAGGTGTAGGCTACCTCGCTCCATGTCGGCGGCGGCGGCTCCCCGCGTGCCCGGCGCCGCTCGGAGGCTGGGCAGTGACAAGCTGGATCCTCCTCCTACCCAGCGCGAGGACGACGCCCCCGCGGCGGCGGCCGACAAGGCCAGGAGGAGGCTGCTACCGACGTTGTTGGCCCCGTCCCCGACGAGGGGCGCCGCCGCGGCGTCCACGCTGCTGCGCCATGGCGCAGCAGCACTGTCGTCTTCACTCAGCGTCTCGTGCGCGTCGGAGGCGTCCACCGAGTCGTTCTGCAGCCGGGCGTCCACGGGCAGGATCGGCCGCCGCCCCGCTGGGCGGCCGCCCGTGGGGCCTCCACGGCGGAGGGCGGCTGCCTCTGCCGGTCCTCCCTCCGCGCGGCCGGCGGCGTCCAGGAAGCCTGCTGGCAGCGTCGTCGTGCCAGGCGGTAGTGCAGCCACTGCTCAGGTGGTGGTGGTGCCGCCGGTGGTGGTGGGCCTGTGGAACGGAGAATCCACCGCGACGTCGGCGAGGCCGGTGAAGTGCCCCTGGGTTACCCCTAACACTGGTACGTAGGTGGTCATAACAAATCATGCGTTTTATGGCATTTCCGGTAAGGGTCAACAACACCAAATACGCGCATACACATTTACTAGCTTATCGTACTATGTACAGGACGCTTTTCACCTTTCTAATGATACACATCATATTCGTAGGTTATTCCTATGTCCAAACCAATCACATCACCTTGCGCAAGAACACGTAGTTGCGTCGACAGACACTCGCATTTTATGTTACTTCTATATATACATCATAAAGATAAATCATACTCACTCCACTCCATTCCAAATTAGTATAGCCTTTTATTTTTATATCTATGTTTAAATGGAAGATTATATATATATATATATATATATATATATATATCTACTACTCTATATGTTAGTAGTGTAGGCGTGCACACTGTGTTCTGCCATCGCGCTTCGCCTCCCTCCCAGCGCCCGCAGTCCCCACCGCCGCCCGCAGGCAGCCGCCCCACAGTCCCCGCCGCCGAGCACAGCCGCCACGCTAGCAACTCCCGCAATTCCGTCGCGCCCGCGGTCCCCGCGCCAGCAAGCCAAGCCCGCAGTCCCCGTCGCGCCCGCAGTTCGCAAATCGATCGTGCCCTTCTCCACCGCCTCCACTGCACACGCCGGCATCCAGGCATCCGCCCACCATGCCCTCCACGCAATACCCTCCCCGTAATCCTCGCATGTCCCTGCAATCCCCACATGTCCCAAACAAATCGACAGCCAAAGGACCAACCGCGCGCATCCACCATGAGATTGGGGGCAAGACCCCACCGCAGTCCTCGCAATCCGCCCGCACATCCGCTAATCCCAAGCAAATCGGGGCGCATAGATGGAAGGCTAATCATGCCCTCCACGCGATCCTCGCCCCCATGCCAAGGATTTGCTTCCTACGTCGACGCCAAAATTCAATCACCTTCCTACGTCCACGCCAACCTACCATGGACAGAGAGGATGGCGCTCCTTAAAGCTGTCAAGCGAGTCTGCCTCCCCAATCTAAATCCTCCCTGGCTCTCATCGATATCTGGTAATGTGTACTTGGCACTGATCTCTGTCAATGTGTAGTGTTTTGGTTTATTATTATTTTTTGCTGCTCGGTTGTGCACAGATATACCGTATTCAAATGTTGCTCCTCTGACTAAACATACACGGCCAGGTACTGTTCTACTACTCTAATTGCTACTGTCAATTGTAATGACTAACGATGCCTGTTATTTTTTATGTACATGTTGTTTCGACATGAACTCAATGACAGCGGGTAAACATCTCTTTGACTTAGTTGTTCATTTCTGTAAATTCACCTTTTTATTTCTAAACATGTATGCAGAAATCTATGTTGAAATTTAAAAGAAACTGATCTCTTTGAAGTAGGGGTAATAAATAAAAAATTTACCAATACGTATACTATCCTGTGAATTTTCTTGACTGTAATATTTTAGTTTCTACAAGCGTACGTTTCTAGCAACAATCAATTTGCCTAACACTGTCAATATCATTTGGCAAAAAGGAAAACAAATACCATGTTTAGCCGATAGTTGCTATCGAAACATTCACACTTTGTTTTACACTTCTATACCGTTTCCCATGCTCCTGATTCGAATTTGCTTACTTGCTATGGTTTGAATAGAGATCAGAACTATTTTTGTCTGTACAAAGGTTGCATGCAGGCTTACCAATTATTGAGCGCTAGGAAATCTGGAGAACCTGAACGCTGCAATGCTTTCTTGTTTCTTAATTGGCATTCTTCGCTATATACAGTGTATCCTAAATTCCTAATTTAGTCGTTTGCTTGAAGTCTGAACTAAACATTTCGACCCTTGTCCTTCAGGTGTGCAGATTAGAACCGTTCACAGCACACAACTGAGCAATCCTCTGAAGGCCAAACACCCCCTTCCAGTTAGCCATCTCTGAAGGAACATACAAGCTTTTTCATAAGATAGTCATGGCAGAGTTCAAGATCGGTAGGCTGGATGGCCAGCCACCTAGGGTCAGAAATGTGCCCATTGCCGTCACCCCGGAAGGATTCTGGTGCTGCCCATCACAGGCCGCGCTTCAGAAGACAGTGAAGAGCCCAAACCAGCAGGGCAGGCCTAGAGGGGGAGCATGAGAGCATCCCCTGCACCATCGAAGGCATCCTTGGTTCAGAGGGTGCCAACCATTTATTCAGAGAAGAGAGCACAGTCCACTCCTACTAGGTCCAGAACCAATTCAGATGAGCAAGTGTGCCCTCCAGCAAATGTTGTTGCTGCCCCTAATCCGTCAAAGGCAGTACCTGCATCGGCACCCGAGAAACGACCAAAGCAGCATAAGATCTCGGTCGGGTTTGGGCAGCTCGGCACGAGTGATCTGAAGGTTGTGCTGCATGGCATGGAAGGGGTAGCTGTGAAGATGATTGTTCACAAGAGCATTCTTGCTGAAAATAGTACCTTTTTTGCCGATAGAATCTCGAGGCAGTCTCCGGTGTCATGCATTGAAGTGCCAGATTGTGAGGATGTGGAGATTTATGTCTAGACTGTTGGGTTGATGTACTACAAGGACGTCAAGCAGAGGCTTATCAAGCAAAATGTTCCACGAGTTCTGTGAATCTTGAAGGTTTCTCCTACCACAGTTTCGTAATTTGATATTTTTTGTTTGATTCCTTTTTTTCCAATGTCTTCATATGCTATATAAATTTGTCTGTATGCATATTTTAAAAAGCTCGGATGGCGAGGAAAAAACCGTCCTCCTGGTATTATATTAAAAAGAGACCGAAACGCTGCCTAGAGGTCTCGACCGATGCCGCCTGGAGCTTCTCTCACCGTCTGTGATGCTCGGGATCCTCTCCCTTGCCGCTGTCGTGGGCACGCGGCCACAAGCCCAGACTTAGCAGGCGGGCGACAGGACGACACAGAGTAGCAGGTCACCGCGGTCGCATGCCCTCGAGCCCGGACTCAACACGGACATCTGCGACATTCACTCTAACATGTGAACTGAGGGCGTCGTCGCGGGGGTGGGGTCGACGTTGCAACTGATGCTACGCAGACAACCTTTCCTCTCTTCGCCTTATCTCATCCCGACGGAGGCATCTTGGGGCGCATCCAACCTTGTTCAGATTCATATATCATTTTCTAAACATTTAAAATCCACGGCCGATGACGATTAAGTTTATGGTTATTTGTTGCAGGTTCATTTGGGAGGGGTAAGATGCAGAAGCCTTTTGAGAAGGCCGCGTTTGCTCTGAAGGTCGGGGAGATCAGCGACGTGGTTGATACAGAGAGCGGGGTGTGCATCATCAAGAGGACTGGCTGACTGCACCTGCGACAGTATCCATATACGGTGGATGCCTTGGAGAGGCTGTATGGTTTCTTGCTTCATTGGTGAATTTGTGCGTGGTTTTTTTCTTCTTCTCTTAGACGGTTGTTTGGATGCTCATCTCTTCACCTCAACGCACAGGGTTGAGTGGTTTAAATCCACACCAAACTACTCCAACCCTATATGGATTGAATTGAAATATATACACGTGCATCCAAACAATCCCTATGCCCTTAGGAAATGGGATGTTTGACTTCCTTTTGTAAACTTCGCTGGAGACCTCTGGTTTGGAACTGTGTTCACGGCTACGATGGGATCAGATTATTTTGAGTATTGATGACACGTGTATATGTCGATTGTTTTTCTGTCATCTTTGCCTCCGTGAATTTTGCATACTCTCCCCAGAATTCCCCTGAATTCAGTGGCCAACTAATCCTGAATTTGCTATTGTGAGTCTTGAGTACAGACAACAGTTTAGAGGTACCCGTACGGGTATGATGCTGCTGTGCCCTCGCTGCAGGCTGCAGATTCTTTCGAAAGGCCGCAGCCGTGAAACTTTGGGCAAGTGTTTGGATGCATGGTTAATATTGAGTTTTATGGTTAGTTGTAGTAACCTATTAAACCACATATTATTCCTAGACTTATCTTGATCAATACTTGTGACATTTAGAAAAAGCAATATGTTTGTGCTCGTACCAGTTTTACATTACTACCATTTTTCATATGAATTGATCGATTCTTTGATGTGTTGTTTGTTTAGCATGTTTGTGGTGGTACAAAGATTTCTTAACTGTCAAAACTTCCATACCAGGCTTATGGTATTGTTATTAATGAAATCCCCTTTTTTGACCACACATTTGTTCATAAGTTATCATGATATTATATGTTTCCGTTGCAACGCACGGGCACTCACCTAGTATATATATATATATATAACACATTCATCAAGTATTATATATATGAATCCATTAAAATCCTAAAACGAATTTTAATTTAGGATATAGGGAGTATATATGTTAATTTTACGACCGTGAATGATAAGACTCCTCGGCCATCTCGGACTATGACGGTTAGATAATGCTTGACATCACACAGACGTTTGGTGGCATAAAGAATACAAACAAAAGGATGCACTGAAATGTTTGGTGAGCTGTCGGTTATTATCGAGCAACTTGCCATTTTTTTTTACTTTGCATCTTTTGTTCAGTACGGTTTTAGCAGCTGGAAGCCATGATCACTATAGATAATTTATGTAGTGCTATGCTTGGATGCAATCTGTTGAATGCTACTGGTTCTTTGGAGCTTTTGCTTCTTTGTTCCTACTCATCAGCCAGCTCTACCTGCTAGCCAGTCACCAGTGCTACCTTTGTTCACACAGCTGATAGCCTGTAAGGCTGGGTCCATGAACAAAAACTGATAAACTTTGCTCGTAGCCTCAGCTTTCAGCACTGTGGGCAATAAGTTCAAATGTTGTATATTATTCATTTAGGTTTAGTTTGGAATCTCAAATTCCATCGAGATTGGAGGGGACTAAGAGAGAAATTAGTTCAAACTTTTAGATTTTAGCACTTTGTTGGAATACTGCTTACTATTGATCTTTGTTGGAATACTGAAGTACTTGTTATCAAATACTCTAATACAAACCCATCTAATATAAAAATCTTTTAGGGGGTGGTTTTGTGGCAAAAGAATTGGATGGGATCCATAGCCACCAAATCAACCCTTAGGACATATGGAGGAGAAAGGGATTGTAGGGAATTAAAGAGACTAAAATCTACTTGCTATTTAATTTTAAATAGAAAAAGGATTTTAGCACTTTCAATTCTCTCCAATCCTGTTGGTTTCAAACAAGTCCTCAGTAAAGGTATTCAGCCTTCCCGAATGAGAGGCTGCTTTCAGCTGACTGTAAGGAGTTCATTGATTTGACCTTGCAACAGATCCCTGCTACGCTGCCTTCCATGACCAAGAGTGGGGAGCTCCAGTACACGACGACAAGTATGCTCTAAACCTGACCAGACCAGCCAATCTTTTTTCCCCCCTGAGACGTATGATCAGAAATGGACTGAAAAATCACAGTTTCTAGTCCTGAACTACAGGAAACTGTTCGAAATGCTGACTCTGTCTGGTGCACTGGCCGAGATGGCATGGCCTGCGATCCTCAGCAAGAGGGACACCTTCCGGTAACTATAAAGCACTCGTCAGAGCACTCCAGATTTTAACTGCTCACCGAAACGCGTCTCAGATGTCCTAAAACAAACTCAGAAGCGATTGCGCTCCACAGGGAAGTGTTCATGAACTTTGACCCTCTGCTGGTGGCGGAGCTGAACGAGAAGAAATTCTTGGCGCCGAGCAGCCCTGCTAGCTCCCTGCTGTCGCAACACAGGCTGCGTGTAGTCATTGAAAACGCACGTGAGTTGCTGAAGGTAAGCTGATCATTATCATTAGCAACATCTCTGTTCATCCGTAACATTTAAGGACGACCTCCTCTGTTTTTTTTTTGCCCCCTCTGCAATAATCACACACGCTGCTGCTGCTGCTGCTCACAGGTCATCGACGAGTTTGGATCGTTCGACAGCTACTGCTGGAGCTTCATGAGCGGCAACAAGCCAACGGTCGGCAGATACCGGCACACGCGGGAGGTGCCGCTGCGGACGGCCAAGGCCGACGCCATCAGCCAGGACCTGATGCGGCGGGGGTTCCTCGGCGTCGGCCCGACGGTGGTCTACGCCTTCATGCAGGCCGTCGGTATGGCCAACGACCACCTCGTTACCTGCTACCGCTTCGAGGAGTGCTGCGCCGTTGAATCTTTCGCTGCGTCTGATGAGGGCTACGCCGGTGACAACGGCAAGAAGCCGCCGCCGGCGGTGGCGAGCGACCAGGAGGTGAGTATGCTGTGTGGGCTGGTGCAGTGCGTCGCCTTGGAGCCGTCGACGTCGAGAGCCGCCGCCACCTCCACTGTGATCAGCAGCATCTCGTAGCAGCAAACTTCGGTTACCTGCATGCTGTTGACTCTAACGCACGAGTAGGGAGGGAGTAGGAGAGTTGATTTATTGTTTGCTGCTGCTGCTGCTGCATGCATGATGCATGTGTAGATATCGTCGGTCGTTTGTGATGTACATGCGTGGTTGTTGGTTTCAGTTTTGATAAATGTGTTTGCTTTGCTCGAGTTGGGTGTGTGGAAAAGATGAACAAGAGGTTTAATTTCAGAAGCGACGCGATGTGTATGTTCGCACATCACGCATTACATGTTAAAACTGAAAGAGCCCGTACGGATCTTGTAGAGATGCAAAGATCGTTGTCATGTGTAGAACCAGAAAAGTTTCCTCCTCACTTCCTCAGGTTTTGCTGGATTTCGGACGCGTGACAAGGTGGAAAGAGAGAGACGGCTACTGTATAGATTAAAGCTAAGTCGTTGAGGCCGGTGTTATCATTCTCATCGCTTTAGATGACAAAAAACATGGAAATTGAAATGGCGCGTTCTTCAACTCGAGTTGCACCAATTGGTTAGGAAAACAATGCTATCAATCATCATGAAAGGAACTGAGAATCAACCAAATATCTTCGTATTCCTTCAGCTACGTGCATCTTAAAAGCGTGCAGTATTGGATAAATAAATGTACAGCGTAATGGGCAATTACTCACAAGATCTCTTAGTCTATTATAAGATCACACCTATAACTTAATCTAATACATAACACTAGTAGTGTCCATGGCAATTTCCCTAGTTGGTGTAGTCGTAGCAGGTGATGAAGTTCACTGATTGAAGAGCACGGGCTCTCAATTGGTGCTTTAGTGGCTTGAGAGCATGGCGACATCCCTGATCTGTGTACCACCGGCACTGGCCTAGATGTGGAGCACGGATTTCTCAGTACAGTAAACGAAACAACTTCCGATGGTCAAAGCTGTCGGACATAAGCTTTAAACCGTCGGACGTATGTTCGACGGCTTTGGGTTATCTCCGACGGTCTCTAGCCATCGGACATAAGGCGTCGGAAATAGTGTTATGTCCGACGGCCGCCGTCGGACATAACGTATCTCCGACGGCCGCGACCAACCGTCGGAGATAGTGATTGTCAGTCGTTTTACCAGTCGACTGGTGGGACCTACATCTGTTATATCCGACGGCCTGGCAAAGATCTATCGACATAGTCCTCCTGTCAAGGAAATAAATGTTCCGACACTTGCTACAAGGGCACCTAACATCGGTTCCAGTCTCTGACCGAGCAAAAGCACGGTCGAGAAACGCGTCAGTCTTGACAACCCACTCACTTGATAGAGCACCTCTTTTCTTCTAACCTTCATACATCCATCGACGATCCTCCTCCATGAGGTAACTGGATTACGTTTACTTGATTATTTAAGTAAATCACCCCTATATCTACCGGAAAGAATAAGTAAATTACGTAGTTCAACTAATAAACTACCACTAAGTAAACTAAAATTACCTATAAACTACCACTAAGTAAACTAATAAACTGCCACTAAGTAAACTACCACTAACATATAATATATACAAAATAACATTTAATATATACGAAATAACATATAATATATACGAAATGACATTGTCACGAGTGCCAAATTATATAAAATAACCTTATTTCCGAGGGCAAAATAAAAACCCTCGGAAATTAAAAGTTTAAATTATCTAAACACCACTAAGTAAACTAAAACAAATTAAATTTATTACATAATCAAATTCTGGCCGTCGGACATAACAAGCTAAACAATATTAAACATACAAAAATTTAATACTAAAAAAAGACAACTACAAAATAATATATACATTGACAAAATTAAAAATACTCACTTATCGGCTTGACGGCGGGACGGTGGTTGGCGTGGGCGGGACGGGGATGAGTCGGGGCAGCCGGCGTCGGGACAGGTGCCGGGGCGACGGCGGTGACCGCCGGCGGTGGTGGGCGCCTGGGCGGCGGGCACGGGCGGTGGCGGCGGCTTAAGCAGCGACGGCGGCAGCGCGGCAGCGATGGCTAAGCAGCGCGGCAGAGAGAGGACGGATGCGGAAATGAAACGGCGCGCGGTGCCTAGCCCGCGTTAAAAAACCTTATGTCCGACGCCTATTAGTTCGGCCGTTGGACGTAAGCTTATGTCCGACGGCTTCTCTGACAGACGTCGGACATAAGGATTATTTCCGAGGGCCAGCAGAGACCGTCGGACATAAGCTTATGTCCGACAGTCTCGTAGATAGCCGTCGGAGGTTAGGTGGCCGTCGGATGTGCGTCATTTTACTATAGTGTCTAAATCCTCCAACATCTCTTAGTGCTCTTAGTGATCGGTAGGGATTGGTGGATACTACTGCTATACACAAGGAATAAGAATAAATCCTCTCCATGTTCGAGTTTTCTTAGTTCTGTCGCCCGATCAAGGCATGTCTTGGACATGACAATGTTTTTTCCTTATACATTTGAATGTGTTTCCTTTCGGGTTCTTTCCATATCTCTGCCTTCCTTTGTTGGTCGATGTATCCAAGGAAAGTTCCAACATTCTTCCACTAGATCAAATGGTCAACAACTTATCTTAATTTTAACTAATGTTCAAACTTAGTGTATCAACAAGTACCAAACCAATGCGTCATCAGTTGCATTTCTCGCTTCTAGGACCCTATTACCCAGAGTCTCACTAAAATACCTTGTTAGACGCTAATTCATTATTTTGGGAGTTAGTAATGGCCCTGAAATAGGACCTGATTATTAAGACTATCCACTAGACTTATGTCTGAAGCATGCTTCTTAAAGGGAGCCTGTGGTAATTGGTAACCATTTCGTGAGCGGATCCGCGTGCATACAATTAGTACTTATATGTTCGATTTTAATGGTTGATACTGGCACCTTTCTTTCATGATATGGTACTTAATATTGATGTATTTGGCAACACCACTCGACTTGTTACAGCAAAAGAACACCACAACCTTAATAATTACAGTGTATCATAATTGGTCTTGAAGAGTAACTGTCGGTACCCTGAAACAGGGGTATCCCTTACTACAGTATGAAGACGCGTGCCCGCGCAGCTATCTCTAGTCGCGTGGTAAACAACACCCGACCCTGCCACGAGGACGGCTCCGGGGCCGCCACGTGGCCAGAGAAGACAATATCCTCCAAGGTATCAACAATGGGTCCGGACCCCCATAGGAATTGATGGACCCCTGCATATACAGACCGGACCTCCGGGTAAGGTCCAGGACCCCCACGGGCGCAAACCGGACCCCTGGGACGGGTCCCAGACCCCTCTGTGTGGGGTCCGGGCCACTCACAGCGGGGTCCTCGGATTCTGGGACAAAGAATACCCAGGCCTTAATCAAGGCCAGGTGGGGGTCCGGAGCCGACACGTGTCCTGACCATACCGTGTGCGCTTCTGCTCCCCGCTCAGACGGAGACCCGATGCTGCCACGTGGCCTACTGCCCGTGACGTAAGCCAGTGGGCAGAGCCTGACGTAAGGCCTTTGGGCCGCGCGACCTCTGCATTTACTGCGGATAAGGCATGCCGCCTGTCCATTCCACTGACAGGCGATGTGCCGCCTCAGCATTTAGTGAGCCCTGTCCACTCCACTGCCAGGCGATGTGCCGCCTCAGCATTTAATGAGCCCTGTCCACTCCGCTGACGGACAGCGACCAGACCATATTACAGGCGGCGTGCATGTCCATTCCATTGGCAGGCAGTACGCCCATGCTGCCGCATGCGCTACACTCATCATGACTCGCGCGTACCAAGGAAGCAACGACGACATATCAATATCGTATGCACTACGAACATTATGGCGCTCGGAGATCACCCTGGCGTTACAGACAGTAGTTACTTCCTTCCTTTTTGCCCCTGGGCCCACATGTCGGGGCTCAATATCCTTGTACGTGCCCCCCTTGAGCTATAAAAGGGAGGGCACACGACGTTACAAGGCAGACACACTTACACGCTCTCAGGCTCACTTAGACTCTCAGACTCACAAGTTTATACAAGCTCTCAAGCTCAATACAGCACACAGTGGAGTAGGGTATTACGCTCCGGCGGCCCGAACCACTCTAAACCCTTGTGTGTTTTTGTGTTCATCCTGAATCCATCTAGCAGGCAAAACGCTTAGGCCCCTCCTCATCTTAGGATTTAGGGCGGGTGCGTTCCGCCACCCGGTCGGAGAATTTCCTCTCCGACATTTGGCGCACCAGGTAGGGGCCTAGGCTTTAGGTTTTTGCTTGTTTTCCTGCTCGACACCATGGTCCACATCGTCGAGCACCAAGATTTCATGCCCGAGGACTTCATGGTGGAGGCGGCGGCTACCTCTTCCACACCGTGGGCCACCAACGTCCCTGCGCCTGGTGCCGCTGCTGTGCACTCTGCACGGCAGCACACTCCTGCGCAAACGTCCAGGGCGTCTAGGGCTGCGCCTGGGGCGCTGTCTGTGGCCAGAGAATTGCTGCGCCACCCTCCTAGCTCCACGGCCTCGCCGGGGGCCATGAAGCAGTGGCGTGACGATGTCTACCGTCTGCTCGGCATGGCACATTCTGGCTCAGCCAGACCTAGGCCTCGGTCATCCCGACGTCAACATGAGGCGTCTGCGTCAGTGCGCTCCCCCTCGGTGAGGGCCGCACCGACTGAGGACCTGCGGGCGGAGCTCAACCGCCAGCGTGCGGGAGAGGACGCTCCAGTCTCTCTGGAGAGGTCTAATGACCTGCGAGCAGAACACAACCGCAGGCGTGCGGGCGAGGATGCATGCGTCTCTCTGGAGAGGGCACGTGAGCGCCGACAAAACATCGAGGGTCGCAACCTCGACTACGACTTCGCTGTGGTTGCACCACAAACCCCAATGGGCGCCCGTATCCAAGCGGGTATCCCATTGGCCAGCGTGGGCTGC
The DNA here is from genome assembly GCA_029449295.1 of Zea luxurians. Lineage (NCBI taxonomy): Eukaryota > Viridiplantae > Streptophyta > Magnoliopsida > Poales > Poaceae > Zea > Zea luxurians. The sequence continues at coordinate 991,207 of JAOPSE010000101.1, read as the reverse complement.
GCCGCACTGGCGGATCATCTCCGCGCGGTGACCTAGCCATCCAAGTTCTAGCCACACCTGCCGGAGAAGTACGACACTACGTCAAATCCGTCAGAATTCTTGCAGGTTTATGTCACCGCCATTACGGCAGCAGGTGGAGACACTGCCGTAATGGCAACATACTTCCATGTAGCCTTGTCTCGGCCAGCCCGAACTTGGCTCATGAACCTCACCCCAGGATCGATCTACTCCTGGGAAGAGGTCTACGCGCGGTTCACAACGAACTTCGCTAGCGCTTATCAACGGCATGGCGTGGAGGCTCACCTCCATGCAGTGAGGCAGGAGCCCGAGGAAACTCTCCAGGCCTTCATCTCCCGCTTCACCAAGGTACGAGGGACTATACCCCATATCTCCGATGCTTCCATCATCACCGCTTTCCGCTCAGGGGTACGTGATGAAAAGATGCTGGAGAAGTTGGCCACACATGACGTGGAAACTGTCACGACGCTCTTCGCTCTGGCCGACAAGTGCGCCAGGGCTGCCGAGGGCCGTGCATGGCACTCGGCACCATAGATCGGGGTCACCCAGACGGGTGGCTCGAGTGCCGTCACTCAGGACGGCAAAAAGAAGAAGAAGAAGAACCGCGGCCATGAGAAGCCGCAGTCTGCCGCTCCGATCGTCGCAGCTGTGACTGGGGGCCGGAGCGAGCGCAACAAGCGCCCGCGGCCACAGGGAGGCAATAGCGGCACATGCCCTGTGCACCCCAACAGTCGCCACAACGCCTCGAAGTGCCGCGAGATTATCAAGCTCGCGAAGCGCGTTAGCGAACGACATGAGCAGTCCTCCAAGGATAGCTCCCCACCTCATCGTCGGCATAGCAAGGAAAGGGTCGACGACGGCGAGGTGGCCGCAGGAGAACGGGACCTCGGGTATTAGTCACCCGAGGGGGTCCTGAAGGATGTTCTCACCAGAGACTCTGACTCTGGTGACGACAGCTAGCCGAGCTGCTGGGGAGACCTCGTTCTCCCTGGTCTACGGGGCCGAAGCCTTCCTTCCCCCGGAAACCCTTATGGGCTCCCCACGGGTCCAGTCGTTTGGTGAGTCTATGCAGGAACAACTACGGCGTGAGGACATGGATTTCATCGACGAGCACAGATGGCAAGCAACGACCCGAAATGCACGATACAACCAGGCGCTCAGGCGCTACCACCAACTGTTTGTGCATAGTAGGGAGCTCGGGGTCAGGGACCTAGTCTTACGGCGAGTACTGAACCGAGAAGGGTTCCACCAACTCTCCCCTAGTTGGGAAGGACCCTTCAAGGTGACGAAAGCATGCCGACCCGGGTGTGTCCGCCTCGCCACAACTGAAGGAGTGCCTCTTCCCAATCCCTGGAACATAGAGCATCTCCGTAAGTCCTACCCACAGGAGCGAGTCTGAGGGGGTTAAGGTTTCTTCTTGTAACTAGGTTGTGCATACGTGTACGCCAGCCCGGTGAGGTCCGCCCTCATAAGCCCGGCCTGTTGGTCTGCACCCATGCATGTCAAGTTATAAAGGAAGGATTTACCCCCTCAGATGTGCTCCAGTGATGGGTTTATTCTGCTGCAGATTCCGGATATTATTTTTTATCTAACCCACCCATACGGTTTCCCATCCTTGCTGGTATGATGACATCCGAATTGAGTAAGCCAGGCTTGCAGTTTAGGACCCCTCTACGAAGGCAGGGGGGTCCGGCAGCCTAGGGGCCAGTTCTAGAGAACGAGTACTTGTCTCCTGGGGTGGTCCAGAGCTGTATAGCCATTTAGCTTGGTTCCATACCCTAAGCCTGCACGCTCCACCACTCTGTGATGGGTACCCTAGTATTTGGAACCATAGTCCTGTGAGTCCGGCAACCTAGGGTCCGGTTCTAGAGAAAGGACACACGTCCCCTAGGGTGGTCCGAAGCTGTGTAGCTGCTTAGCCTGGTCCTGTACCCTAAGCCTACACGCCCCACCACTCTACGACGGGTGCCCTAGTATTTGGAGCTACGATCTAAGGGGTCTAGACACACGGATTGGCTTCCCGGTCTAAATCCTGCAGGTCATGTTGCATGAATCAAAGGATGGATGATACCCGACGATGGGTCCTATGGGTGCGCTACTAAAGCTTCCTAGCCAAGGCTGTGTGCAGGTCCAGGTCCCAGTCGAGACTACCTCCTGGGGACCAGGTCACCAATTCTTTCTTAAGTATAGTGGCATCCAGCCTCGACACGTCGAGCCTACATCCCAGGGGGCCAAGTACCAGGGGGAAGTTGGTAACGATGCACACAGCAAAGACAAATAGCATACAGATAAGTTATGTCACTGTTAGATTAATACTTCCCAAAAGTATCTTACAAAAACCAGAAAATATTACAAGCCGCACCCCAGCGGAACCCTTGCCCTGTTTCTACAGATCTAGCTACTAATCATCGGCAGGATCCCGCTGGAAGCGCTCGGCCACCACCTCCACAGTATCTTGTACACCCTCCCGGGCGGCGTCTTCGGTATCGGCCACCGGACCGGCAATCACCGGCTCCAAGGAGATGGCCGGGTCGTGGCTCCGGAAGCACGTCAAGATATACTCGACCACCGCCCGGCAGAGCTTACCGCCCTCGGCCTCCAGGCGGGCACCAAGGATCTGGTCCAGGCGTCGGAGGCGGTCGACAGAGGAATCCAGCACCGGGAGCGCGTCGGAGATGGACGTTGGCGGCTCCGACACCGGGATGGGGCTCACCCCCAGCGGCACCAGAGTCGTGCTCGCCTCACCGGCCCATGCGGCGATGCGCTCGACCCCGGCGCGGATCCTTTCGGCGAACGCCGGCATGCCCCATCCGAGCAAGTTGCGCACCAGGTTGAGTGCCACCTCGGACTGGAAGCGCTCGGGATGGACTAGCGAGGCCATGGCGACTACGACGGTAGAAAGCAGAGGAGCGCAAATGCAAAGGGGTGTGGAGAGCTCGAAGGCGAAAGGGCGCAACAGTTGGAGAGAATGCAAAAGCGTAACTGATGTACGCAGGGTGAATCCCTTTTCAAGGAAGACTCTCCCGCTCGTGCCCCGAGACGCCGCAGAAAATCTCGCCCGACTGCGCCTCCTCGAGGCCACCGCAGAAGACAGAGAAGTTGAATTTTTAAAACCAATGCAGCGGTATCGAGGCGCCCCACGCGTGGCCCGGCGAAACCATCAGGCGTGGGGGGCACTGGTCAGTCTGCCACGGGGACAGACGTGGCAGTTGGTGTGACCGAAGGCAGACTGGTAGTGATTACGTAAGCAAGCGCACGGAAGCGGTGCGCTAATCGCCAATCAAGCTTTGGCCCCACCTGCAGGCTCATATCCTCCCCTGAGGTGGGCCTGGGGGCCACTGTCGGTACCCTGAAATAGGGGTATCCCTTACTACATTATGAAGACGCGGTGCCCGCGCGACTATCTCTAGTCGCGTGGTAAACAACACCCGACCCTGCCACGAGGACGGCTCCGGGGCCGCCATGTGGCCAAAGAAGACAATATCCTCCAAGGTATCAACAGTGGGTCCGAACCCCCATGGGAAGTGTTGGACCCCTGCATATACAGACTGGACCTCCGGGTAAGGTCCAGGACCCCCACGGGCACAAACCGGACCCCTGGGACGGGTCCCGAACCCCTCTGTGTGCGGTCCGGGCCACTCACAGCGGGGTCCTGGGATTCTAGGACAAAGAATACCCATGCCTTAATCAAGGCCAGACGGGGGTCCGGAGCCGACACGTGTCCGGACCATACCGTGTGCGCTTCTGCTCCCCGCTCAGGCGGAGACCCGATGCTGCCACGTGGCCTACTACCCGTGACGTAAGCCAGCGGGCGGAGCCTGTGAAAGGGAAATGTGCCCTTGGGCCATTTCTAAGTATTTTGGTGATTAAGTGTCCAACACAAGTGCTTAAGTGCTAAATTATGCCAAGAACTCAAGAAGTGTAAATCAAGAGTAAAGGTATGTTTCTAAGACTTAGTACATTGTTTTGGAGACTAATGTATTGTGTCTAAGTGCTAGAAACAGGAAAAGACCGATTTAGAAAAGACTTGGCTGAGCAGCCAAGACTCTGCGCAGTCTGGGTGCACCGGACAGGCTCTGACAAACTGGCTGCTCTCGGGTTTCGTCGGCGGCGTATGGCTATAAATCACCGGACTGTCCGGTGGTGCACCGGACTGTCCGGTGGTGCACCGGACTGTCCGGTGAGCCAACAGTTGGCCGGGCCAACGGTCGGCCGCGTAATCCGCGCGCGACGCGTGGCAGAGTTAACGGTCAGAAGGGGGCACCGGACTGTCCGGTGTGCACCGGACAGTGTCCGGTGCGCCAACGGCTCTGAATCTCCAATGGTCGGCTTCACCAAAGAAGGAAAGAAATCCGCACCGGACTGTCCGGTGTGCCAGGCGACAGAAGGCAAGAATTGCCTTCCTGGAATTCTCTCAACGGCTCCTAGCTGCCTTGGGGCTATAAAAGGGACCCCTAGGCGCATGGAGGAGTACACCAAGCATTCTCTAAGCATTCCTAAGCACCAAGACTCCAATTCCGCGCATTTGATTCTTTGTGATAGCAACTAGAGCTCCATTTGAGTAGAGAACTCTTCGGGTTGTGTTGTGAGCTCGAGTTGCGACTTGTGTGCATGTTCGTGCTCTGATTTTTTGTCTTGTGTGCGTTGCTCATCCTAGCCTTACTTCCGTGCTTCTTTGTGAACATCAAATTGTAAGGGCGAGAGGCTCCAAGTTGTGGAGATTCCTCGCAAGCGGGATATAGTAAAGTAAAGCAAAACACCGTGGTATTCAAGTGGGTCTTTGGATCGTTTGAGAGGGGTTGATTGCAACCCTCGTCCGTTGGGACGCCACAACGTGGAGTAGGCAAGTGTTGGACTTGGCCGAACCACGGGATAAACCACTGTGCCTATCTGTGTTGATATTCTTGTGGTTATCGTGTCTTGCAAGAACTTCTCTCTAGCCACTTGACTTTATTGTGCTAACTCCTAATCAAGCTTTGTGGCATTAAGTTTCAAGTTTTTACAGGATCACCTATTCACCCCCGCTCTAGGTGCTCTCAATTGGTATCAGAGTCGTTCTCTTCACGTAAGGGACTAATCGCCCGAAGAGATGGATCCTAAGGGCAAGGGGATGGTGGTCAATGATAAGGAGAAGGAGTCCTTCGTCAATGATCCAAAAGATGACAAGCCTACTGACTCGGGCTCGAGCCACAAAAGAAAAGACGGGAAGAGGAAGAAAACAAGGCGCATCAAGGAGATCGTCTACTACGAAGACAGCGACGAGTCCTCTTCTTCTCAAAAGGATGACGACAACTACGAGAAAAAGAAGACGGTCAATTCAAACTTTTCTTTTGATTATTCTCGTATTCCACAAAGTACAAATGCTCATTTACTCTCCATTCCACTTGGTAAACCTCCTCACTTTGATGGAGAGGACTACGGATTTTGGAGTCACAAAATGCGTAGTCACTTGTTCTCTCTCCATCCAAGCATATGGGAGATAGTAGAGAGTGGAATGCAATTTGATAGTACTGATAGTCCCATATTTATCAATGAGCAAATTCACAAAAATGCACAAGCTACTACTGTTCTTCTAGCATCATTGTGCAGGGATGAATACCATAAGGTGAGCGGCTTGGATAACGCCAAGCAGATCTGGGACACCCTCAAGATCTCGCATGAGGGGAACGACGTCACCATGCTCACCAAGATGGAGTTGGTGGAGGGCGAACTTGGGAGATTTGCAATGATCAGGGGCGAGGAGCCAACCCTAACGTACAACCGGCTCAAGACCATCGTCAACAAAATAAGGAGCTATGGAAGCACATGATGGACGGACCACGACGTCGTCCGCTTAATGCTAAGGTCTTTCACTGTCCTTGATCCACATCTTGTAAACAATATTCGTGAGAATCCTAGGTACACCAAGATGACGCCCGAGGAAATACTTGGGAAGTTTGTAAGCGGGCGGATGATGATTAAGGAAGCAAGATACGTTGATGATGCGTTGAATGGCCCAATCCACGAGCCTCAAACCGTTGCTCTCAAAGCAACGAGGAGCAAGGAAGTGCTACCTAGCAAGGTGGCACAAGTTGAGGCGGCGAGGCTCAATGAGGAAGAGATGGCCCTCATCATCAAGCGTTTCAAGACGGCGCTAAGGGGTCGCAAGGAGCATCCCAACAAGAACAAGACGAAGGGGAAGCGCTCATGCTTCAAATGTGGTAAGATTGGTCATTTTATCGCTAATTGTCCCGATAATGATAGTGACCAGGAACAAGAGAAGAAGAGGGAAAAGAAGAAGGCCTACAAGAAGGCTAAGGGCGAGGCACACCTTGGAAAGAAGTGGGACTCGGATTGTTCGTCATCCAACTCCGACAACGAAGGACTAGCCGCCTCCGCCTTCAACAAATCGTCCCTCTTCCCCAATGAGCATCACACTTGCCTCATGGCAAAGGAGAAGAAGGTAAACACTCGAAAGACTACTTATGCTTCTTCTAGTGATGATGAATCTAGCGATGATGAAATAGATTATGCTAGTTTGTTCAAGGGCTTAGATAGAACTAAGATTGATAAGATTAATGAATTAATTGATGCCTTGAATGATAAGAATAGATTGTTAGAAAAGAAAGAGGATCTTTTGTATGAAGAACATGATAAATTTGTAGAGGCACAAAAATCTCTTGCTTTAGAAGTTAAAAGGAATGAAATGCTTTCTTGTGAACTATCTACTTGCCATGAGACCATTTCTAGTTTAAAAAGTGTTAATGATGATTTAAATGCTAAACTAGAAGTAGCAAATAGATCTAACTCTTGTGTAAAACATGTTGTGATTTGCAATAGGTGTAAAGATTTTAATGTTGATGCTTGTAGTGAACACCTAGTCTCTATTACAAAGTTAAATGATGAAGTGGCTAGTCTTAATGCCCAACTTAAGACTAGCAAGGATGAATTTGACAAACTAAAATTTGCAAGGGATGCCTACACTATTGGTAGACACCCCTCAATTAAGGATGGGCTTGGCTTCAAGAGGGAAGCCAAGAACTTGACAAGTCATAAGGCTCCCATCTCCGCCAAGGAGAAAGGGAAGGCTCCTATGACTAATAGTAGTCCAAAGAATCATGCTTTCATTTATGGCGAAAAGAGATATTCTAGAAATGTTCATAGGAGTTGTAATGATTCAAATGCCATGTTTGCTTCAAGTTCTTCCTATGTGCATGGTAGAGATATGCCTAGGAGAAATGTCATTCATCATGTACCTAGGAGAAATGTTCATGCTTCTAGGAAAATTAATGAACCTTCTACTATTTATCATGCTTGCAATGCTTCCTTTGCTATTTGTAGAAAGGATAAGAAGGTGATTGCTAGGAAATTAGGGGCAAAATGCAAGGGAGATAAAACTTGCATTTGGGTCCCTAAGGATATTGTCACTAACCTTGTAGGACCCAACAAGAGTTGGGTACCTAAGACCCAAGCCTAAATTTGCCTTGCAGGTTTATGCATCCGGGGGATCAAGCTGGATTATCAATAGCGGATGCACAAACCACATGACGGGGGAGAAGAAGATGTTCACCTCCTACGTCAAGAACAAAGATTCCCAAGACTCAATCATATTCGGTGACGGGAATCAAGGCAAGGTCAAAGGACTAGGGAAGATTGCCATTTCATCCGAGCACTCTATCTCTAATGTATTTTTAGTTGAGTCGCTTGGATATAACTTATTGTCTGTGAGTCAGCTTTGTAATATGGGATATAATTGCTTATTCACAAATGTAGATGTGTCCGTCTTTAGAAGGAGTGATGGTTCATTAGCTTTTAAGGGTGTATTAGACGTCAAACTCTACTTAGTTGATTTTACAAAAGAGGAGGCCGGTCTAGATGCATGCTTAATTGCTAAGACTAGCATGGGCTGGCTGTGGCATCGCCGCTTAGCACATGTGGGGATGAAGAACCTTCACAAACTTCTAAAGGGAGAACACGTGATAGGTCTAACAAATGTTACTTTCGAAAAAATAGACCTTGTGCAGCTTGTCAAGCAGGTAAACAGGTGGGAAGCTCTCATCATACCAAAAATGTGATGACCACATCAAGACCTTTGGAGTTGCTTCATATGGATCTCTTCGGACCCGTCGCCTATCTAAGCATAGGAGGAAGTAAGTATGGTCTTGTTATAGTTGATGATTTTTCCCGCTTCACTTGGGTATTCTTTTTGCAGGATAAATCTGAAACCCATGGGACCCTCAAGCACTTCCTAAGGAGAGCTCAAAATGAGTTTGAGCTCAAGGTGAAGAAGATAAGGAGCGACAACGGGTCCGAGTTCAAGAACCTTCAAGTGGAGGAGTACCTTGATGAGGAAGGGATCAAGCACAAGTTCTCCGCTCCCTACACACCACAGCAAAACGGTGTGGTAGAAAGGAAGAACAGGACGCTCATAGACATGGCGAGGACAATGCTTGGAGAATTCAAGTCGCCCGAGCGGTTTTGGTCGGAAGCCGTGAACACGGCTTGCCACGCCATAAACCGGGTGTACCTTCATCGCCTCCTCAAGAAGACTTCATATGAGCTTCTAACCGGTAACAAACCCAATGTTTCGTACTTTCGTGTATTTGGGAGCAAATGTTATATTCTAGTAAAGAAAGGTAGAAATTCTAAGTTTGCTCCCAAAGCTGTAGAAGGGTTTTTGTTAGGTTATGACTCAAATACAAAGGCGTATATGGTCTTCAACAAATCATCGGGTTTGGTTGAAGTCTCTAGCGACGTTGTATTGGATGAGACTAATGGCTCTCCAAGAGAGCAAGTTGTTGATCTTGATGATATAGATGAAGAAGACGTTCCAACGGCCACAATACGCACCATGGCGATTGGAGATGTGCGGCCACAGGAACAAAAGGGGCAAGATCAACCTTCTTCCTCAACAATGGTGCATCCCCCAACTCAAGACGATGAACAGGTTCATCAAGAGGAGGCGTGTGATCAAGGGGGAGCACAAGATGATCATGTAATGGAGGAAGAAGCACAACCGGCACCTCCAACTCAAGTTCGAGCGACGATTCAAAGGAATCATCTCGTCGACCAAATTTTGGGTGATATTAGCAAGAGAGTAACTACTCGCTCTAGATTAGTTAATTTTTGTGAGCATTACTCTTTTGTCTCTTCTATTGAGCCTTCCAGGGTAGAAGAGGCCTTGCTAGATCCGGACTGGGTGTTGGCCATGCAGGAAGAGCTCAACAACTTCAAGAGAAATGAAGTTTGGACACTGGTGCCTCGTCCCAAGCAAAATGTTGTGGGAACCAAGTGGGTGTTCCGCAACAAACAAGACGAGCACGGAGTGGTGACAAGGAACAAAGCTAGACTTATGGCAAAAGGTTATGCCCAAGTCGCAGGTTTGGACTTTGAGGAGACTTTTGCTCCTATGGCTAGGCTAGAGTCAATTCGCATATTGTTAGCCTATGCTGCTCACCATTCTTTCAGGTTGTTCCAAATGGATGTGAAGAGCGCTTTTCTCAACAGACCAATCAAGGAGGAGGTGTACGTGGAGCAACCCCCTGGCTTCGAGGATGAACGGTACCCCGACCACGTGTGTAAGCTCTCTAAGGCACTCTATGGACTTAAGCAAGCCCCAAGAGCATGGTATGAATGCCTTAGAGACTTTTTAATTGCTAATGCTTTCAAGGTTGGGAAAGCTGATCCGACATTGTTCACTAAGACTTGTGATGGTGACTTATTTGTGTGCCAAATTTATGTCGATGACATAATATTTGGTTCTACTAACCAAAAGTCTTGTGAAGAGTTTAGCAGGGTGATGACTCAAAAGTTCGAGATGTCGATGATGGGCGAGTTGAACTACTTCCTTGGGTTCCAAGTGAAGCAACTCAAGGATGGCACCTTCATCTCACAAACGAAGTACACGCAAGACTTGCTAAAGCGGTTTGGGATGAAGGACGCCAAGCCCGCAAAGACTCCAATGGGAACCGACGGACATGTCGACCTCAACAAAGGAGGTAAGTCCGTTGATCAAAAAGCATACCGGTCTATGATAGGGTCTTTACTTTATTTATGTGCTAGTAGACCGGATATTATGCTTAGTGTATGCATGTGTGCTAGATTTCAATCCGATCCAAGGGAGTGTCACTTAGTGGCCGTGAAGCGAATTCTTAGATATTTAGTCGCTACGCCTTGCTTCGGGATCTGTTATCCAAAGGGGTCTACCTTTGACTTGATTGGATATTCAGACTCCGATTATGCTGGATGTAAGGTCGATAGGAAGAGTACATCAGGGACGTGCCAATTCTTAGGAAGGTCCCTAGTGTCATGGAGTTCTAAGAAACAAACTTCCGTTGCCCTATCCACCGCTGAGGCCGAGTATGTTGCCGCAGGACAGTGTTGCGTGCAACTACTTTGGATGAGGCAAACCCTCAGGGACTTTGGCTACAATCTGAGCAAAGTCCCACTCCTATGTGATAATGAGAGTGCTATCCGCATGGCGGATAATCCTGTTGAACACAGCCGCACAAAGCACATAGACATCCGGCATCACTTTTTGAGAGACCACCAGCAAAAGGGAGATATCGAAGTGTTTTATGTTAGCACCGAGAACCAGCTAGCCGATATCTTTACCAAGCCTCTAGATGAGAAGACCTTTTGCAGGCTGCATAGTGAGCTAAATGTTTTAGATTCGCGGAACTTGGATTGATTTATAGCATACATGTGTTTTATGCCTTGATCATGTTCCTTATGCATTTTGTTGTTTATTAATGGTGCTCAAGTTGTACAAGCACTCCCCGGACCTCAAAAGTCCATGTGTGAATGATGCACATATTCAGAGGGAGATGTGCTACAACTTAACCCTTTGAGACTAACCATGTGCTTGAGTGTTCTTAATTTAGTCTCAAAGGTGGATTGAAAGGGAATGTTGGACTTGGACCATGAAAGACTTCCACTGCACTCCGATGAAAGAGTAACTAACTCCAAGTTCACTTCCATGCTCGTATTGCCTTTTTTGATCTTACTTGAGGATTTTGGTGAGGCAATGGGGTTAAAGGGACAAAAATGATCCCGTTTTGGTGCTTGATGCCAAAGGGGGAGAAATTAAGGGCCAAAGCAACAAATGGATCAGCTACCATTACCACTTGAGAATTTTGAAAATAGTAGAATAGAGCTTTTGGTTTGTCAAAAATCTCTTATTGTCTATTTTGTCAAAAGTTGGCGTCTTGTGGGGAGAATGGTTGATTATGGGAAAAAGGGGGAGTTTTTGAAATCTTTGATCAATTTCTCTTTGAACAACTCTCTTTATGTCTCAATAAGTGTGTTTGACTTAGAGATAGGAAATTGAGTTTAATTTGCAAAAACAAAACCAAGTGGTGGCAAAGAATGATCCAAATATGCCAAACAAATTTGAGTTTTCATTTGCATTGATGTTGCACTTCTTTTAGTTTCTTTTTGTTGTGTTGGCATAAATCACCAAAAAGGGGGAGATTGAAAGGGAAATGTGCCCTTGGGCCATTTCTAAGTATTTTGGTGATCAAGTGTCCAACACAAGTGCTTAAGTGTTAAATTATGCCAAGAACTCAAGAAGTGTAAATCAAGAGTAAAGGTATGTTTCTAAGACTTAGTACATTGTTTTGGAGACTAATGCATTGTGTCTAAGTGCTAGAAACAGGAAAAGACCGATTTGGAAAAGACTTGGCTGAGCAACCAAGACTCTGCGCAGTCTGGGTGCACCGGACTGTCCGGTGCGCCAGGCTGGCTCTGGCAAACTGGCTGCTCTCGGGTTTCGTCGGCGGTGTACGACTATAAATCACCGGACTGTCCGGTGAGCCAACAGTTGGCCGGGCCAACGGTCGGCCGTGTAATCCGCGCGCGACGCGTGGCAGAGCCAACGGTCAGAAGGGGGCACCAGACTGTCCGGTGTGCACCGGACAGTGTCCGGTGCGCCAACGGCTCTGAATCTCCAACGGTCGGCTTCGCCAAAGAAGGAAAGAAATCCGCACCGGACAGTGTCCGGTGGTGCACCGGACTGTCCGGTGCGCTAGGCGACAGAAGGCAAGAATTGCCTTCCTGGAATGCTCTCAACGGCTCCTAGCTGCCTTGGGGCTATAAAAGGGACCCCTAGGCGCATGGAGGAGTACACCAAGCATTCTCTAAGCATTCCAAAGCACCAAGACTCCAATTTCGCGCATTTGATTCTTTGTGATAGCAACTAGAGCTCCATTTGAGTAGAGAACTCTTTGGGTTGTGTTGTGAGCTCGAGTTGCGACTTGTGTGCGTGTTCGTGCTCTAATTTTGTGTCTTGTGTGCGTTGCTCATCCCAGCCTTACTTTCGTGCTTCTTTGTGAACATCAAATTGTAAGGGCGAGAGGCTCCAAGTTGTGGAGATTCCTCGCAAGCGGGATATAGTAAAGTAAAGCAAAACATCGTGGTATTCAAGTGGGTCTTTGGACCGCTTGAGAGGGGTTGATTGCAACCCTCGTCTGTTAGGACGCCACAACATGGAGTAGGCAAGTGTTGGACTTGGCCGAACCACGGGATAAACCACTGTGCCTATCTGTGTTGATCTTCTTGTGGTTATCGTGTCTTGCAAGAACTTCTCTCTAGCCACTTGGCTTTATTGTGCTAACTCCTAATCAAGCTTTGTGGCATTAAGTTTCAAGTTTTTACAGGATCACCTATTCACCCCCCCTCTAGGTGCTCTCAGCCTGACGTAAGGCCTCTGGGCCATGCGGCCTCTGCATTTAGTGCAGATAAAGCGTGCCGCCTGTCCATTCCACTGGCAGGCGATGTGCCGCCTCAGCATTTAATGAGCCCTGTCCACTCCACTGGCAGGCGATGTGCCGCTTCAGCATTTAATGAGCCCTGTCCACTCCGCTGACGGACGGCGACCAGTCCATCTTATAGGCGGCGTGCCTGTCCATTCCGTTGGCAGGCAGTACACCCATGCTGCCGCATGCGCTGCACTCATCATGACTCACGCGTACCAAGGAAGCAGCGACGACATATCAATATCGTATGCACTACGGACATTATGGCGCTCGGAGATCACCCTAGCGTTACAGGCAGTAGTTACTTCCTTCCATTTTGCCCTTGGGCCCGCATGTCAGGGCTCAGTATCCTTGTACGTGCCCCCCTTGAGCTATAAAAGGGAGGGCACACGACATTACAAGGCAGACACACTTACACGCTCTCAGGCTCACTTAGACTCTCAGACTCACAAGTACATACAAGCTCTCAAGCTCAATACAGCACACAGTGGAGTAGGGTATTACGCTCCGGTGGCCCGAACCACTCTAAACCCTTGTGTGTTCTTGTGTTCATCCCGAATCCATCTAGCAGGCAAAACGCTTAGGCCCCTCCTCATGTTAGGATTTAGGGCGGGTGCGTTCCACCACCCGGCCGGAGAATTTCCTCTCCGACAGTAACTGTCTATTACTTTAAAACCCAAAAATAAAATTTTTAAGCCATTCAACCTGTCCCATTGCTTCATAACATGTCAAAAACTCCTTTTGTAGCACTCAGGTGTGGCGCAAGATTGCTGCTTTCCTTCAAAGCCGGCCATATGGAGGTGTGGAGGGCTCAAAAAGTTTGGCCAAGCATAGAGACGCATCTCTAATTGCTCAAACACCCAAGTGCTTAATAGAATCACTCGGTGACTAGCGTAGGTGCTTTGCAAAGTACTTAGGTTAGTTAGACCGCTTTAGCACTTGCTCTAGATTTGTTCCTAGTTGTGTGAGTGAGGTTAGACAACCCACAAACCCTTCGGCTCTTGCGCGAGCCGTTGTAATATTGTATCGAGTGAAACAACGTATTGCGATACCACACCAACCACCATTGTGGTGTGGCAGCCAATGTGTACCGGAGAGAACGAGGCCAACAATGTTTCAGCCGGAAGCTCGATAGTGAAGACGATAGGGAGAGTCCGAGAGGAGGTCGAAAGCGGAGCACCACTTGCACAAGGAGAAGGCATGCAACTCTCTACGGAGTTACCTGTCCCGGTGCTTGGCCCTCTCGTGGGCTTCCCTTTGTGTATGAGCACCAACTAGGATTAGTCAGGACCCTGCATGATTTTGGATTCCTTGATAAAAATAGAAGCACGTCCACATGAGTTTGCATTCTCTACCTTTGCTTTTAAGCTTTCACATTTACATTGATTACTTAAGTTGCAATATTTACTATTCTTAGTTTAGAATATAGGATTGGAACTTGGGTTGCATAACTTCTTTTGTGGTAGAGATAGCAACACTTAGACGAAACCTATTTTGCACATTATTGCTAAGTTATTTGCATAGGTTTTGTTTAGGAGAATTATTTGTGGCCTAGATTAGAGAGAATTTTAGAAGTCCTAATTCACCCCTCTTAGGTGCCCATAGACCTTTAAGCCTCATTCTATTTTATAGAATTCTCACTTGACACTGCCTCCTTAAATGAGGTATGGTCATGCACTTTCCAAACATCATACATATCCTCACATATATGTCTCGTAATAGTTAGGAATAGTAGATCTTTTCCCTCGTTGTGATCTTCTTACCGCCTCATTCACAACTGGTTGAGGAGCAGGTTGCGGCATCTCATTTTGTGCAATTGGCTCATGCACTTCATTGTTAGGTGCCATGATTTTATAATGTGGCTCACTCGTTGGCTCATGAGAGATTTCAATAGAAGGTGTAGCATTACTAGTCTCAGCAGATGAAATAAAAATTTGTGGTACAAACTAATGTGCTACAAGAATTGTTTCTTGAATAACCGAGTTAGGAAGCTCAACTCGTATTTATTCAAGACTTATTTCTCTCCTTGGAAATCTCCCACTAATTCCTGCATTCTCTAGAAATACAACTTGCCTAGTCTCAACAAACTTAGTGAAGCAACCAGGATAGTAGAATCGATATCCCTTAGACTTATTAGGGTATACAATACAGTGACAACTCACTATCTTAGAATCTAATTTCTTTTTGCAGTGGGCCAAATAATTTAGCCTTAGCAGAATAGCCCCATACACGCAAATAACTAAGTGTCAGTTTCCTCATAGTCCATAATTCAAAAGGAGTTTTGGTATTGACTTGCTAGGAACCCAATTTAATATATGCACAACTATTTTTAATGATTCCATCAACAACTCCATAGGCAAGTTAGAATGACTAAGCATGATTCTTACCATGTCCATTAGCGTATGACTACGTCGCTCAACTACTCCATTTTGTTGTGGTTCGCCTCGCATTGAGTACTGGGCTTTTATGCCACTTTCCTTAA
Source organism: Zea luxurians (assembly GCA_029449295.1). NCBI lineage: Eukaryota > Viridiplantae > Streptophyta > Magnoliopsida > Poales > Poaceae > Zea > Zea luxurians. The sequence continues at coordinate 975,973 of JAOPSE010000101.1, read as the reverse complement.
GATACTTAGCAAATGATCCCTTAACTTTACCAGATGGAGCATGTCTCCCATAATATTCATCACCTCAATCCGATCTTACAATCTTAATTCTAAGGCCATGTTGTTTTTCAACTTCTTTTTTTATATATGTTAAATATTTCTAATGCATTAAATCATTGGCGAATGGGGTAAATATGAGCATGACGGGAGTAATCATCAGTGAATGTAATAAAGAAGTCATATCCATCCACTAAAGTTACTAAGAGAGGGCCACAAATGTAAGTGTGCAATAATTGTAAAATGCTCGTACTCCTAGTGGCTCCTTTCTTAATTGTGTTAGCAAATTCCCCTTGATACAGTCGATGCAGAAATCTAATGGATGAAGCATATCTTCTCTAATGATACTCTCCATTCTCCACTCCCAAAATGTGACCAAGGCGACAGTGCCACAATTTTAAAGAAGTCTTATCATTGTGCTTACCCTTATTTGATACATCATATATATTCATCATAGTGTTATCATCAATAGAGAGCATATAAAGTTTGCCTAGCCTGATAGCAAGACCCACATCAATAAAAATTAAAGTTAATCAAACACTTATTGTTACCAAATTCAACAATGTGTCATGAATCATCTAAAGCCAAAATAGAAATAAGGTTTCTTTTTAAACTAGGAACATAAATGACATCATCTAATTGAAGTTGTAAGCCACTTGGTAACTCCAAGAAGAAGCTTGCCTTGAACTTCAACTTCATTCCCATCAACCACTCTTAGTCTTCGCACCCGTTTCTTATAGTTCTCATCGAACTGAATGCCTGCAATGGATTGGAATTGTGCACAATGGCACCTAAATTTAAAAGTATAATGTTGCAAAAAGTAAATACTAAGTAAAGTGAAATAAGAATAGTATATTGAATAAAGTAAAAATCTTATATGAAAAGGTACATGAGCTATACCAGACTAGAAGACTAGCTTCAAGAACCTAAGCAAAGTTGAACTCTACTTCTAGCTCACACACTAGATTATCTTACTAAGATAAAGTGAAACTAATCTAGCTTGAGAGTTTCCTTTGCTTATTCCCTTATTTTATGAATGAAGAGGGAGTTATACCCCTCTATTTGTACTAGTTGAAGTGGGTCCAAGAATTCGTGTGATCATCATCTTGAGTTATATCTTCATAGCGACTTTAAATGGAGGATTGAGATGTTCCATGAGTGTGCTTTCTTGCATGTTCACATATTGGAAGGTAGTGAAGCTGTGTGGATACACTAGGGTGGTGGTCCGACAAAGGGGGGATTGGCTGACCCCTTCACTTCCATGTGGATCCACCCCTTTCCTTGTGGGTCCTCTTAGTGTGTCTTGAGTGGGTATTCAGCTTCCAAAGTGTGTTGTCACCTACTTTTTTTATTGTGGCCCATTAATCCATGTATCTTCATCTCATACCTTCAAGAAGAAGCACAAGTTTGATCCAAAGGTAGAGAATCATTTTAGAGTGCTTCACATGGATCATAGTGGCTTGGAAAGGCTTGTGGGCCCATAGGGGTGGTAGACGGACCCTCTTATGGTGGTCCCACTAGCTCATTTCTCTCTATTTTGCTATATCTTGCATAAGAATAATAAAGATACATGTGAAATTTATTATTTCATAAAATATGTTTATGATATGCTTATCTTCCTTTTATTATAACACTTTTGACAATGTTTTGAGTACATGGAAGTATGACATTTTTATCGTCAACAACTCACAAACACTTCTTCAATTGCGACGAATGGAACACGACATGTGTACTCTTGAAAGACTTCCAGGTAACTCCAGCTGAAAAGGCGCCTCTTCTTTTCTTTCAAGAATCTAATTAGTTTGATTTCTCCACAATTTTGTAATTCTAAATAACTTTATTGTAAAATTGTATTTCATGGTTTATCTAATGATACTAATTATGTACTATAAATATTAACATTTTCTTGTATCACTACAGTAAAACTGTAAACGTCCGACGGCTTTCTTATATCCGATGGCCCTCTAGGAGACCGTCGGACATAAGCTTATGTCCGACGGCCCCGGACAGCCGTCAGATGTAAAGTGGTATCTCCGAGGGCTGTCAGAGCGGCCGTCGGACATAAACTTATGTCCGACGGCTGTCAGGTAGACCGTCGGACATAAGCTTATGTCCGACGGTCTTCTAGTGGGCCGTCGGAACTAAAGGATTTTAACCGGTGCGCGGCGGCCCGAATCATTTCATTCATATCCGTGCACATATGTCCAGCAGCCGCCGCCGCCGCGAAGAAATCGCCGCCGCCGCTGACGAGCCGCCGCCACCGCTGCAATCTCTCTCCGTCGCCATCCAAGCGGCTCCCGGCGACCTCCACCCCCGCACCGACGCTCAGCCGCCCGAGCACGAGCCCGTGACCACCTCCGTGACCATCCTGACGCCACCGGAGCCGCCCCGACGCAGCGCGCGCCGGCCCAAGCGTCTGCCCCCGTCCCCGACCCCACCGGCGCCCGCCCCAACCCCGCCAGCGCCCACCCCGACCCCGCCGGCGCTCGCTTCACCGGTTCATCGTCCGACAAAGTGAGTACGATTTCATAATTTTTAGTATAATTTTGTGTATACATATATATTGTTTGCTAGTAGTCATGTTTAGTTTTGTTATGTCTGACGGCTTGATTTAATTATGCAATTAAATTAGCTTGTTTTAATTTATTTATTAGTGGCTATATAATTTAAACTTATAATTTCCGAGGGTAATTATTAAGCCCTCGGAAATAAGGTTATTTTATTTGATTTAGGGTCCCGTGAAATGATTTTTCTGTAGTGATATTGTATTAGTATGGTTCATTAGTAATCATAACTAATCAAGTTAACATCTCGTATCTAGTATGGAGGATGATCGTCGATGGATGTATGAAGGTTGGAAGAAACGAGATGCTCTATCAAGTGAGTGGGTTGCCAAGACGGATGCTTTTCTCGATCGTGCGTTTGCTCGGTCAGAGACTGGAACCGATGTTAGGTGCCCTTGTACCAAGTGTCGGAACATTTATTTCCTTGACAGGAGGACTATGTCGATAGATCTTCGCAAGAACAGTTATATGCCAGGCTATGAGATGTGGGTGCACCACGGTGAGGACCCACCTCCTCGTATTGTATCGGAAGTTCAGTCACATGAATAGGAGGACTACGATAGGATGGAAGAGATGCTTGACGATGTACGCCATGAGTTTCTAACCGTCGATTCGGAGAACCCCGGTCAACCCACCGAGTTTGAGGATCCAGCTACACCTGAGGTTTAGAAGTTCTTCGAGCTCCTTAAAGCTGCCGAAGAGCCATTGCATGAGCACACAAAAGTGACCATCCTTGTATTTGTGACTCGACTTATGGCTATTAAGTCTAAGTTTGCATTCTCAAACAACTGTTACAAGGAGCTTTTGAACTTGATCAGTGATGTACTTCCGGAGAATCACAAGATGCCAAAGGACATGTATCAGTCTAAAAAGTTGTTATCTGGGCTCGGTATGGACTACGAAAAAATCGATGTCTGTGAAAATAATTGTATGCTTTTCTGGAAGGAGACCGCGGGTGAGAAGAAGTGTACTGTATGTGGTGAGCGTAGATTCGTTGAGGTTGAAAACGACGATGGTTTGACCGTGACTACGGAGATTGCACGTAAGCAGCTTCGTTACATGCCTCTTATACCTCGGTTGAAATGTTTGTTCATCTCCAAGAATACAGCCAGACACATGAGGTGGCACAAAGAAGGGGTACGTGAGAATCCAAATGTCATGGTGCACCCAGCTGATACAGATGCATGGAAGGCACTAGATGCTTTTGATTCCAGCTTTGCTGATGAAGTGCGGAATGTCCGCTTCGGTTTTGCAACAGATGGTTTCTCGCCATTCAATCTAACTGCAACGTCCTACTCATGTTGGCCCGTCTTTGCTGTCCCATACAACCTTCCACCAGCTCTTTGCATGAAATATGAATTTATTTTCTTGTGTCTTGTAATACCTGGTCCAGATCATCCTGGAACAAAGATTGATGTGATGATGAGACCCCTGATTGAAGAATTGAAAATTTTGTGGGAAGGAGTCGAGGCGTGCGATTGTTACAAGAAACAGAAGTTCAACCTGAGAGCCGCGTTTTTATGGTCTATTCATGATTTTATGGCTTATGGTATCTTTGCTGGATGGAGTTGTCATGAGATTTTGACATGTCCGATATGTGTTGAAGACACTTTATGCTTTCGACTAAAGTTTGGTGGAAAGATATGTTACTTCGATTGCCATAGATGTTTTTTGCCAGAGGATCACCCGTTCAGGTTCGATACAAACGCTTTTAAAAAGGACACGATTGTGACGAGGGGACCACCCAAGCGTCTAAGTGGTCCAGAGATTCTCGCGAGACTTAATGATTTGAAACTAAACGAACATGGAAATCGTTTTGAAGGTTATGGAACCAAGCATAATTGGACTCACAAATGTGGTCTATGGGAACTCCCTTATATGAAAGCCTTGATTCTAATGCATAACATTGATGTCATGCACCTGGAACGAAATATGGGTGAAAGCATTATCAGCACTTGCATGAATATCACTGACAAAACAAAAGACAACCCTAAGGCAAGGAAAGACTTGGCCTTAATCTGTAGAAGACCAACTATGGAGATAGGAGAGAATCAGAAGAAGCCACGTGCTCCTTTCAGTATTAAACCTAAAAGGAAGAAACAATTGATGAAATGGTTGAAAAACTTAAAGTTCCCAGATGGTTACGCCGCGGGCTTTAGAAGGTCTGTGAATTTGAAGATGGGCAAGTTTTCTGGGTTGAAGAGTCATGACTACCACATAATAATGGAAAGACTCCTTCCTGTTATGTTTCATGGTTTTGTAAAAATGATGTCTGGAAAGCATTAGCGGAGCTAAGCTACTTTTATAGATATCTTTGTGCTAAAGAAATAAAGAAAGAGATGATGGAGAAGCTTGAGCAACAAATACCGATTTTGGTATGCAAACTTGAAAAATTATTTCCACCAGGTTTCTTCAATCTGATGCAACATCTACTTGTTCACCTACCATACGAAGCTAAGGTAGGAGGTCCTGTGCAATATAGATGGATGTATCACATCGAAAGGACACTAAAGAAGCTACGTGCAATGGTTGGTAATAAGAGACGAGTTGAAGGGTGCATCGCTGAAGAATTCAAATACAAAGAGATAGCATTGTTCACGGGCCTGTACTTTGCATAGGAACACAATGTCAATGCCCATACGTTGCGGTATCATGTTGACGAGCCCCCTATTAGTGATATTGAAATTTTTCAATGGAGGGGCAAAACTGTAGGACCCAGCACAACATACTGTTTCACCAACGACGAATGGAAGACTGCTTTACTCTACATGTATAACAACATGGAAGAGATGAGTCAGTTTCTCCTGTAAGTGTAAACTTTATTTTAGTCATTGCCGCTAGAATTTTTGTTGTGATACTAAAAGGTTTGTTTCCTTGTACTAACAGGGAATTTGATTCTCAAAATTGCATCTCTGGCTATGAACGTGACCAGATTCGTCGAGAGGGAAAAGATGGGGGACTTAATTTCTTGTGTTGGTTTCGAGATTATGTAGATAAAAATGACAATATACACCCGGACCTTCGACAATTATCCCTAGGAGCAGTAACTGGCAGACGTTATGGTCGGTATGATGTCAATGGTTTTAGATTCCGTTCCACAAGGTTCGAAGATGATCATCCTCTAGCAGCCACGACAAACTCCGGAGTTGTAACTAGAGTTGTCGATGATGAAGGGAAGGTGACTAATTATTATGGAGTCATTAATGATATAATCGAGTACAAGTTTTTTGGAGATAAACAACTCAAAGTGGTGTTCTTCGATTGTGATTGGTTTTCTCCAAATACAACGCGAGAAAATCAATATGACATGGTGGAAGTCAAACACAACGATAGATTAAAAGGCCACGACACTATAATCCTTGCCCACCGATGCGAGCAGGTGTATTATATGACATATCCATCTAAGAAAAACGGTTTGGTTGATTGGAGGGTAGTGTACAAAGTTAATCCTCGTGAACGACTATATGCTCCTCGTGATGCTGGTTATGTTGAAAGTCAAATCGAGAAGGAAGTGGGGGCTGCTGAGATTTTCCAAGACGAAGAACTTACAAGCACGTTTAATGTACAAACTGAAATGTTGGAAGAATCTTTATTAGGCGATCAAAATGATGTAGACGTTCCCCCAAAAAGAAAACGAGTGACGAGAAAAAACAAAGCTACTTGGCGTCCATTAAATCGACGAAAGCAACTAGATCCTGATTTTGATTACGATTACGATTGACGAGTATGGATCATGATTTTATTGCATATTTTATGATTTTATTGCATATTTTATTATTTTATTGTCGATTTATGAACCAGTGGTAGAGGATCATGCAAGAGATGATGTTGAAGATGATGGTGGAGATAATGTGGGAGATGATGCTGGAGACGACGCTGGTGGGGATTCTGGGGCTGGTGGAGATTCCGCAGCTGGGTCTAGAACTTCTCGAGTTAGGAGAACGAGGAAGCTACATTTTGTTGGACCACCTCCAGAGCTTCCACCCGAATCTCGGGTTTTGATAAAGCCTAGTGGAAAGTGAGTGACATATCTTTGCTTAAATGTTATTGAAAGTTATGTTTTAATTTGTACATTGTTTTCTGTTTGTAGGACTTGGATCGATGACTCGTTCATAGGCACAGGACACTACAGGCAGGTGAACATGGTCCTTGGTAATCTTGTTCGTCTGCACTGGCCTGGTCTTGTGACTTTGCCTACTGGCGAGTCTGTCCCCGCCACCACTTGGGAGCATTATCGTTATGGTGTCTGTAGAACGTTTGGCAACACACAGGCACTAGTTTGGGATGCTTTCTGGGTATGAATTGTTTATACTATTTTAGTTATTCCATATATGTTTGCTTTTATGATAACACTAATTTTTTTTTGCAGAAACGGTACAAGTTGCCGGACGATGGATCATATGATATGAACGCTCGTTACGTGTTTGAGTATAACGCGAACGATGTCGTTGCAGATGCAATGTACTATGCACGAATTCAGGCTATAAAGGCATGGTACAGAGCAAATGCTGATGATCGACCGATGTCAAATACCAAGGCCGAGTGGTCATCAATTTACTTGACAGAGGAGCAATACCTAGAGGTAAATAGGTTGTTGCCTCTCATATCGCACGAAGCCATGTATTTGCTTGCTTTATTTAAAAAATTTCATGTAGGTGTCGATGTCGTGGATGGCCACCCGATCAGACGGTTATCGGGCATTGTGCAGATGGTGGGCTTCCCCTGAGTTTCGTGCCATTTCCGAAAGGAACAGGGGAAACCGTGGGACTGAGTCGTTCCACAACTACGGCGGTGATGGTCATGTGCGCTTGGCTAAGCGAATGGTAAGTCACAGTTTGTCGTAACTTTGAATCACATAGAAATGTGTCATTATAACTTTTATGTACAGAAAGTCAAATTCGGCCGTACGCCCATGGATGTGGAGGTGTATATGCAAGGGCATAGGGGTTCTGATCCTCAGAATCCTGATGTGTTATGTACTGAGACGGCCACCGACCGTCTAGTGAGTTTTTGGTACTCTATTATGTGTTTGATATTTTTTGCAAGGGCATAGGGGTTATGCACTTATATTTGATATTGTTTGCCTCCAGGCTTCGTATGGGCAGGAGATGGTTCAACGCCATGGGCAGGAGTACGATTGGAGGAGCCAGCCAATCGACCCTCAGGCAGCATATGCTAGCGCAGGAGGACAAGCTCATGGACGGTGAGATTATTTTGATTTGGTTTTCAAAATTGTCATCATATGCTTGTGATTCAACTGAGCCATGAGTTACTATACTAAGTGCATGGTTCACTCTTGTAGGTTGGGTATTTTTGATTCTACGATTGATTCCAGAGAGCTGAGACACCGTGGACGACAGTCCACATCGTCGTCTTCACAGTCGTCCCGTTCACGATCATCCGCCCATGAGATAGAGCTTGCAGATGTAACACCCCTGGTGTTACTGTAACTAAAACTTGAGCATGGCATCATAAGCATTGGCATTGCATATGTTTGACACACCTAGAGTGCATTCACTAGGCAAAAATTTCAAACGAGTTGTATTGTTTTAATGTTTTGCAAATAGGACCCTGGATAGGAAGCTTTACCCTAAATAGGGATTAAAGGGGTAAAACCTAACTCAAATTGAGAAAACCTAAATACTTTAGGGAAATAGTTATAAAATATCCCCAAAGATAAAGTTAAATCACATTTATACCCCTGGGATACCAGAAACCCTAATTGGAACCCTGGAACTAAACCCTAGGGGCCTATGTGCAAAATTAGCCCACTTTTGGGTTAAAGTGCAAAAATCAAGTTAAATAAGTATATTAGGTCATTTGGGTCAATTATATGTGAATTTGCAATCCAAAACTTGAGATTTGGACTTAAGTGCAAAAGAGCCATACTTAACCCTTTTTGGTTAAGTCTGCATTTCAGTGTGATTGCTTCAACTTGAAGCCCTTGTAACTTTCAAATTATGGGGTTTGTGCCCTAGGTCACCACATCAAAATTATAGCCCAATTATAGGACAACAAGTTTGCTTAAGAGTGCAAGCCATGTTCTTGTGAAAAATTGGGAGATAATTGAGCCTGAAGTTGGACTGTCAGACTGCTTGATGTCTGAAATTCAGATTAACAGTGGGATGACATGAACTTAGGGCTTGATTTTAAGCAAGATCCAGTGACTTTTTGTGGGAGCACATTGTAGCGAAGTTATAGATGGATTGTAGTTCTACAACTTTGCTGCAGATCATTGGGTATGTTGCCATGAAAATTTGTGAGCAAATCGTGCCTAAACCATGGCTGTCAGGTGGACTGAATACTGCAACCCATGGTACAGTGACCGTTGAGGATCAGATCGCCAGCCCCAGAAAAGATCTCACCGCCAGTGGCTTTCCGCCGTGATTCACGTTGCCGGTGTCATGATTCGCGCTCGGGTAAGTGGATAACGTCGCGAGGTTAAAAGATCGTCACCGCCCGTGACCTAGAAGCCACTCCGGCTAGCCGTAGTTCATCTCCCCTGGCTCACCGCCCGCGGGTAAAGTGCTCACCGCCGTCGTGCCCTCGCCGTTGGCCACCGCGTGTCCCAACCACGCCATCGCATTGCCGCGACCTCCTCTGAACTCCCCGTAGACCACCGGAGTTACTGCCACGGCGATAAACACGTGTTCACCGCACTGCCGTTCTTCCTCACTTCCGACCGCCGCGCGTCCTCCCCAAAATTCACGGTCACCGCCGTTGTGCGCTATAAATTGAACCCGTGACCAGCTCCGTAGGGTCATCAGCTAACCAGCCACCGCCAATTAGCCACAGTCGTTCGCCAGAGCTCGGGAATTTCGCGTTCGCCCCAAATCCGATTTGCGCCACCGCAAGAACACCCTCACCGTGGTCAGCTCGATTCAGGTGAGCTCAAGTCCCTCTGCCGCTTGTTCTAGCCTCCTTAGGTACCCCGCAAACCCCTCAAACCCTTTAATTGAACTAGACCGCCACCCATCGCCGGGAACATGGCTGTCTTGCCGCGATGCTCACGGCCACCGTGGCCAGAGCTCCGTAGTTGATCATTAGCCAAATTAATTTGGGGAAAACACTGGATAGGACTTGAATTCGGTTTCTACCGAAGTAGGGCATCAATCCTTAGGTAAATCAGCCGGTCCAGGACCTCGCCAGAGGATCCCTGCGCCCACCGCCGTCGTGGACCTCTCCCTGTGAAGACTTAGAAGTTGGAGGACTCTTCAGCAAAGTGTCAGTGACTGTGTTAAATAGTGAAAGGGCTCGTTCGCTGTTAGACAAAAACGCGAGGGCCTCTGTGCAAGTCTGCCAGCGCGGGCGCGGGCGCGCGCATTTCTTCTGGTAGTGGGCCGACCTGGGCTGGATTCAGTCCAATACTATTCATCTGTTTTTCTTTTTCTTTTATCTCCAGAGCCAAAACAATTATAGAAAACAGTAGAAAAATCCTAAAATTGTGAAACCAATTTTCCTAGGCTTGTTATTTTCCCTAGAATTTAATAAAAATAGTTTTGTGATTTTTATTGGAAATAAGAAATTTTAAGGCATTTAAAGTAGTTAAAAGTATTAGTTATGGATTTTTAGAAAATAATTGGTAAGTCCAAAAATGCCCAAACTCTTTATGGGAACTTAAAACAATATTTAGAAGCCTTGGGTAGAGTTTGAATTGATTTGGACCTTGTTTGATCACCAAACCCCAAAACACCCCCCCTGCCCTGTGAACTCCTTTACCGACTCCGGAAACCCTAAGTTCTCGGAGTTCCGTGAAGGAAAGTTGTATTCAAGACATAGATAATAAGTTTATATTATCTTTGCATCCTCATGAGCATCCCATGGCATCCATTCTTATACCTATGTATGGTTATGATTAGAACGTGAAGAAGAAATAGAAGTCACCGAGGAAAGGACACCACCACCTTCGGATTCTCAAGTAGGCAACTGCTTCTACTTCGATATTTGTGGATCCGAACCCGACTCACCTGTGAACGAAGGCAAGCCCCGGTGCATTTGCCACCTCCCTTGATGTTTTTAAAATCTTTCTCACTTGATTGCTGCATTAGGTGATAGGAAACCTTCCTTGATCTTGATTACCCTCCTTGAAATCCTGTTTTTACAAAAAGGTTTTTCTATGCTTAGCATTGCTTTAGAAAAACAAAAGGATTTGTTTTACAAAAGATGTTTGGCAAAGTGGGAGGGTTGTTTTCGAAAATAAAACTTGATGGTGAATCCATCATGGCCATGATGGATTCAACATCGGAAAAGATGTACCTCTGCCAGGTACCAAGTTTTTGGGTTAAAAGATTAAGCTGAGACCGGGCGGGTGACTTGCACGAGAAGGGAGTCTCGGTGTAGTGTCTCCGTCTGAGTCGATTAAGGACCTTGTCGATGTAGGCTTGATGATCGAGGACCCTTGCCTCGGGCAGACTAAGGCCAGAATAAGATAACACGAAATGGGCGTGGAGCGGTGGCGAGAGTAGCGTGTACCCTCCGTGGCAAGAGGCTGGACGGTGGTGTATCTGTGCTCTCGGTTTGCGTGAACCTGATCTGGTCTTAAGAACCCCGGTGGCGGGTTGACATATGCAAGGGTTAAGTGCTACATATGTCGTGTGATTGGAGATCCTCAGCTGAGTATAATTGATTCGGATCACCGTACCTTCGCGGTTATGAAGACTTGGTCACTGCCCTACACGTAGCATTCCACTAAAGATGATGGGTTTTTGTTAAGAAATTGGCTAGTGCAGGACCAGTGATTGAACTAGGGTAGAAAGAACTCTAGTTACAGGTAACTCTACTTAACCTGACAAATAAAATTGGATTTTTAAGGATCCACTTTAGTAAGCATTTCTGCAAAACAGAGTCTTTGATTATTGAAAAGCCTTACCTTGACTCCCATATAACCAGCATACCCTTGAGAGTCTTTTCTTTAGTCGGGTAAGACTTGCTGAGTAATTCCATACTCATGGTTTATCCCTTCGTTGTTTTTAGGTGAGGAAGTAGCAGATTTCTGCTGCTTCTGTGCCAAGGTGGTTCCCAAAGAAGAAAAACAAGACTGAAGTACGGGAGGACTTGGTCCTCCGCATAGAAATCTTTTGCTTAGCACTTATCGGGAGGAGTCTGTGCCTCCCTTGGTTTGTATAATAGTACTACTCAGCACTCGCCTTTTTAGTTCTGGTCTGTAATAAAACAACTTGAGCTTGTTTTTTTTAAATAAATGTAAGTTATGTAATCGCTTCCATATTTCTTTATCTCCGATGTTCTGTAATGTCTGCAAGACGGGTGAAACGTTCCTGGTGAGGTAAGGAAAGATACCGAACTTGTCAAGTGACTTAGGAACATCTACAGGGTGTCTGATGTCTGTTAGACAAGGACAACTATAGGTGGGCCTAATTACTTGGGAGGTTCCGTCACAGCTGGTATCAGAGACTGAATGAGTATCGCGTTTATTGAAAACAAGCTGGTCTCACCTATAGTCACAGGTGGTTTTTCTAAGCTTGTGAAGCCAATCACAAGTTTATTGAAGAATGACATTAAGTTCAATTGGTCTTCTAAGTGTAATGAAGCCTTTGAGCAATTGAAGACATTATTGACCACTACCCCGGTATTGGCTCAACCGGACATCACCAAGCCTTTTGATGTATATTGTGATGCATCTGGCAGTGGGCTCGGCTGTGTATTAATGCAAGAGGGCCGAGTAATTGTGTATGCTTCACGACAGTTGCGCCGACATGAGGAGCATTACCCAACTCATGATCTGGAGCTAGCTGCTGTGGTTCATGCCCTGAAAATTTGGCGTCACTATCTGCTGGGAAATATCTGTCGCATATATACAGATCATAAAAGTTTGAAGTACATCTTCACCCAGTCAGAATTAAATATGAGGCAAAGACGATGGCTTGAGCTTATTAAGGACTATGAATTGGAGATCCATTATCACCCAGGCAAAGCCAATGTGGTGGCAGATGCACTGAGCCGTAAGACTTCCTGCCACTGTCTTATGGTGAAGACCTCTGACAACACTTTATGTCAAGAAATGGAGAAGCTAAACCTGGGGATAATCCAACAAGGGACTCTAAATCAGCTAAAGCTTGAGTCAATCATTTTGCAAAGGATAATTGATGCTCAAAAGGATAATGAAGGCATGAAACACATTCTTGAAAAGATAAGGGCTGGAGTAGCCAAATGTTTCAAGGAAGACGATCAAGGTGTGATATGGTTTAAAAACCGCATAGTAGTGCCAAAGCACGAAGAACTCCGCCAGCAAATTCTTGATGAAGCACATCTTAGTCGTTATTCTATTCATCCCGGAAGCACTAAGATGTACCAAGACTTAAAGCAACATTACTGGTGGACAAAGATGAAGATCGAAATTGCACGCTATGTGGCTAAGTGTGACACTTGCAGACGTGTCAAGGCCATACACATAAAAACTGCTGGTCCATTACAGTCGCTACCAATACCAACATGGAAATGGGAAGACATCAGTATGGACTTTATTGTGGGATTGCCCAGGACCGCAAAAGGATATGACTCTATTTGGGTTATCATTGATCGACTTACCAAGATCGCCCACTTCCTCCCTGTCAAAGTAAAATATCCCGTCATTACCTATGCAGAGTTGTACATTGCCCGTATTCTCAGTTTGCATGGTGTCCCAAAGACTATAGTGTCGGATCGTGGACCACAATTTGTATCCAAATTCTGGGAAGAACTTCATAAATCCCTGGGTACTAAGTTACTCCATAGTTCGGCCTATCATCCTCAAACCAGTGGACAGACTGAGAGAGTGAACCAAATACTTGAAGATATGCTGCGGGCATGTGTTCTGGACTTCTCACAGAAATGGGATGAATGTTTGCCTTTGGCGGAGTTTTCATATAATAATAGCTATCAAGAAAGTATCAAGATGGCACCCTTTGAAGCTTTATATGGACGTCGATGTCGTACTCCGCTAAATTGGTCTGAACCTGGAGAAAGGTACTTCTTTAGGCCTGATATGGTGAAAGAGGTCGAAGAAAAGGTTCAGAAAATTATTTATAATATGAAGAAGGAACAAGCTCGTCAGAAGAGTTATGCAGACACACGGCGAATGCCCTTATATTTCCTGGAAGGAGACTATGTTTACCTGAAAGTCTCACCAATGAAAGGAGTATCGCGTTTTGGGGTTAAAGGGAAGCTTGCACCCAGGTACATTGGTCCATTCCTGGTACTTGAGCAATGTGGACCAGTGGCATACCGACTCCAACTACCCGAAACCTTGTCTGCTGTGCATAATGTGTTCCATGTGTCACAATTGAAGAAGTGTCTTCGGGTTCCCGATCGAACCATTGAAGTAACGGATGTTGTCCTTGAATCGGACTTGACATACTCTAAGCACCCTATTCGAGTCTTGGATCAAAAGGACAGGGTTACCCGGAGAAAAACTCTTAAGTTTTATAAGATACAGTGGAACCAGCATTCTGAAGATGAGGCTACATGGGAAACTCAAGACTTTCTAGAAAAGAATTTCCCAGGCTTTTTAGCCTCATGTAAATTATAAAGCCTGTATAACTGTGTAATAAAGAAGTGACCCCCACATCACCCCTGCCTTGTACCAAAAATAAGGAAATAAAAGTATTCCGCGTTTCCTTTTCCATTACTTACCCTAGGACTTTTAATCTCGGGACGAGATTCTTTTATGGGGGGAAGGATGTAACACCCCTGGTGTTACTGTAACTAAAACTTGAGCATGGCATCATAAGCATTAGCATTGCATATGTTTGACACACCTAGAGTGCATTCACTAGGCAAAAATTTCAAACGAGTTGTATTGTTTTAATGTTTTGCAAATAGGACCCTCGATAGGAAGCTTTACCCTAAATAGGGATTAAAGGGGTAAAACCTAACTCAAATTGAGAAAACCTAAATACTTTAGGGAAATAGTTATAAAATATCCCCAAAGATAAAGTTAAATCACATTTATACCCCTGGGATACCAGAAACCCTAATTGGAACCCTGGAACTAAACCCTAGGGGCCTATGTGCAAAATTAGCCCACTTTTGGGTTAAAGTGCAAAAATCAAGTTAAATAAGTATATTAGGTCATTTGGGTCAATTATATGTGAATTTGCAATCCAAAACTTGAGATTTGGACTTAAGTGCAAAAGAGCCATACTTAACCCTTTTTGGTTAAGTCTGCATTTCAGTGTGATTGCTTCAACTTGAAGCCCTTGTAACTTTCAAATTATGGGGTTTGTGCCCTAGATCACCACATCAAAATTATAGCCCAATTATAGGACAACAAGTTTGCTTAAGAGTGCAAGCCATGTTCTTGTGAAAAATTGGGAGATAATTGAGCCTGAAGTTGGACTGTCAGACTGCTTGATGTCTGAAATTCAGATTAACAGTGGGATGACATGAACTTAGGGCTTGTTTTAAGCAAGATCCAGTGACTTTTTGTGGGAGCACATTGTAGCGAAGTTATAGATGGATTGTAGTTCTACAACTTTGCTGCAGATCATTGGGTATGTTGCCATGAAAATTTGTGAGCAAATCGAGCCTAAACTATGGCTGTCAGGTGGACTGAATACTGCAGCCCATGGTACAGTGACCGTTGAGGATCAGATCGCCAGCCCCAGAAAAGATCTCACCGCCGGTGGCTTTCCGCCGTGATTCACGTCGCCGGCGTCATGATTCTCGCTCGGGTAAGTGGATAACGTCGCGAGGTTAAAAGATCGTCACCGCCCGTGACCTAGAAGCCACTCCGGCTAGCCGCAGTTCATCTCCCCTGGCTCACCGCCCGCGGGTAAAGTGCTCACCGCCGCCGTGCCCTCGCCGTTCGCCACCGCGTGTCCCAACCACGCCATCGCATTGCCGCGACCTCCTCTGAACTCCCCGTAGACCACCGGAGTTACTGCCACGGCGATAAACACGTGTTCACCGCACTGCCGTTCTTCCTCACTTCCGACCGCCGCGCGTCCTCCCCAAAATTCACGGTCACCGCCGTTGTGCGCTATAAATTGAACCCGTGACCAGCTCCGTAGGGTCATCAGCTAACCAGCCACCGCCAATTAGCCACAGTCGTTCGCCAGAGCTCGGGAATTTCGCGTTCGCCCCAAATCCGATTTGCGCCACCGCAAGAACACCCTCACCGTGGTCAGCTCGATTCAGGTGAGCTCAAGTCCCTCTGCCGCTTGTTCTAGCCTCCTTAGGTACCCCGCAAACCCCTCAAACCCTTTAATTGAACTAGACCGCCACCCATCACCGGGAACATGGCTGTCTTGCCGCGATGCTCACGGCCACCGTGGCCAGAGCTCCGTAGTTGATCATTAGCCAAATTAATTTGGGGAAAACACTGGATAGGACTTGAATTCGGTTTCTACCGAAGTAGGGCATCAATCCTTAGGTAAATCAGCCGGTCCAGGACCTCGCCGGAGCGTCCCTGCGCCCACCGCCGTCGTGGACCTCTCCCTGTGAAGACTTAGAAGTTGGAGGACTCTTCAGCAAAGTGTCAGTGACTGTGTTAAATAGTGAAAGGGCTCGTTCGCTGTTAGACAAAAACGCGAGGGCCTCTGTGCAAGTCTGCCAGCGCGGGCGCGGGCGCGCGCATTTCTTCTGGTAGTGGGCCGACCTGGACTGGATTCAGTCCAATACTATTCATCTGTTTTTCTTTTTCTTTTATCTCCAGAGCCAAAACAATTATAGAAAACAGTAGAAAAATCCTAAAATTGTGAAACCAATTTTCCTAGGCTTGTTATTTTCCCTAGAATTTAATAAAAATAGTTTTGTGATTTTTATTGGAAATAAGAAATTTTAAGGCATTTAAAGTAGTTAAAAGTATTAGTTATGGATTTTTAGAAAATAATTGGTAAGTCCAAAAATGCCCAAACTTTTTATGGGAACTTAAAACAATATTTAGAAGCCTTGGGTAGAGTTTGAATTGATTTGGACCTTGTTTGATCACCAAACCCCAAAACACCCCCCCTGCCCTGTGAACTCCTTTACCGACTCCGGAAACCCTAAGTTCTCGGAGTTCCGTGAAGGAAAGTTGTATTCAAGACATAGATAATAAGTTTATATTATCTTTGCATCCTCATGAGCATCCCATGGCATCCATTCTTATACCTATGTATGGTTATGATTAGAACGTGAAGAAGAAATAGAAGTCACCGAGGAAAGGACACCACCACCTTCGGATTCTCAAGCAGGCAACTGCTTCTACTTCGATATTTGTGGATCCGAACCCGACTCACCTGTGAACGAAGGCAAGCCCCGGTGCATTTGCCACCTCCCTTGATGTTTTTAAAATCTTTCTCACTTGATTGCTGCATTAGGTGATAGGAAACCTTCCTTGATCTTGATTACCCTCCTTGAAATCCTGTTTTTACAAAAAGGTTTTTCTATGCTTAGCATTGCTTTAGAAAAACAAAAGGATTTGTTTTACAAAAGATGTTTGGCAAAGTGGGAGGGTTGTTTTCGAAAATAAAACTTGATGGTGAATCCATCATGGCCATGATGGATTCAACATCGGAAAAGATGTACCTCTGCCAGGTACCAAGTTTTTGGGTTAAAAGATTAAGCTGAGACCGGGCGGGTGACTTGCACGAGAAGGGAGTCTCGGTGTAGTGTCTCCGTCTGAGTCGATTAAGGACCTTGTCGATGTAGGCTTGATGATCGAGGACCCTTTAACTGGTCACATGCCTCGTCATGGGTAAGCCTTGCCTCGGGCAGACTAAGGCCAGAATAAGATAACACGAAATGGGCGTGGAGCGGTGGCGAGAGTAGCGTGTACCCTCCGTGGCAAGAGGCTGGACGGTGGTGTATCTGTGCTCTCGGTTTGCGTGAACCTGATCTGGTCTTAAGAACCCCGGTGGCGGGTTGACATATGCAAGGGTTAAGTGCTACATATGTCGTGTGATTGGAGATCCTCAGCTGAGTATAATTGATTCGGATCGCCGTACCTTCGCGGTTATGAAGACTTGGTCACTGCCCTACACGTAGCATTCCACTAAAGATGATGGGTTTTTGTTAAGAAATTGGCTAGTGCAGGACCAGTGATTGAACTAGGGTAGAAAGAACTCTAGTTACAGGTAACTCTACTTAACCTGACAAATAAAATTGGATTTTTAAGGATCCACTTTAGTAAGCATTTCTGCAAAACAGAGTCTTTGATTATTGAAAAGCCTTACCTTGACTCCCATATAACCAGCATACCCTTGAGAGTCTTTTCTTTAGTCGGGTAAGACTTGCTGAGTAATTCCATACTCATGGTTTATCCCTTCGTTGTTTTTAGGTGAGGAAGTAGCAGATTTCTGCTGCTTCTGTGCCAAGGTGGTTCCCAAAGAAGAAAAACAAGACTGAAGTACGGGAGGACTTGGTCCTCCGCATAGAAATCTTTTGCTTAGCACTTATCGGGAGGAGTCTGTGCCTCCCTTGGTTTGTATAATAGTACTACTCAGCACTCGCCTTTTTAGTTCTGGTCTGTAATAAAACAACTTGAGCTTGTTTTTTTTAAATAAATGTAAGTTATGTAATCGCTTCCACATTTCTTTATCTCCGATGTTCTGTAATGTCTGCAAGACGGGTGAAACGTTCCTGGTGAGGTAAGGAAAGATACCGAACTTGTCAAGTGACTTAGGAACATCTACAGGGTGTCTGATGTCTGTTAGACAAGGACAACTATAGGTGGGCCTAATTACTTGGGAGGTTCCGTCACAGCAGTGTTGCGTCAACAGGCAGAGTACCATCAATCAGTCTTGAGGGAACAATTGGAGTACCAGAGGCAACAATCTGAATACCAGAGACAACAAGCTGAGTACCAGAAGAAGAGGGACGAGTATTATGCAAGCCTCCAGGCCCAAAATCAAGCTCTTCTCTCGGTAAGTTGAAGTAACATTTTGTATCTTATTTTGCAAAACACATGATGTGTATCTTATTTGCTCAACAATGACTTGTATATAATTTGTAGCAACTAGCCCAACAAGCGGGCGTCCCGATGCCGACATATGGGATGCCGCCTCCGGACTTTGCACTGCCAATGCCAATGTTGGCGCCTCCACCTCCACCTCCGTCACAATTCCCTATGGTATGTACACATATGCGTGTGTGACATGTTCATAGATGTCTTATGTGTTTAAATGAACAACTGAATGGTTACTATTTCATGTGCTTGTGTTATAGGGATTTCAGACACCACCCGCTTCAGTTGCCGCACCTGGAGATGGGTCTGGTCAAGACGACACAACACATTCGTGGGTGAACAACCTTTTCAACACGCAGAGTCCAGCCGGAGGAGGTGGCTACTCGAACCATCCAGGCGATGGATATGATTGATGTGTCGTGATGTTAATTTGTGAAACACTTTGCAACACTTGTTTGTGAGACACAATGTCAGTTTGCAACAACCGTCGGACCTATATGTTGATGTTAAATTTGTGAATGTTAATATTTATGTGAGAATATTTGTGATTGTGAATACTTATTTGAATGTGTATATTTGTGATTGTGAATGTGTATATGTGCATGAAATCTGTTTTTGTTTTGTAAATGTCAGATTTTTTAAAAAAATAGAATTTTGTGTAAATTCTGTAATTTATTATGTCCGACGGCCTAGTGGTAGCCGTCGGACATAAGACCTGGTTATGTCCGACGGTTTTATATACCGTCGAACATAAGTCCTGGTTATGTCCGACGGCCTAGCGCCGGACCGTCGGACATAAGCCTGTGGGCCCCACAGGCTGACCGGTAAA
The DNA here is from genome assembly GCA_029449295.1 of Zea luxurians. Lineage (NCBI taxonomy): Eukaryota > Viridiplantae > Streptophyta > Magnoliopsida > Poales > Poaceae > Zea > Zea luxurians. The sequence continues at coordinate 956,661 of JAOPSE010000101.1, read as the reverse complement.
ACGGTTGGTGTTTATTATTTCCGACGGGCAGAGGCGGCCGTCGGAGATAGCTTATGTCCGACGGCGGCCGTTGGACATTAGGCTATTTCCGACGCCTTATCTCCGACGGCTTAAAACCGTCGGAGATAGGTTAATGCCGTCGGACATTATCTATTTCCGACGGTTTGAACCTTATGTCCGACGGTGTTGGCCGTCGGACGTTGTTCCGTTTATTGTAGTGTATATATACTTGGTTGAAATTAAAAATGTTTGATTTCTTGAGAGGTGAGAAGAACACTAAGAGGGGAGTACGTGTCATCTAAAGCGCCAAGAGAAAGTGAGATTGGTGTGTATACAAATATGCCACACAATATATTCGTAGCAGTATACATCGTTAAGAGTAGCCGCATAAAACAGTACAGATTATACAGTTACACGAACGAGGACACAAATTAGCACATTTACAACACAATACATTCATTTATATATATGCACATATACATACTCGCATTCACATCCGTTGGTAACCATCAGGACGGCGACGGTCACCGATCGACTACATACATTTCCCAAGAGCCGTACGTCCAGCCCCGGACTCCTGCACGGGGGCCGCCAACCTGGTGCCTCCAGCAGGTTCTTATTGTAATCTTGTATAGCAACACACATTGTACTACAGATCACATACAAATCATTAATAACAAAGCATGAAATGCAGATGCAGGCTTTATGCGACGACCGGCAGTGTCTTGTTGAAGCAACCGTTGGCGGTGGTGCAGTTGACGAAGCAGGTGGCCGGGTTGGCGCTGAGCACACACGTGATCCCGCAGATTATGAGGCAGTTCTGGCACGCGGGCGGGCAGAACTCGCCAACGCCGCCGTGCTGTTCAGCAAGAAGGCTCAGCTCGAGCTCCAGGAACTCCCGCAGCAGGAGCGCGCCGGCCGCGGCCTGGTCCTCGTCACCGGGGGATGCTGACGACGCAACGCAGCGCGCCAGGTCTGAGCCGACAAACAGGAGCAGCACGCACACAGCGGCAATCTTCAGAGCAGCCATTGCGAGTCGATCGTGACTCTGATATGTCGTTTCCTTGTTATATATTGAGAATTGAGATTGAGATCGTCGGATTGATCGACGACGGTACGTATACAAGATAGAGATGCGAAATATAGTAGTGTGAGACAGTGCTATTTATAAGGGTGCAACTGCAATTAATTTATCTACTATCAGTCACGTAGCTAGGTAACTGAAGATTGCTGGGCTCTTAAAAAGATCCGAGCTCAGGGTTAATGAAATGGCGGGATGCTGATTTCGTGCAAGCAGGCGACGATAAACTTATGTTCAGTCCTGTAAGTAATATGCAGCTAGTATATCAGATCCGATGATGCAATGCACGAATGCTTCGTTCCACCAAACTCCAACGAAATCCAGCTAGTAGCGTACATAGTAAATTAATGAAACAGCGCCGCCCTACGTCGCCGTGCATGATCAAGCTAAAGGAAATAAGGTAATATCGCTATCAAATGACGCCGTGTTATCATGCCATGTGTGGCCCGGGCCCTACATATGGCCTAAATGGACCGATATACAGTTGTTATTAGCTAGTGTATGTGGTGGAGGAGGAGAGGGATGAGAGCGCTCGTATCCGGTCGTTTTGGTGGAGCGAGAGCATTCAAATATTTGCTATTTATAGACTTCAGGAGCCACTCTCCTCTCCTCCATGATAACCAAACATAAAAAAAATAAGAATGAAGCCGTTCTATTTCCCTCCGCTCCTCAACCAAACACACTCTTATTTACGTTTTCTTTTGTACAAGGTTGTGTGCCATCCACCTAGGTACGTAGAGGGCGGAGAAATATATAACGTTCATCACTGGTAGTCTAGTCTAGTACACTATCGTCGGAGTTTGGTGAAACTAACCATCGATAACTGACCCTGCATTGCTTCCTGGACTGAATCTTAATTCATCGCCGCCTTGCACGAAATCAGCAGCCCATTTAACTAAACTGACCTTGGATTATTTTTTTTACATGTCATCTCCCCTTCTTTCGCGCTCCATATTCCCTCCTAATTAGTATCGCCTCCTGAGGTCTCATACTCTGATTATCAGTGTTTGAACACACAACGTACATGTGGTATTCATTGGATATATATTGTTAGAAAATAAGCATTTTCAGTTTTAATTTAATCCAGAAAATCACAGTGATGTATGTGACGGCATGTATGTGCATATGTGTAACACTACTCATATAAGCAGTAAACAACAGTAAAATATGCATAAATACTAAGAACAGAGTATACCCCGGGGAGGGACCGATGCTCAAGGCATCAGTGGCTCTATTCACAAGAAAAATCTCGTGTGTATGTTCGATGTAATCGTACGCAGTCAATGCAGACAGATGTACGCAGTGCAGTCCCTCGAACGACGCCGGCAACGAGGAACTTGATCAGCGTTGGTCGGGCGGACGGAGCGAGCAGTCACGAGTATGCTCCCCAAAAACCTGATCGCCCGCACACCCGTGCAAGTGTAGCTCTGCGGACGGCGATTTCGGAGGCCTGCTCTCCCACACTCTCTGTGCTCGCAGAAGGTGGGACTGGAATGGCTGTGTACAACGCGTCTAAGACTGTTCACTGTGTTGTCGTAACCAGAAGCAGCCTCACCTCCTCCGTATATATATATACACATGTATAGAGGGAGGCCAACGGATAGTAACGGTCGCCATCAGAGCTACCGTTAAAGCCAGCCAGAAACTGACACCATCAGTGACGTCCGTTACTAGCTGACGGTCATTACAACCCGTCCGTTACTAGCCATAACACAGGAAACAACCATTAACGAATGACGATAATGGATGATCATCACTCCACGCGAAATGCGCAACTATTAGAAAGGAATATTCGGACCAAGGTCCGATCAACCACGGCCACGGCCCGGCCTAGCGGCGGCGCGCGCGCGTGTTGCAGCCTTTCATCCTTTTCCCAGCTTCTCAATAGATGCACCAATGGTCCACCTATTTAAGTTGATTGAATTGTCCCTTAAACTTTCGGTATGGTACTAAAGTACTAGTACACCGTAGCATTAAAGTGGGCCTTTAACATTGACTATTATTGAATATTAATTTGGGCCAGACCCACATTAATTCAACGATCCCCACCAAATGCTAAGTCACACTAAAATGCTCTCATCATCTCAAACGTTTGATATACTGGTATTTCGATGGAGAATGTTAAGTTGAACATCCACCTAGAATATAGAATACACTTGACCACAACTGCACAATGGACTAGGCCTTGAATTGGCAGTTTTGTGTGGAATAAGTTTCATCTAAACTCTTTACCAGTACTAGATTGCCGAGCGCATCCCCTCTGATTGGAGCATATAAGTCAAACTCCATAGCCTTTCATGGGTATCTAGAGACCACCCAGATCTCATAAACTGTGACTAGCAGTTAACACATATAGGTATTGTCGGATAGGGAATTCTCCGGCCGGGTGTCGGAATGCACCCGCCCTAAATCCTAAGACGAGGAAGGGGCTTAAGCGTTTTGCCTGTCTTGCTAAACGATCACCGAGCACATGAACACGCGGGGATTTAGAGTGGTTCGGGCTGCCAGAGCGTAATACCCTAATCCACTGTGTGTTGGATTGCTGTGGAAGCTTGAGAGCTGAGAGTCTGAGTGACCTCTCTTGAGCCTGTGTTGTAACGTTGCATGCCTCCCCTTTTATAGCTAAGGGGGGCATGTACAAGGGTACTGAGCCACGATATGTGGGCCCAGGAACATAATGGATGTAGTACTTGGAGCTACTAATGTTTGCTGCTGGAGCAATCTTCTTGCGCCCTGACATCCGAGATCTGCGTAGCATCGGCGTGCCGGAGAAGCTTCTCGTATAAGGGATGATGAGCACAGTGCGCCGCGCAGCACGGGCGCACTGTTTGACAATGGACTGGACAAGTGCGCCGTCTGCAGGATGGCTCTGACGCCGCCTGCCAGCAGAGTGGACAGGACACATTAAAGCTGAGGGGGCACGTCGCCTGTCAGCAGGGTGGACAGGCAGCGCGCCCTCTCCACAATAAATGCAGAGACCACGGGGCCTAGAGGCCTTACGTCAGGCTTCGCCCGCTAGCTTATGTCACGGGCAACAAGCCACGTGGCATCATCGGGTCTCCGCCTGGGCGGGGAGCGCAAGCGCACATGATAAGGCCTGGACACGTGTCAGCACCAGACCCTTGCTTACGCCAGGGTATCCCCTGTCCTAGGACCTCGCTGTGGCCCGGATCCTACTCGGAGGGATTCTGGACCCCATCCAAGGGGTCCGACATGCTTACTTGGGAGTCCCGGACCGTAATCGGGGGTCCAGGTTGTGCTTACAGGGGTCTGGTGTTTCCTCGTGGAGGTCCGGCCCAACTGATACATCCTGGGATGCACCATCTTTTCTCACCACGTGGTGCCCCTTGAGCCGTTCACGTGGTGGGGTCGGATGCTGTTCACCGTGCGGCTAGAGATCGCCGTACGTGCACCGTGTCGTCATACTGTAGTAAGGGGTACCCCTGATTTAGGGTACCAACAGTGGCCCCCGAGCCCGCCTCAGGGGAGGATACGAGCCTGCAGGTGGGGCCAAAGTTTGATTGGCGATTGACTCGCTGTTTCTGTGCGCACGTTGGTGTAATTACTGCTGGTCCGCCCTTGGCCACACCGACTGCCACGCATGTCCCCGCGGCTGACTGACCCGTGACCTCCGCACTTAATAGTTTTGGGCCATGCGCGGGGTGCATCGAGTCGCTGCATTGGTTTTGAAAATTTAACTTCTTCGTCTTCTGCGGCGGCCCCGAGGAGGCGCGGTACTAGCGCGAGCGGCGGTGCGACTTTTCTGTACTCAGGAACCGGCGCCCAAGAAGGATGACTCGTGGGCCCGGGCCCCCGTGTCAGAGACTGGGCTGTTGGTTTCGGCGAAGAGGCGCACTACCGCAGGCGGTGGCGTGCTCTTCTCGCGTTGATTCGCCTTCTCCGTACACAGGAACCGACGCGCCAGGTGCATGACATGTGGGCCTAGGCCCCCATGCCAGAGGTTGGACCGCTGGTTGCGGCGAGGATGATGGGGCGCACTACCGCGGGGCGGTAGCACGCTCCTTATACGGCGGTTCGCCTTCTTGACCGCTGGTCGTAGCGAAGACGAAGGGGGCGCATTACCGCGGGGCGGTAGGACGCTCCTTGTGCGGCGGTTCGCCTTCTTCGCACTCGAAGGCCAGCGCGCCAGCTGTATGACTTGTGAGACCGGGCCCCCGTGTCATGGGATGGATACCCCGGTGTGCATCGGGGGAGGCTTCTCGCGGCGGGAGCAAGGGAGTCTGCCTTTAAAGTGGGGTTCATCCATCGAGTAGCAGCCATGCCTTGCTTCTTTCCCACTCGTGGCGTCTTTTCGCCTCCGAGCTCTTTGCGCCCCTTTGCCTTCAAGGTCTCTGCTTTGTGTTGCCGTAGTTTGCCATGGCCCTGTGACTTCATCCCGTGCATGCCCAGACTGAGTGAGTGCTCGAAATGATATTCCGCCTGCTTGGATGGAATGCGCCGGCGCTCGGCGGAAGGATTTGCGCCGGTGTCATCCACCCTGGTGAACTTGCCGCTAGAGAGTTCATGCTTTTTGTCCTCCCTAGTGGGTCGGTGTTACCGGTCTTGTCTTTCCTCTACTGGAGGTGCGCGGCCTTGCGGGGGGGCGCTCTTCCACCGGTGCTTGGCGTCAAGGATGTTCATCAGCCTCGCAGTGGTGGAGAGCGAGCTGGGCCACGTCTTTGCCTCCCACATGGGCTGGTGGCCCGCCTCTTCCTCTAGCATTCGGAGGAAAAGGATGATCACCAGCCTTGTGAAGGAGGCGAACTTTGGCTACACGGTCCCGGCCAGACCGCAAGCACCACCTTCTGCCGTGCTCCCAGCTCCATGGCTTGGATGGTCTTGTCCTCACCCCCATAGGGGGACGGAGGCGAGGACCTCTTCGCCATGGCACGCACATTGAGGTGGTCTCCACCGCTAGGGAGGCTGCCTGGCGCAGAGGTGGTCGCCGTCGCTGGTGAGGCTGCCTGGTGCAGAGGTGGTTGCCTCTGCTGGCGAGCCGCTCGGAGCTGAGGTAGTCATCGCCGCTGGCGAGCCGTTGGTGCAGAGGTGGTCGCCTCCTGCTGGTGAGCCGTCTGGAGCTAGCTTCCAACGCGACCCTACTGGTGTGGAGGTAGTTCATACCTGTAGAGTAGAGACGGAGCTAGGACTCCGCTTGAAGGAGGATGTAATACTTTTGCTTTTTGTAAGGTACTTTTGAGTACTATTTATCAGGCAGTATCAGCACTTATCTATGTACCACTTGTCCCTGTTGTGTGTGGTGTAACCGATTCCTCCTTGGTACCTAGCCCCCGTGGGATGTAGGCTCGATTTGTCGAGGCTGCAGACCAGCATACCTAAGAAAGAGTTGGTAATGGTCCCCTGGAGGTAGCCTCGACTGGGACCTAGGCCTGCACACAGCTTTGGCTAGGGAGCATTAGTACTACACCCATAGGACCAGCCATCTGACACTAGCCATCCTTTGATACATGCTCGAGACCTGCAAGTTCTAGTCTGGGAGGCCAAGTTGTGCGCCCGGACCCCCTGGATGGTGGTTCTAGGTACTAGGACACCCGTCGCAGAGTGGTGGAGCGTGCAGGCCCACGGTACGGAACTAGGTTGAGCGGCTACACGGGCTCTGGACCACCCCAGGAGACAAGTGTCCATTCTCTAGTTCTGGACCCCAGGTTGCCGGACCCACAGGACTTATAGCTCCAAATACTAGGGTACCCGTCATGGAGCGGTGGAGTGTGCAGGCTTTCGGGTACGAGACCAGGCTAAGCGGCCAAACAGGCTCCGGACCACCCCATGGAACGGGCTCCCGTTCTTTAGAACTGGCCCCCAGGCTGTCGGGCCCTCCTGCTTTCGCAGAGAGGTCCTAAACTGCAAGCCTGGCTGTTCAATTCAGATGTCATTATGTCTGATGGAAAGGGAACTGTCTGGGTGGGTTAGATAAAATAACATCTGGAAAACTGCAAGGTAAGACCATGGAGCAGTAGGATAAAACTATCATAGAGGCACATCTGAGGGGGTAAATCTTTTCTTTATAACTTGTCTTGCATGGGTGCAGACAACAGGCCGGGCTTATGAGGGCGGACCTCACCGGGTTAGCGTACACGTATGCATTACCTAGTTACAAAAGGGAGAAAAATTCAACCCCTCAGACTTGCTCCTATGGATAGAACTTACAAAGATGCTCCAGTGGTCAGGAAGAGGTACTCCTTCAGTCGTAGCAAGATAGTCACCCCCGGGTCGGCGTATTCCCGTCACCTTGAAGGGTCCTTCCCAGCTGGGGGAGAGTTGAGGAGCCCTTCTTGGTTTGGTACTTGCCGTAGGACTAGGTCCTGACCCTGGGTTCCCATCTGTGTTTGATGAGGGAGTCCTCGTCCTCGTGGTGTAGCCATTTCTGCATGGACTTGTCAGAAGCCTGGACCCGTGGGGAGTCCAGAAGGGTTTCCGAGGGAAGGCAGGCTTCGGCCCCGTAGACCGGGGAGTACGAGGTCCCCTCGGGGGTCCATCTAGTTGTCGCCACCAGAGTAGGAGTCTCCGGCGAAGACATCTTTTAGGTCCCCCTCGGGTGACTGATACCCGAGGTCCCGTTCAACCGCGGCCACCTCGCCGTCGTCGACCTTTTCTTTGCCATGTTGGCGACGAGGTGGGGAGCCATCCTTGGAAGACTGCTCGCGCCGCTCGCTGACACGTTTCGCGAGGTCGATGATCTCGCGACACTCTACGACGCTGTGGCGACCGTTGGGGTGCACATGGCATGAGCCGCTGTTACCCCTCTGTGGCCGTGGGCATTTGTTGCGGTCGCCCCGGCCCCCGGTCGTGGCTGCAACGACTAGAGCGGTGGATCGCGGCTTCTGGTGGTCACGATCCTTCTTCTTTTTCTTCTTACTGTCCCGGGGGACAGCACCCGAGCCACCCGATTGGGCAGCCCCAGTTTGTGGGGCTGAGTGCCATGCACGGCCCTCGGCAGCTCTGGCGCATTTGTCGGCTAGAGCGAAGAGTGTGGGGACAGTCTCCACGTCATGCGTGGCCAACTTTTTCAACATTTTCTCATCACGTACCCCCTGGCAGAAGGCCGTGATGATGGAAGCATCGGAAATGCAAGGTATAGTACCTCGCACCTTGGTGATGCGGGAGATGAACGTCCGGAGAGTCTCCTTGGGCTCCTGCCTTACTGCGCGGAGGTGGGCCTCCACACCATGCTGCTGGTAAGCGCTGGCAAAGTTCGCAACGAACCGCGCGCAGAGCTCTTCCCAGGAGTAGATTGACCCTAGGCGAGGTTCATGAGCCAAGTCTGAGCAGGTTCGGACAAGGCGACATGAAAATTTGTCGCCATCACAGCGGTGTTTCCACCTGCTGCTGTGATTGCGCTGACGTACACCTGCAGGAATTCTGACGGGTTTGACGTACCGTCGTACTTCTCCAGCAGGTGCAGACGAAACTTGGACAACCATGACACCGTGTGGAGATGATCCGCGAGAGCGGCGCAGCCTACGCCGGCCAAGGGGACACCTGCTTGGGGCCGGGTGCCCATTGGGGCCTGCGGTGCTACCGCAGCGAAGTCTTGATCGAGGTTGTGACCCTCGATGTTTTGGAGGCGCTCGCGCGCCCTCTCTAAAGAGACCCGGGTGTCCTCTCCCGCACGCCAGCGGTTGAGTTCTACCCGAAGGTCATTGGTCTGTGTGCCCCTCACTGAGGGTGAGCGCACAGATGCCGACGCCTCATGTTGGCACCGAGATGACCGTGGCCTCGACTTGGTCGAGGTAGAATGTGACATGCCGAGCAGCCGGTCAACATCGTCCCGCCACTGCTTCATGGCCCCTGGTGAGGCCATGGAGCTTGGAGGGTGACGCAGCAACTCCCTGGCTGCTCACAATGCTCCCGGAGCCGCTCTCGATGGAGTCCGGGATGTCTGCGCAGTCGTATGCTTCCTTGCAGCATGCACAGCAGCAGTGCCCGGCACTGGGCGGTTGGGAACCTGTGGCATGGAGGAAACAACTTCTTCCTCCAACAGGAAATCCGTTGAAGTCTCGGCGCAGTGCTCAACGATTTGCACCATCATGCTGAGTGAGGAAACAAGCAAAAACCTATTGCCTAGCCCCCCTACCTGGCGCGCCAAATGTCGGAGAGGGAATTCTCCGGCCGGGTGGCGGAATGCACCCGCCCCAAATCCTAAGATGAGGAAGGGGCTTAAGCGTTTTTCCTGTCTTGCTAAACGATCATCGAGCACATGAATACGCGGGGATTTAGAGTGGTTCGGGCCACCAGAGCGTAATACCCTACTCCACTGTGTGTTGGATTGCTGTGGAAGCTTGAGAGCTGAGAGTCTGAGTGACCTCTCTTGAGCCTGTGTTGTAACGTTGCATGCCTCCCCTTTTATAGCTAAGGGGGGCATGTACAAGGGTACTGAGCCCCAACATGTGGGCCCAGGAACATAACGGATGTAGTACTTGGAGCTACTAATGTTTGCTGCTGGAGCAATCTTCTTGCGCCCTGACATCTGAGATCTGCGTAGCATCGACGTGCCGGGGAAGCTTCTCGTATAAGGGATGATGAGCACAGTGCGCCGCGCAGCACGGGCGCACTATTTGACAATGGACTGGACAGGTGCGCCGTCTGCAGGATGGCTCTGACGCCGCCTGCCAGCGGAGTGGACAGGACGCATTAAATGCTGAGGGGGCATATCGCCTGTCAGTAGGGTGGACAGGCAGAGCGCCCTCTCCGCAATAAATGCAGAGACCATGGGGCCTAGAGGCCTTACGTCAGGCTCCGCCCGCTAGCTTATGTGACGGGCAAAAAGCCACATGGCAGCATTGGGTCTCCGCCTGGGCGGGGAGCGCAAGCGCACATGATAAGGCCTGGACACGTGTCAGCACCAGACCCTTGCTTACGCCACGGTATCCCCTGTCCCAGGACCTCGCTGTGGCCTGGATCCTACTCGGAGGGATTCTGGACCCCATCCAAGGGGTCCGGCATGCTTACTTGGGAGTCCCGAACCGTAATCGGGGGTCCGGGTTGTGCGTACAGGGGTCCGGTGTTTCCTCGCGGAGGTCCGGCCCAACTGATACATCCTAGGATGCACCATCTTTTCTCACCACGTGGTGCCCCTTGAGCCGTTCACGTGGTGGGGTTGGGTGCTGTTCACCATGCGGCTAGAGATCGTCGTACGAGCACCGTGTCTTCATACTGTAGTAAGGGGTACCCCTGATTCAGGGTACCGACAGGTATGTTCATCTGAAGATGTTATGTAGGACAACATTTTTGCTTCACAAAGCCACTTGGAACATATTAAGGTGTAAACACCAACTAACTACCTTACAGCAGTAAGGAAAGATGTGCATATGAAATGAACCTTATTAAGGGACTTTCCTCTCGGTCTACCACTAGCTTGTTTCACCATTCTAATTCACGGGATCTCCGATCACATAGAATAGGTTACCACTATGATAAACTTTAGGTGGGTCTCAGGTCCATCTCACTCGATGCACTATCTATCACACTACATGATAGCCCCTTAGTAAATTGATCTGCCAGATTTTTAGACGTTTGGACATAGTCCAACGCTATTACTCCGCAATTTCTCAATTTTTTGACAGATTTCAAACGCCTCTTTATGTGCCTTATCGACTTCATATTATGTTTAGAACTATTATCTTGATTATCATAGTCTGATTATCACAGTTCATAGAAATAGCTGGCACATGTTTTTCAACCACCGGTAAATCCATAACGAGTTCACAAAGCCACTCAGCCTCAACTGAAGCGATATCTAATGTTGTGAGATCTGCTTCCATAGTCGACCTCGTTAAGATGGTCTGCTTGCAATACTTCCATGAAACAGCGCCACCTCCAAGTGAAAACATATATCCACTTGTGGCATATATCTCATCAGCATCAGATATCCAATTTGCATCACAATAACCCTCCAGTACTGTTGGGTACCCGGTATAATGGATGCCTAAACTCATAGTACCTTTTAGATAGCGTAGAACTCTCTCAAGAGCATGCAGTGATCATCTCCCGGATTTGAAACAAACTGGCTAAGTTTTCTCACAGCAAATGAGATGTTAGGCCTCGTAGCACTAGCTAAGTACATGAGTGAACCAATTATTTGGGAATATCTCAATTGATCCCTAGATATCCTTCGATTTTTCTTCAAAAGCATACTAGGATCATAAGGTGTTGGAGCAGGTTCACATTCGCTATAACCAAAGCGACTCAAAACCTTTTCCACATAATGGGATTGCACAAGTGTGATCCCACCATTGCCTTCTCTCAGTAGCTTAATGTTAAGAATAACATCAGCTTCTCCCAAATCTTTCATTTCAAAATTATTAGACAGAAAGTCTTTTGTCTCTTTAATCACATCAAGACTCATCCCAAAGATTAGAATGTCATCAACATATAGGCATAAAATTACTCCCTCGCCCCCACCATACCGATAATATTCACATTTGTCTGCTTCGTTCACAACAAAGCTGGCAGATGTCAAAGTTCTATCGAACTTTTCATGCCATTGCTTTGGTGCTTGTTTTAGGCCATATAAAGATTTCAATAATTTACACACCATGCCTTCTTGACCGTTTGCTTCAAACCCCGCTGGCTACTCCATGTACATTTCCTCATCTAGCTCTCCATTTAGAAATGTTGTCTTAACATCCATTTGATGGACAAGATTGCGAGAAGACCATGAGAGACTGCCAGAGAAAGTAGCACTCGAATTGTGGTCAATCGAGCCACAGATGAATAAGTATCAAAGAAATCCTCACCTTCTTTCTATGAATAGCCTTTAATTACTAGTCTCACCTTGTACCTTTCAATAGTACCATCAGGCCTAAGCTTTTTCTTGAACACCCATTTACTCCCAATGGGCTTACACCCATAAGGACGCTCAACGACCTCCCAAGTTGCATTAGACATAATAGAATCCATCTCACTCCTTATTGCTTCCTTCCAAAAGTCAATATCAGGAGAGGAATATGTATCTACAATGGTACTTGGTGTGTTATCCATAAGATATACAATGTAATCATCACCAAAGGACTTTGCAATCCTTGGTCTCTTATTCTTTCGACTTGATACATTGTCATCTTTCTCAGAATTATGTATATGGGATTCCTCAGTGTGTTCTACTGGGATAAAATGCTCATGGGGTATCGATGGTTGACGTATCATGTGTAGCTTTCATGGGAAATTCGTTCTAAAAACGTCACATCTCTGAAATCCATAATTGTACCAACTAGCATGTCCGGTACTCCAAAGTTTATAATTAAAAACCTATATCCAATGTTGTGGAAAACATACCCAAGGAAAACACAATCAACAGTTTTCGGTCCTAATTTGTGCTTCTTGTTAATTGGCACATTCACTTTAGCCAAACAACCCCAGGTGCGCAAATAGGAGATATTTAATTTTTTCTTTTCCCATTCCTTGAATGGTGTGATTTCTTTGTTCTTTGTGCGAATTTTATTTAGGACATGACACTCTGTCAAGATCGCCTCTCCCCACCATTTCTTAGATAGTCATGAAGTCTCTAACATGGCGTTAACCAAATTAGTTAGAATATGGTTCTTTCTCTCAGCAACCCCATTGGATTGTGGTGAGTATGGTGGTATCCTCTCATGAATAATACCATGCTCCACAAAAAATCAGAAAAATCACCTAAAAAATATTCTCCACCACGATCAGACCTTAACTATTTAATTTTTCCTCTCGAGTTGATTTTCAACTTCAACTTTGAAGGTCTTAAAATAATGCAAAGCTTCGTCTTTTGATTTTAAGAGATACACATAACAAAATCTAGTAGAATCATCAATAAAAGTAATAAAATATCGCTTGCCTCCTTTAATCAATATTTCGTTCATCTCGCATAAATCGGAATGTATTAAGTCTAGTGGTGCCAAGTTCCTCGCTCTCGCAGCCTTATGAGGCTTGTGAGGTTGCTTAGATTGCACACACACACCTGGCACTTAGAACCTTTAACTAAATCAAATTTTGGGATAATTTAAATTTTCTAACCGCGACACACAAACAAAATGATGTGACAAAGTCGTGAATGCCAAATATACGACTCGTTCGAAATCACATTGTTCACAGACTTATTACACACATCATGCAAAGATAAGCGGAACAAGCCTCCACTGTCATAGCCTTTTCCAACAAACATCCCATACTTTGACAGTATACATTTATTAGACTCGAACACAAGTTTATAGCCATCTCGACATATAAGTGAGCCACTAACAAGATTCTTTTTTGATGGAGGGGACATGCTGCACATTCTTCAATAGCACCGTCTTTCCTAAAGTAAACTTTAGAATGACTTTACCAACACCAAGAATACGTGCATGTGATTCGTTCCCCATCAGCAATGCTCCAGCCCCTTTGCCTTGATAAGAAGAAAACAAAGAAATATCAGCACACACATGAATGTTAGCACCAGTGTCAGCCCACTACTCTGGTGATTGACACACTGAAAGAACAGTAGATAAAAGATTACCATACCCCGATGTTCCTTATGCGGTATCGCTAACAACCATGTTTACTGATTTCTTCTCTTGAGCTGGTTTTCTCTTGCTTAAATTTGCGGTCTGGACAAGCGCTTGCCCAGTGTTCAGTACTCCCGCAAACAAAGCAACCAGCTCCTTTGTTCTTCTTTTTGAACGAGGCTGTCTGCCTAGGCTTCGTGGCATTTTGTTGCTTGTTCTTCTTTTTATTATTATGTGACGCATTGGAGTTTTTCTTTTGTACCATATTGGCACTAGAAGTCTCAACTCCTTTTCCACGAGTGTCTTTTGCTCTCGCCCTCTCCTCAACTTCAAGAGAACCAATAAGCTCAGCCACGCTAAACTCTTGTCTGTTACATTTTAGAGTGGTAGCAAAATCCGTCCAAGAAGGTGGCAGCTTAGCGATTATACCACCAGCCATGAACTTGTCATGCAAGACACATGGGAACTGTTTGAGTTCCTTAGCCAGTGCCTATATTTCATGATCCTGTTCAACTACATGATGATTTTCCAACATCTTGTAGTCAAACAGCTGCCCCATGATGTACAACTCGCTACCAGCATCAAAAACACCGAACTTCTTATCTAATGCATCCCATAACTCTTTTGTAGATGTGCATATTAGATAAGAATCAACATACTTGTTGGCAAGAGCGCCAATCACGACGCCTCAAAACAGGTTACCGGCAACGTCGAACATTCTCTTCTCTTCAGGAGTGAACTATTCGGGTTTCCCCTATGCGGTGTGATAGCAGTCCATTGCAATCAACCATAGTATCATCTTACTACGCCATCTTTTGTAAAACATACCATCAAAAGGTTACATGGTTTTAACGCAGCAACAAAACCACTAACAGAAAAATGCCTAATATCAGGTTTTTGGATTGTTAGAGAAATAGGCATTTTCAGTTTTAATTTAATCAAGAAAATCACAGTGATGTATGTGACGATGTGTATGTGCATATGTGTATCACTACTCACATAAGTAGTAAAAAATAGTAAAATATGCACAAATACTAAAAACAGAGTGTACCCTGTGAAGGGACCGATGCTCAAGGCATCAGTGGCTCCATTCACACGAGACATCTCGTGTGTATGTTCGATGTAGTCGTACACAGTCGATGCAGGCAGATGTACGTAGTGCAGTCCCTCGAACGGCGCTGGTGACGAGGAACTTGATCAGCGTTGGTCGGGCGGACGGAGCGAGCAGTCGCGAGTACGCTCCCCAAAAACCTGATCGCCTGCACACCCGTGCAAGTGTAGCTCTGTGGACGGTGATTTCAGAGGCCTAGTCTCCCACACTCTCTGTGCTCGCAGAAGGTGGGACGGGAATGGCTGTGTGCAACGCGTCTGAGACTGTTCATTGTGCTGTCGTAACCAGAAGCAGCCTCACCTCCTCTGTATATATATACACGCGCATAGGGAGGCCAACAGACAATAACGGTCGCCATCAGAGCTACCGTTACAACAAGCCAAAAACTGACGCCATCAGTGACGTCCATTACTAGCTGACAGTCATTATAACCCGTCTGTTACTAACACAGGAAACGACCATTAACGGACGACGGTAATGGACGATCATCACTCCGGGCAAAATACACAACCGTTAGGAAGGAATATTCGGACCAAGGTCCGATCAACCACGGCCACGACCCAGCCCCGCAGCGGCACGCGCGCGTGTGGTAGTCCTTCATCCTTTTCCCAGCTTCTCAATAGATGCACCAATGGTCCATATATTTAATTTGATTGAATTGTCCCTTGAATTTCCAGTATGGTACTAAAGTACTAGTACACCGTAGCATTAAAGTGAGCCTTTAGCATTGACTATTATTGAATATTAATTTGGGTCATGCCCACATTAATTCAACATAGATGACATTATTGAGTCATTGAGATCCAAGTCTTTCCCTAGTATATATAACAAAGGAGGGGTTAATAGTATGAGTACAAAGATACACAAGTTATCTAGTCTAGACTTTAGTAGAGCATAACATTAGATATAAAACTACAAATCATATACCCTTTTTTTGCAGGAAGCAAACCATATCATTTGTTATTACAAAACACAAGTTCCAAACACCAGCTTGTCTATTACTCCCTCTGCGGGTGTAAATAGATCAATGTAAAGGGACCTACTTGCATAGTGAAGTAACATAAGGTGGTGTGCTGGGGCCAAAGATGCATGACACACATTGAAAACAACATGGCATAAGGAGCTAGGTTTAGTGTCCCCTACCATGCCACCGCCACTAGAGCTCGATCCTATGTGCGTGAGGGTGACGAAAGCGCCATGGGTCGCAAGTGCTGTGCACAAGCACCGTCGGCAAGGTGATGACGACCAGGGAGGAAGTGAGCAGAAAGGTGTTACATCGTCTTATGCCCTGAGTTCGGCGGCGGTCGCGCCGTTGAGGATAAGCAGGACAGTCGAAGTATGTCGGTGGTAGAGGAGGAGGTGGCGGCTCTCGCCCATCTACCTGAATGGACTGACTATGTAGCGCTACACCGTGGTGGAGGAGCAGGACTGAGCAAAGGAGTGCGAGGAATAGGGCTAAGCAGAGTAGTGTGAGGTCTGTTGTGGCGTCTAAAGTAGTGTCTCCTCTCAAGCCAAGGGGTGTGTGCAAAGCATGAAGACAAGAGAAGAGGGGGAAGGTGCAG
Organism: Zea luxurians; assembly: GCA_029449295.1. Classification (NCBI taxonomy): domain Eukaryota; kingdom Viridiplantae; phylum Streptophyta; class Magnoliopsida; order Poales; family Poaceae; genus Zea; species Zea luxurians. Next base: position 940,434 of record JAOPSE010000101.1, on the reverse strand, counting down.
GTCTTCCTAGCCACACACAGGAAAAGGCTTTAGGAAGAAGAGATGAGTACAGAAGTGGTGGAAGCAAAGAGAAGGGAATAAGAGGATGTGAAGGCAATTACAAAGAGCGAGATGAGGAATATGATCCAGGAGCTCATGGGACTGGGGTTGATTAGTGCCAAAGTCAATACTGGTCCATCTAAATTGAAGTTGGAACTTGTGCCAAATTATGTAAAATTAGAGGGCAGTAAGAATTACTTGAGTTGGTCCAAAAGAGTGCGTGTGCTTCTAGGAGGCAATGCAGTGAATCATTATTTGAAAGAGACATTTGTTGAGCCGACTGATAAGCTCGGCACAGAGTGGAGAGTCTGGCATGCGGCGAACTCTGTGATAGTGGCATGGTTATTGTCATCCATGTCTCCCGCTATTAACAAGAGGGTGGAAGCCATGCGTGCTGTATCGCAGATATGGAAGACTATAAGTAACATATACTCTCGAAGGAGAAATGTGATGATGATGGAAATTTATAAAAAGTCAAATGAGGTAAAATAGACAGGGGGGTCAATGGAACAATATGCTAGTGAGCTTGAGTACTTGTGGGGACAACTAGATCACTACGCTCCTCTCCAAATGGCTTGTCCTTAGGATGCACAGATTGTTCATAAGTGGGTGGAGGACAGGAGAGTAAACCACTTCCTAAAGAATCTAGATCCTAAGTTTGAGAGCAGGAGAGGTGTCTTCTATCACCAGGAGAGTCTTCCTACCATGAATGAGGTTGTGTCAGCTATGATTAATGAAGAGAGCAGACTTCGAGTAATGAGTAGTGGTAATCATGTGAAGCTGGCCTATGATGTAATTGATGATAAAGAGTGCTATAATTGCGGGAAAAGGGGGCACTTGAGTTACAATTGTCCTAATCCTAGAGGAAGTGATGGCCAAAGGTGGATCTGGTGGAGGTCGAGGAGGTGCTCGGTGTAGCTATGGAGGAGGTCGTGGTAGTCGCAGTGGAGGTCAAGGTAGAGGTCGTGGGCACCAGGGTTAATGTAGCTACCACTAAAGAGAGTCCCTCTGTTACTCTAACTGGGGAACAAGTTAAGCAGTGGGAACAATGCCAGAAGGGTAAGTCTTCTGAGTGTCTCACTTCACCTGATGGGCAAGCCACCACCAACTAAAGTGTTCGAGAAAAAGTACTTGGACTTAATGGCCATGAGCTGGGTCACAAAAGCGAGTACACTTATATCTGTGTGTTCATGCAACGGCTCTTTGGAGTCTTTTAGTAGGTTAAAAAATCTTGAAACCCCTGGTGTGGGAGAATCCTCGATCGAAGCTTAGGTTTAACTCTAGACGTAGCGAATATAACATCTCATGCATCGCATCATCGCTAGCCCAATCATTGTTCTCCTCCTCTTCTACATTCGGGTTGGGTACTACCTCACCATGATGTTTCCACACCTTATATCCGGGTATAAATCCAAACTGACAAAGAAACTCTTTCCTTATTAAGAAATATATAGTTTTCGTGCTTCCTACAAGGGTATCTGATAGTGTCAGTTGATGACAAGGAGAACACACGTGTCCACTATTTTTTTTGTGTTGGCTACCCACTCATTAGAATGTCGTTCATTCCTACTCCAGCCATTATATATCCATTCACGATCTTCCGTCATGCCTGAGGCTGTTAAAGTGAACCATATCGTAAAAACATCATTCAACTTATTTAAGGGTATCGATCCTATATCTATAGGCAAGGATAAGTCTTAAACCCACCCAAGAGTGATCGATAGGGCGCAGATTTATGACAAGCCAGTAGGATCCAAAGGAAAATTTAGCAGCACAACCTCGTTGTTCTTCAGCTGCACGCCAAATATGGTGCAGTAGAGAACAACAAGGTTATGCCACAGAAATTTTCTTCGAATTCTACTGGCTTGTCATAAATCCACGTCCTGTCGGACACACCGAGATTGTCCATAATAGGGACAGTTCCAGACGGGTACGTCTCACGTGCGTTGAGCATGTGAGACGAACCTTTCTGAAACGGGCGACACATAGGTTACGCTACTAACACATAAAATAACACATGCTAATAAGATAGCAAATGACTAAAAAATACTATAACACACTTCTCAAACTAAATCATAATGCACACCAATAAGAAATTAATATTCCTCGAACCACTAAAAACAAAAACATGTGCTATTAATGAAATCAAAACAAACAAAAATACTTGCTAATTTGGAATTAAAGTTAAACATTATATTAATTAATAGAATGAAACTGACATTTCAACACATGATTAACTAAACATGTGATTAATTATATTTTCAAATGCATAAATATATAACTATTAAAAAGTAATGGAAAACGACCTAATCAAATAAATAATTACACATAAACATTGATTGCATAAACTATTACTCACTAATTTCGACAGCTAATAAAAAATGACCACCGAAAAAAAAATAAAAAATAAAAATATCACCTCTCATGCTAGGTCGCAGTGAGGAACAGGCGGGGCTGATCAGACTCAGGCGGTGAGGCAGCGGTTGGAGGCATCGGTGGGAGTTGCACGCGGCAATGGCGAAACAGCGGCAGCTTGGAGCGCCGCGGACCGCGCGCGTGCGACCGAACAGAAAGAGAAGGTGACGTGGATATTTTTTATCTTTTCATTTGCTGCGGCTAGGCAGTGGCAGCCAAAAATAACATTAATTTCGACGGTGGATAGTGGTCGCCAAAAATTAATGTAATTTCGGCAGACTATAAAAACACTGAAAGTAACCTTAATTTTGACGGCGGCCGCTGGGCCCCCGAAAATGACCACAGTTCCTGTTGTGGAACTAAGCATGCATTGCATCATCGGATCTTATGCTGCGTTACTTCCAAGACTGAACATATGTTCATCGTCGCCTGCTTGCACGAAATCAGCAATCCCGCCATTTCATTAACCTGAGCTTGGATCTTTTTAAGAGCCCAGCAAGCTTCAGTTACCTACGTGATGACTGATAGTAAATAAATTTATTGCAGTTGCCCCATCTATATAAATAGCACTGCCTCGCTACTACATCTCGCATCTCTATCTTATACGTACAGTCGATCGATCTGACGATATCAATCAATCACTGGGGAAGTAGGAACGATCAGAGTCACGATCGACTCGCGATGGCTGCTCTGAAGATTGCCGCTGTGTGCATGCTGCTCCTGTTTGTCGGCTCAGACCTGGCGCGCTGCGTTGCGTCGTCATCCCCCGGTGACGAGGATCAGGCCGCGGCCGGCGCGCTCCTGCGGGAGTTCCTGGAGCTCGAGCTGAGCCTTCTTGCTGAACAGCACGGCGGCGTTGGCGAGTTCTGCCCGCCCGCGTGCCAGAACTGCCTCATAATCTGCGGGATCACGTGTGTGCTCAACCCCAGTCCGGCCACCTGCTTCGTCAACTGCACCATCGCCAACGGTTGCTTCAGCAAGACGCTGCCGGTCGCATAAGCCTGCATCTGCATTGCATGCTTTGGGTCAGCCATGTGTGCTTATCTCGATCGCCAGATTGATTAATGGTACCGTGTGATTGTGTCTTATTAGTATGTGATCTGTACTGCGTCTTTAATTTGGTACAAGAACCTGCTGGAGGCACCAGGTTGGCGGCCCGTGCAAACGTCCGGACGGCTCTTGGGAAGTGTAGTCGGTGGCCGTGGTTATCAACGGATGTGAAGGCGAGTATATATCATATATAATTGTGCATGTAAATGAATGAAATGTCTTGTAAATGTGTTAATTAGTGTCCTCGTTCGTTTGTCGGCTCCTGTAAGTAAGCTGTTTTATGTGGATACTCTTAACAATGTAGTACTCCGTCAGCCCCAAAATATTAGTCGTTTTAGCTCTTTATTTTTATGTCTATATTCAAATAGATAAAGATAAACCGACATATATAAAACACATACATCAAATATTATATGATCATATTAATTAACTAAAACGAATTTTAATTTAAGACGGATGTACTACTCTGTTTTTAATCTTTTTAATAGTACAAGGACACCGAGAATGAGAGGACTAAACCTCTAGTGCGCAGGAAACACGCAATACCACTAAACGTGCACACGTGTGTATACTCTATACCTAGATTCAGGCTCCACTAGTAGAAAAAAAAATCTCAAAGCCTACAAAGTCATCTAATTTTTACAAGCGGATTCGGTTAACATGCGTCAATATTATTTTTACTGGCGGTTTTTTAAGAAAACCACATGTAGAAAACCGTGATTTCTACCTGAGGTTTTCTTAAGGAATCGCATGTACGAATCGATTTCTACAGGCGGTTCGTTAAGAAAACTGCCCGTACAAAACTGTGATTTCTACTTGCGGTTTTCTTGAGGAATCGCCTGTGCAGGCAGTTTTTTAAGAAACCGCCACTAAAAATCATTTTTACCCTTAATTTTTTAAGTTTTCGAAATGACCTCGTATGAAAAAATCATCAATATAAAAGTTGCAGATCTCTAAAAGTTATGAAATTTTGTAGTTAACAACATTTTTATTTAAAATTATTTCTGCTCTAAAAATGGCATCTAAATTTATAAGTTTTAAAATTCAAATTTTGCAAATGACCCCGGATGAAAAAAGTGTTAAAATAAAAGTTGTAGAACTTCAAAATTTATTTAACTTTGTAGTTGACAATTTTTTTTAAATTCGTTTACGGTCTCAAACAAACAATTTACACTCAGTTGGTTGTAATATATGAGCAACAAAACTATAGTCTAGATATAAAGGATGTCATAGGCGGAGTGGTAGATGAGGATACACATGAGTATAAGGTCTGGGATTCGATTCCCCACATAGCGTGTGAAAGTGCCACAACTTACGATGGAGATGGGCATGTAGGGTGGTCCATGCCTCTCCTAAATAAAATAAATTATTTTATTGTTTTTAAAACCCGTTTTATGTTTTCTAGAAATAATTTTCACCCTCATTTACATAATAATTTCTAGTGGCCCCTAAGTTCTGAAAAATGACACTATAAACAGGTTCACAATCGACACTATAGCGATAAAAATGATGATTTCTACTGGCTCCCTAACATTAGAGGTTCTGAAAAACGACAGTGTAAAGGATGGTCCATGCCTCTCCTAAATAAAATAAATTCTTTTGTTGTTTTTAAAACCCATTTTATGTTTTTTGGAAATAATTTTTACCCTCATTTACTCGCCTGTAAAAATAATAATTTCTAGTGGTCCCTAACAATAGCGGTTCTGAAAAATGACACTATAAACAGGTTCACAATCGACACTATAGCCGTAAAAATGATGATTTTTATCGACTCCTTAACGCTAGAGGTTCTGAAAAATAACAGTATAAATAAATTCACAACCGACACTATAGATCTTCTGTGTACTAGTGCTTCTGTGTACTAATGCTCATCCTTAGAGGCAACCGGAGATAAACTCCGAAATAAGGCACACTGAGTATCGAAGACGCCCGGCAACTCGCACATCAGCGAGCATACCAACTGAGCTATGGCTCAGTCCTCTATAGTACTACTCTTAACAATTTACTAGGTGGATGCCCGTGCGTTGCAACAGGAAGATAAAATACCACGATAACTGATGTATAAATGTGCTATAATATTATAGGAAAAGGTTTCGTAATTTATTTGTGATCCTACCCATACATTAATATACAAAAACACTAATTATTATTCTATATTTTTGTTAGTATCACTAAAAGTAGATGTTTACATACCTTAAAAGATATAGGTGTATATTCGTCTTTTGCTATGGAATCAATATGATAAGATACATTGATATGCAAAAATACTAATTATTATTCTATACTTTTGTTAGCATCACTAAAAGACAGTCCTGCCACATCAAAGTATTCCTGCAGATAAAATCAGTTGGCCTAAATAACATAAATCTCGATGCAACTGTTAACATCCTTACCACGTGTAGAACATCAATGCTGACAGAATCTGGTGCAACACCCTCCATTCCCACAAGCAAAACGTTGCCTGAACCTTCCCCAGTTGCCTTGTTGTTGACAATCTCCTGTCTATTTGAGTACTGAAGGTATACATTTTTCCCTCTTACCTGTGCTGGCTCTGTTGATGAGGCGTAATATGATATCATGGCAATAGCTTGATTTTGGTCGCCCTGCAAAACAATAAAAGGAATTAAAAAGAACATGTAGTCACATATCACAACTGTTTCACCAGACGATAAATCATCCCCCCTCCAACACAAATTTCCACAGATATTTCAGTGGTCTCACTTCTCTTTACCAAAAATGAAGTCCATGATAATATAATCATGGGGTTCTTTCTTGTGCCAAGACTTCATAATGGGGTTAAGATTGTTATTTTTCACCACATATCATAGAACCTAGGCAACAAGAAACAGAGAGAGGGGGGTACAACCATTACTAATCGCAGTCAAATCGAATTGGTCAGTTCCAAATTCCAATGACAAACCTCCTATGCAACTGGCACATCCAACTGGCTGATTTAAGTAACAGCAACATGAGCCAGAGAACATAGCTTCTCCCCCAAAACTAACTGGATAACTAATGTACTGTATATTACAACCACTTTTCCACAATTCAGTACTAATGATCCGGAAGTCCGATCTACATAGTCTGATACTCTGGTTCTGACATCTCCGTGTCCACCAGACAGACAAGTGGCTGGCCAATACGAGTCAGGCTCGCTAACATAAGCAGGAGGGAAAGCTGGTAGTACTCACGAATTCGATGAATGCCTGATTGCGGTTCGTATACACCACATACCATAGTGACATGGTGCCACCCAACCACAGAATCCCAAATCCAGTTTTGTGAGGATCAAACAGCACACGCTCTTCTAATCGCCGCGTGATGATATAAAATAAATTTCTTACTGCACATTCGCGTTGCATTGAATCCTTATCGTTTTCTGTTTTTGTTTTGCCTATTTTTTCGCTGGCGATTTATGCCATCACATCTGGCGCTGCTGTCGTGCCTGCTGGTACTGCTCCTCTCTTTCGACAAGTTCCTCTTCCACTACCTGAAGCGCCGCTGGTTCTCCGGCGGCAGCGGTGCCACCGTCCCAAGGGCCCCCGCCAAGTGGAGCGAGACGGTCATGCTCGTTATTGACATGCAGGTCTGGTTTATTCTCCCTCTTTCTCCACGTCTCGCGTGGGAGCTGTTTCGGTTTCTTGATTTTGAGTTGATTCTGGGCTGGCTCCTGACGGTTTTGTGTTTGCTGGAATTGGTGGCTCCATCCAGAAGGACTTCGTGGACCCGGCGATGCGCAGCCCGATGCTGGTGGCCGGTGGCGAGGCCGTCGTCCCTGCCGTTGCCAGGGCCGTCGCCGTCGCAAGGGAGCGCGACATTTTCGTCGCAAGGGAGCGCGGCATTTTCGTCGTCCCTGCCGTTGCCGGTGGCGAGGCCGTCGCAAGGCTTCGACGAATTCGATGGTGTTGACGACCTTGCCGAAGGGGGTCCCCAGCTCGACCAACTCCTCTAGAGTGCAGTCCCACGGCAGATTCCGCAGATGGAGCACCTTCGACGGCGGCTGCGTGTACCGGAACTGCGGCTGCCCACCGGAAGCCATCCTCCCGAATCTTATCCTCCAAACCTACTGCGGCGCGCGCGGGAGGTAGTTGCGCGGGCGTGCGAGGGTTTCGTTGGCGGGGCGTTGCGGGAGCGGGAGTTGCGGGAGCGGGGGCAGTCTACACTGCCCCCTTAATAGTTAGTAGAGATATACACACAGACATCAACCTCACAAGTGTTTTATCTTAGCGCATAAGAGGATGCTCCCTGTCTCATATATGAGTGTTATTTTCACTTCTCAAAAAATCAAATATTTTAAATTTTAAATAAATATATAAAAAATATTTATATTTATGTTACATAATTAATATCGTTAGATAAACCATAAAATATTTTTTATAATAAACTTATCTATGGGTACAAATTATTGAGAGCCATTTAAAATTCTTGAAAGAGAAGAGGTATCTTATCAGCTGGAGTTAACTAGAAGTCTTTTAAGAATACACATGATGTGTTTTATGCGTCACAATTGAAGAAGTGTTTGTGAGTCGTTCACGATGAAAATGTCATACTTCCATATACTCACAACACTGTCAAAAATCATAGGATAAAATAAAGATATGCATATCATGAACATACGTTTTGAAATAATAAATTTTGCATGTACCTTGAGTATTTATATGCAGGATATAGCAAAAATAGAGAGTAGTGAGCTTGTGGGGCCACCATAGGGGAGTCAACTAACCACCCCTATGCGCCCACAGGCCTCTCCAAGCCACCATGATCAATGTGAAGCACTCTAAAACTATTCTCCATCTTTGGATCAAACTTGTGTTTCTTCTTAAATGTGTGAGATGAAGCTATATGAATTGATGGATCCACAACCAAACAAACGTATGTGACAACACACTTTGGAAGCTAAATACCCACTGAAGGCACACTCTAGAGGGCCCACAAGGAAAGGGGTGGTTCCACATGGAAGTGAGGGGGTCGGCCAATCCCCCCTTGGTCGGCCTACCACCCTAGTGGATCTCTTATCTCACTGCCTTCCAATATGTGAGCATGCAAGAAAAGCACACTTATGACATAACTCAATCCTCTATTTGAAGGTGATTTGTACCTATGGCTCAAGATGATGATCACATGGATCCTTGGGTGGCCCACACATGGAAAATGGCCCGTTGGGGTGGTATTTATAGCCTTCCCACTCAAATAGAGTCGTTGAAACCCAACAACTTGTTCTACATACTCAATGGACGTGTCCGATGGCACACCAGACATGTCTGGTGATGAAAGGAACACGAACGCTAATCTAGGCCACAAATAAATCTCCTAAACAAAACCTATGCAAATAACTAAACAAGAATGTGCAAATTAGGTTTTGTCTAAGTGTTGCTATATCTACCGCAAAAGGAGTTTTGAAACCTAAGTTCCAATCCTAAGTATTATAAACTAGGAATAGAGAGATTGAAACTTAAGTACTAAATGTAAATGCGGAAAATAAAGAACAAAGGTAGAGATTGCAAACTCTTGTGAATGCACCGATATTTTTACCGAGGTATCCAAAACTGCGCAAGGTTCAAACTAATCCTCGTTGGTGCCCCTAAGCAAAGGGAAGCCCACGCGAGGGCCAAGCACCAGGACAGATAACTCCATAGAGAGTCGCGGGCCTTCTTCACACGTAAGTTGTGCTCCGCTTCTGGCTCCTCTTGGACGCCCCTGTCATCTTCACTATCAATCTTTTGGCTGAAACGTTGCGGGCCTTGTTCCCTCCGGTACACGGTGGTGGCCACACCACAAACTCGGTTAGTATGGTCTCGCAAGACGTCGCCCCACTCGGAACAATAGTACAACAGCTCGCGCAAGAGCCGAGTGGTTTGGTGGGTTGTCTAACCTCACTCATAGAACAAGGAACAAACCTAGAGAAAGTGCTAAAGCGGTCTAACTAAACTAAGCACTTTGCAAAGCACCTACGCTAATCACCGAGTGATTCTATTAAGCACTTTGGTGTTTGAGCTATTGGAGTTGTGTCTCTACACTTGGGCAAACTTCATGAGCTCTTGATGCCTTCAAATGGCTGGCCAAGGGGGTATATATAGAGCCCCATCCAAATGTAGTTGTTGGAGGAATCATATTGTATTGCGCCGCACTGGACCGGTCCGGTGCACCACCGGACAGCGGTCTTGTGCCTCCACGTCAACTAGTCGTTGGCTTCTGACTACTACAGTATCAGTCCAGTGTCACCCGCACGGTCCGGTGCTCGCCACGACTACATATTACCATTGGCTGACTAGCTGTTAGCGTCCGTTGGGACCATTCTGGTGTACACTCACCCGGTCAGGTGCCCCAGCTCGTCGAAAACCCTAGAAGGGCTTCTCTGGCAAACTAGCCCGGTTCCTCGATCCAGTGCATCCAGTTCCAGCCCATCTTCTTATTCTTCAATCTTATTTATTTGGGCTCTTTTGGTCTTGTTTCTTAGACTGGTTCTGAGTATTTTGTAGGTCTACTATGAGCCTTTTAGGTCTTCTTTTGAGGTGTTGCATCCTCAGAGCCTCAATCCAATCTACTTTGCATCATGTGAACTATGAAGCACAAACACTTGCAAAACATAAGTTCACCAGTTATGTTAATCATTAAACACCAAAATCACTTAGTCAAAATGGGTTGGGGTCCATTTTACTTACAGGTAAGTTCGACATTAGCTAGTCATTACAACTAGCAATTGCAAAAGTAGCAGACTTTTTTGTGCACATTGGACATGTCTGGTGTGCCACTGGACACGTCTAGTGTCTTCCACGTGGGCTAGCCATAGGAACTAGTTGTTGTTGACCACTACGCCCTAGGTATCCAATGTTCCACTGGTGTTAACACCGAATATATTTGTTGTGTTATATCATCTTGGGTATGTTTTGCACCCTCTTTGAGTGTCGCATCTGGTGTGGACTATGATGTACCTATGACATGTCTTGTGCCCTGCAACTCTCTGGATCACCCTATAGAGCACTCTTAGTGCCCCATCTAGTGCGTTTTATCTAGTGCACTCTATCTTTAGCCCTTTTCTTGTTTAGCCACAGTTTCCAACTGGTGTGTCACTGAATACGTCTGGTGCCTCTCTACTGTGCTGATTTATTCGTGTCTTCGTGTTTCTTCACTTGAGCTTATCTTGCCTTGTGCTTGGACTCTTTCATGATCTTGATATGTCCTCAAGGAGTCTTATATTGTCTTTCTTTGAGCTGTTGATCTTCCTGATTACCTTGGTGCCTTCATCCAAGTCCACGCTACATCCATTGAACTATAAACATAAACAGTCCAAGGGGAGGTTTGACAAGGAGATGCTCAAGCAGAAGTACCTCCACAAGGCCAAGCTTAAGGAGTGCACCTTCCTCACCTCCTTAGCGACCTAGACAATGACTCTAGCCACACTTATTTTTCCTTGAGTGGCAAACAAGTTCAAGAGGTAGGTCAAGGACAAGCTGAACAAGTTGTGCTTCTTCATAGACACCGCTGGAAGAATCTGCACCATGGCACTGGTGAGGACACGGTGAGCGGTGATAGCATGGACATTGGCAATGACTCCACATCTAAGGTATTACTTCCACCAATGAACTTGCCACTGAGGTAGATGAGCTGACAGTAGTTTTAGCTAGTCAGGACAAGTTACTTAGGTTTGCGACATGTGAGAGGAGAGAGTACAAATGTAAGTTTGAGACTACACTTAAGGAGTTTGAGTCTGCTAGAGCTTCTATGGTGGTGTTCGATAAGATTGAATGTGATGAGTGTGCTCTTAACATGTTGAATATTACCAAATTATAGACCAAGTACGTCACCCAGCTCGATGAATGTGATGAGTTACAATCTAGATATCTTGTTGGGTGCATGTTAGACTTGTACTAGTTTGCAAACTTAGCTAGTAGAGAAGGACACTAGAATAGCCTCACTTGAGAAGGCTAGCTCAGTGAGTGCACCTAATCCTGTAATGGTTTACAATCTAAGCTTGTTTCATGCAGACACAACAAGACTTGCATCAAGGAAGAAAACATATACCTTCGATGAGTCTTGATCTGGAATCAGTAATGAGCCCTATTTGGGCATGATGGTCATCCAATTTAGGAGGGGAATTGGTGGATGGGAGTTAGGCTTTGCTACTAGGGATTTGAGTGGAACTTGTTATAACAAAGGTTGGTGGGTTAGTAGATTGACCCCTTATGAAAAACCTACAATGACTTCCCAGACTGTTAAAATCACTCCACCTAAATATGCCACCATAGATGTGAGAGACAAAGTGTTTGAGGAACCTCCAAGAGCCCCACATCAAAAAGTGTGGATTTCCAAACCTAATGATCTTAAGAACCCCCTTAACACTCTATCCAACATCTCTAGTGATCCCCTTCCTAGAGCGCCATAGCCACCCAAGTGAGCCATACCCACAAATAGACACTCCTAAGAGAGAGGTGAGGTACCACTACGGGTACTACAAGAAGGATGGTCACTTGATTGGGTCTAGCTTTAGAAGGAAGAGAGATGAGTTATGTGAGTTTGAGATGAGTAGAAGGGACATGTGCCACCATTCTCATGGTGTACACGGTTCTCCTATTTAGAGGTGTGATGCTAGGCCTAAAGGTTCTTTGCCTTAGGTTGACATAGCTCTAGCGAACCACGACTTCCCTCTCGTGGAGCTCGCTACCTCCATAGGATCGAGGATGTTTGGTGTTTTCCCTAAAACTTTTTAGAGATAAATGCCACAACACTAGTTCTCTTCACAATTTATCAACCCCAGTGTTATGTCATTTGCTCACCCCATATAGTTCTATTATTATAGAATGAAGGCCTAGAGCATCATGTTGCCTAAGTGTGGCTTGTTACATTGCATATCATACATTTAATATGTTGTACGATATGATTATATGAAATGTCAGCATATGGACCTGTTAGGAGTAGGCCCGAATGTGGCTTCCGAGCTTCAAGGGCCATAATGCATTTGGTGGGGCTAGGCGCAACCTTTTTGTCTTGTGATCATGTTTATACTTAATGCAAATCCCTTGAATCCACGGGAAGCCCTAGACCCCAAGGTCTCAGGCCTAGCCTTTTCATATTATATGAGGTCAGGGACCTTAAGGATATGAGGGGATGCATAAGGCCTCAGGCGATTAAGTTCATCTGCCTTTATCGGTGCTTCAAACATCTAAATGCTTCATGAGCGCCCCGGGCGAGGGGACCTGGGGACTTAGACCATTCTTGCGAGCTTGCTCTGAGGAAAGGAGCGAGTAAAGTTGTTATAGTTGGAGGCCTTAGGGCATCAAGGTCATGTGTCTTAAACCATCCTTATGGACTAGATCTGTAAGGGTACGTTCGGTTCCTCAGGAATGCTTACCTAATTTGTAAAGTTGGAGGCCTGGGGAATGCTTGCCTAGAACAATTACCGATCAAAATGCTTACCTAATTTGGATAAGTTTTGATCAGCTGGAACAATTTCTAAGCTCAGTCCTGGACAAACAAACGAGGACTAAGTGCAGGAGTGCCCCGACGTAAGGGTGCTCCAGGAACCCAAGGATGCTCAGTGGTTCTTAATAGGACTTGGCGTTGATGTCTTATTCCTTTAGAGTGCCTTGAGATCAAATTGCTCGGAGGATTAAGCCTCTGTCTTGGCCGAAGCCAGGGCAGGTCCGCTAGGCATATAGGCCTAAGGAGTGGTGGTCTCAACAGTTGGATCCCATGATAACCTCTTATTTCAGGATCCTCAAATATGTCTTGAAGGCATCTAGAAGTATAACTTTATTTTGACGCTGACGGTATCGCATAGATAGATAGATAAGATGTTTCTGAATACATAGGAGAGTAATTTTGGAAAAGTTCAAAATTTACCTGGTTTGTATGAAACTGACTGGTTCATGGTTCCTATAAAAGCAGACGATTCAAACTGTTTTTAGCAGCTCGATTGCATGAGCGATCTTTTAAGTGAATTGAACCGTCATAGTCTCAGGTTCTATTTCAATCCGATCCAAAGACAGCAAGGATGAACCATTTAGGTGCAAATGTCCTAATTACCCTCTAATATAAAAAGTACTAGCCATTTGTATCAGATGATTCAAGAGGCAGAAAGAAGATTGTATACATATTAATGAAGGTCCCAACATCTATAAATATCCCTAAGATGTAATGAACTTAGACATTAAATCTATATTCAATAGAGTTTGCTCTACCCTATGTTGCTTGTGTGAACAATGCCACAACTTTGTTTAACCACTCGTTGAAAGTCAAATCTCAAATATTACTGACAAAATAAAGACTTTTCTCGTACAGACTAAATCTAAGGCTGGTGCCAATAGAGCCTTTAGTGGGGGCGAGATGGACCTCTTGTCACCCGGCCGTGGGCGAGAGCGCGCCCCAGAGCGACGCCCCTGGCGCCCGACGAAAGCGGGCAACACGCTGGAGCGGGTGTCCAGGCGAGAGGAGGGCAAGATGCTGGCGACGTGCTGGTCCAAGCAAGACGGCGGGCGAGAGCGACATGGCGACTTCTGCTTAGTCCACGTGTACTAGACGTTGCAATTAGTCGTTTTTGATTGTTTGTAGTCCAACAAATTCAAAAAGAATGCAAAAACTATAAATTTCGTCTCCAATCTCTCTATAAATTGTCATGTACTTTTCTTTTTAATTATTATGCTTTTTGTATTTTTAATTCAGTAAAAAAATATGTTGTACAATTTTTTAGCGTTGAAATAATTGTGCTTGAATTACTTAATTCTGAAATAGAAAAGTTGATGTGGCTATAGGCTGAGCCTATAGATTGTTGCAGGTTGTGCACTGAAACGGCAAAGGTGAGAGTGGGATCGAGAGCTGACGTGGCAGGGGTGAGAGGGATGCACTGCCACCAGCCTAAGAGAAGCCGCAGGCCTAAGAACCGTGCAAAATCAGGTCTGTCAAGCGAGAAGAGCTCTGTTGTTTCGCATGATCGCAAGGAGCACTTCATTTCACATGAAAGTCACGAAGTCCATATCACCTGAAGACTGCTAACATGTTAAAAATTGACAAAAGCTGTCATATTATCTAGTTGGTTGAAATCAATCTAACAAAGATATGGTTCACATCACGTAATCACAGTTAAAATGTTTTTCTTGCCTTTTCTGTTATATACTGAATTGAACCTAACCATAGAATTAGAAGAACCATATATCAGAACATACCTAAAAACACCAGCAAATTAATCAAATACCCCCTCTGTCCTGGAATATAATTCATTATGACTTCAAAATTTTGTACTCAAACAGAAGGTATTCTATGTGGATGCTCAGATTTGACTAAGTTTGTTAAAAAAGGAAACCATAATATAAGGAGAAATTCCTTAACTAGGTCTAATCCATGGGTATATGCGTCATTTGGATATTCTCTCAAGTTATTTTAAAATATTCTGTAAAGCATTATATTACAAGACAGGAGGGAGTTGATGATGCAGGATGCTTTAAGGATAACTTCAGCACATCAACTCTATAGCTCAACAATATCACGATGGCAGAAAGGTGGAACTTACTTCCACTAAAAGGGGATAAAATTCTACTTAGGTATCACCTACGACTGCGCACGGAGCCTGCATTGTTAACTAAGAGCTTTACCTTCTCATTATCTAAAAAGACCTTAATCTACTTCTCTAGTGCTTGCAATTCTCACAATAGTGAGTTTCCCTATCCATTGGTGCAGCACAATGGTAACAGAAGTACTGTTTGCACCTTCAAAAACAGAACAAAAAATTTTGTTAGTCAGATGAATATCAACAACCAAAGTTCAATACATGGCTTTTGTGCTTATAGAATCAGTAAAATTGATATTTAAAATTGCTGGGATAACTTAGGCAGTCACAAAATCTACTAGATACAAAACTAAACACAAGAGCGAATCAGAATTCAGAAGTAACCAAAAAGATCAAATAAAACCAAGCAGAACAAAAAAACATAAGCTAGAACTTGATAGAATGCAACACTTCACCCAACCCAGGTCCTCACTGCATGGCAAACTACTAGCACTTGGAAACTAGTTTGAAATAAAACCTAGTTTCACTTGAGGAACTTGTTCACAGCCCAAGAGGAGATGGACAAGGAGGTTTTTCTTTGAACGCAAAAAATGGGAACCTGTTGAATATTACCTTTGGTACATATACGACTAATAAATAAACTATTCTTGCTGCACAATGTAGAATGTAGATAGAAACTATAAATATATATATTTCCTATCATATCATCATTTAGCTTCCCTCATTTTCAGCATACTAAAGGAGTACATGATTGTTTACATAGTACACCCAAGACAAAATAAGAAGACAGTTTAAATCATTCTTCAATGTCATTCATTGAGATTGAAGTGATGGTTAATAGCCACTAAAAGTAAAGGCAAGATATACTTTTGTGGAAAGGTTCAGCAATCAAATCAGCTGGTAGCTGTATCATTGGTACCACTAAATGCTGAAGCAATCAGTAGCAATACAAATCACTATTCACTAGTGTACAACTCATAGATAGTAAGCATAGTAGCATGTTCAGCTTGCTCCACTATGGCCTCCTTCTCAAGCAAGGTTTTAAAGTCGTCCGACTAACCGCAATTAGTCACGATTAGTCGGCCTTATCGCTGGAGCAAGCTCGATCAGGGTCTTTGACTAGACTAGGGCGACTAGGAAGCGATTAGTCGTCCTAGTCGCTGACAAATCGTGATTAGTCGTTCGACTAGTGTTATGACCGACTAATTTTGTTCGTTTTGAGCTAATATTCGGTCTCTTTTCTATGGGCCGGCCCACCATCTCTAAAAGTCTAAATACACTGTTTTGCCCTACCTCGAGTCCTAGATACGCAACATTGTGGCCGCCGCCACCTGTACACGGCGTGCGCCCTGCTTAGCGCCACCGCCCTTCCTCCATTGCCCCATTCTCTAGCGCTGTCACCCTCCTCTCACTCCGCCCCTACTGTGCGTCCGTTGCTCCATCACGTGGCTGCCCCCTCCATCGCATGGCTGCTGCAGAGGCCCTCTAATCGAACCTCAAGTGTGTGGCACCTTTGCTGCAGCCTCCAGCGCGTGGAGCCCTTTTGCAGTCACGGCCATTCTTGTGAATTTTAGTGAAAATATGCTGCTACAGTTATATTGTCAATAGATCTGCAATAGTGTTGTTCTAATGCTACCCTGTATTTATACTAAAATGGTATTTGCAATGTAGTGTCCTCTTGTCCTGCATTTAATCTTATGACTTGCATTTGAATTTTGAACCTATGGTGTTGCTACAGCTATATATATAAATAAATATGGTTCTGATATAGGTGGACGACTATAGGATGACTAGGAGTCAACTAAGCTCGACTAATCGAGAAAATTGACAACTTATCACGATTAGTCACCTTATCGGTGCTTAGGCGACTAGAGTCGACTTGTCGACTTTAAAACCTTGTTCTCAAGCACCGGGCACCAACTAATACGTATGCATCACCTACACAATTTGATGTATATGGGAAATGTAATGACGAAGATAAATTTGACATGCCTAGACTTCTAGAGTGAAGGGGAGATCAATTAGACTTTCTCGTCTCCTTCTGTGTCCATAAACAACTAACTTTTGCCAACTTTGTACAAACCACTCAGCACACCACACCATATTCAGCTTTTTTGTCCTAATTTTATACATTACTGCAGTCTTCAAGAAGAATAATACGGATTGGAACAAAGAAATGATAAGATAGGAAAATTACCTGCAATTTATTAACAAGCACCCAGATTTTCGCGAAACATACATCCTGCACTTGGGGCACCTCTGCCATTTCTCCTTGTCAGCAAGTTTCTTAAGCATCAAATCATTCTCCCCCTTCTCGTCATCCCCAAGCTTCCTAAATTCCTTGCACTCGATCCCATCGTGCCATGGCACATGGCAGCGAGCACAGAACAGCCTGTGACAGTGGGGACACTCTGTTTCCCTGATCTTCGCCGAATCATCATTTAGTAATAGTGCCGAGCAATCCTTGAACGGACAGTAGAACTTATCATCACCCAGTAACTCCTCGCACAGCACGACATTCCACCGGTCAAATAGTTCAGGCGGGATGATATCCCGACACAGATCCATCTCAATAAGCCCCGTCTCACACGCGGGGTCAGGGCACCCGATCACGGCTACGTTGTCGGCCACCTTGCCGGCGACATACCTTCCGATGCAACTGTTGCAGAACGCGTGAGGGCAGTGACTCACAACAAACTTCTCCGCAGCCAGAACCATCTCGAAGCAGATGGCGCAGTTGAAGCGGTTGCGCGTGGACCGCTTCATTTTGGAGTCGTTCGTGTCGTCTGCCACATTGCGTCAGATCAGAGAAATTAGGCGAGATTCAAGTGAATCGTAACCATCTAGGTATTGAGATTTCAATGCTCAATTCGAAATGTGGCACGTACCTTCTAGTTTAAGCTTGCGCTTTCCTTTGTGATCGATAGGAGTTTCCTTAGGGGTGGAGGAGGTACCGGCCTTAGGGGTGGAGGAGGCACCAGTAGGGTAAGAGGAGGAAGCGGAGCAGGCGGCGGCCGTCTGGGCGCGAGAGGTATACAGGGAGAGGAGAATGGTCTGCTGAATCTGGACCTCCTCGGGGCTATAGGACTCGGTGAAATAGGCGTGCCCGTCTTCCTCGTCCGAGGAGATGTAAATCGGGAAGTGCGGGTCCGCGGCGCCGGTGGCGGAGGCCTCCATGGCCGGCGAGGGATCGTGCAGTTGTGCCGCTGCTACTGGAAACCGTTGGTCAGCCACCCGCGGTCTTTTAGGTTGTTTGCCATTTGGGCCAGCAGCCTGTTGTTTGACATTTGGCCCAGCAGCCTGGCTGCGCACCGATGGGTTTTGAGTTTGTAACATCTGGTACACTTGGATCGGCGATGCTTATTTTTAGTAGCCTTTTAGAAACATAAATTATCTTTATAGATCAATACGAGTCTTTTATGTGTATTTTATTCTCACTCATACACACCCGAAAAGATTTATCGATCGGTCACCCATCCTAAGATTACTCTGGACCAAGTACGCTTAACCCCGAAGTTATTTCGAGATAGACTTCTAAAAAAGAAGATGAACCTTATTGGTATGAATATTTTATCAATCCTATTAATCCATGAGATATGATATCACAATATACCCCCTTAGAAGACTGACGTCCTCGTCGGTCAACCCCAAGCCAGGAACCTCCCCTCTTGGCCACGTCTGTGTCTAGTGTCGTCATATGGCATACCATGTGACCACTCCGAACCCATATAAGCCATGCGTCATATACCTGAACCCTTAGCCCACACACGCGCGTGAAAGTTGAAACCGTGAGGGTCGGCTCTGATATCATTTGTAACACCCTGCCCACTCTCCGACCAACGGTACTTACTCCTAGCAGCCCTCAAGGACATAGGTCATCCCCACAGACCAACACGAGTCTTTTTTGCACACTTTGTCCTCACTTGTGCAAATCCGAGAAGACTTTCAGGGTGGCCACCCATCCCTAAATTTCTTTAGGCCAAACACGCTTAACCTGGAGGTTCTTTCAAGACAGACTTCCGAAAAATAAGATGCACCTTGTTTGTATGAGTACACTATTAATTTTATTAAGCCATAGGCCATGATATCACAATTTTATTCCATTTTAGTCCTTAAATTGCTAAATATAGAAAATAAATAGAGTTTTAGTTTCCTTATTAGACAATTTAGGGACCAAAATAAAATAAAATAGAGGGACTAAAAATTAGTCCCTAGAAGCCAAACACCTTCCTGAGTCCAACAAAGGACCTAAAACCTGACTTAAACTCAAAATAGGTGCTAAATAGACATTGTTTGGGTCACACCCGGTGTCGGTGTTTCGGACCCGGGGGGCCTCAGCCGGACCGACTAGTGAATTTTAGTGTCGTGTGCTCCTGTCCAGATGGGTCGATGCAAGATGGAACACAAGAGATGGGATGAGGCTTATATTATCCTGCACCAGGGGCGCTTGCAGTAGGGGTTATAAGCGTTGCGGGAGAGCGAGAGCGAGATCGAGAGAGAGAAGGAGAGGGATCGGCCTTGAGGCGGGCCGTCTGAGGCTACCAGCACCGCGTCTCTCCTACTCTGCCTGCCTCCGCTCGTCTGCGCCGCGCGTCCGTGTGTTCGTACGTTGCACGTTCATCTCCTCCTGTCTTCCCCCTTTCCCTCGTGGGGCCCTGGACACCCCCTTTCATAGACACAAGGAGATGCCCAGCTGTACAATGTGGGTATAGCTTGGAGCTAACGTGGCTGACCGGGAAGTGCCCTGAGCCCTGTACAGATAATAACGTGGCCATCAGGGAAGTGCCTTGAGCCCTGTAGATGTACCAACATGGCCGTCGAAGGAGTGCCTGGAGCCCTGTAGAGGCAATAATGTGGCCGTCGGAGAAGCGCCTTGAGCCATGTAGAAGCATGGCTGATGGTGCGGCATGGATCCTGCTGACGTTTCCTTGCTTCCGTAGGGGGTTGAGAGCAGCCGACGTCATGGGCGCACACGGGGAACCATCATTACCTGTTACCGGAGTAACTTAGATGGGACACCGGTCTTGTTCCTTCGTAGCCTGAGGCGGCTAGCTAAGGGTAGGGTAATGATGGATCCCCAGTGGCGTAGTTGATACGGGGCCGAGGTCAGGCGAGGCGGCGACTCCTCCGAGGCCAAGGCCGAGGCTGAGGCCGAGGCCCAGGGTCGGGCGAGGCGGAGACCTTCTCCCGAGGCCGAGGTTGAGGCTGAGGCCTGGGGTCGGGCGAGGCGGAGTCCTTCTCCCGAGGCCGAGGCTGAGGCCGAGGCGGGATCCTCCTCCCGAGGCCAAGGCTGAGGCCAAGGTCGGGGTCGGGTGAGGCAGAGCTCCCTGTTGCGCCCGAGGCCGAACTCGAGGGAGGTCGTGACTTGCTGTTGTCAGCCTTTCCCTGGTGGCTGGCACAGTTGCCGGAGCGGGGTGAAAAGCGCTGTTTTACTGTCAGAACGGTCAGTAAAGGGGGCGAAGTGACTGCGGTCACTTCGACCTTGCCGACTGAGGCACGCGTGTCAGGATAAGGTGTCAGGCGATCCCTGCATTAAATGCGCATGCGATACGGTCGGTTGGTAAGGCGATTCGGACGAGGTCGCTGCACGACAAAGTCTGCCCGAGCTGGGCTTCAGGCGAGCCGAGGGTGTGTCAGCTGACTGAGGGGACCCTCGAGCGAGGCATGAATTCGTCTGGGACTACTGTCCTGGCCCGAGGCTGGGCTCGGATGAGGTCGCGTCCCTTGGTAGACGAAGCCCACGCTTTGTCGATCGTTTATGGTTTGTTTTGGAGACGTTTTCCAGCCGGATTAAGGAGTGTTGGGGGTACCCCTAATTAGGGTCCCCGACAGTAGCCCTCGAGCCTCGAAGGGAGTGTAGGTACTCGCTTGGAGGTTCTGCCAGATTTTTCGTAAGGGGACTGGCCCTTCTCGGTTATGCTTTGTTCCGGTGGGTGCGCGCGAGCGCACCCGCCGGGTGTAGCCCCCGAGGCCTCGGAGGAGTGGTTCGACTCCTCTGAGGTCTTAATCCTTTTTGTGATGCCTCGGTCAGCCTTGCCGTTCCCTCATGCGGCCCGGCCGCAGCCCGGGTGTACGGCCAGGCTCCGAGTTTTCAAGCTGGTTTGTTGACGTGGTCAACAGTTTGGCCGTAGCCTGGTGCGAGAGCAGCCCCCGAGCCTCTGCACGGAGCGAGAGGACGATCAAGGACCGTCTCGACTTTTTTTGTACGCCCCTTCGTTGCCTTTCTGCAAGGAGGAAGGGGGGGAAAGCGCCGTGTTACCCCCGGGGGGCATCGAACACGGTGTTTCCAGTGAGCTGCTAACGGGTAGTCCGAGTGGACGCCCAAGCTCCATTCGATAAGGGTCGGCTAGTGGCCCAGAGGCGCGCTCCAAAAGTACCTGCAGGTGATTTGCTGGACCCGGACCCATTCGATAGGATCCGAGGGCTCGATGCCTCCCTCCGGTGGGATTCCATTACAAATCGTTCCCGCTGGTCTCGGAAATGTCCTAGGGTACCTCGGGAGCGTAGCCCGAGCCTCGGCCATGTAACGGACGTACCCAGGGTCATCCCTAACTCTGTGTGCTCTAGGGCGGCTGTCGAACCCTTCCGAGGGGCCAGCATTCGAACCCCTAATCAATAATGGGCTCGGAGCCCGAGTGCTCTGGGGCGGTTACCGAACCCCGGAGGGCGTAACCTTCGAACCCCTGATCAGTAGGAGGGCTCAGGGCCCGTTTCCTTCGCCGAGAAGGATCCTTTTTGCAATATCCCCTTTCTCGGTCCTTGTGGCAAGAGAGAGAGAGTGGAAAAGGAAAATGATATGAATTTAAATAATGTGGCGCACCTTTTATGACACGGTTATCACGACGGAGATGAAACGGCGCCCGCTTCGCCTGGCGGAGGTGTCGCTTGTCCTGTAGGTGATTGGACCGCGGCTTCCGCATGCCTGTTACTGCATTTATTGCTGGCCCGCCTCTGATCATATCGACCGTCATGCCTATCTCTGCGGCTGGGTGACCCGTGATCGCCGCACTTAACGGGCACTGTTGGGTCACGCGCAGGGCTACCTTGAGTTGCTGCGCTGGATCCGCAGTCAAGAAGACGCAGCATTAGCGCAAGCGGCGGTGTGGTTTCCTCGCACGTAGCAACCGTCGTGCCGGTTCCATGACATGTGGGCCCGGACCTTCATGCTGGACCACCGGATGTGACGAAGCTGAAAGGGTGCATAACCGTGGTGCGGTTGCATGCTCCCCGCGTGGCGGCTCGCCCTTTCGACCGTTGGTTTTGGCGATGATGAGGGAACGCTTATAACCGCAGGGCGGTTACATGCTTCGCATGCGACGGTTCGCCTTCTTCGCGTTTCAGATCAGCTCGCATGACGTGTGGGGCCCAGCCCCCATGTCATGGGGTGGGGACCTTGGAGCACGTCGATGGAGACTTTGCCCGTGACGCTTGCGAGTTAGGAGATCTACCTTTAAAAAGGGACCAACCCCCGGGGGGTAGCCATGCCTTCACACTCCTCGCATCCATCGCGCCTTTCCGTCTTCCGAGCCCCTAGATGGGGCGCACCCGGGTTGCCTTCTTCTTGCTGCTGTTGGAGGAGCATGACCCCGTGGGGGTTGGCGCTCTCCAGTCATCGCTCGGCTTCAAGGATTTTCATCATGCAGCCCAGCTCCAGTCCCCTGCCGGCAGTCACCCAGGATGATGACCGCAGGCCTCGTGGCGGGGAAGAGCGAGCCGGGCCGTGGCCTCCCCCTACCCTCAGCTTCAAGGATGTTCATCATCCATGCTGGGGAGGAGGGTGCACCAAGTCGGAGCCCGCCTCCGCGTGGGCAGCGACCCGCTCCTTCCCTCAGTGATCGGGGGAGAAGGGCGTTCGCCGCCTGTGGCGCTGTCAGCTGCTGCGTGCCTGGCCCCCCCAGCCTGGGCAGCTCTGGCGCTGCTTCCGGTGCCTCCTCCTATCGCTGGGGCGGAGCGTGGCTGCCCGTCCAGCAGGCCCGGGCGGGGGGCATGTGCCACCTGTGCACAAGAACAGGGCCCCCTCCCTCTAAGGGCCCTTAAAATAATAGTTAGCGATAGTTTAATCAATACAAATTTTAGTAATAATTAGAAGGTCTAGCTAAGTCAGCTCGATAAGAATAAAATATAGTGTTTGTCGTAACAACCGAGTACCAATCTGTTATGCAACTCATTTTAGCTATATGGCGAAGTACAGCTAGCCCATGCTGGCATAACATCCAAACGTTAAAATCATTCGTTACCGTTATTAAGCCATTTCCCACATTAATAATTCAATCACGGTTAATAATTGAGATTAATCTATACCCTCTATTCTTAACAAAGAAAAAAAAGAAAAAATCGGTACAGGGCCTTGAATTATGCTGGCCCGGCCCTGCCGTCCAGGTCCTCCTTGCGCCGTCGGCTGTGCCGGGGGGTCGCACAACACGTCGTACGCCGCGAGGGCGGTACTCGTGTTTTGGGACGGCCTCGGCGAGGACGAGAGTGAGGACCTGCCGGTGCGCTTTGGGGCGGCCGCCGTTCGCTGGTGCGGTGTTGGTGGGCAGGTGGCCGCTGTCGTCGGTGCTGAGGTGGGGGTCGCCATAGGTGAGGCTTCCTCTGCCGACGAGACCGTCAGTGCTACCCACGGGCGGACCTCCAGCTCTTTGGCCTAAATGGCTTGTCCTCGCCCCTCGTGTGGAGGACGGGGACGAGGGCCTTTCTACAGTAGCGTTTGCCTTGAGGCAATCACTGCTGCTGTCGGGCTGCTTGAGGCGGAGGTCGTTGTCGTCGTTGGGGCAGTGGTCGTCGGCGAGCTGCTCGGAGCTCGTTATCCCGCAGACCCTCTGGTGTGGAGGTAGTTCATACATGCGGGAATGGAGTTGGAGTCCCGTTTGTAATGGTGCCCTCTTGAGAGCGAGATGTAATAGCTTTGAGTGCTAAGACATCTGCCGTAGGTCGGGACAACCGCCGAGGGCGTTGCCGACGGCTGAGTCTAGGTACCATTGTTACCCCAAGCACGTGTCTTTGTTTTTTGTGGCTGCTGAGGCCTGAACATTTTGGTATAAAGTTGTGTTCCTTTCCTCTTGTTTTGAGCATTAAGACTTGTTCGTCGGTAGCAGAATCACTTATCCGAGCATGAGCCGCCTTTCCTGGAAGGTGACGAGTGAGGTATCCATATCCCGGAGGCGTAGGAGTCCCTCGGCTCGGTCGGCCTTGCCGTTCAAGGTCTCAGTCGCTCGTCATTAGGATTTTGCTATCGACACAGTCGAAAGGCACGAAAGTCGTTTTTGGCGGAAAACTTTTCCGAGGAAAGTTTCGGCGCAGAGGGTGCTCCCCCTTTCCGGACCCTGAGGCGACCGCTCGGGCTGGGACCCTTGCGAAGGGTCTGGCCGTGGCCGTCGGGTCTGCTTGGTCCGCCCAAGCTAGGGTGTCCGGGTCGAAGGGGCGTTTTCCCCGCTTTGAGACTTTGTTTTTGTCTCCATTCTTCTCCTTGCGTCTGAAGAATGTTGTCCTACTGTCTGCAGGGTTTGAGACGGCTCTTGATGAGTCCGCCAAGAACTGTAAGGTGCTTGCCGAGGCGGCTGAGCGGAAGGAGGCCGAGCGCGTGGCCATGTCCGAGGCTATCTCGGCTTTCTGCCGGGCCTTTGGTCTCGACGACATCCCCTCGGGTAGCTACCTCCGGAGTCATCTGCGGGCCTTGGTCGGCCATGTGCGCAACAGACTCCGCGGGGCGCCGACGAAGAGGAGGCTGCCTTAGCCGAGGTCTAGAGGCTTGACGCGGCTATCGAGGGCCCAAGCGCGGCGCTGGCCTCCTCCTTTGAGGTGGAGGTCCTTCTGCCCATGTCGCTGCCCGAGGCTGGGCCGGATTCTGCCGAGGGTGGAAATGACGCCGAGCGTGCTGTTCCTCCCCCTGCCGATGTCTGAGCCTGCAGAAATAGTTCGCTTGAAGTATGCGTATGTTTTTTGCGGCCACCGAGGCCTAAACATTTTAATTGTCGGGTTATAAAGCTGCATTTTCTTTCCTCTTGTTTCGTGCGTTAGGACTTGTTCGGTAGCAGAATCGCTTATCCGAGCGTGAGTTACTTTTCGCGGAAGGTGATGAGTGAGGTATCCGTATCCCGGAGGCGTAGGAGTCCCTCGGCTCGGTCGGCCTTGCCGCTTACGTGTTCTCTCATCGTTTCTAGGATTCTGTTATCAATATAGTCAAAAAGGCACGAAAGTCGTTCTGGTAGAAAAGTTTTCGAGTGTTAGGACTTGTTCGGTAGCAGAATCGCTTATCCGAGTGTGAGCTACCTTTTCGCGGAAGGTGATGAGTGAGGTATCCGTATCCCGGAGGCGTAGGAGTCCCTCGGCTCGGTCGGCCTTGCCGCTTATGGTCTTTCTTGCTCGTCTTTAGGATTCTGTTATCGATATAGTCGAAATGCACGAAAGACGTTCTGGTGAAAGACTTTTCCGAGGAAAATTTTGACGCGGAGGGGGTTCCCCCCTTCTAGCCCCCGAGGGAGGATCGGGCTTTGCCAAGGCAAGGCTGATCCTTCCTTGATGGTTAGACTTTATTTACGCATGTAAAGAAAGTGAGATACATGAACGACCTGAAACATTTTAAGGGTAAAAGCGACGTAGTTGTTCGATGTTCCAAGCGTTGTTGTAGACCTCGCCTTGATTGTTGGCCAGCTTGTATGTCCCGGGCTTCAAAATCTTAGCGATGATGAATGGCCCTTCCCAGGGAGGGGTAAGCTTGTGGCGCCCTCGGGCGTCTTGTCGCAGCCGAAGTACTAAGTCCCCCACTTGGAAGTCTCGGGGTCGAACCCTTCGGGTGTGGTAGCATCGCAGAGATAGCTGATACCGTGCTGAGTGTAGCAAGGCTACGTCCCGAGCCTCTTCCAGCTGGTCCAATGAATCCTCTCGGCTGGTCTGGTTGCTTTGGTTGTCGTAAGCCTTTGTCCTCGGGGAACCGTATTCCAAGTCCGTGGGTAAGATGGCCTCGGCCCCATAGACTAGGAAAAACGGCGAGAAACCCGTGGCCCGGCTCGGCGTCGTCCTCAGACTCCAAACCACCGAGGGTAGCTCTTTTATCCACCACTTGCCGAACTTGCTGAGGTTGTTGTAGATCCTCGGCTTTAGTCCCTGCAAAATCATGCCGTTGGCGCGTTCCACCTGCCCATTTGTCATTGGGTGCACTACGACGGCCCAGTCCACACAGATGTGGTGGTGCTCGCAGAAGTCCAGGAACTTTTTCCCAGTGAACTGCGTGCCATTGTTAGTGATGATTGAGTTTGGGACCCCAAAGTGATGGATGATATTTGTGAAGAACGCCACCGCCTACTCAGACCTGATGCTGGTTAAGGGTCGGACCTCGACCCACTTGGAGAATTTGTCGATGGCGACCAGCAGGTGCGTGAAGCCCCCAGGTGCCTTCTGCAAGGGACCGACGAGGTCCAGACCCCACACGGCAAATGGCCAAGTGATAGGTATGGTCTGCAGGGCTTGAGCGGGCAGGTGCGTCTGTCTTGCGTAGAATTGGCACCCTCGGTAGGAGCGTACAATCCTAGTGGCGTCGGCCACTGCGATTGGCCAGTAGAAACCTTATCGGAAGGCGTTTCCCACGAGGGCTCGAGGTGCTGCATGGTGAACACAAGCTCCCGAGTGTATTTCTTGTAACAGCTCTTGTCCTTGGGAAATAGATATGCATCGTTGGAGAATGCCTAAGGGGCTGCGGTGGTACAACTCCTTTTCATCACCCAGCAAAACGAACGACTTGGCGTGCCGAGCTAGTCGCCGAGCTTCGGCCTTGTCAAGGGGCAGCTCTCCTCGGAGGAGATATTCCAGGTACGGGGTCTGCTAGTTCGGGACTGGTGTGACCCCATTCCGCTCCCCCTCAACATGCAGGGCCTCACCCTCGGCGGCCAAGGATACCTCGAGCTGGGCCGAGGCCTCCTCGGGCTCGGGCGCGTCGTTGACTTGGACGGATGGCTGATATATATCCTTGGAGAAGACGTCCGGGGGAACTGTCATCCGCCCTGAGGCTATTTTCGCTAGCTCATCTGCGGTTTCGTTGTACCGTCGAGCAACATGGTTGAGTTCCAGCCCGTAGAACTTGTCTTCCAAGCGCCGAACTTCATCGCAGTAGGCCTCCATTTTTTGGTCATGACAGTGGGAGTTCTTCATGACCTGATCAATGACGAGCTGCGAGTCGCCACGAGCGTCGAGGCACCGAACCCCTAGCTCGACGGCGATGCGCAGGCCATTAACCAAGGCCTCGTACTCGGCTACGTTGTTTGACGCCGGAAAATGGAGGCGCAGTACGTAGCGCACATGTTTCCCGAGGGGTGAGATGAAGAGCAAGCCAGCACCTACTCCTGTTTTCATCAGCGACCCATCGAAGTACATGGTCCAAAGTTCGGGCTGGATTGGGGCCGTCGGCAACTGGGTGTCAGTCCATTTAGCCAGGAAGTCAGCCAAGACTTGGGATTTTATGGCCTTCCGAGGGGCAAATGAAAGTGTTTCGCCCATGAGTTCCACTGCCATTTTGCTATCCTACCCGAGGCCTCTTGGCTCTGGATGATTTCTCCCAGGGGGAAAGATGACACCACAGTAACCGGATGAGACTCGAAGTAGTGTCGCAGCTTTCGCCGTGTCAGAATCACTGCGTAGAGCAGCTTCTAGATTTGCGGATAGTGGACTTTGGTCTCGGGTAGCACTTCGCTGATGAAGTAGACTGGCCTCTGGACGATCAATGCGTGCCCTTCTTCTCGTCTCTCGACTATGACCGCAGCGCTGACCACCTGAGTGGTTGCGGCGACGTAGATCAACACAGCTTCTTCCGCAGCGGGGGGCACCAAGATGGGCGCATTTGTAAGGAGCGCCTTTAAGTTTCCGAGGGCTTCCTCAGCCTCGGGGGTCCAAGTGAAGCGCTCGGCCTTCCTTAAGAGGCGGTATAAGGGCAATCCCTTCTCGTCGAGGCACGAGATGAAGCGGCTCAGAGCCGCAAGGCATCCCATGACCCTTTGTACTCCTTTCAAATCCTTGATTGGCCCCATGTTGGTGATGGCCGCGATTTTCTCTGGGTTGGCTTCGATGCCTCGTTCGGAGACAATGAACCCTAAGAGCATGCCTCGGGGGACTCCAAAGACACACTTCTCAGGATTGAGTTTTACGCTTTTCGCTTTTAGGCAACTGAATGTTACCTCAAGGTCAGAGAGGAGGTCGGAGGCTTTCCTTATTTTGACGACGATGTCATCGACATAAGCCTCGGCCGTCCTGTCGATGTGTTCTCCGAACATATGGTTCATGCACCTCTGGTAGGTGGCACCTGCATTCCTCAAGCCAAATGGCATTGTAGTATAACAATACATGCCAAAAGGTGTGATGAAAGAAGTCGCGAGCTGGTCAGACTCTTTCATCTTGATTTGGTGATAGCCCGAGTAGGCATCGAGGAAAGACAGGGTTTCACACCCAGCAGTGGAGTCCACAATTTGATCTATGCGAGGTAGAGCGTAGGGAACCTTAGGACATGCTTTGTTTAGACCAGTGTAGTCTACGCACATCCTCCATTTCCCACCCTTTTTCTTCACAAGCACAGGGTTAGCTAACCATTCAGGATGGAATACCTCTTTGATGAACCCTGCAGCCATCAGCTTGTGGACCTCCTCGCCTATGGCTCTGCGCTTCTCTTCATCAAAACGGCGCAGGTGCTGCTTCACGGGTCGGGCTCCAGCTCGAATGTCTAGTGAGTGCTCGGCGACATCCCTCGGTATGCCCAGCATGTCCGAGGGACTCCACGCAAAACTTCAACGTTTGCGCGGAGAAAGTCGACGAGCACTGCTTCCTATTTGGGGTCGAGCTTGGAGCCGATACTGACTTTCTTGCCGGCGTCGTTGCTGGGGTCGAGAGAGACGGTCTTGATCGCCTCGGCTGGCTCGAAGTTGCCGGCATGCCTCTTCGCGTCGGGTGCCTCCTTGGAGAGGCAATCCATGTCGGTGATGAGGGCTTCAGACTCGGCGAGGGCCTCGGCGTACTCCACGCATTCCACGTCGCACTCGTAAGCGTGGCGGTATGTGGGTCCGATGGTGATGACTCCCTTGGGGCCTGGCATCTTGAGCTTGAGGTAGGTGTAGTTGGGGATGGCCATGAACTTGGCGTAGCACGGTCTCCCCAGCACCACGTGATAGGTCCCTCGGAACCCAACTACCTCGAAGGTGAGGGTTTCCTTTCGGAAGTTGGAGGGAGTTCCGAAGCAGACGGGCAAGTCAACCTGCCCGAGGGGCAGGATACGCTTTTCGAGTGTGATCCCGTGGAAGGGTGCTGCACCAGCCCGGATCTCGGATCGATCAACCCCCAAGAGTTCCAGGGTCTCGGCGTAGATGATGTTGAGGCTGCTGCCTCCGTCCATGAGGATCTTGGAGAGCCTAACGTTGCCGATGATCGGGTCGACGACGAGCGGGTACCTTCCTGGGCTTGGCATGAAGTCGGGGTGGTCGCCCTGGTCGAAGGTGATAGGCTTGTCGGACCAGTCCAGGTAGACTGGCGTTGCCACCTTTACCGAGCAGACCTCCTAGTGCTCTTGCTTGCGGTGCCGAGCCGAGGCGTTCGCCACCTGCCTGTCATAGATCATGAAGCAGTTGTGGACCTCGGGGAACTCCTCTTCCTTGTCGCCTCCCTTGCTGTTGCCTTGGTCTTTGCCACCTTCTGCCGAAGGTCCAGCCTTGTTGAAGTAGCGCCGGAGCATGTCGCACTCCTCAAGGGTGTGCTTGACGGGACCCCGGTGATAGGGGCATGACTCCTTGAGCATCTTGTCGAACGCACCGGCCCCTCGAGGAGGCTTCCGAGGGTTCCTATGCTCGGCAACAACGACGAGAACCGTGTCGACGGCGTTGCGCTTCGCTTGCGCCTTCTTCTTGGCCTTCTTCGCGTCACGCTGGGTGGACGCCTCGGGGGCGTCTTCCTTCTGTCCTCCCTGAGGCTGCTTGTCCTTCTGGAATATGGCTTCGACCGCCTCCTGACCGGAGGCGAACTTGGTGGCGATGTCCATCAATTCGCTCGCCTTGGTAGGAGTCTTGCGCCCCAGTTTGCTCACCAGGTCTCGGCATGTGGTGCCAGCGAGGAATGCCCCGATGATGTCTGAGTCGATGATGTTGGGCAACTGGGTGCGCTGCTTCGAAAACCTCTAGATGTACTCCCACAGGGATTCCCCTGGCTGCTGGCAGCAGCTTTGGAGATCCCATGAGTTCCCAGGGTGCACGTACGTACCCTGGAAATTTCCAGCGAAAGCCTTGACCAGGTCGTCCCAGTCGGAGATCTGCGCAGGAGGCAGATGCTCCAGCCAGGCCCAAGCAGCGTCGGAGAGGAAAAGGGGGAGGTTGCGGATGATGAGGTTGTCATCGTCCGCCCCTCCCAACTGGCATGCCAGCCGGTAGTCCGCGAGCCACAACTCTGGCCTTGTCTCCCCCGAGTACTTGGTGATGGTAGTCGGGGCTCGGAAACGGGCCGAGAACGGCGCTCGTCGTATGGCCCGGCTGAAGACTCGCGGACCTAGTGGCTCGGGTGAGGGGCTTCGATCCTCCTCACTGTCGTAGCATCCCTCGCACCGGGGATGATAGCCTCAGCACACCTTCTCCTCGAGGCAGGCTCGACGGTGGCGGCGGTGTTGCTCGACGCCGAGGCGATCCGGGGCTGCAGGCGTCCCGTCCCGTGTGCGCTCGTTGTGGACTGAGGCCTCCCGCATGCGTTGGGAGGGCGCTGCGTGATGCTCCGAGGGGTCTCCTCGCCTCCGGGAGGCAGAGCTCTCGGCTTGTCGGACAGCGGCGTCTTCCAGGTGGCCCTTAAGCTCGCCTTGGATACGTTGCCCTTCAGTGGTGGATGACTCCGGCATCGTCTGAAGCAACATTGCTACTGCGGCTAGGCTCTGGCTGACCCTGTTGAAGGCCAGGGGCGGCATTGCCCTGGCATCGTCAACGACACGGCGTTGGACGTTCTGGGCCAGATGACACGCACCTCCGGCGAGTGCCTAGCCTGCCCACTCCTGCTCGATGTTTTGCCGGAGCTGCACAAGTTGCCCCGCTTCTTCGTCGAGCTTGGCCTGCATCTCACGGAGTTGCTCAAGTTGTGTGTCTTGACCCCCCGCAGGGACTTGGACCACGGCTAGCTCCCGCGGGATCTCAACGCGAGACGCAGGTGCAAGGGCACCGTCACTTCCTGGCATACCGAGGTGGTTTTCTCCGTCGTGATCCTCCTGATCGATGTGGTAGCACTCGCGAGTTGGGTCGCAACCCTCGTCGTCAAGGCTGTGACCATCATCAGAGCAGCCGGAGAGGCAGTGGTCACATGCGAACATGAAGTCGCGCATGGCACCGGGATCACGGAGTGTGGAGAAATCCCAACTGACGTCAGGGTCATCCTCTTCCCTAGAACCCGCGGGTCCGAAGGTTGAGACAGCCGTCAGTCGGTCCCACGTTGACCACATATGGTACCCCGGAAGGTCAGGATATGCCCTAGCGAAAGCGCTCACCGAAGCGGGGTCGCTTGGTGGATCGAAACTGAATCTAAAGGGAACAGGGTGGAAAACGGACGGTACCTTTTGGTCGATGGACGGTGGTGAAGTCGTGTCGAGGACGGACTGCACCGTCATCGCAGGTACGAGGCTAACACCCAACAAGTCCTTTGCGAGGGTGCTGGCATCATCAGTCCGCTTAGGGTTGGCCCATTGTAGGGAGGCGACATCCGTCGTTGTCTCAGGTGCGAGGACAAAACCCGACATGTCCCCCGCAGGGGTGCTAGTGCCGTCGACTCGCTCTGGTTTGACAGCCGATGAGGCATCGCCTCCTGTCTGGCCACGGTTGCCCCGTCTCCGTCTCCTCCGGCGAGGAGGGTGGCGGGGTAAACCCGGGTGTTCCTCTTCTGCTGCGGGGAGATGCCCTCGTCGAGTTCGCCTCCACCGGGCGAGCCGTCGACCTTCATTGTTGTCATGCTGCGGAGGGAGCAATACCATGTCGTAGCTGCCGTCGAGGGATATGAACTCGAGACTTCCGAAGCGGAGCACCGTCCTGGGTTGAAGAGGCTGCTGAAAGCTACCCATCTGGAACTCAACGGGAAAGTATTCGTTAACACGCAGCGAGCCCCTACCTAGCGTGCCAACTGTCAGTGTTTCGGACCCAAGGGGCCCTCAACCAGACCGACTAGTGAATTTTAGTGCCGCGTGCCCCTGTCCAGATGGGTCGATGCAAGATGGAACACAAGCGATGGGATGAGGCTTATATTATCCTGTACCAGGGGGCACTTGCAGTAGGGGTTACAAGCGTTGCGGGAGAGCGAGAGCGAGAGAGAGAGAGAGAAGGAGAGGGATCAGCCTTGAGGCGGGCCATCTGAGGCTGCCTGCACCGCGTCTCTCCTACTCTGCCTGCCTCCGCTCGTCTGCGCCGCGCGTCCGTGTGTTCGTACGTTGCACATTCGTCTCCTCCCGTCTTCCCCCTTTCCCTCGTGGGGCCCTGGACACCCCCTTTTATAGACACAAGGAGATGCCCAGCTGTACAATGGGGGTATAGCTTGGAGCTAACGTGGCTGACCGGGAAGTGCCCTGAGCCCTGTACAGATAATAACGTGGCCGTCGGGGAAGTGCCTTGAGCCTTGTAGATGTACCAACGTGGCCGTCAGAGGAGTGCCTGGAGCCCTATAGAGGCAATAATGTGGCCGTCGGAGAAGCGCCTTGAGCCCTGTAGAAGCATGGCTGATGGTGCGGTATGGATCCTGCTGACGTTTCCTTGCTTCTGTAGGGGGTTGAGAGCAGCCGACGTCATGGGCGCACGCGGGGAACCATCATTACCTATTACCGGAGTAACTTAGATGGGACACCGGTCTTGTTCCTTTGTAGCCTGAGGCGGCTAGCTAAGGGTAGGGTAATGATGGATCCCTAGTGGCGTAGATGATACGGGGCCGAGGTCGGGCGAGGCGACGACTCCTCCGAGGCCGAGGCCCAGGGTCGGGCGAGGCGGAGACCTTCTCCCGAGGCTGAGGTTGAGGCCGAGGCCTGGGGTCGGGCGAGGCGGAGTCCTTCTCCCGAGGCCGAGGCTGAGGCCGAGGCGGGATCCTCCTCCCGAGGCCAAGGCTGAGGCCGAGGTCGGGGTCGGGTGAGGCGGAGCTCCCTGTTGCGCCCGAGGCCAAACTCGAGGGAGGTCGTGACTTGCTGTTGTCAGCCTTTCCCTGGTGGCTGGCACAGTTGCCGGAGCGGGGTGAACAGCGCTGTTTTCCTGTCAGAACGATCAGTAAAGGGGGCGAAGTGACTGCGGTTACTTCGACCTTGCCGACTGAGGCACGCGTGTCAGGATAAGGTGTTAGGCGATCCCTGCATTAAATGCGCATGCGATACGGTCGGTTGGTAAGGCGATTTGGACGAGGTCGCTGCACGACAAAGTCTGCCCGAGTTGGGCTTCGGGCGAGCCGAGGGTGTGTCAGCTGATTGAGGGGACCCTCAGGTGAGGCGTGAATTCGTCCGGGACTACTGTCCTGGCCCGAGGCTGGGCTCGGATGAGGTCGCGTCCCTTGGTAGACGAAGCCCGTGCTTTGTTGATCGTTTATGGTTTGTTTTGGAGACGTTTTCCAGCCGGATTAAGGAGCGTTGGGGGTACCCCTAATTACGGTCCCCGACACCCGGATTTAAGGGTAAATCTATATGCATCTCATATATGCGCCAGAAACAAGATCCACACATACAATGACTCAGTGTATAGAGAAGAATGTCATAATCTTTATTACATAATGAGAATGTCTTAATCTGTCACACCCGATTTCAGAAGGCAACTCGAATGCGAACCATATACGTGCCAGAATCAGAACTTACGTACACAGCGATTACATAGATGACTCATCATCGCACAATGCTTTGAATAATCATAAAGAGTAAGTAATATTTTTTACATACATGAGTCATAAACATCATTTATATCAAAGTGCACATAATAGAAACGTAGCCAACGTAATAAACCCACCACTGGCAGTTGACTGGGGAGGTTGCTAGCCTAATTCTCAAACTTGTTAAAGTCCTTGAACTCCTAGAGATCGACATCGATGCCTTCTTCTTCTCCTTTACCTAAGCATAGGTTGCACCAAAGGCAACCTGGTGTTTTATGAAAGCAAGGGTGAGTATGCATCAATGTACTCAGCAAATGCTCCCTTTGGCTAAGGTGGACTGGCTTTATGTGGAGTTAGGCTCTGTTGGGGACTTGTTCTCAAATGCTAAGAGTTAAGAACAAGGCAACATAAAAAATGTTAAGTGTTAAAGTCCTTCGTCCTTCGGAACATTATGTCCCTTCGGGGGATAATGTATTTCGGACGAAGGTCACAAGAGACATACCTTCGTAAACATAACAAGTAATGACGAAGGACTCATATAGGGCATGAAATATAATATAAACACCATCATAGAATCGTTTCTATTTTATTAACATGGAAAAATAGAAATGATTTCAAATTACAAATGTACCTTCGGTCCTGAGAGAAGGTAAAAAATACAAGCGTGACGCAAAAGCAGATGCCAAGTCAGCGTGAACAGTACGGGAGTACTGTTCATCTATTTATAGACGCGGGACGCAGCCCACGTAAAATTACATCCATGTCCATTACATTTGTTAGTGACTTATGGAAATCTGTCAAGGCCCACGTAGTCTTTTCATCTTTAAGTCGGTTCCCCTTTCCGCTATCGCGACGAAGCTTCCTTGCGCACAGCTCCGGCTGTGCACCATCCTTCGTAGAGTTTGGTAATCAGCTCGTCCTTCGTCTGGTTCAGGCTTCGTCCTGACCGTGCTTTATGTTCATAATTCTGAGTCCGAAGATACCTGTTCACATAATCCACTTGGAAAACATTGTCAAATCATGTTTTTGAGGACCTTCGGAGGACGAAGGCCCCCAACAGTAGCCCCTCGCAATATTAATTTGTTAATAATAAATTCAGATTGCGATATGGACGAAGGCCTTGAGCCGAAGGTCCGAAAAAACACCTTCCCTTTGCTAGAATAGCAACATCCACTGACAAGCGGGGTCTTTCAATTTTCAACGCCCTGGGCGTATAAATAAGATCGCACTGCCAACTCATTTGGTACGCATACTTGCCATCTGCTTCGGTCCACTAAATTTTTAGCTCTTGTGCATTAAGATTGGTGACCTTTTTGATTTCGAAGCTTCGGCCCTGAAAACAGTTTTTTAGCGTTTCCGAAGATGTCTGAAGGTAAGAAGATCCCTGCTGAGACGAAGCTGAGTCTCGAGGAAGAGAAGAATTTGGGGTTTCTGATAGCGATGGCGGAGACCAATACAGAGAAAATCACCAAGGAGATTCTTGAAGGTTTGTCCGAAGATACTAGTGACAGCGACAGCTATGATGTAGAAAGTGGTGGGGAAGAGGCCGAAGATCGACCATGGCGGCCAAGTCACACGGTTTTCGGGAAAACCACTATCAAGCAGAGTCATATTGATAATATGAGGGGGCGGTATTTTCGAGATATATCTATTGTGAGGGCTGACGCTGGAGAAAAGACTTCTCCCACCCCAGAAGAAGATGAAGTCGTAATCTTCCGAAGCTTTCTCAAGGCTGGGCTTCGATTCCCCCTAAGCAACTTTGTTGTCGAAGTCCTGAAAACATTTCAAGTCTACCTTCATCAAATTACCCCCGAAGCCATCATAAGAATGGGGGTGTTTGTCTGGGCTGTGAGAAGCCAAGGTTTGGAACCAAATGCTAAAAGCTTCTGCAACATTCATGAGTTATTATACGAGACGAAGCCCTGGGGAAAAGAACAATACCACAACAATTTTGGGTGTTACAGCTTCGGTGCCCGCTCCGGGTCAAGCTGCCGTGTGCCGACCTTTCGGAAGAGGTGGCCCGGAGCCTGGATGACAGAGTGGTTCTATGTAAAGAATGACTTATCAGCGCAAGAAAATGTTAAGAGTATCATTATGCGCCCCATCTGGCAACGCTTCGGACTTCGAAGGCCGAAGGTTGAAACGGACGAAGCAGCCGAGGAATGCCAAAGAGCCTTCGGCGTAATCTGCTCTTTCATTGGGACAAGGGACTTGGTCCAAGAGCACATTGCCTTCAGGGTATGGCCACTTGCAGAAAAGTGGGAAATGCCGAAGGAGACCATTAAAGAGTCCGACGAAGGCGGACTGGTCAGACTGAAATACACATTCAAATATGCAGATAAATTTGTTGAACCTGATGATGACTGGTTGAAAAGCATTGAAACATTGAGTGACGAACTGCTTGGGGCATATTCGAAGGCCGAAAATACTGCGTTATCAGCAGCCTTCGGAGGCCGAAAGAAGAAAAGGCTCAACCGGGTATTTGACGCAATCGGATTTGTCTATCCTGATTATCATTATCCGGTACTGGGTCGCAAAAGAAAAATTACTTCTCCTGCGACAGAAGCTACCACAAGTGCCACTAGTGAGCCAGCGCCGCAAAGGAAAAAGATGAAGGTGCTCACCCACCGAGCGCGCTTTATTGAGCCGGCCACAGTGCCAGAATTTATTGGTGAGATTTCTTTGGCCTCTGAAGCTACAGAACCAGCTCCAGTGCCGAAGATAGTAGAGAAAACTGAAGCGCCTTCAGCAGTAGAAAAACCGAAGACTGAAGGGCCAAAAACATCAGAAATTTTAAGTCCTTCAGCAAATGTCGACACAACAAAAAGTCAAAAGGGCCCATTGGTGACCCCAAGAAGAAAAAGAATGGTGAACGTACTGGATGTCTTGGAGACAATTAAGTCTTCAAGCACAACCGCAAAGGAGTCTGTTGAACTCGCTGAAGCATCTACTGAAGCTTCGAAACCACAAGCTGAAGCTGAAGCTGGGCCTTCAGAGCCCGCCAAGGAACAATCCGAGAAAATATCAGAACCAGCTTTAGTTGAAGAAATTGACACTGCCGCCCCCGAAGCTCCCTCCAGCATACGCGATTACATCGTGCGACATGCTTCGGGGAAGAAACTTTCTGAAGAAGAAATCTATGAAGCGAATCACTATGCTAGAGAGTTGAAGTATCCGAAGGGGGCAGTAGTATTCAATGGGACAAACGAAGATGATTTCCTGTACTGTCTCCCAGACAATAAAGAATTATCCGTGTGCCGGGAAATGGCTAGAAGCATGGGGTTCCCGAAACTCGAAGCTGGATTATGCGCCATGACGAAAGAGGATCTCGCAGACAGTCTTGCATATAATAGCCTAAAGGTATGGAAATTAAGCGTTTGAAAAAACTTTTTAATGCGTAATTCATTCCTTTATTCTTATATGGATTCTTTTTCATATAGGGCTTGATTCTGAGCAACGCATTAAGAGCCCAAAAAAGCGCCGAAGATGAAAGCTATGACATTGCGTTTAACAATTTACGCTCTGAAGTTATCAAACTGAGAAACGAAGCTCTGGAAAAGGATAAAATTCTGCTTACACTGGTAGATAAAGTGAAGAAGGACGAAGCTGCTTCAAAAGCCCAGGCCGAAGCCCAAAAACGTGAAATTAAAGATCTTCAGAAACAGCTAACTAGAGCCAAAGAGGAACGTGTGCTTGAGGAAACGAAACGAGAACTTAGTGATTATATGGTCAATAAATTGGAGTTAAGTGTTAAAGAGCTTCGTGCATCTCAGAGGAAATGTTATGTTAAATCTGTAGAATGCGTGAAAAAGATAAAATCCAGCTTCGCCAGCGTTGGCGCCTTTTCTAGTGAAGAGGACTTTTCAAGAGGCAATCCCGAAGGTCCACTGGACTGGATTAGTCACGAAGCAGAAGCCTTCGAAGAAATCCTGAGCAGCCGCGGTGATATCTGCGCTTTTTCAGGCGCCAGGGGAGTTGCTGCTGTTTTGGAGAAGAAAGGTTGTGAACATATAAAATCCTTAGCTCAGTCCGAAGCTGCCCTGTCCCCTGAAGACATCAAAGATCCCTCAACCGAAGTAAGCATGGTTGGCGGTAAATTCTTCACTGATATCTGGGACAATGGCGACCGAGAAATGGCGCAAGAAATAATTCAAAGAAGCGAAAAAGGCATCCATGATGCTAGGAAAGTGGCAGAAGCTGCCGAAAAAAGTACAGAGCCCGAAAGGCAATTAGGTACCAATTAGTCGTTCTTATTGTGTTGTAATTTTTATTTCAAACTTTGCTCACGGTTTGTAATAGTAATGAAGAAATGTTCTCTTCCCTCAGAAGCTGCTGGATCGACTGCCGACCCCCACACAAAAGGGGATGATGAAATTAAACAAATGGTCGAAGCTATCATGGACAAAGTTGTTGATCAACTTCTAAATGAAGCCGCCGAAGCAGTATTAAGAGAAGACTAGATGCTATTTAGAAAAAACATTTAAAGTGTGATCTATGTAACATTTTGTACATTTGAATGTAATATACAAGTTTCTTTTCATTATTCAATTCTTTACGATGCATGAAACTCTACATACATACCATTTTTGAGCCTTCGGCGAAAAAACACCTTCCCTTCTTTTCATGCTTCGTGAAGAAGACATCCTCCGTTAAAATTATTCTGATGAAACACGTTCATACTTCATGAAAACATTCTCCGAAGCTATACAATTTCGATATTGCTCTGATGAAGCTCGTCCATGCTTCGTAAAAATATTCTCTGAAGCTGTATTCCGAAGATTATCATTGTATTCCCTCGTGACTTTACACAATTTTCACTTTCTCAAAGCTTCCTTTCGAAGGTTGATACTGTGTCCCCTTCTTTTGCCAAATGCAACATGATGTATGATGCTTATGTTATGCAAAATGATGTGATGATGTTATGTTATGCAAATGACATTTGTTCCGAAGATACACACAAAATATATTCGTAAGCTCTGCATTCCCTTAGGAACGTCTTTGGAGCTTCTTCGCCTTTTACTTAGACGGTATAAGCTCTGCATTCCCTTAGGAACGTCTTTGGAGCTTCTTCGCCTTTTACTTAGACGGTATAAGCTCTGCATTCCCTTAGGAACGTCTTTGGAGCTTCTTCACCTTTTACTTAGGCGGTATAAGCTCTGCATTCCCTTAGGAACGTCTTTGGAGCTTCTTCGCCTTTTACTTAGACGGTATAAGCTCTGCATTCCCTTAGGAACGTCTTTGGAGCAAAAAACTTACACTGCGCTCCCTTTGGAACGGCTTTTTGTAACTTCGACAACTTACTCTGCGCTCCTTAGAACGACTTTTTGTTGCTTCGAAGGATTTTTAATAATCCGAAGACCCTCCTTGTTACCGCAAATTTTTAAGCTTCAGCAACTTAAGCCTGTAGAGAAGATAGGTTTTTCTGATAACCAACCACGAAACTATTATATGAAAACTGAAGTGTTCTTTATTACACCGAAAACAGAACTTAAACGGAAAAGACTGCTATCAAAGTAGGATATTTATCAATAAATGTGCTTCGACGCCGGCACAGTACTGTTGACTGTACGGGCTTCAGATTGCTCTCTGAGATCCCTTTGGTGCGGAACATATTGGCTCCCTTCTGGCTGCTGGCCTTGTTGCAGCGGAGGTGGAGGCGGGGGCTGTTGCCATGAAGCTTGAGGTTGACTTGCCGAAGCTACGGAAACTGCAGGGTGGTTGCCCACGTACTCCGGGATGTAAGGCTGATGGTACGAAGCAGTATGCATGACCTGCTTCGGCTGTCCCTGTTGCGCTGCAGCTTCTGCTAGCTCCTTTTGTTTCTGGATGGTAACATGGCACATCCTGGTGGTATGGCCCTTGTTCTCACCGCAGAATAAGCAAAATGTCCTCCTTGGTTGATCTCCAAATCTCCCGCCGAAGCCCCTGGCGCCTCTGCCTCTTGGAGCTGGTGGCCGAAAGAAAGTTTGCTGCTGCCCCGAAGCCTGTGAGGAGCACTGCGGCCTGTTCTATTGACTCCCCTTATCATCATTTTGAGTGTTGTGGATGGACCTGACATGCCTCGGATAGAATCGTCCCCCGAAGCCCCTGGTCATCTCAGAAAATCTGAAGGCCTCCTCCCTTCTTTGGCGAAAGTCGTTATCTGCACGAATGTACTCGTCCATCTTTTGGAGTAGCTTCTCCAGAGTCTGAGGAGGCTTCCTAGCAAAGTATTGGGCTGCAGGTCCAGGACGAAGCCCCTTGATCATGGCTTCGATAACAATTTCATTGGGCACCGTTGGTGCCTGTGCCCTCAAACGCAAGAACCTTCTGACATACGCCTGAAGGTATTCTTCATGATCCTGAGTACACTGAAACAAGGCTTGAGCAGTAACCGGCTTCGTCTGAAATCCTTGAAAGCTGGTTAACAACATATCCTTCAGCTTCTGCCATGAGGTGATCGTTCCTGGTCGAAGGGAGGAATACCAGGTCTGAGCAACATTCCTGACGGCCATAACGAAAGACTTCGCCATGACTGCAGCATTGCCCCCATACGAAGACACTGTTGCTTCGTAGCTCATTAAGAACTGCTTCGGGTCTGAGTGGCCGTCGAACATGGGAAGCTGGGGTGGCTTATAGGATGGAGGCCAAGGTGTAGCCTGCAGCTCAGCGGACAAAGGAGAAGCATCATCGAAAACAAAATTTCCCTGATGGAAATTGTCATACCAGTCATCCTCGTTGACGAAGCCCTCCTGATGAAGGTCTTTCTGCTGAGGCCTTCTGTTTTGCTCATCATGAGTAAGATGGCGAACTTCCTCAGAGGCTTCGTCTATCTGCCGTTGCAACTCAGCTAGCCGGGCCATCTTCTCTTTCTTCCTCTGTACCTGTTGATGTAGCATCTCCATATCCCTGATTTCTTGGTCTAGCTCTTCCTCCTGAAGCGTTGGGCTGCCGGCCTTTCTCTTCTGGCTTCGGGCCTCCCGAAGAGAGACGGTCTCCTGGTTGTGGTCCAGCGGTTGCAGTGCTGCAGCCCCAGCCGCTGAAGCTTTCTTCGGTGCCATAGCGAAGGTCTACAGCTTCCGAAGGTGTTCAAAAAACTCGAAGTGGAAGTGAGTTCACCGGAGGTGGGCGCCAATGTTGGGGAGTTGTTCTCAAATGCTAAGAGTTAAGAACAAGGCAACATAAAAAATGTTAAGTGTTAAAGTCCTTCGTCCTTCGGAACATTATGTCCCTTCGGGGGATAATGTATTTCGGACGAAGGTCACAAGAGACATACCTTCGTAAACATAACAAGTAATGACGAAGGACTCATATAGGGCATGAAATATAATATAAACACCATCATAGAATCGTTTCTATTTTATTAACATGGAAAAATAGAAATGATTTCAAATTACAAATGTACCTTCGGTCCTGAGAGAAGGTAAAAAATACAAGCGTGACGCAAAAGCAGATGCCAAGTCAGCGTGAACAGTACGGGAGTACTGTTCATCTATTTATAGACGCGGGACACAGCCCACGTAAAATTACATCCATGTCCATTACATTTGTTAGTGACTTATGGAAATCTGTCAAGGCCCATGTAGTCTTTTCATCTTTAAGTCGGTTCCCCTTTCCGCTATCGCGACGAAGCTTCCTTGCGCACAGCTCCGGCTGTGCACCATCCTTCGTAGAGTTTGGTAATCAGCTCGTCCTTCGTCTGGTTCAGGCTTCGTCCTGACCGTGCTTTATGTTCATAATTCTGAGTCCGAAGATACCTGTTCACATAATCCACTTGGAAAACATTGTCAAATCATGTTTTTGAGGACCTTCGGAGGACGAAGGCCCCCAACAGGCTCAAAGAGTTGCTTTTAATACATCAAGTTTTATCATTAATATAAGCTAGGTTTTAACATTAATCCCAAGTTATCAACCCATAAGATATCTCCTCATAGAGAAAATATCAGTACATGTATTCATGTTCATCATAACCAAAACCATCATCATCATAATCATTGTATCTCTAATTAATGGAGCTCCCTAGGCCTGAGCACAGCTAATATATCAGTTTCATTCCTCTATAGAGGTCGCACACTTTACCCATGGGTCGTGATCCCAACTATGTCTGAGGCTCTAGCCTCCCCATCGATCACTTCCGAGGTGATTCGGTAGGGTTTCACTACATAGCTTTTACAAAGATTCCCTAGAGGCCATAGTTGCCCATTAGGTCTCTAGTTTGATAAACACGGTACATCTCCCCACAAGAGGGGTGACTAACAAAAAGCAAAATGAAAGAACCTCGACACCCAGCCTCGATAGAGCAAGTATTGTGCTTGGACCCCATTGACGGCACGACGATGAAGCATGATACACCTTTAGTTCCTCCAATTAATTAGCTAAGGGCGTCCCATACCATCCTCATGGTTGTACTGTTTTCCTGGGTAGTCATCCAACGAACAGGTCCTTACGGAGAAGTACTCGGGAAATAGCCCGAGCCTCCTTTAGTGTCACAATCTCATCATCACATCCAGAATAAAATCATCGTATCGTAAATGTATCTTATCATGTTCATTGATTAAAGTAGAGCGCTAGCATAAAGCTAACCATAATAGCCTGAAAGGCTATCAAGGACAAGGTAATAGAAAGCTAGTCAATACTTAGGTTTCAATTATGTAATGCGAGGAAATGAATTATCATATGAATATGACATAAATAGTTTATAGGACATGTTCAGGGTCTTCAACCTTGTAGAACTCGAAGAGCTTGATCACTTGGTCACCAACACCTGATCTTTGACAACTCAAAGCTTAGGAATAGATCATGTTCTATTCATGACACGCAGTGAACACAATAGGCACAAACAAATAACTATATATATACATAAGAACATTATATCATACAAAGAAAAACATTATAAAAATGTGCAGTACAAAAAAATCTCGCTTCACGGTCATGCGAGAAAAAGAAGCTCCGGAATCGGAACTACGGTTGCAACAATGTGGTTTTCGAAAGGTTTGCATAATAAACATGTAAATTATGTTCTAGATCAATTTTAATTAATATAAATAATTTGTGGAAGATATTTTAGATAAATTTAATTGTCAATTAGTCGACTACTAAACGAGAATGAATTAATCAACATGAACGATTATAACGAAACGATTTAATAATGCGCGCGGACAACGCGCGCGACAACGAGCGAACGGACGATGACGACGCACCTGGACAACACGCACATCACGTGAGAATCACTAAATAGATGTTGTGTTTATACTAAACAAGTATTAATTTAAAAATATTTGAGTTGACATTAATCACATTAACTTGTATTTCTAAAAGTGCTAATTAAAATTATACATTAATTTTAATTAGAATGTTGTCTTAATAAACATCGGATAAATGATTAACTAAATACTTAATGAAAATATGTGTTACGACAAAATAATGTTTCTAACATGTGCACGACATTATTACGAAGCTAAAGTAACTGGAACTGTACGAAACAGATTTATATCACAACATATATTGAATATTTACGAATTGGGCGATGTGGGCTTGTTCCTTGTGGCTTGCTACGACTTTAATCTGGCTGCGGATGCGACTTCTACAATATTTTGCCTCTATGAATTGTAGTTGTAGCAGTCCGAACAGCAGCAGCAGCTACGGATGCAGGGTAGTTTTAAGTTTTAATTGCGAGAGTCCTGAATCGCTCATGACCATAAGCACGGCTGATATATTAGTTTTAGACTCTGCAGAGATTGTGCATCTTTACCCATAAGTCGTGTTACCCATTTTGCCAAAGGGTCTCGACTCTCATTCATCTCCACCGAGGAGACGAGGTAGGGTGGCAATATAAGTCATTTCCGAAGTTCCACTAGCATCATGAGAGAACCACCTACAGATTTAAGCATGAAGGGGCGATAAAGGAATCCCTCGTCCGAAAAGCTATCATAAACAGAACGACCCGAGAACCTCCATATACCGACAGCTCCTCACACCCCGCTTGCCCCGTTCGGAAAAGGATTAAATCACACTAGCTTTCCTAATTACTTGGCCAAGGGTGTCCCATTTCACCCTTGTGGTGGCATCGTTGTCTCAGTTTAAGCTCTATGTTCCAATTAACAAAATGATTTTATCATGTATCATAAATAATTCATAAACATTCAACAGTATAAGGCATGATCATGATTCATATATAACACCCTAAACCAGATAGAGCAATAGCCAAACTACCCAATAGTTCATTTGCATATGCAAGGTCTAGGGTAAACAAAACTAGGTAACCTATTAGCTCACATCAATTTAACCTAAGCATGCCATAATGATTATCAGAAACATAAACATTATTAGGTAAAAGAATGATCAAGGACACAACTTACCTTCTGCGAGCTCCTGCTCAGAATCTTCAACCTATTCCGCTTTGGATTCTCCGTCCACTTGCTCGTCTACTCGCAACAATACAAACAGAAAATATACAAACAAAAATTAATATCACACCAAACATAGAAATAATTTGCATAATAATATTCTACGCATTAAAACAAAACCGTAGGTTCGAGAACTACTAAAAT
This sequence comes from Zea luxurians, assembly GCA_029449295.1. Classification (NCBI taxonomy): domain Eukaryota; kingdom Viridiplantae; phylum Streptophyta; class Magnoliopsida; order Poales; family Poaceae; genus Zea; species Zea luxurians. The sequence goes on along the minus strand of JAOPSE010000101.1, from coordinate 896,082 downwards.
CGAAGTTAAAACATAGGAGATATGAATTTTACAAGTTTAAGAGTTATTTTTTACACTAGAAATCATTTTCTCACATTTTATTCATTTTACTTCATTTAATTTGTCTAAACGGACTATGGATACTATTATGAGGTAATCCAGAGTCTAAAGTGTTAAAATAGGGCTTAGTTGTAATTTGTTTTGACATGAAGCCGACTACGGGATGATTCCCAACAATATGGAGGCTATATTTGGATACTATAGTATTCATCCCAATACACATGTGTTGAGGGGGATTGAGGTGTAAATTAGTTTAGGGTTTAATTTACACCATAATCCTCCTAAACCCATGTGTATTGGGATGGATACTAGAGCACTCAAACATGCCCAGAGGATTCTTATGCAAAATTGACGGACGAAAGGGTACGCGCGTAAGAGGGCCGCATGATCACAATCTGGGGGTCCATATTAGATCGCGACTTAACTAAACTGGTATTCAATCGTGTCCCTTGGATCTAAATTTGATGCCCCGGATTTCAAATAGCCTAAATCGACTCTCACCCGCCCGGTCCGAATCGGACTGCACATGTTACACCCACCCGAACTGACATCAGGATTCGATCTCGACCGTCCGTTGTATAATCAACGGTGGACGCATCCCCTCATCTCTTTTTCTATTTTCGCTGCACAGCGAGCTCGCTGCATATGGATTGAATGGATTAGATGGGTGCTCGAGGCTCCTTCTATTATACTCGGTGGAATTCTAGGAGCAGAACCCGAGCGGGATTTTTATTCAGACTTAGGAAGTAGATGATCGACGTGGGCCCACATGTAAGTCTCCCCAGAAAAAGAAAAAGAATGGAGATGGGGTGGGCCAAGCGGGTGAGAGAGGAGGTGGGCTGGCGCAGTTTTGGCCCAGGGATCGGGTTGGCCATTTTTTTATTTCTTTCTCATTTTTCTTTTCCAATTTCTATTTTTCTGTTTTTATACTTTAAAACCTACAATTCTGTTTGTGGTTTGAATTTCAACTTTAATTTCGTATGCACGATACAAAAACTCTAGGATGCAAATGCAAAGTTTTATATCATTTATTCATTTATTTGGGCAAATGCATCACACACATAATTCATCTGAAGGACATATTTTAAATGTGCGGCAAGTTTAGAGGTTTATTCAAAAATAATTTATTTACTTTAGGAGAAAGTAAAGTATAATCTTTATCAAGAATTACTTTAATTCAAATATTTTATAAAAATATATAGTTCGTGTAGGAGATAATCTTCTCTACATTTATTTATTCTTCTGAGTTTCAAATTATCGTCTAGTTTCAAAATTTAGATATAATTTTTAACTACCTGTAGGACCGGTAAGGCGTCCAGAGGGGGTGAATGGGAGCCAAGCAGATTTTGCTTCCAAACATTGAAAATGAACACTTCACTTTAATTGAGATGAAGCAAGTGCTTAAACCATGAACACATCAGTGAACGAGTGATCTCATGATTATAAAATGTTTCTAATACTCACATGAGAATAGCAAAACAAACGGATCGCAAATCGGACACCGAAAAGTCTGAAACGGTCCAAAACAATATCGTCAACAAGTGATGTTTTCAGCAGTACGAAATTCATTTCTTAAATCCAAAACTGAACCAAACGAACTCTGAATTAGATGAAATTTTACACACATATGAGCAAATATGTTTTCAGGATCTCCCTAAATTTTGAGCTCAATCAGAATTGTGAATCAACCGCGAATTTAAAAATATAGCCAGAAATTGGGATTTTGTTGTGGTTTTCAAGAACAAGTTCAAACTGAGTTTTTCTAAAATCGCGATCAAAATCTGCAACAACTAGGTGTATGCAGTGGTCCAAGGAGTGCAACTAACTACCAATCAATCCTAAAATTAAATCCACTCAAAAGAATCAAAGGTTTTCCACCAAAAACACAAGACTAGGTTAAAGGAGAAACCAAGACTATAAAACTTCAGAAATTCCAGCAAGGGTACAAACTGAGATTTGAAGTTAAAGAGCCCTATGGGCCGGACCGACGACCCTTCCTCTAATTAAACTTGAAGATCAAGAACATAGTGGAAGTACAAAATCGTTGTGGATCCCTCAGCTCAAATGGTGTCTACCTAGAGAGAAAACTAGGAGTTCAAGAATGAGTGCTCTAAACAAATGGCAGCAAAGAGATGTGAACTAACCAACCCTCTCCCTCTATTTATAGATGGTTATTCTCACTTCGTAAACTATTCCTATTTACATAGAGTCTATCTACTCCACCGGAGCTGAAATGGATCAACTTATAGGTTTTCGATCTTACGACCACGTCTATCACACGGAGTTGCTTCACCTTGACGCACCCTTTGCGATCATGCCACGTGCCGCCACCGATTCCCTTCAGAACCGCCACCACCGAGTTTTGAGGCTCAAACTCAACAAAACCCGTCATCCGTAGCACTGGGTGGTTTTGAGGCCCAAACCACCAAACCAGCTGTGAGCACCGCACCTCGTGCACGTCCTCCATGACCAGTCACGTGTCCCGTCAGTCCTCGACCACACCGGCAACACGGTCCACTCCACCACGTCGTTGCGCAAGTGCGTGTCCCAGGTGTCAGCCACCGCGGCTAGTCACCCGGCTGCCCTGATCTGTCAGTCAAGACCCAGCACTCGCCCTTCACCACTCCCGGTCCATCAGTACGAGCCCGCATGACCTTCATCTCAGTCGTCGACCACCGTCCCTATACTCCACACCTACACACCACAAGCCTACCGGCATGGTTGCACAAGCATAATCTCACACTCTGGTCATTCCACTGACTACCCCAGAGTGCTACCTGTTGACAATCACTCATCATCAAGACATCAACCCGAACCACAAGGGACAAGTTAACTTGATGGGTGCATTGTCAACACCACCATTTGAGCATATATGTAAACAGAAAGAGGAAGAAGAGAAACTCACTCAAATGACCATAAGCCATATAAAAGTCAGACAAGTCGTTTAGAGTAAGCAAAAATTGGTCCCCAAAGAAATGGCCAACGGCTCAACACGACCAAGCAAGAAAAGGCTACCCCTCAATAAGAGGCAAAAGTAGGGCTCAACACCACTAGCCAAAAGCCAAAATCTCATCGGAGCACAAAAGGATTTATCAGAGCATAAAAAACCAATTCAGAGCATAAGATCAGCACAAAAGCTAAAATCAAAGTTAATTCCTCCAGAAAGAGGCAAACGGCTCAACACAACTAGCAAAAGCTCCAAAAAGCTTAATTCTCCTCCCCTATCATAATACTCACAAAAATCTCTCCCAGAAACCAACAACTCCAAATAACACATCTCGCCCTCTTGAATGAGAGGAAGCCCGAAAGACCAAATTCTCTACCTAGATAGAGGAACCGAGAAATCTCAAAATCTCTCCTATCTAGACCGAGCTCATTTGGTACAATTGCACAAAGAAAATAGTTAGTTACAGAAGCTAGAACAGGCTAACGTCAACGTGGACCAGTTAGACATGCCGATGAGAGAGATCACGAGAACAAGTAGGGTCAGCCACCAGCAGCATCGCGGGCTCATGGCAGCGAACGTGGGACTGCAAATCCAATACCACAGTACCACGCTCGTTCGCTGCGAACGAACATCGTTCATGGTCATGGAAACTTGGAATACCAATTTGCTACTAGTGCAACAAGCCAGTGCCAACTGAAACAGTCATAACAGCAACTTACCATTTAAACACATACTACTAGTTAGGGTTTGTTCGTTATACCATTAATCCATGTGGATTGAGTGTTATTGAGTCGGTTTAAATTCATAACAAGTTAAAATTCATCCCAATCTATTCCAATACACTCCAATTCACACAGAATTAGAATAAACGAACAAGGTCTTACGGATTTCTTTTCTACGGGTAGAGCTTAGCGGTTCACACATAAATACATAGATACTAGTTATTGAGAGTTCCTTTCCTTGCCAACTGAAACAGTCATAACAGCAACTTACCATCTAAACACATACTACTAGTTAGGGCTTGTTCGTTATACCGTTAATCCATGTGGATTGAGTGTTATTAAGTCGGTTTAAATTCATAGCAAGTCAAAATTCATCCCAATCTATTCCAATACACTCCAATCCACACGAAATTAGAATAAACGAACAAGGCCTTAAGGATTTCTTTTCTACGGGTAGAACTTAGCGGTTCACACATAAATACATAGATACTAGTTATTGAGAGTTCCTTTCCTTCAGGTAGAGCTTGGCGGTTTCCGGTCGTTCACCAGGTTCGGTTGCAGGTTTTGCAACAATGGTTGTCCCTAGACATTGGGGATGCACAAAGGTAGCAGAAGCAGTGTCCGCACCTGTAAATAAAAAAGAAGATGATCATCATTTTGTACTCGTGATCAGTGTAATGAATGTTTTATTTGTAAGGAGTACCTGCAGATGATAAATACACAGCCCTCGATCCTCTCCACATATATCTTGCACTTGGGGCACCTCTGCCACTTGCTCTCTTGTGCGACCTTCCTCAGCAGTAGGTCCTCCCTGCCCCGCTCATCCTTCCCCAATCGTTGGAACTCCGCGCAAGTGACACCGGCGTGCCATGGAACCTTGCACTGTGCACAGAACATCCGGCAGCAGTGTGGGCACTCCACGTTTGTTATCACCTGCTCACCGTGCCCAGGATCATCAACCAACAGAGCAGAGCATTCCTTGAAGGGGCAGTAGAATTTGAGTGACCCCAATGACGAGTCACAGAGCGCAGCACCCCATCTCTGGAACAGCTGTGCCGGGATCACGTCGCGGCATGCATCTGGGTGCAACACACCATCCTTGCACCCCGGGTCAGGGCAGCCGATAGACAGCACATTCTCCTCAACCTTCGCAGCAATGCACTGGCTCACACAACTGATGCAGAATGTGTGCGTACATCCATCAACGGGAAAGGACTCTCCGATGTGCACTGTCTCCATGCAGATGGCACAGTAGAACTCACTGCTGATATTTGTGCTCGCACCTCGAGAGCATTGACCAAGCTCTTGAATTGTACTACTACCTAGTGGTTTCTTCCCTTTCCGGTCCATGTCTTCAATCGAGATCGAAGTGCACCGAGGAACATTGGTGCCCTGATGTGTCTCTGTATTGCACAAAGAATCACAAGATGCCACCGCGCACCTGGGCAGTCCAGTGGCCTCAGTCTCAGGTGCATACTGGCAGAAGCAGGCAATGCAGATGACATGGTCACAATTTTCAGGTTTCCACGAGGCATCCAATGATCGGATGCCTTCTTTGCAAACTGCACAGGCCTTCCCCGACTGAATTGAGAACCGGAGAACCTCTTCAACTTGCAGATCTTCAGCCAGGGCAGAATCCTCAGCTGACATGGCAACCAGATCCAGCATTGTTGTTATAGCAATGCACAGGTGCTCCCTCGGTTGAACCAAATCGACACCTGGCCGAGACCTCTATTCCAAGGAAATGCAAGAGTAAGGAAGGTTATATTCATAAAATCAAATGAGTGAGAAAGAAAGAAGCAGTTGTTATACCAGAGCCGACTAACACTGAACAAAAAAGAAAGGATGGCAACCAGCATGAAAGATGAAAATAAAGATTCAGTAAGAAGCAACTCTAATATGACGCCCTTCTATCGGCACAACTAGTGAACAGAACGGCCAAAGAGCAGAATGCAGATGGGACGAAGTCCTCGCACGAACATCATCAAATTCTGGTGCTCCCCGCAAGCTGCATGCAGGCATTGACTAAGACGAAGAATGCCTCCTACATTCTGCAAGTATCCGAAGCCCAGCGCACTGACCCACCACAACTATTTTTTTACCCACAGATTCCCATCAAAATCATGGCTTCAGCCGCTAGAGGGAGGTAGACACAACGGAAAAGAGACGGGCATGCTCCTTCCGGGCATATAATCGAACGCTTGACGTGCGCGCACCAACTCGTGACCAGCACACATCCTACGCAAAGCAACCACCAGTGCTTGCCACAGTAACTCCCTGAAACAAACTCGCTTGAACCACGAATTACCCTCAAAATCGCGGCTTCACAGATAAACTTGGGCCGGAACGATCCGGCCGCGGGTTAAGCGTGCGTACCAGTACTTGTGCGATCCCGTCTTCTCGCTAACGTCGGGCTACGGGAGCTTCATCGCATCAGCGGCGCCGAACCGTCAGCATGCATGCGCGTAGCAGCGATCGATCTACGGACGAGCGGTTGGATCGCACAAGAAGATGGACTCCAACACGCGGGGAGAAGAACAGCCGTGGCGGTAGAAATAGGGCCATAGCCCGTAGGGGATGGTAGAGCAGTAAAAAGATGACCGCCTGTTCCCGAGGTTTTCGGGATATACAAGGAGTCACAGCTCACTTCGATACAATTTGAAACGTCCTATTTTAATTCTGTACTCTCGGAAAAAAATCTTTTAACATCTATTTAATCCTGAAACTCTCCAGTAAAAACAGTCACAATTATAAAACTACTAGTCGGTTGCCCGTGTGTTACGACGGGTTACAACAATAACCACGTAAACTACCCATAAAAAATTTCAATATTTTTTATTGATTGTCTCCGCTCTCTGTATAATATTTTTTTTGATTTGGCTAACTGATGTTATTGTTTACTCTATGCAATATGTCTTGGTACAACACGACTAATAAAGTAAGCGGTTAGAAGAGAGTTCACAACGACTGACTGAACGAACAAAGATTATAAAATGACATACAGAGACCAAATAAAAGAAAGTTTGTGAGCTCAAGTTTCTAAAATAAGTCACATGAAGTCAAACTTATAAAAAAGATAGATCAAAATATGGAGTGATTGCTAAAGTCAGGCATCAATAGAAATTGGATGCGCTCTATATAAATTATGCTACTTCGTAGCAATTACTAACGTTTAAAACTAACAAATAACCTTTCATTTTACTGTTAATGTGACAAATCATTGTTGCTCCATCCAATTCAGCAACCTCAAACATCATGTAATCTATTGCGCCAATGTGGTCTTAGAAGTGACCTAATGCTTGCAAGAGCCAAGAACGTCGTGTCGTGCTTGGCCTGTAGCCTCGGGCCATAGTGCTGGCCCAGCCCGACACGATTATATATATTTTTTATTTTACAAAAAACGCATATACATATATACAATTTACTAGATGTCTGTCCGTGCGTTGCAACATAAACGTATAATATTACGGTAAATTATGTATAAATGTGTGTTTATTGTTATTTTAATCTAACTATTTCACCAGCACATTGCAACCATTAATTCTATATATGATAGTAGAGTGTCGTGCATTGCGATAGAATATAAATCATTCAATGAAATATTAATTTACAACGATTACATGAAAATGGACAATATATAACCTCGCTAAAATCTTTACCAACAACCAATACTGAACCAATTTTGATGGAGGTTTGTGTCATATTTATCAAACTTTTGATTGTTAATACATGAATGGTGTTACCGCACTTGTTGCAAATGTTGGAACCCTGCATATCTTGTAGTATCTGTTCTCCCTCCAGTTCATGCCCCACGAGTTCTTGATGATCCAGTAAGGCTTGTCCTTGAGGCGGATGGGGGCAAAACCAGCTGCGCCATAGCCAACAAGGAGAACAACATGGTCTAGGTGTCTTCCACATATGTATGGACATGGCATGCCTTCGATGTATGTCTGCATGTAGGCAGCATTGATGCCAACTGCATGAAACAGAGAACGCGCATCAACGGTTTCATTGTTTGATATTGACTATTCTATGTATTTCAATAGATTCTTTATCTTTTACTTACTTGCTGTCACACCCTGTTTTGAAGGTAAACCGAATGCGAACCATGTACGTGACAGGATCAGAAATTCACGTACACAACAATTACATAAATGACTCATCATAGCACAATGCTTCGAATAACAATAGAGAATAAGTAATAACATTAAAGACTAGAGTCATTTACATAATATGAATCAAAGTACACAGAATCAAAACATAACAAACGTAAATAAACCCACCACAGGCAGCTGACTGGGGGAGGTCGCTAGCCTAATCCTCAAATTCGTCAAAGTCCTGGAAATCCTGGAGATCCGCCTCGACGCCTTCTTCTTTACCTGAGCATACATTGCACCAAAGGCAACCTGGTGTTTTGTGAAAGCAAGGGTGAGTACACATCAACGTACTCAGCAAATGTCCCGTTTAGCTGAGGTGGACTAGCTTTATGTGGGGTTAAGCTCAAGCAGTTGCTTTTACTTGGTCAGGTATTTATTATTAATGGAAGCCAAGTTTTAGTAATAGCCAACCCTGAATCATTTCCTCATCAAGGAACATCACTATCATCATCGAACCAAAATAATAACTAGAACTATTGTATATCGAACCATCTGTATATCTAATCAAAGAGGATCCCAAGGCCGCTCATAACCGTGAGCATGGCTGATATATCAGTTTCTAGCCCTCTGCAGAGGTCGCCCACTTTACCCATAATTCGTGATTCCCATTCTTCTCGGAGATCATGACTCTCCATTGATCACTACCAAGGTGACCTAGTAGGGTTTCACTACATAGCCTTTACAAAGATTTCCCAGAGGTCATAGCTGCCCGTTAGGTTTCTCTAGTTTGATAAACACAGTACATCTCCTCAAAGGAAGGGTGACTAACAAAACCAAATCAAGAACCTCTGCAACCAGCCTCGGCAGAGCAAGTACTGTGCCCGGACCCCATTGATGGCCCTACAGCGAAGCCAACTACTCGTCTGGTTCCTCTAATTAATCAGCTAAGGGCGTCCCATTCCACCCTCATGGCTGCACTGTTTTCCCGGGTTGTCACTCCCCGAACAGGTCCTTATGGAGAGGTACTCAGGAAATAGCCTAAGTCCCCTAAAGTATCACAAGATCATCATCGGGATAACATCATCGTATCATAAATATTCACATTATGTTCATTGATTAAGGTAAAGCAATAGCATGAAGCTAACCATGATAACCCAAAAGGTAAATAAGGATAAGGTAAATACAGACTAGTCAATCCTTAGATTTCAATAATGTAATGCGGGACGGTGAATTATAAGTATGTAGGATATAATAGGTCAGAGGACACTTGCCTTCACCAAACTGATGCTCAGGGTTTTTAACCTCATAGAACTCAAAGAGCTTGATCACTTGGTTGCCAACGCTTGATCGTCGATCCCTCGAAGCTCGAAAACAGATCGCAATCTAATCGCAACACAAAGCGAAGACAAACAGGCACAAGCAAACAAACATATGTATTCATAAGAACATTACACCATGCCAAATAGTATAATAAAAACATGCAGCATAAAATAGAGCTCGGTTCTACGGTCACGCGAGAGAAAGAAACGTCGAACTCGAAGCTACGGTTGAGTTAGCGCGTTTACGCTAAACCAGTATTAACTATAACATTTAATTCTACGTTATAAAACATAAATTATAACTGCTATTTAGTTTTGATTAATCTGCTACACCAACAGTTGTCAAATAAATAAGTAATTTAATTAACACAAGAGATTCTAAACGATGCGAATTTACGATGCACGAAACAACACGACAGCGTGCAGAATGACGCGCGGACACGCGGCATGTGCGAACAACACGTGGCAAAGTGCACTACACGCAAAAACGACGTGTGCGTCACACGCGAATGACGCGTGGCGACACGCGACAAGGTGCACGACGTGCAAAACCATGCGTAAACGATGCATGGCCACACGCGACTAGAGCGAACGACGAGCGAACGAGCACGCCACCGCGTGTAGAACAACACGCGCGATAGGCGGAGAAAACTAAATAGGTGGCAGGTTTATACTAAGCAAATATTAAATAAATAAAAAGAATTTAAGTTAACATTAACCATGTTAGTGTTTATTATCACAGCGCAAGTTGGAAACTATTCATAATCTAATCAGAATATTAATCTAATAAACATTAGTCGAGCAAACATTAAATAAATTATTTAAAATATGAGACCTGACAGATTAACGTATTAACGTGAATGCTTATAAGTGCAAAACAATTTATTATCACGCGCAGACGCTGCGCGACACACGTGATCGACACGCGAGATACGCGCGACGAGGCGCGCGACACACGCGAACGACACGCGACAACGTGTGCGAACAGCACGCGTGACACTCGCGAACGACACGCGACAACCCGTGCGAAACAGCACAATGACACGCGAACGATGCCACGTGCGAAGAACAACAAACAAACAAAAAAAAATAAAAATAGTTAAGTTAGTATTAATCAAATTAATATTTATTTATAAAAAACCCTAGTTAGAAACTATAAACCAGTTTTAATTAGAAGGTCATTTTTAATAAGCATCGAATGAACAACTAATAAAATGCCTAAAACTTGTGACGTGACAGGATAACATTATTAATACGAGACCGATATTGCTACAGAGTTGACGCGACTGAAGCGAATAGAAACGAGTTTATGGCGCATTATATATTGAATAGCTAACAATTCATAGCTAATAAACAATTTTCTTAAAGCGTCCAAATCGTGACTCACGCGAACGACGACACGAGATGATGCGCGCAAAACAACACTGCGGCACATGCACGGTACGCGCACAACACGCGTACGGTGCGGGTCGACACTATACCCGAAACTAATAAATAAAAGCATGATTAGTCTGAACAATTATTAACAAAGAATATTTCAGTTAAGATTAATCATGTTGGTGTTTAATTATAAATGCGCAAATCAAATTCTTAAACTAGATTTTAAAGTCAAAGCGACGTTCCAGGGGGTAGACGGAGGGGTAGATGGACGTCGTCACAATCTCGACGGCATGCTACGCACACGATACAATGAGCGTGCTACAAGAACGCGGTTTTGGAGACATCGCTTACATGGGGTTTGACAAACTATAGTCATGTTAAGTGAATAACAACTATATTGTTTTACTTTGACTTAGTAGTATGAACAACTGTCTATCACATATCCTAATAAATTTACTATTTATCCCTGATTACTTTGTTACTCTAATATTTGTCGATTCAATATATAATTTATTAACCAACACAATCGACTTCACGCGAGGAATAATATTAACACGCACAAAGCGTGCGACGTGAACCTGGTGCGCATGACGCGCGAACAACGACTACGTGCTTGGACGAGTGGCTAGGTAAGCGTTGTCGGAGTTCTAACGCGCGATGGACGACAATGACATAAATCGTGGACGCGCGGCGACGGTAGTGCTTGCAACCAGGGATTCACGCCGCGGTCGCGCACGGACCGAGACGTCAGGGCACGCTGCACAGCGGGTCACGCTAGTTACGCACCGAGGCCACGATGAACGCGTCAGGCTAGCCACGCTAAGCGCCCGTCGCGCCACGCGCCACACTGGGGGGCGGGCTGGGGTGTCCTACGCATGGACTACGCGAGTAGTAGTTGCTGAGGCTCGACAACAAGGGGGCTAGGCACACGCCGACCATGGGAAGTGGGGACTGTGGGGTAGAGCTTGCCAGAGAATATGGGAGAAGGAGAGAGGATTCTCACCTGTGCTCGACGGAGATGGCCCGGGCGCGGCACGACAGGACACGGATGACTGCGGTGGGGAGTGGTTTCGGACGAAGCGAGGCGCAGCGCACGATGGGTCTCGGCGAGCCATGGTCTTGGCAAAGCAGGCACGCGACGACGAGATGCAGGGGCGGCTCTAGGCAGGCGAACATGGCGAGACTCGGCAAGGTGGCACGCGAGCACGATGGCGCTTGACACGGCTAGCAGTAGAGCATGGTGGCGAGGAGGCTGCTCAAAGTTGTGAATGGGTGGAGAGGATGCGATGGGGCTGGGCTCAAATGGGAGTCGTTGCCGGTTTCCTCGAGACGTGGGCGAGATCCCGGCATTTGAACAGGACTGGTGACGGTTGTTGAAGTGAGAGGAGGGGCGCCATGGCTGCTGCACATCGTGGGGAAGCAGGGAGAGAGATGGATGAGTGGGCAGCGGCGCTGGGCTCGGGAACACGGCGCGCTAGGGAGCGCGGCGCGCAGGCGGCTGGGCGAGCGAACTGGGCGCGGCAGCTGCACGCGCGAGCGCTAGGGCATGCGGGCAGGGGGGGGCGCGATGGGTGGGCCGCAACTGGGCCGCGCGTGGGAGTGGGCCGGGGTGGAGAAAAATGGTGTGTGGGCTGCGCGGGAGGTGGGCCGCGCGTAGGCTGCCAGGGAGGGCACGACTGGGCCGAAGGGACTGTTAGAAATATAGGTATTTTCCATGTTATTTTAATTCCATAAATTAACATTATGATGATGACATATAAAAGATGATTAATCATAGAAATCATGATATTAAATATATCCATAACAATATGGATCATGAGAACATAAAACATATGAATCATATAAATCATATAAATATAATAAGCATATAAACTAACGAAACAATTGAAAATAAACAGATAGCAACATAAACAACATGACTGTAATATTAAAACAATTAGATATAACATATTACTAGCATGAACAGACATCAGACATGTAATGATATAATATGATAGAACAGATGAGATAAATTCATGGTTATATATGAAACAGTAGAGATGGACAACATATATAATCTGCAGAACGTAAAACAGTGAGGGGCTGAATTGATCATACCCTCCCATGCGCTCCGAGGATCTAGATCCTTGTCCAACTTCACTTGTCATGCCGTACGGGATGAAGACGCCAGGAACCAGTGAAGAAGACAACGACGGACATTGGGCAGTCGCGTAGACGCTCCCCAAAAACCTAATTGCCGATCCTCCGTGCAAGGTCTCGAACGACAAGGGCTTTGGAGGCACCTGCCCTCTCGCTTCTCTGTGTGCGCAGAGTTACGAGATGGAAATACCCACACTTGCGGCTGGACTGTGTTTCTGAGTTCTGTTCACGTGTACCAAGTGACAGGGTTTCTCCCCTACTTAACCTCTCGCGGAGGGAAGCTGAAGGAGAAGGGTCGCATGCGGCTGATGAGAAGCTGAAGGAGAAAGGTCTCGCGCATGCGGCACGCCAAGAGACGGGCAATTGAAAGGCTTTAACTCGGAGTTGAAACTCCCGCGGTTAATGAGTGCTAAAAATTAACACAACCACACCACGCCTCGCCCGCTCGCCGCCTGCCTGCCTGCCTCGCCTCGTCTCGCCACGCCCGACTCGAGCTTGGCCCAGCCCGGCCTGGCCGGCGGCAGCGCGCGCGCGCGTGTGGCACGCCCTTGTCCGTTTCTTGACTTCTCAAATTAAGTGGAATAATTCCCACCATATAAGTCAAGCCAAAGACCCTTGGACTTCCAATATGGTACTATTGGTATTCTCCACCATTACACACCATAGAGTTTATTCAATAAATGGGCCAAGCCCATAAAAGATCCAACAATCCCCACCAAACTCTAGGGTTTGTAATGATGAAGTATCAGAATCACAATCCTTTGATATACCAGTGTTTCCATGGAGACTATTAAGTTGAACATCCAGCTAGAATAAGAGTTTCACTCATTCACAACTGAACAATGGACTAAGCCTTGAATTGACAGTTTTGTGCGAAATGAGATTCGCTCAAATCCTTTGCTGATACTAGGCTGCAAAAGGGCATTCCCGCTGTTTAGAAGCATATAAGTCACACTTTAGTGCCTTTCATGAGTATTTAGGGATTACCCAAGTCCCATAGACTGTGACCAGCAGTCTGATTCACATATGTGTACTCTTCAGAAGATGTTCTGTAGGACAACATCTCACCTTTATAAGACTCTTGGAATACATTAAGGTAAATACCATCCTGCCTTACAGATAGGAAAGATGTGCATCAGAAATGAGTTAAAGGAAGGGATCTTTCCTCACAATCTACTCCTAGCTTGTTTCTTCACTCTACTTCACGGGATCTCCGATCACATAGAGCAGGTTACCACTAGAGTAGATTTCACATGGGTCTCATACCCATTTCTCTCGATGCACTTTCTATCACATTGCGTGATAGACCCTTAGTGAATTGATCTGCTAGATTATTCGATGTGTGGACATAATCCACTGTAATAACTCCGGAGTTTTTCAGCTTTCTGACAGATTTCAATCTTCTCTTAACATGCCTTTTAGACTTCATGTTGTTCCTAGAACTGTTAACCTTTGTAATCACCGTTTGGTTATCACAGTTCATGGAAATAGCCGGTATCGGTTTTTCAACTACCGGTAAATCCAATAGGAAATCACGGAGCCACTCGGCCTCAGCCCCAGCAGTGTCTAATGCTGTAAGTTCTGCTTCCATTGTAGACTTTGTTAAGATAGTCTGCTTGCAAGACTTCCAGGAAACAGCGCCACCTCCAAACAGAAACACATACCCGCTTGTGGCATAAAGCTCATCAGCATCAGAAATCTAGTTGGCATCACAATAGCCTTCCAGCACTTTTGGGTTTCCAGTATAATGAATACCATATGTCATAGTACCTTTCAAATACCACAACACTCTCTCAAGAGCACGCTAGTGATCATCTCCTGGTTTTGACACAAACCGACTCAGTTTACTCACAGCATATGAGATGTCCTGCCTTGTTGCACTTACAAGGTACATGAGCAAGCCAATGATCTAGGAGTATGTCAATTGATCCCTTGCTATTCTCCGATTCTTTCTCAATAGCATGCTAGGGTCATAAGGTGTTGGAGCAGGATCACAGTCACTAAAACCAAAGCGACTCAATACCTTTTCCACATAATGGGATTGTAACAAAATTACCCCACCATCAGCTTCTCTAACAAGCTCGATGTTTAGAATGACATCAGCCTCTCCCAAATCTTTCTTCTCAAAATTGCTCGATAGAAGACTTTTAACTTCCTCAATCACATTGAGATTTGATCCAAAGATCAAGATGTCATCAACATAAAGGCACAACATAACAGACTCACCCCCACCATACCGATAATATACACACGTGTCAGATTCATTTACAGCAAAACCAGCAGCTGTAAGAGTATTATCAAACTTTTCATGCCATTGCTTAGGTGCTTGTTTTAGGCCATACAATGATTTTATCAACCTGCACAACTTGTTCTCTTAACCATCCGCAATGAACCCTTCTGGCTGATCCATGTAGATCTCCTCATCCAACTCTCCATTTAGGAAAGCTGTCTTAACATCCATATGATGAATGATAAGACCATAAGAGGATGCCACAACTATTAATGTGTGAATCATAGTCAATCGAGCCACTGGTGAGTAGGTATCAAAGAAATCTTCACCCTCTTTTTGGATATATCCTTTGGCTACAAGCCTTGCCTTATACCTCTCGATTGTACCATCAGGCCTAAGCTTTTTCTTGAAGATCCATTTGCAGCCTATAGGTTGACAACCATAAGGACGGTCAACGACCTCCCAAGTTCCATTAGACATAATAGATTCCATCTCACTCCTTACTGCTTCCTTCCATAAGTCAGCATCAGGAGAGGAATATGCCTCACTAATGGTAGTTGGTGTGTCTTCCACAAGGTACACTATAAAGTCATTACCAAAGGATTTTATAACCCTCTGTCTCTTGCTCTTTCGAGTGACTATAGTGTCATCCTCCTCAGGAATGTGCACGTGAAGATCCTCAACATGATCTATAGGAATAGACAGTTCGTGCTCATGGGGAACTATAGTCTCATGACTTGTATCACTAGGTGTATTCTTCATGGGAAACTCATTCTCAAAAAATGTTGCGTCTCTTGATTCTATGATAGTATCAACATACATATCAGGCACATCAGATTTTATAATTAAGAACCTATACCCAGTGCTGTGAAAAAGAGTACCCAAGGAATATACAATCAACAGTTTTAGGCCCAAGTTTATGCTTTTTGTTGATTGGCACATTCACTTTAGCCAAGTAACCCCAAGAGCGCAAATATGAGAGATTTAATATTCTCTTTTCCCATTCCTCAAATGGTGTGATCTCTTTGTTCTTTGTTGGAACTCTGTTCAGGACATGACATGCTGTCAAAATCGCCTCACCCCACCATGCCTTGGATAATCCCGCTGTACTCAACATGGCATTCACCGAATCTGTTAGAGTGCGGTTTTTCCTTTTAGCAATCCCATTGGATTATGGTGAGAATGGCGGTGTCCTCTCATGAATAATACCATGTTCCACGCAGAACTCATCGAACACATTAGAGAAATATTCTCCACCTCGATCGGACCTTAACCATTTTATTTTTCTCTCAAGTTAGTTCTCAACTTCAGCTTTATAGGACTTAAAATAATTAAACGCTTCATCTTTTGTTTTTAAGAGATACACATAACAAAATCTGGTGGAGTCATCTATAAAAGTGAGAAAGTATCTTTTACCACCTTTTGTCAAAATTCCATTCATCTCACACAGATCAGAATGAACAAGTTCTAGAGGTGCCAAATTCCTCGCCTCAGCAGCCTTGTGAGGCTTGCGGGGTTGTTTTGATTCAACACACACATGGCACTTAGACTTTTTGACCAAGTTAAATTTAGGAATTAGATTTATATTTGCTAACTGCATAAGATAGCCAAAGCTTGCATGACAAAAACATGAATGCCATAAATCTGACTCATCAGAAAAATTAACAGAATTCACCATTTCATTACACACATCATGCAGTGATAAGCGGAACAAGCCTCCACAATCATATCCTTTACCAACAAAAGTACCATGTTTCGACACAACACATTTATTTGACTCAAGAACAACTTTGTCTCCATCTCAACATAGCATCAAAGCACTAACGAGATTCTTCTTGATAGAGGGCACATGCTGCATGCTCTTCAATGGCACCTTCTTTCCCGAAGTAAACTTCAGAGTGACCGTACCAACACCAAGAACATGAGCACGTGACCCATTTCCCATTAACAAGGCGCCAGACCTCCCGACCAGGTAGGATGAGAACATAAAGGCATCAACACACACATGAATATTTGCATCACCGTCCATCCACCACTCAGGTGAATTACAAACTGAAAGAACAAATGGTAAAGAATTACCATACCCAGATGTTCCATCTCCGGTTTCAGTGGTTAAAACATTAGCTGATTTCTTGTCCTGTGTGAACTTACGATCAGGGAACTCTCTAGTCCAATGTTGATCACTGCCACAGACAAAGCATCCTCCCTTTCCCTTGTTATTGTTGTTGTTCTTCTTTTTAAACTGTGCTGTTTGAACATGTTTATTTGTATTCTCTTGTTTGTTCTAGTTTTTCTTCTTGTTAAACTTGCGGAAGTTTCTCTTCTGCACCACATTAGCAGTATAGATCTCAACACCTTTTCCATTGTCCTTTGTTCTAGCTCTTTCCTCAACATCAAGAGTACCAATGAGCTCTTCCACATTGAACTCTTGTCTCTTATGTTTGAGAGAGGTAGCAAAGTCCTTCCAAGAAGGTGGCAACTTGGCGATTATACCGCCAGCCACAAACTTGTCAGGCAAAGGACAAGGAAAAAGCTCAAGTTCCTTAGCTAGTGCCTGAAACTCATGAGCCTGTTCCACTACAGATCGGTTCTCAACCATCTTGTAGTCATACAGCTGCTCCATGAGCTACAGCTCGCTACCAGCGTCAGTTACTCCAAACTTTCCAACAAGTGCATCCCACAGCTCTTTCCCTGTGGGAAGGATGATATAGCTTTTCTGGAATTTTGTATCAAGTGCGCTAATCACTGCTCCTCGAAAGAGGTTGTCATCAGCCTTAAACTTAGCCTCATCCTTAGGAGGTAAGTTGATAGGCTTGCCCTCAGCGGCATGAAAACAAGACATTATAGTAAGCCACAATTCCATCTTAGCTTTCCAAATCAAGAAGTTTTTACCATCAAAAGGATCAGGTTTTAGTACAGCAGCAAAACCTCTGACAGAAAAATGCCTAACATTAGGTTTTTGGATTGTTAGAAATATAGGCATTTTCCATGTTATTTTAATTCCATAAATTAACATTATGATGATGACATATAAAAGATGATTAATCATAGAAATCATGATATCAAATATATCCATAACAATATGGATCATGAGAACATAAAACATATGAATCATATAAATCATATAAATATAATAAGCATATAAACTGACGGAACAATTGAAAATAAACAGATAGCAACATAAACAACATGACTGTAATATTAAAACAAAAAATATAACATATTACTAACATGAACAGACATCAGACATGTAATGATATAATATGATAGAACAGATGAGATAAATTCATGGTTATATATGAAACAGTAGAGATAGACAACATATATAATCTGTAGAACATAAAACAGTGAGGAGCTGAATTGATCATACCCTCCCATGCGCTCTAAGGATCTAGATCCTTGTCCAACTTCACTTGTCATGCCGTACGGGATGAAGACGCCAGGAACTAGTGAAGAAGACAACAACGGACGTTGGGCAGTCGCGTAGACGCTCCCCAAAAACCTAATTGTCGATCCCCCGTGCAAGGTCTCGAACGACAAGGGCTTCGGAGGCACCTGCCCTCTCGCTTCTCTGTGCGTGCAGAGTTACGAGATGGAAATACCCACACTTGCGGCTGGACTGTGTTTCTAAGTTCTGTTCATGTGTACCAAGTGACAGGGGTTCTCCCCTACTTAACCTCTAGCGGAGGGAAGCTAAAGGAGAAGGGTCGCATGCGGCTGATGAGAAGCTGAAGGAGAAAGGTCTCGCGCATGCGGCATGCCAAGAGACGGGCAACTGAAAGGCTTTAACTCGGAGTTGAAACTCCCGCGGTTAATGAGTGCTAAAAATTCTAAAAATTAACACAGCCACACCACGCCTCGCTGCCTGCCTTGCCTCGCCTCGCCACGCCACGCCCTACCCGGCCGGCGGCGGTGCGCGCACGCGTGTGGCACGCCCTTGTCCGTTTCTTGACTTCTCAAATTAAGTGGAATAATTCCCACCATATAAGTCAAGCCAAAGACCCTTGGACTTCCAATATGGTACTATTGGTATTCTCCACCATTACACACCATATAGTTTATTCAATAAATGGGCCAAGCCCATAAAAGATCCAATAGGGACAAGAGGAGAGGGGTTTCTTATTCTTTTTTATCTTCTTTTCTTTGCCCATTTGAATTCCTAATTAAATGAATGCTCCACAAAATCACCCAACAAACAAGAATAAATAGATGTATGCTCTGGTATGATGCAACATAGAAACTCCTCTAGGGTTTTATTTTACTAGGCTTATAGTTATATGAAACAAAATGATTCTCCACTATTTAGGAAAAAGAAAATAAAATCAAGGAAAAGAGAGGGTAACACCTGAATTTAGTGAATATTGGAAAAGAAATTTTATACCCCCAAAATCAGGGTGTTACACTTGCTAGTGGCCCATGTTTGATAAGGTTAGCAACATTTTGACCCTCATCCACAGACACAACACCGAAGTTCTGAATTGAAGCAATAATAGACTTGTCAAACTTGCATTTACCATCACTCCTAGTGTAACGGTAATCCTTCTCTCTTTCAAGGCCACCAGCCTTGGAGATGACTGAAGGACGTCGTCATCAGCACACCATTGCATCCCGAATCACATAAATCAGGTTCCGATGAGTCACACTGCAACATTTGCAACAAGATTGGGGGATAGTGAGTTTGGATTAATGTGAGGTAAATCAAGTACCATTATCTTCAAGCCAGCAACTATGCAAATCCTACTGCCCAAAACATACAAATATATGATTGACATCTCATGGCTTTAGCTTCATGCATGTTCATTACTCAATAATAAAGCACTGCAAAATAGCAGCATGGCCAACGACAGTAAGGTGGGACAGAAAGGCAATTGTCTCAAAAGCTCCAACAGTAAATACACTTTATAGTCGATAGATTCACAAGTCATAGTATGTGATTGACATCACTCTTGGACACAACAAAATACTTTGCCATGGCAGTTCAAACACCAAAATGAGTCTTAGTAGCCCACAGTACATGCGGATAAGGCAAAAGGTTAAAAGGATTACTCCACACATATTAAATCAAATGATAAAGTGGGCCTAATAAGCCTCCACCTGTTCAAGAAGTAGAAATACAAGTATAAGAAAGACCGTTCTAACTTGGAAGAAGGAAAAAAAATCAGACAACTATATCAATTGAATAAAGACATCAGGCGTCACCTGGCTGCTAGAACATCATTCATGGCTTCCAGCTCCTCCGGTTGGATGGTGATGTCCACCTTGTCTGACTTTTGATTCTTAAGCAGATCCACCAGCCACCAAATTTCTTTAGCATGAGATAAAAAAAGATCAATTGTATCAAATATCAGGGTGGCCAGTAACTATAGTCACCCAAAAGAGCCGTAATCATGTAATCCTCACTAGTGACAAAATTTGTTGTAGTTAATGGTGGGAGTAGTTCTCTTGCACTCATATGATATCTTACTATCCGAAGCCTCCATCGCAAACAACCAAGTCTGCTTTGCATCCATCGAAATGCCTTATAACATGACACCAAATCCATACTAATTAGTCACAGCCTGCTAACTGCAGCAACAAAAACCTATACTTCTTTTGCGTCCGTCTCACCACATCCGTTGTCCGAGCATTAGTGATGTCGCCCTACACTTGCATAACACCTATTAGGGCCATTGGTTGCAAGTCAATCATGATGATGAGAGGAAGGTCACCTTCCCTAGTAACATAACACAACCGAACCAAGAAGAGCGAGACGAGGCCATTAGGTACCCACAACAAAACTATGCAAAGGCAGACCGCTGCGCACTGGCACTGGTGCTTACTTGCAATTAGGATATTGTTTTGGTGGTACATATAGGTTCGGTCTCAAAACCTACAAGTGAGAATAGGGAATCAAGAAATCAGTCAAAAAACTTTTATGGATGGGTTACTGGGCCTATGGGATTTGTGCTACCACCTTCTGGAGCTATGCAACACATGTAACTGCATGGTCATAGTTTTTTTATGTGAACTAATTTCTGATTCACTTTAGACCAATAAATCTCATTGTGAGCTTCTGATTTTATTCTAGTATAATTCAAGGAAATGACAACATACAATTTGATTTATTATTATGACCTGCGAATCTAACTTTTTCCAACTATTACATTAATTAGTAATATGATATTAATATTAATTGGCATTGCATTTTCATGTTCATTCGTGGGTTTTAATATTACAATCCATTAAAAATAGGCAAAATAGGCTTGTGAATCATATTAGTGGTCAATCTTTCTTTCCTAACACAAGTGCAAGGAACTTATGTGAAGGATGTTGACAGACCTAAGCATCCTCCCATTGAAGGTGACAGTTTTATCAGAGTAACCATCTATGTTGGCAACGAATGCTGCACAAACTGAACCAGCTATGTATACTGCTGCCTGAAGATAGAAGAATGCTGTCATTTTTTTATACGGACCAGACATTGAAGATAAAAAAATTTTAGAACAAAATTTGCTACATTACTGCAATGTTGAAGGTTTACTTGTTTTGTAGTCACAAAGACACTTTTTGTTGAAAAATAAAGGGCATACCTCAGCATTTGGACCTAGAGAAGTGTATGACGGATCAGTTGCTCTGAGCACTGATTCACAGAGCTTCATGGCCTTATGCACATCCCTTAAGTGGCCCCACTTTGTGCACATCCCTCAAGGAAAGTATGTTGTCATTTCCTAGCATGAAGACAATGTCCTATTTTTGAACAAGGAAAAAGTGTCAGTTATCGCAATATTGGATCGCCTTAAAATACTAAAATAACTAAAAATTCAGTCTCCGACAGCCCATCTAATCAGTTTGGCCTTGGGTTACAAAGTGAAACCAGACATGCCGAATATCAAACTCAGAAGAGGCTAAAATACATTTTCTGGCTATTTTTATAACATAAAAAGGAAGGTCTATTTTATAGTAGCTAGGTCTGAATTTTAAAAAGAAAACATGGGTAGTGGAATATATTTAAATCACTGGTGAGCTGCTAGCTGTAACATTCCATCTGAAATAACACAATGGTTGAAGGATGCATTATATGTGAGTGAGGGCATCTAAAGTGCATAGGATAGGAATGATGCAAAATCAACAGGAATACCTGATTGATCTTGCTTGGTTTATAGAGAACACCGTGTCACACTGATCATTCGGAGGATCTAGAAGAGGGCCAGAGGCTGGACCCTGGGAGGAGTAATGGAGAATAACAACATACATTCCTGAAGTGACTAAGATTACAAGATTTCTTCTATCTAGTGAAGTGACTAAGATTACAGGATTTCTTCTTTCTAGTTAGATCATAAGGTTCTGTTCTTTTATGATGGTGCATAATCAAAACAGAAGATGGAAAATGCACGAAAACAATTAAAGAGTTCCACTCAAACCTAGGCAGTAGATTCACCAACAACATTCATAACCTCTTTTCTATGTTATTTCTGCTATTCACCAACAACATTCAGCAAACAATAGGCAACAGATTTGGAGAACCCCTCCCTGGACGAGCAAGTAGAACTATATGAGTTTAATTTTGTCTAGTTTGCAGTATAAAAAAAGAATATTATCTACTTCATAACAGTTCTACTTCATAGCAGTTTTTTTGTCTAAGATATAAATCTGAATCAAATGAAATTAAGAGGCCAATTAATAATCATACGACCCAATAAAGTTATGTTTCTAGAAATTAGTTCATTTTTGAGAGCACCTAGAGAGGGGGGGGGTGAATAGGTGATCCTATAAAATCAAACACTAAATAGCCACAAAACTTAGGTATGAAAGAGTTAGTGTGACTAAATAGCTTGAGACGAGTTCTTTTGAACAAAACAATCACAAAGAAGACAACACAAGAGACACGCGATTTTTATCCCATGGTTCGGCCAAGTAACACTTGCCTACTTCCACGTTGTGGCGTCCCAATGGACGAGGGTTGCACTCAACCCCTTTCAAGTGATCTAATGATCAACTTGAATACCATGGCTTTCTTCCTTATAGTCTTCTTCCTGTTTGCGAGGAATCTCCACAAGTTGGAGCCTCTCGCCCTTACAATATTGATCACAAAGAACACACAAGAGTAAGGTTGGGAAGAGCAACACACACAAGACTCAAATACGCAGCACAACCACGCACACCAGTCATGACTTGAGCTCGAAACACAACGCACGGAGTTCACAACTCAAATGAAGCTCAAATCACTAACACAGAGAATCAGATGCGTGGAATTGGAGTCTTGGAGTCTTAAGATGCTTAGTGAATGCTTAGGTAACTCCTCCATGCGCCTAGGGACCCCTTTTATAGCCCCAAGGCAGCTAGGAGCCGTTGGAGACAATCTTTGAAGGCAATTCCTGTCTTCTGTCGAGTGGCGCACCAGACAGTCCGGTGCGCCACCGGATAGGTCCTGTAGACAGTCCGGTGCACGATCTCCTTCCAAATTTGGCACAGTCGACCGTTGTAGCTCCTGGCCCGTTGGCGCACCGAACACTGTCCAGTGCACATCGGACAGTCCGGTGCCTCCTTCCGACCGTTGGAGCTGCCACACGTCACCCACAGATTTTGCGGCCGACCGTTGACGCTGGCGACCGTTGGCTCACCGAACAGTCCGGTGCACCACCAGACAGTCCGGTGAATTATAGCCACGTCGCCTTTCTTCATTGCCGAGAGCGACAAGTTTGTCGCAGATGACTCACCGGACAGTCCGGTGTACCACCAGACAGTCCGGGGATTTTTAGCCGTACGCCGCCGTCGAATCCTGAGAGCGGCTAGTTCACCGGGGACCAGCCTGGTAAACCGGACACTGTTTGGTGCACCACCAGACAGTCCGGTGTGCCAGACCGAGCTGCAATTTGGCTGCACACAGCCAAGTCTTTTCTATTTGTTTTCCTTTTCTTTTGTCACTATTTCTAGCACTTGGATAATCATGTTAGTACATAAAACAATTTACCAAGTCTAGAAACTTACCTTTTGCCTTGATTTGCACTTCTCACTTTATTTGGCACATAAGAACTTAATTACATGTGTTGGGCACTTAATCACCAAAACATTATAGAAATTGTCCAAAGGCACATTTCCCTTTCAATCTCCCCCTTTTTGGTGATTTATGCCAACACATCAAAAAGCAACCAAAATGAGTGCAACATCAATGCAACTTAGAACCAAATTGTTTTGCTAACGATTTGGCATATTCGGATCACTCTTTGCCACCACTTGGTTTGTTTTTGTAAATCAAATCCTTTTTCCTATTTCTAAGTCAAACACACTTGTTTGGGCAAAACGAGAGATATTCCAAGAGAAAAATTGATCAAGTGCCAAAACTCCCCCCTTTTCCCTTAATCAAACTTCTCCCCCACAAGAGACCAAATTTTGCAATACGAGTATTTTGGACAAATCAAAAGTTCTAACTCTATTGTTTTCAAAATTCACAAGTGGTAGCTGATCCATTTGCTTTGGCCTTAATTTCTCCCTCTTTGGCATTAAGCACCAAAACGGGATCATTTTTGACCCTTTAACCCCGTTGCCTCATTAAAAATTGTCAATTAAGAGCAAAAAGGCAAATAGAGCATAAGAATGAACGTGGAATTAGATATACTAATACCGGAGTGTAGTGGAAGTCTTTGCGTCGTCCAAGTCCATCTTTCCCTTTCAATGCACCTTTGAGACTACAACAAGTGTTCTGAACCAAACAAATTAGTCTCAAAGGGATCAAGTTGTAGCACACTCCCCCTAAATATGTGCACCATTTGCATATGGACTTGTGAGGTCCGGGGAGGCTTGTACAACTTGAGCACCATAAATAGATAACAAATGATGTAGAAGCACAGTGTAACATGATCAAAGGCATAAAACACATGTATGCTATAGATCAATCCAAGTTACGCGAATCTAAGACATTTAGCTCACTACGCAACCTGCAAAACCTTTTCTCATCTAAAGGCTTAATGAAGATATCGGCTAGCTGGTTCTCGGTGTTAATATGGTACACCTCGATATCTCCCTTTTGCTGGTGGTCTCTCAAAAAGTGATGTCGGATGTCTATGTGCTTAGTGCGACTGTGTTCAACATGATTATCCGCCATGCGGATTGCACTCTCATTGTCACATAGGAGTGGGACTTTGCTCAGATTGTAGCCAAAGTCCCGGAGGGTTTGCCTCATCCAAAGTAGTTGCGCGCAACACTGTCCTACGGCAACATACTTGGCCTCAGCAGTGGATAGGGCAACAGATGTTTGTTTCTTAGAACTCTAGGACACCAGGGACCTTCCTAGAAATTGGCACGTCCCTGATGTGCTCTTCCTATCAACCTTACACCCGGCATAATCGGAGTCTGAGTATCCAATTAAGTC
Organism: Zea luxurians; assembly: GCA_029449295.1. Taxonomy (NCBI): domain Eukaryota; kingdom Viridiplantae; phylum Streptophyta; class Magnoliopsida; order Poales; family Poaceae; genus Zea; species Zea luxurians. The sequence goes on along the minus strand of JAOPSE010000101.1, from coordinate 870,861 downwards.
AAAGGTAGACCCCTTTGGATACTAGATCCCGAAGCAAGGCGTAGAAACTAAATATCTAAGAATTCGCTTAACAGCCACAAGGTGACACTCCTTGGGGTCGGATTGATATCTAGCACACATGCATACACTTAGCATAATGTCCGGTCTACTAGCACATAAATAAAGCAATGAACCTATCATGGACCGGTATGCCTTTTGATCAACGGACTTACCTCCTTTGTTGAGGTCAACATGCCTGTCAGTTCCCATAGGTGTCTTCGCGGGCTTGGCATCCTTCATCCCAAACCGCTTTAGAAGATCTTGTGTGTACTTCGTTTGGGAGATGAAAGTGCCGTCCTTGAGTTGCTTCACTTGGAACCCAAGGAAGTAAGTCAACTCGCTCATCATCGACATCTTGAACTTTTGTGTCATCACCCTGCTAAACTCCTCACAAGACTTTTGATTAGTAGAACCAAATATTATGTCGTCGACATAAATTTGGCACACGAAGAGATCACCATCACAAGTCTTTGTAAAAAGAGTGGGATCGGCTTTCCCAACCTTGAAAGCATTAGCAATTAAGAAGTCTCTAAGGCATTCATACCATGCTCTTGGGGCTTGCTTAAGTCTATAGAGCGCCTTAGAGAGCTTAAACACGTGGTCGGGATACCTGTCATCCTCAAAGCCAGGGGGTTGTTCCACATATACCTCCTCCTTGATCGGCCCATTGAGGAAAGCGCTCTTTGCATCCATTTGAAACAACCTGAAAGAGTGGTGAGCAGCATAGGCTAATAATATTTGAATAGACTCTAGCCTAGCCACAGGAGCAAAAGTCTCCTCAAAATCCAAACCTGCGACTTGGGCATAACCTTTTGCCACAAGTCGAGCCTTGTTTCTTGTCACCACCCCGTGCTCGTCTTGCTTGTTGCGGAACACCCACTTGGTTCCCACAACATTTTTCTTTGGACGTGGCACCAGGCTCCAAACTTCATTTTTCTTGAAGTTGTTGAGCTCTTCCTGCATGGCCAACACCCAATCCAGATCCTACAAGGCCTCTTCTACCCTGAAAGGCTCAATAGAAGAGACAAACGAGTAATGCTCACAAAAGTTAGCTAATCTTGAGCGAGTAGTTACTCCCTTGCTGATGTCACCCAGAATCTGGTCGACGGGGTGATGTCTTTGGATCGTTGCTCGGACATGGGTAGGAGGGGCCTGTGGTGCTTCTTCCTCCATCACTTGATCTTCCTGTGCTCCCCCTTGATCATGCCCTTCTTCTTGATGTACCTGTTCATCATCTTGAGTTGGGGGATGCACCATTATCGAGGAAGATGGTTGATCTTGTTCCTGTAATTTCTATGGTCGCACATCACCTATTGCCATCGTGCTTATTGCGGCCGTCAGAATTTCTTCTTCATCTACATCATCAAGATCAACTTGCTCTCTTAGAGAGCCATTAGTCTCATCAAATACAACATTGCTAGAGACTTCAACCAATCCCGAAGATTCGTTGAAGACCCTATACGCCTTTGTATTTGAGTCATACCCTAGTAAAAACCCTTCTACTGCCTTGGGAGCAAACTTAGAATGTCTACCTTTCTTCACCAGAATGTAGCATTTGCTCCCAAATACTCGAAAGTATGAAACATTGGATTTGTTACCGGTAAGGAGTTCATAGGAGGTCTTCTTGAGAAGGCAATGTAGATAGAGCCGGTTTATGGCGTGGCAAGCTGTGTTCACAGCTTTTGACCAAAACCGCTCGGGTGTCTTGAACTCTCCAAGCATTGTTCTTTCCATGTCAATAAGCGTCCTGTTCTTCCTCTCTACCACACCGTTTTGCTGTGGTGAGTAGGGAGCGGAGAAATCGTGCTTGATGCCTTCCTCCTCAAGATACTCCTCCACTTGCAGATTCTTGAACTCAGACCCGTTGTCGCTTCTTATCTTTTTCACCTTGAGCTCAAATTCATTTTGATCCCTCCTTAAAAAGCGCTTTAGGGTCCCTTGGGTTTCTGATTTGTCCTGCAAAAAGAACACCCAAGTGAAGTGGGAAAAATCATCAACAATAACAAGACCATACTTACTTCCCCCGATGCTAAGGTAGGCAACGGGTCCAAAAAGATCCATGTGAAGAAGCTCCAGTGGTCTTGATGTTGTCATCGCATTCTTGCTGTGATGAGTGCTTCCCACCTGTTTCCCTGCCTGACATGCTGCACAAGGTCTGTCTTTCTCAAAACAGGCATCAGTTAGTCCTAACACATGATCTCCCTTTAGAAGCTTATGAAGGTTCTTCATCCCAACATGTGCTAGACGGCGATGCCACAACCAGCCCATACTAGTCTTAGCTATTAAGCATGCATCTAGATCGGCCTCCTCTTTCAAAAAATCAACTAAGTAGAGTTTGCCATCTAATACACCCTTAAAAGCTAATGAACCATCACTCCTTCTGAAGACAGATACATCAATGTTTGTAAAAAGACAATTGTAACCCATGTGACACAATTGACCTACAGACAGAAGGTTGTACCCAAGCGACTCTACTAGAAATACATTCGATATGGAGTGCTCGTTAGTGATGGCTATCTTGCCCAAGCCTTTGACCTTGCCTTGATTCCCATCTCCAAATATGATTGTATCATGGGAATCCTTGTTTTTGACACAGGAGGTGAACATCTTCTTCTCCCCCGTCATGTGGTTTGTGCATCCGCTGTCGATAATCTAGCTTGAACCCCCGGATGCATAAACCTGCAAGACAATTTTAAGCTTGGGTCTTAGGTACCCAACTCTTGTTGGGTCCTACAAGGTTAGTTATAACAGTTTTTGGAACCCATATGCAAGTTTTGTCTCCCTTGCATTTGTGTAACACCCCAGGTGTTACTGTCAATAAAACTTGAGGATAACATCATAAGCATGGGCATCACATATGTCTGATACACCTAGAATGCATTCACTAGGAAAAAATTTCAAACAAGTTGTATTGAGATGACATTTTGCAAACAAAACCCTAGTGTAGGGAACTTAACCCTAGATAGGGATTAGAAGGGTAAAACAAAGTCCAAATAGAGAAAACCCTAAAGCTTAAGTGAAATAGACATAAAATGTTACTAAGAATGGACCTAAATTACATTCACACCCCTAAAATACCAAAAACCCTAAAAAGGACCCTGGAAAAACCCTAAACCTAAACCCTAGGGGCTAAGTGCAAAATCAGTGCACTTTTGGGCTAAAGTGCAAAAACTATTAAAGTAAGGTGTTTTAAGTCATATGGTTCACAAATATGTGAATTTGCAAGTTAAACCCTAAGTTTTGGGCCTATTTGAAAAAACACCCTTTTTGTAACCAAATGGCTAAGTCTGAAATCAGTGTAAGTAGCTCCACTTTGAGGTCCTATAACTTTCAAATTATAAGGTTTTTGCCCTAGGTCACCACATCAATATTGTAAACCAATCTAAGGGGAATAACTTTGTTTAAAAGGGTAAGCATGGTTGTTATGAAGAAATTAGAGAAAAGTACACCCAAAAATTGACTGTCAGGCTGTCTGGAAACTGAATTTGGCCTGACAGTGAGGTGGCATGAAGTTAGGGCTTGAATATAAGCATGATCTAGTAGGAATTTGGCTATTGTTGTTATGGCAACATTGTAGCTAGATCATTTTTCTACAACTTTGCTGCAGAGCTTTGGGTGAGATGCCATAGAAAATTGAGAGAAAATTCACCCTAAACATAGACTGACAGACTGTCTGAATGAGCCTCGCGATGGTACAGTACTGAAACAGATCGACTGCCCAGCCGTTCACCGTCGACGATCTCTCCGCCGTGATTCCCGCCGTCGCTATGATTCGTGTTCGCGAGAAATGGGATAAGCACGATGGAGTGAAAATCTCGACACTGGATTAGCTCGGGCTCAGGCACAGATAAGATTCGTCGTACCCCCTTGCTCATCGATCACTCGGGATAGGATCTCGCCGCTGTTGAGCCATCACTGCCGTCCGCCGCGTGTCCAGTCACCTTACCACGTCATGGCTAACCGTGCTACGCATATCTAGTGATCGCCGGAGGAGCCGCCACGGTAAAGGCCACATTGCGTGGCCACCAGTGACTCATCCTGTTTTTACCGATCACGCTCCGCCGCTCAAATTCATTGTGCTCACGATCGGTCTCTATAAATTAAAGCCACCGCGAGCTCCGCAAGATCATCATGTACCCAGCCACCCAGTATTGCCCTTAGTTGATCACTAGCAAGCTCCAATTTCGGATTTCCCCCAAAACCTTCAAGAACACCGTGTGAGTTGATCTCGCCGTGGTCAGCCACTTCCAGGTCTGTTCATGCTCTCTGCTGCCTTGTTTCAGCATTAATGTGCTTCCCTGATGCTCCTCGACCAACCCAATTACGCTAAGTCCCCCTTAATCACCGGGAACACGATACCCATTCGAGTGTCCGCGCTGTTTCCATGGACCGATCGATTCATAGCGCCATTAGTAAAATTGATTGAGGGGAAACCCTCGTTAGGTCTTGGATTCGATCTCCACCAAAGTAGGGCGCCGGTCATCGAGTTTAATGGCCAGTATAAGCTCACCGAAGCGTGGCTCAATGTCGTTCGCCGTTGGGGACTGCACGCTGTAAAGAAATAGAAGTGGGAGGGTCTTTTCGTAAGTGTCAGCGGCTCAGTCAAATAGTGCCGCGACCCGACTTCAAGTTAACCAGAACGCCAGGGGTTTTCTTGCAAATTCTGCAGCGCGGGCGCGGGCGCGCGCGTTTTCTACCTAGGTTTGGGCCGCCTGGGCTGGTTTCGGCCCAGGACTGTTCATCCTTTTTCTTTTTCTTTTTCTACCAGAACTAAAACAATTCTAGAAAACTGTAGAAAAATGGTAAAAATGTCAAACCAATTTTGCTAGGTTCCTAATTTCCTATAGAATTTAATAAAAATAATTTCTTGATTTTTAATTCAAATAGGGAATTATAGAGTATTTAAAACAGCTTAAAACTCTGTTTCTGGATTTTTAGAAAATATATATTAATCCCAAAAATCCCCAAACTTTTTAGATGACCCTTATATATTGTTTAGAAGCCTTGGGTAGAGTTTGGTATGATGTGGACCTTGTTTGATAATTAGAACCCAAAACCCTACCCTCCTGCCCTTTGAATTCTTATATTGACTCTAGAAACCCTAATTCTCTAGAGTACCGTGAAGGAAAATTGTATTCAAGACCTTGGATAATAAACTTTTATTATCTTTGCACTCTCATGAGCATTACATGGGCATTCATTATTATGTATGGTTATATTTAGAAAACGAGGAAGAAGTTGAAGTAGAAGAAGAGAAGACTTCACCACCACCACCTGAGGGACATCAGGCAGGCAGCTGTTTCTATTTTGACATCTGCGGAACCGAGCCTGATTCACCTATAAACCAAGGTAAGCCCCAGTGCATTTGCCACCTCCTTGATTCTTTTAAAACTCTTTCTCACTTGCTTGATGCATTAGGTGATAGGAGTTGATTGCTAAAACCATTCCTGCATTTCCTTCCTTGAATTTGATTACCTACCTTTGAATCCCTGTTTTACAAAGGTTTTTCCTATGCTTAGTCTTGCTTTAGCAAAACAATTTTTTTTTGTTTTTACAAAAGATGATGTTGCAAAGTGGGAGGGCTGTTTTTGAAAATAAAACTTGATGGTGGATCCATCATGGCCATGATGGGTTCAACATCGGAAAAGATGTACCTCTGCCAGGTACCAAACTTTGGGAGTTGAAATAATTAAGCTGAGACCGGGCAGGTGACTTGCACGAGAAGAGAGTCTCGGTGTAGTGTCTCCGTCTGAGTCGATTAAGGACCGTGTCGATGTAGGCCTGCTGACCGAGGACCCTTTAACTGGTCACATGCCTCGTCATGGGTAAGCTTTGCCTCGGGCAGACTAAGGCCAGAATAAGATACCACGCAATGGGAGTGGAGAGATGGCGAGAGTAGCGTGTACCCTCCGTGGCAAGAGGCTGGACAGTGGTGTATTTGTGCTCTCGGTTGGCGTGAACCTGATCTGGTCTTAAGAACCCCGGTGGCGGGTTGACATATGCAAGGGTTAAGTGCTACATATGTCGTGTGATCAGAGATCCTCAGCTGAGTATAATCGATTCGGATCGCCGTACCTTCGTGGTTATGAAGACTTGGTCACTGACTTATATGTAGAACTCCAGTAAAGATTAAGGGTTGTTAAGAAATTGGCTAGTGCAGGTTAAGTGTTTGAACTAGGGTAGAAAGAACTCTAGATACAGGTAATCTGACTTAACTTGACAAGTAAAATTGGATTTTTAAGGATCCACTTTTAGTAAGCATTTCTGCAAATAGAGTCTTTGATTATTGTTAAGCCTTACCTTGACTCCCTCAAGCCAGCATACCCTTGAGAGTCTTTTCTTTAGTCGGGTAAGACTTGCTGATTAATTCCATACTCAAGGTTTTATTCCCCGTTGTTTTTAGGTGAAGAAGTGACAAACTTTTGTTGCTTCTGTTCTAAGGTGGTACCAAAGGAAGAACACCAGGAGTGAAGCTGCCGGAGGAAAGGATCCTCCACAAAAACTTTTTGTTTGATACTTATCGGGAGGAGGTTTTGCCTCCCATGGTTTGTAATAATAATACTCAGCACTCGTATATTATATTTCTGGTTTGTAATATTATAACTCTATCTTACTGTTAAATAATGGTAAGTTTATGTAACTGCTTCCGCATTTTCGTACCTCCGATGCTTGTAATATCTGCGTGACGGGTGAAACGCTCTTGGGAAAGGTAAGAAAAGCAGATACCAAACTTGTCAAGTGATTAAGGGGCACCTACAGGGTTGTCTGAGGTCCGTTGGACAAGGACAGCTGTAGGTGGGCCTAATGACTTGGGAGGTTCCGTCACAGCTGGTATCGGAGCGAAGCCCATCTCTGCAGATACTATGAGACATCTTCAAAAAGAGTTTTCTAAGACTTATCTAGAAAATTTCTTCCCTTCTTACCTAAGTATCTCTAAAGAGTTTATTTTAAAGACCAGATAGGAAGAGTGCAATGTGTAGAAGGTGTGAATCAACTAAGGTTGATTCTATAATTACACATGCATCATGCTAAAAACTATGCTAATAAGATTTCCCCCTTAGAAAAATGCCGCCACACACGAGAAAGACCGCGCGCAAGTCGACTGGACCAATCGGTGTACCCCGTCATCAACTTGCCCCATGGCATGAAGATAGCAGCAGTGGGAGCAACGATCCAATTGGAGATTTGGAAGCCCAAGTGGATCAGCTTCGATCAGAACTCTGACGCAGGAACAAAATATGGGTTGCGGATGGCGAAAGAATCAATGAATTGAGAAGAGACATCCACCACTGCAAGACCAGCTAGCGGATCGGGATCTAGCGCTCGACTGGGCTGTGAACTCTTGTTCACTAGCTTAGGCGAAGGAAGCTAGAGCTCGAGCCCGAGTGGAAGAGCTCAGCTCAACCGTGGATAACTTGCAGGTTTATTGCAAGACACTACATGAAGAAGTTCATGTATTGTACTCGCAACTGCACCCGAACGTCCCTACGGATCCTGTCGGGATGGAAGCCGGACCTTCTAGAGTAGCGGGAGAAGCACTTGGCGGTGAACTGGATCTTTTTAGGCCCCCTCCCTCTATGAAGCTGGTCGACAAATGGTCTCCGACGCCTGACAGTGAGGCTACCCAGAGTGACAAAAAGCAGGAATAGTATAGTATAGAAGTAGTACTATTGTGTAATAGGTGGTGTAATCCTATTGTGAGTACGAGTTTGTAACATTACCTTTTTAACTAATGTGAAATGGATGGTTTGTATGGCATATCATATTGCTCCAAATGTTCTTTGCCTCAGATGCCTTCCAAGACTCACGCTCAGGATGGGGCTGGTACCTCCCATGGGAGGGAAGCGACCCCGAATCCACCTCCAGTACCCCCGACACTTGCCAAGGCCATCGCTGCCTTGGTAAATGCTATAGTAGACAATACCCGCTTCCTGCGGGAGATGGCTGGTCAACAACTACAACAATAAGGCGGGTGGGCATATTCGCAAGGCCCCCGTGAGACATCTTATCTGGACTTCTCTGAGACACGCCCTCCATTGTTCGTCAAAGCAGAAGATCCTTTAGAGGCGGATGAATGGATCCGCGTCATTGAACAAAAATTCGGGCTTCTTCGGTATTCAAAAACTCAAAAGCCCCTTTTTGCAGCCCAACAACTACGAGGCCCTGCCAGTACGTGGTGGGGAAACTTTGTGGCCGTTCAGCCGGCCGGTCATCAGATCACTTGGGATGAGTTTAAGTTGGCGTTCAGAGAGCATTATATACCTAAAGGAGTCCTCTATATGAAGCAGGAGGAGTTCATGAAGCTTAAGCAAGGCGGAGATACTGTCACCCAGTATCTCAATAAATTCAACCACTTATCCCAATACGCAATCAATCAAGTCAACACTGACATAAAGAAGAGGAACTGTTTCATGAGAGGCTTGAATGATCGGATGCAAAGAAAGATGGCCACCTGCATCGACCTTACTTACGGAAGGGCTATCAGCACATCACTGGCAGTTGAGGCTAAATATGCAGGATCCGGAAAATCCAAGGGGAATGGAGGCAACAGGTCCAATCAGGGCCCCGAGAAAAGGCAAAGGTTAGTTATCCGACCTTTCAATCAGAATCGTTCTTCATCACGCCCACCCTCCTTCCCATTCAAGCAACCAGTGTTTATCCGTCCTACCCCTGCCCCCACTACTACAAATCAGCCGAGTGCCCCTGGCACTCGTTTCCCTGCTCTTCCAAGCTCATCAACGGGTTGCTTCAACTGTGGAAAGTCTGGGCATTTCATTAAGGACTGTCCATACCCGAGGCAGAATCAATCAAATAATCAACAAAGCTCCGGAAGTTCCAAGGGAAATGCGGCAACCAATACCGCGGGAAGGAATACAAGGAAAACTGGACGGATTTATTACACTCAAGTGGCCACCACACCGGAAGGTGAACCGGTGATGATGGGTACGTTCCTCGTAGCCAATTACCCTGCAATTATTCTTTTTGATTCTGGTGCTTCACATACATTCATAAGCAAGAGATTTGTGGAGCAACATTGCATTCCATACCATGAATCAAGGGAAGGGTTTAAAATCCATTCACCTAGGGGACAAATATTTACTAAAGAAGTGGCTTTCCAAGTGCCCGTAACATTGGCTGGATGGTACTTTCCTACTAATATGATTGTTCTGAAAGGCCAAGACATAGATGTAATTCTGGGCATGAATTGGTTGGCCCAACATAAAGCTATTCTCAATATAGAACTGAGAACTATCAAATTGAGTTATGGCCAAGAAGAAGTTCTTTTGACCATTCCCATAGCCATTTCAGCTAAACCATTTGGCAGAGTATATGAAGCCATCATACCGGAAATCAAAGATATTCCGGTCGTATGTGAGTTCCCAGATGTCTTTCCAGATGATTTGCCTGGATTGCCACCCGAAAGAGATGTAGAGTTTGTAATTGAGTTGAAGCCCGATACGGCTCCCATTTCTAGAAGATTGTACCGAATGCCTCCAAATGAGTTAGCAGAACTTAAGACCCAATTGCAAGATCTACTAGAGAAGGGATTCATCTGGCCAAGCTCGTCACCATGGGGTTGTCCAGCCATCTTCGTCAAGAAGAAGGACCAAACACTTCAAATGTGTGTGGATTATAGACCCCTTAATGAGGTTACTATCAAGAATAAATACCCTCTTCCACGGATTGACATTCTATTTGATCAACTAACTAGTGTAAGGGTATTCTCCATGATCGACCTCAGATCGGGCTATCATCAGATCCGTATCCGGCCCGAAGATATACCAAAGACCGCATTCACTACGCGGTATGGGTTATTTGAATATTTGGTGATGTCTTTCGGACTAACAAATTGTGGCGGAACTGCCTGAATTATTCCAACTTAAGTGTCTAAGTCCCGCCTTAGAGGCTAGACCACACTTAAATGGGAATAACCCGTCAATCCCTCGGATCTAGTCCGACGAGGCCACTGACAGGATCAAGTACCACGTACTCACTCGATGGTGAGGCACAGAGCAAATACAATAAAACATAAAACCATACATTAAGGAGTATTAAATTTATTACATCATCATCGGAGTTTTTGCAAAAGTAGTCATCATTGTTCGGATTTTAGCGGAATAAAACTAACGGTAAATAAACAGAGAGATGGGGAAGCCGGTCCCATCACTCCTCATGCTCCTCCTCAGCCGAGGCAGGGTCCCACTCGACTGTCCAACCTGGTGGCAAGATGGACGACCAAGTCACTCCAGCAACCATGTCCTCCAGAGAACCTGTAAAAATTATGCCATAAGCAAGGCTAAGTATACTAATACTCAACTAGACTTACCCGGTGTGAGGAGTCTACTCCTCTACCTCTAGACATGCAGCTTTTTGGCTGAGGGGTTTGGTTGCCAAAAGCACTAGCTGAGTTTATAAATCAAGTTTTAGATTTGTCAAGTTTTAGTGTGACTCTCTTAAGACTAAATGTATACCTATCTAATCATACATGGTATCAAACATTTAGCAATCAACAACTTTTGCCAAGTCATCACATTTCCACTTGTTACTCAATGTAGCAGCATGGATCAAGCAGTCTCATTAGCTGTGAGAAGCAGACGATTCGAATCGAGTTTTTATCCTTGCAAGGTAAACCTAAACACATGACATGGCGAGGCACTCCGTCCCCACACACATCAACCGTCCCCATCGATTCCCCGTCAGCAGATCAGGGCTCACCGCCTTGGCGTACAATGCCTCACCGACCTCGACTGCCGTCGTGCAGTGACTGCACTTGTACCCACCATAACCGGAATGGGAGACCACGTCTCAGGTCGCGTGAGGGGATATGTCTGCTGCTAGGTTCAATCAGGTACTAGTCTTACCGATTTACCATATTTCTCGGCATATGTTTAGTACGTTCAAACGCTTGACTCACGGTACCACACCTTAATCCTTATTCCAATTTCCACCTCGTAGACAATCAATCCCCATGGATTGTTGTCTACAGACCAACATCATTATGCTATGAACGTGGATACAACCAATTCCAGACCTCGCGCGAGTGCTAGAAAAATCACTCGACTTCTACCGAGATCCCTAATTAGTAAGTAGCTACTCGACCTAGCATACTAGTATCCATCACAAAAGGATTCCTGATATCATGCAATTAGGGTTTCAAACAACTCCTACACTTAAGTGCACAATACAAGCCTACAATCATTAAGTGCAGTAAAATAATATATAACTGGTTATGCATAAACCGGGGCTTGCCTTCCAAAGCTGGGGCAGGCAGATCCTCTAGGGCAGGCTCTGGTGCTGGATCCTGGGCTACCTCCTGAGCAACTCCTTGCTCTGGCACGAGGACGTACTCTCTGTCAGCGAGGTTGCAATCTATCGAATGCAATGAATAAGAATATGTATGCTATGATTATGCAGGATTTAGTAATCATTATGCTAAGTGAAGAAAAACTAAGTTAGTTAATAACTTAGGGTTTCCTGGTTATACGGGGCTCTTAGTGGTTTATGCTTATCAATTGAGGTTTGGGTTTTGTCTAGGGATAAGCACAGTGGATTGAAACTTGGATTTCCCTTAGATGTTTTAGTAGACATTTAAGGGGTTTTGCTGGTTGGGTTAGGGTAACATTAGTTTCCACTATTAATTCCCCTTTTTCATTTCCTATTTATGAATCCTAGTGTGGGTTTGAACTACAACAGTGATTTAACTTTTTCCAAAAATTATGTAAAAATTACAGTGGGTTACTAGTTGTCACTGTAATCTGTCCTATAAATTTGAGGTGGATACTGATTCAGATACTACTTGTGCAAAATTAACAAAGACAAGTTTTAAAAGGGCATTTTACACTATAGCTGGGATTTAATTGAGGTTTCTGTACCAAACTTTATTTTTGTCCAGATACATAAGTGATATTAGGCCTCTATGTTAAAAATCACAGAAAAAGGCCTACTGGATATTTAGTTGTGAATTTCTAAAGTTTTATGCCAAAAAGGTGCTTATACCCAACTTGTTATTTGAAAAATATCAAACAACAGATTCCATATTTTTCCTATGTTTATAATAACAAAATATTAGTTATCCCAAGGTTTGGGGTGTTTTCTCCTCAGGGTTATTTTTCTAGGGTTTTTCTAAGGTTTTCCTTGTTTTTCTAAATTAAAAGGTATCTCCTTTCTTTTGCACTAAACAAGGGTATAATAAATTTTTCTAGTGAACTACACTGAATAAGGGAGCTAACAAAAATGTGGGTACTCCCTGGTTTATAATTTAAGCTACCTTTCATATTTTCTCTAACTTTAGGCTAAAAATGATTTAAATGGTAAAATCTATCTTAACTTGGTGTACAGAGGGGTTGATTATTTTTAAACAGGTTAGGAAGTGATTAAGTACCCCTCTAAATTTTCTTAACCCCAGTCAAATAGTGTAGCTATTTTTCCTTATTTCTTTTAGCTTTTGGTCAGTTAATCATTTAAATCAAGACTTTAAAGTTTTCTGTAACACTTAGGGGTTTTATATTTTTCCTAAGTAGTTCTCATTATTTAGGATCTGGCAAAATTGGTTTGACTCGATTTGGGTGAACAAAACAGAAGTTATGAATTTTTCAAGTTCTGTTTGGATTTAAATCGGATTATTAAAAAGGTTTCCTGGAAATCCACTTTGCATTGAAGACCTCGGGTTCTTTCTAAACTAACTCTTTCAGTTATACCCCTGCGCTACTATTCTCTTGAGTCACTGACAGCGCACAAAACCCCCTACCCTTTTCTTCTTCTTCCCTGCGGTCCCTCCCCGTAAGTAAACAGTAACCGTGGAAAGGAAAAGGACGGTGCGGCTTACCGGCGGCGGGAGAGGTCCAGCGAGGGGCGAGGTTGGCTTCGGGAGGTTCTGGCGGTCACAGCGATGTACGACTCGACGACGGTGGTGGCCGGAATCGACCGGACCACGTGTGCAGGCGGGTGAACTCGTCGGCGGCGAGAGCTCCGGCCTAACCACGGCGATCTAGTTCAATTAAACGGCACGATGAGCTCCACGGGATGACGTGGAGGCTATGTGCATAGGGAATCGGAAAATGGGGCAGAGACTTACCCGGTCTACGTTCACCGGTGATCGGGTGAAGCCCGACGATCGTGGACTGGCTTCTCCGGCGAGGCAAGGTTTGATTCCTTGCTCGGGGAGCTTCACCGGGGCATGCACAGTCTACTCCGAGGGTCGGGCGCGGCTGGGAGAGGCTCTGCTAGTCGGTCTACGGTGGCGGGGGATCGGGTGTCCGCGGGCACAACCGTGCACGGGGCAATGCCGGTGATCTGGTGCTCCGGTGAGGTCGAGTGCATGCGGATGAGTACGGTCGAAGTCCCTGGGGGCTTTATAGGCGCGGGCGCGGGCAACGGCGCTGACTCGGCTTTGGCGCGACAAGGGGCACGCGGGGGCGCACGTCGGGCGTGCTCTGGCGAGCTCAGAGCGCGTCGAACACGTGGCTCTTTGCTTCTGCCCTTGTTCTTCCCTCTGTTGAGCGGCCAAAACGTGCATATCATGCCCTAAGACCTGTGAGAGATCTCTTCCCTGCACCTAGAGCTACCTAGTTCATGTGAGTTCCAAGGGTAGATGTGGTTGGGTTACAGAGATACGGGGGTGGGAAGTCAGCTATGTCAGAGCTGTCCAAACCAAGACAAAACTTGTGCCAAGTCATGTCAAATGACTTAGGGCTGGGTTCAAACTTTTCCAGGGTATTCTAGAGGTATTTTGGCGCCACTTTGTCAATTGGGTCAAATGGTTTTGAAGTTTGAATGAGGGTGAACATGTTTGATCTTTGGCCAAAGGTTGGTTTTGGACTTAGACAAATTCTGATTTTTCTTTTGTGCTCAACCCTTTTGTGAACCTTTTGGGGTTTTTCTGAAATCTTTTTGGGGTTACTTTCTTACTATTATTTGTAGGGTATTAAGTGTACTACAACTTTTATAATTGGCCCAAGTCATGATCATGTGGTTTTCATAACCCTTTGGTCATACTTACTTCTATGGTTCCCATTGTCCAAAGGGGTTTGCATTAGGTTTTGGGCAAATTCTCCCCTTTATACTTGCATAACAAGCCAAGGCATGACATCTAAGATGGGTTACACTTACTTAGGATTTTGATTTCCATGTTTGGTGTACCTTGCTCAAACTAAACCACATGTGATAATAGGTTTAATGGTGTAGTCATGGGTGAACACCCTAAGTAACACCTGGGGTGTTACAGCCCTCCCCCCTTAAAGGAATCTCGTCCCAAGATTTTAGGTGGAGTCCTTTGGAGGGGTGCCATGAAGGTGTGCTAGTGTGTGGTTTCTTCCTTTATCCAAGTTTCTCTAGTTAACTGCTCTTCGAATGTCATCCTCTTTGCAACTTCAGAAGGAAGTCCTTCTCACGCTATTTTCAAAACTTACTATACTTTTAACATCTAAGTTTTTCTTATATTTAGATTCAAAGGGCAGGTGGGGGTGGGGTTCTGGGTTACGTACCGACTCCTTTGGGCAGAAAGTCAGGGAAGCGGGAGCGTAGAAAATCGTCAATCTCCCACGTAGCTTCTTCTACTGAATGGTGACTCCACTGAACCTTATACATTCTGATCGACCTTGCCCGTGTTGATCTCTCCTTTTGATCCAACACCATGACGGGGTGCTCTTGATAAGACAAGTCTGGTTCTATCTCAATTTCTGGTTCAGGTAGCACCTCCGTGGGTAAGCGGACACATTTCCGTAGCTGAGATACATGGAACACATCATGAACTGCTGACATGTGGGGTGGCAACTTCAATTGATATGCTACAGGTCCACAAGTTTCCTTGATCTCATAGGGTCCAATGTAGTAAGGAGCTAACTTGCCGTTGATCCCAAATCTCTGGACACCTTTGGTGGGTGACACTTTAAGATAAACATGGTCTCCCACTTCAAACTGTAGAGGCTTCCTTCTCTTGTCATGATAGCTCTTTTGCCTGGCCCGGGCAGCTTCTAAGTTCTTCTTAATGACTCTGACCTTTTCCTCTGCTTCAAGTACCAAGTCTGGTCCAAAAATTTCCCTTTCTCCTGCTTGAGACCAATTCAGCGGGGTCCTACACCTTCTCCCATACAAGGCTTCAAAAGGTGCCATCTTCAAACTGGACTGGTAGCTGTTATTATAAGAGAACTCTGCCAAGGAAAGACACTTGTCCCAATCCTTCCCATAGTGTAGCACACATGCCCTCAACATGTCTTCCAAAATCTGATTTACCCTTTCTGTCTGACCATCTGTTTGGGGATGGTATGCTGAGCTTCTTATTACATGGGTCCCAAGTGACTCCTGCAATTGCTCCCAAAATCGCGCCACGAATGGTGCTCCTCTGTCAGATACTATCGTCCTTGGTATTCCATGCAATCGAACTATCTGGTCAATATAAATTTCTGCATACTTCTCCGTCCTATGGGTGGTGTGTACCGGCAAGAAATGAGCGGTCTTGGTCAATCTATCCACAATGACCCAAATGGAATCATGGTGTCGGGAGGTATTGGGTAATCCTACAATAAAATCCATGCAAATATCCTCCCATTTCCAAGATGGTATGGAAAGAGGCTGTAAAGTGCCTGCTCCCTTCAAGTGACTGGCCTTGACTCTCTGGCAGGTGTCACATTCTGATATATACTTCGCAATTTCCCTCTTCATTCTGGTCCACCAGTATAAAGATTTGAGATCATGATACATCTTGTTGCTGCCGGGGTGCATGGAGAATTTTGAAAGGTGAGCTTCATCCAATATCTTCTTTCTGAGCTCAGGGTTCTTGGGAACAACCAATCGGTCTCCAAACCATAGGATTCCTTTGCTGTCCTGACGGAAGCACTTGTATTTGCCCACCTTTAGTTTGATCATTTCCTTAATAACTGGAACACCCTTGTCACCAATCTGTGCCATGATTATTTGCTCTTGTAAGGTGGGTTCCACTGAAATATAACTCAAAGCACCAGAGGAAACGACTTCTATTTTCAACTTGCACAACTCATCATATAGGGTGGTGATTCTAGCATCCATGTTCATACAATTACACTGGGCCTTCCTGCTCAAGGCATCTGCCACAACATTGGCCTTGCCAGGATGGTAATGCACCTCCAATTCATAGTCCTTGATTAGCTCTAACCATCTTCTCTGCCTCATATTAAGATCAGCCTGGGTGAAGATGTATTTGAGACTGTTATGATCAGTGTAAATATTACAGTGAGCTCCCATCAAATAATGTCTCCAAATCTTGAGAGCATGAACCACAGCTGCTAACTCCAGATCATGTGTGGGGTAGTTCTGCTCATGGGATCTGAGTGCTCGGGAGGCATAAGCAATGACTCTGTTGTCTTGCATTAAGACACATCCCAATCCAGTACCGGAAGCATCGCAATAAACTTCAAAGGACTTGGTGTTGTCAGGTTGAGCTAGCACTGGTGCTGTTGTCAAGTGCTGCCTCAGTGTATGAAAGGCATCCTCACACTTCTGGCTCCATTCATACTTGACTCCCTTCTTCAACAGTGCAGTCATTGGCTTGGCAATTCTGGAGAAATCTGGAATAAACCGTCGATAATACCCTGCCAATCCCAGAAAACTCCGAATCTGCCGCACTGTGGTAGGAGGTTTCCAATCCATTACTTCTTGTACCTTCTCAGGATCAACTGATATTCCATCCTGAGAAATTGTGTGACCCAAAAATTTAATTTCCCTCAGCCATAATTCACATTTAGACAACTTAGCATAAAGACGATGATCGCGCAGTCGCTGAAGCATGATGTGCAGATGCTCAGTATGCTCATCTTCATTCTTGGAATAGACCAGAATATCATCAATGAAAACCACCACAAATTTGTCCAGCTCTGGCATGAATACTGAGTTCATCAGATACATGAAATAAGCCGGGGCATTGGTCAGCCCAAAAGACATCACCAAAAACTCATAAAGCCCATATCTGGTAGAGAAAGCCGTCTTGGGAATATCACTGGCACAGATCTTGATCTGATGGTAACCCGAGCGAAGGTCTATCTTGGAGAACACTTTGGCTCCTACCAATTGATCAAACAAAACATCAATGCGGGGTAGTGGGTATTTGTTTTTGATGGTCACCACATTGAGAGGGCGATAATCGACACACATTCTTAGACTTTCATCCTTCTTCTTTACAAACAAGGCTGGGCATCCCCATGGTGAAGTACTTGGGTGAATAAACCCTTTGTCCAACAACTCTTGAAGTTGCTTTTTCAATTCTGCCAATTCCGCTGGAGGCATCCTATAAGGCCTCTAGGATATAGGAGCAGTCCCAGGTTGCAATTCAATTGCAAACTCTATGTCTCTATCGGGTGGCATCCCTGGCAATTCTTCCGGAAAAACATCTGGGTAGTCATAGACTACTGGCATTCTCTCAACCGGGGACTCTATCATAACGAAGGCACAAGAACGGGTACAACCCTGATTGGGCAAATATAATGTGGTTTCACCATAAGTAGGTGAGTGCACCTCAATGGCCCTTGCTGCAATATCAATCACTGCCTGATGTTTGGTTAACCAGTCAGTTCCAAATATGATATCCACACTATCCAAACCCAAAATGAGAAGGTTGGTTTTAATTATCAAACTACCAAACTTTATAGGCACATTCTTGTTGATTTGATTGGTGGCAATCCTGCCTCCTGGTGTTGAAATTGTAATACCCCCATTGGTGTGATGGAATGGTAGCTGACATTTGGCACTAAATTTTGCACTGATAAAACTATGTGATGCACTAGAATCAAAGAGAATAATAGCAGGATAATTCAAAACTGAAAAGATACCAGTCATGACAGGTGCTCCCTCTGGAATGTCAGCCATGGTGGTGAAGTTCAGTTTGCCTTGCCTCACTTGCACCTTCTGCCTCTTGCCTTGGTTCTGGTTGGCATTCTGCCCCTATCGCTGCTGGTTTCTGGGGCAATTCTTGGCATAATGTCCGGTGTTACCACAAGTGAAACACTTGTTGTCATTGGCCTGGCGGTACTGCTGCTGTGGCTGATTGTTCCTCTGAACTGGAAACTGGGTGCGGTTGGGTGCCTGCTGCTGCTGTGTTCGGATCACCCAACGTCCTTGCTGCTGCTGAGGTCCTCTGTTCTGAGTGTCAAACACGATCCTGAAGCGCTGTGGCTGAGCTGAAGGTCCTACCACAGGGGTCTTCCTCTTCTTCTCTGCCTGACGAGCTGTGATACAGTCCTCCTGAGAAATGGCCACATTGACTAACTCATTATAGCTATTGGCCCTGACTGTGTTGAGACGGTCGCGGAGCTTAGTGCTGAGCCCCCTCCTGAATCTGTCCCTCTTCTTCTCGTTAGTGTCTGCATGATACCCGACATACTGGCACAGGTCATTGAAGGCCTGAGCATACTGTAGCACTGTCCGGTTCCCCTGAGTAAGTGCCAGAAACTCATTGAGCTTGCGGTCCATAATGCCTGCTGGTATATGGTGCCCCCTGAAGGCTGCCTTGAACTCTCTCCATTCCACTTCATGGTCAACTGGTTGCATAGCAAGAAAGTGGTCCCACCATGTCCGCGCGGGTCCGTGAAGTTGCTGGGTGGCGAACCTTACCTTAGTCACCTCTGAACAAACTCCATTGAGTAGTGGGAATTTGGACTCCACTACCCTCAGCCATACATCAGCATCAAGTGGGTCATCTGCCCTGGTGAACAAAGGTGGCTGGGTACTGAGGAACTCCTGATAAGTGGCTACCACCGGGTGACGCTGATGATCACCACCACCATAATGCTGAGGTGGCGGCTGATGCTGCGCCAACTATCGCAGAATCTCGTTCTGCTGAGCCATCAGCTCTTGCAGAGTGGGAGGCGGTGGCGGTGGTGGAGGAATGCGCTCATTCTGTCAACGACGCGCTCTCCCTGCCATCTGAAAAATCATGGATATTCTCAATATTATATTTCCGAGGTTCAATGTTACATCGCGGTGAAAGAGTCAAAAGGGGTAAAACCAATATATTCTTGCATAATTATAACAGATTCCGCATGGCATAAACTTTTCTTCTTAAATTAAAACTGGCATCATTCATCATCCATACTTCCAAAAGAGTTTGTCATGATTACATCAATAACTCAAAAGACTCAACTCCATCTAGCCTAGTACCCTAAGGGTGCAAAAGCTAAGCTAGTCCCGAGGAGTCTACCGTCACAGACTTCTGACTCTATTTCTGCGACCTAGTGAGCAAACGAGGCAACGCTCGACTCGGGAGAAGGTGGTCTCCCCGAGCCAGCAGTGTCCAAGCTGGAGGCAGGCTCCTCTCCTCCCTCGATATCGACATCCTCGTTGGCCTCCATGCCCTGGATCTCTTGGTGGTGCATGTCCAGATGCTGGTTGGCCTCCGCAAGCTGCTGCTGAGTGTTGATAAGCTGATCCTTGAGAACCTCGATAGTGTTCTCCCTGGTTCCCACTAGCTCCTCAAGCTCATGGATCTCATCTGACAACTGCTCCACTTGTAGATCTTTTTCCACCATCTCAGTGGACAAGTCAACCACAAGCTCCTCTCTGTTATCCAAAGTGATCTTGGTAGCCTCCAATAGTGCCATCAGATGAGACATGGCCTCTCCTCGCATCACTTGCAGACGATACATGGCATTCATGCACGCACCGTCAAGTGAGCAGTCTGGCCTAGGTAGATAGCCCAAATATCCTTGGCATGCTCCACTCGATCCTTCCACATTGGGTCGTCCTTCTTTTCCGCAGGGAACAAACCAATGGGGTGAGTGGACAGCTCCAAGGGGTGGAATCCGCAAAAGGTGGTCAGCCTGTGGAGAGCAATTGCCTCGATGGTATCCTCAGTCCGATATCCAAAAGACTTAGAGTCCAACGAACGCCAGCCTGGCTGCAGGGGATGAGGCTCCAGGGTCATCCTCACCCTACAGCGGGGCACTCGGTGCTTCTCAAACAGCCGCACCACGTACTGGGGAGGTGTCGTGTAACCAGCTCCCTGAAGTACCTCCCATAAAATACGGGGAAAGCCCTCTCGTGCTAGCCCATCAGTGTGGGACTGTGCATTTCCTTCGTCCGAGGATCCGTGAGAAGTCATCTGTGTATGGTTAAGCGTAAGTGAAAGAAAAAGAATTATAAAACAAAAAGGGATCGCATCTCAGCCTCTCTATAACTATGACAATTGTACTGGGGTGCTTAATTTGTCATCATTATGTATTAAAGTTCTTATCCGATTATTAAATAGTTTAATTAAGAATGCATGCATGCTCGTCCTAAACGACCTCACATCAACTTAGAGGGAATAGGAAGGAACTCCCATCCCTTATAGTAGCCTGTAGGGCTTACTTAATTAGCCACCTAGCTACCCCTCTCTCCGATACTAGCTATGGCGGAACTGCCCAAATTATTCCAACTTAATGTCTAAGTCCCGCCTTAGAGGCTAGACCACACTTAAATGGGAATAACCCGTCAATCCCTCTGATCTAGTCCGACGAGGCCACTGACAGGATCAAGTACCACGTACTCACTCGATGGTGAGGCACAGAGCAAATACAATAAAACATAAAACCATACATTAAGGAGTATTAAATTTATTACATCATCATCGGAGTTTTTGCAAAAGTAGTCATCATTGTTCAGATTTCAGCGGAATAAAACTAACGATAAATAAACAGAGAGATGGGGAAGCCGGTCCCATCACTCCTCATGCTCCTCCTCAGCCGAGGCAGGGTCCCACTCGACTGTCCAACCTGGTGGCAAGATGGACGACCAAGTCACTCCAGCAACCATGTCCTCCAGAGAACCTGTAAAAATTATGCCACAAGCAAGGCTGAGTATACTAATACTCAGCTAGACTTACCCGGTGTGAGGAGTCTACTCCTCTACCTCTAGACATGCAACTTTTTGGCTGAGGGGTTTGGTTGCCAAAAGCACTAGCTGAGTTTATAAATCAAGTTTTAGCTTTGTCAAGTTTTAGTGTGACTCTCTTAAGACTAAATGTATACCTATCTAATCATACATGGTATCAAACATTTAGCAATCAACAACTTTTGCCAAGTCATCACATTTCCACTTGTTACTCAATGTAGCAACATGGATCAAGCAGTCTCATTAGCTGTGAGAAGCAGACGATTCGAATCGAGTTTTTATCCTTGCAAGGTGAACCTAAACACACGACATGGCGAGGCACTCCATCCCCACAAATCAACTATCCCCATCGATTCTCCGTCAGCAGATCAGGGCTCACCGCCTTGGCGTACAATGCCTCACTGACCCCGACTGCCGTCATGCAGTGACCGCACTTGTACCCACCATAACCGGAATGGGAGACCACGTCTCAGGTCGCGTGAGGGGATATGTCTGCTGCCAGGTTCAATCAGGTACTAGGCTTACCGATTTACCATATTTCTCAGCATATGTTTAGTACGTTCAAACGCTTGACTCACGGTACCACACCTTAATCCTTATTCCAATTTCCACCTCGTAGACAATCAATCCCCATGGATTGTTGTCCACAGGCCAACATCATTATGCTATGAACGTGGATACAACCAATTCCTGACCTCGCGCGAGTGCTAGAAAAATCACTCGACTTCTACCGAGATCCCTAATTAGTAAGCAGCTACTCGACCTAGCATACTAGTATCCATCACAAAAGGATTCATGAGATCATGCAATTAGGGTTTCAAACAACTCCTACACTTAAGTGCACAATACAAGCCTACAATCATTAAGTGCAGTAAAATAATATATAGAACTGGTTATGCATAAACCGGGGCTTGCCTTCTAAAGCTGGGGCAGGCAGATCCTCTGGGGCAGGCTCTGGTGCTAGATCCTAGGCTACCTCCTGAGCAACTCCTTGCTCCGGCACGAGGACGTACTCTCCGTCAGCGAGGTTGCAATCTATCGAAAGCAATGAATAAGAATATGTATGCTATGATTATGCAGGATTTAGTAATCATTATGCTAAGTGAAGAAAAACTAAGTTAGTTAATAACTTAGGGTTTCCTGGTTATACGGGGCTCTTAGTGGTTTATGCTTATCAATTGAGGTTTGGGTTTTGTCTAGGGATAAGCACAGTGGATTGAAACTTGGATTTCCCTTAGATATTTTAGTAGGCATTTAAGGGGTTTTGCTGGTTGGGTTAGGGTAACATTAATTTCCACTATTAATTCCCCTTTTTCATTATCTATTTATGAATCCTAGTGTGGGTTTGAACTACAACAGTGATTTAACTTTTTCCAAAAATTCTGTAAAAATTACAGTGGGTTACTAGTTGTCACTGTAATCTGTCCTATAAATTTGAGGTGGATACTAATTCAGATTCTACTTGTGCAAAATTAACAAAGACAAGTTTTAAAAGGGCATTTTGCACTATAGATAGGATTTAATTGAGGTTTCTGTACCAAACTTTATTTTTGTCCAGATAAATAAGTGATATTAGGCCTGTGTGTTAAAAATCACAGAAAAAGGCCTACTGGATATTTAGTTGTGAATTTCTAAAGTTTTGTGCCAAAAAGGTGCTTATAACTAACTTGTTATTTGAAAAATATCAAACAACAGATTCCATATTTTTTCTATGTTTATAATAACAAAATATTAGTTATCCCAAGGTTTGGGGTGTTTTCTCCTCAGGGTTATTTTTCTAGGGTTTTTCTAAGGTTTTCCTTGTTTTTCTAAATTAAAAGGTATCTCCTTTCTTTTGCACTAAACAAGGGTATAATAAATTTTTCTAGTGAACTACACTGAATAAGGGAGCTAACAAAAATGTGGGTACTCCCTGGTTCTTATTTTAAACTACCTTTCATATTTTCTCTAACTTTAGGCTAAAAATGATTTAAAAGGTCAACTCTATCTTAACTTGGTGTATAGAGGGGTTGATTATTTTTAAACAAGTTAGGAAGTGATTAAGTACCCCTCTAAATTTTCTTAACCCCAGTCAAATAGCGTAGCTATTTTTCCTTATTTCTTTTAGCTTTTGATCAGTTAATCATTTAAATCAAGACTTTAAAGTTTTCTGTAACACTTAGGGGTTTTATATTTTTCCTAAGTAGTTCTCATTATTTAGGATCTGGCAAAATTAGTTTGACTCGATTTGGGTGAACAAAACAGAAGTTAAGAATTTTTCAAGTTCTGTTTGGATTTAAATCAGATTATTAAAAAGGTTTCCTAGAAATCCACTTTGCATTGAAGACCTCGGGTTCTTTCTAAACTAACTCTTTCAGTTATACCCCTATGCTACTATTCTCTTGAGTCACTGACAGCGCACAAAACCCCCTGCCCTTTTCTTCTTCTTCCCCGCGGTCCCTCCCTGTAAGTAAACAGTAACCGTGGAAAGGAAAAGGACGACGCGGCTTACCGGCGGCGGGAGAGGTCTGGCGAGGGGCGGGGTTGGCTTCGGGAGGTTCTGGCGGTCACAGCGATGTACGGCTCGACAACGGTGGTGGCCGGAATCGACCGGACCACGTGCGCAGGCGGGTGAACTCGTCGGCGGCGAGAGCTCCGGCCTAACCACGGTGATCTTGTTCAATTAAACGGCACGATGAGCTCCACAGGATGACGTAGAGGCTATGTGCGCAGGGAATCGGAAAATGGGGCAGAGACTTACCCAGTCTACGTTCACCGGCGATCGGGTGAAGCCCGACGATCGTGGACTGGCTTCTCCAGCGAGGCAAGGTTTGATTCCTTGCTCGGGGAGCTTCACCGAGGCATGCACGGTCTACTCCAAGGGTCGGGCGTGGCTGGGAGAGGCTCTGCTAGCCGGTCTACGGTGGCGGGGGATCGGGTGGCCGCGGGCACGCCGTGCACGGGGCAATGCCGGTGATCTGGTGCTCCGGTGAGGTCGAGTGCGTGCGGATGAGTACGGTTGAAGTCCCTGGGGGCTTTATAGGCGCGGGCTCGGGCAACGGCGCTGGCTCGACTTTGGCGCGACGCGGGGCACGCGGGGGCGCGCGTCGGGCGTGCTCTAGCGAGCTTAGAGCGCGTCGAACACGTGGCTCTTTGCTTTTGCCCTTGTTCTTCCCTCTGTTGAGCGGCCAAAACATGCGTATCTTGCCCTAAGACCTGTGAGAGATCTCTTCCCTGCACCTAGAGCTACCTAGTTCATGTGAGTTCCAAGGGTAGATGTGGTCGGGTTAGAGAGATACGGGGGTGGGAAGTCGGCTATGTCAGAGCTGTCCAAACCGAGACAAAACTTGTGCCAAGTCGTGTCAAATGACTTAGGGCTGGGTTCAAACTTTTCCAGGGTATTTCGGTTATGCGCATTGGTAGGATCGCGTTTGCGATTGGAGAACAAAAGGTTATGTGATGTATGTGATTTGTAGTTGTCTAATTATGTTTTGGTCGGTGTGGTGCATGTTTAAAAATTGTATTGGTATGGATTGAATTTTTGTGGTGAAAGAAAAAGAAGTAGAAAAGAACTCGGATGTTTTTATATCTTGGTAGGAAAAATATGTGATGCGTTGTTTGATGCGAAAACTAAGTTACAAAATGTGGATTTTGTTTTGGGAAATGCATCGATATATGTTTATATGAAAAGTGTATTTGTTTTAAGCAATGTGATGGGATTCGTAATTTTAGAGGGGATATATTTATTGACGTGACGAGTAGTTTCGAGAATGCTAGTTTGCGTGGAGGATGTATCGTTAAGACATGAGTGTCAGAGTTCATTTATATTAGTGGTCGCGCCACATTGATTGAAGTGTCTCGAGTGTACGCCATAATATGGTTGTATGCGAGACAGGGTTATGCGTATGATGAGTTTAGTAAAAATTTCATCGGTGTCAGTTGTGTTAAGTTGAAGTTTATTTGTGCGTGTAAAGTAGTAAGGTATTTACTAATTAGAACTCTTAGTCGATGGTAGAAATTGTCTTGGCTTAAATAGAAAGGTGGTGACATGCCCGAGTAGTCATCGCTTTCTCTATATTTATAGGTCAAGTCGTGGCGATGCGTATTATGCGCTCGTTAAATTATGCTTCGCATATAGCGTATGGTGGTGCTCGCGGTTTCGAGTAGACACTTCAAATAAGTCAAGTAGGTTTGTAATGCAAGATGTGTGATGAAGTTAGTTTGTTTTAGGATATTTGTTGAGATGCTCCATTCATGTGATAGACATGTGTGGTTAATTCAAGTCGAGTCGATGTGTGTGACGATGATATTCATAAATTAAGTAGATGTCCTGAAATTGTGTAGTGAAGCTTAGGTTAAGTTGCAAGTGATGTGAGAATGTTTTGGTAAAGATGTATGTAAAATGTGAACGAGTCATTTAACGTATTAGGCATGTCGTGTAGTGGTGGTATGAAAAATGGGTTAGGGACCAATCGGCTAAATGCCAAGTTCGGTTAGAGTTATTTTGTTACTTGGGATTATGGGGTGAAGTGATGGCATGATTACGTAGCCGTCACGTCATCTATTGTGTGACTATGCTTAAATGTGCCTAGATATAAGTTAGAATAAGTCGAGTCTCTAGAACACGGCAATTTTTGAAGTAATAGAAGCTGAATTTTATTGATTGCTGTTTTGGACTGCACGCGCTGTTTTTATCGTGCTGTATGTTTGATGAACTAAAACATGTTTTCTGTAGAAAAATCATATAGAAGAGTTGTAGATAACTTTATTATCTTACTTGTGTTAAAATTTGACAGCCATAGGTCTAACAGTTTAGGAGTTATGCTGTTCACAAATTCAGTAACTGAATCTGTCCAAATTCTGTACAGATTTTAGAAACTGCATTGTTTGCTCAATTTAATGTTGCAATCTGTTCATGGTCGTTATAAGAAAGTTGTAGATGCTTTTCTGATCTTGCTTGTGTTAAAATTTCATAACCACAGGCCTGATAGTTTAAGAGTTATGAATTTTACAAACTGCTTGCTGTGTTCTGTCCACCGTCAGAACAGATTTCGAAAACTGTGTTGTTTGACTTAGTTAAACATTGAATCACCTCTTAGTGATTATAAAAGTTATGTAGTGCTTTTGCTGAGCTTTTCAAAAAGTCTTGGATCACTATTTTTGGTGGTCTGAAGAATAAGTTATGAATGTTTACAGTCTGAAGACTGAATCTGTCCAATTCTGGACAGCAAGCCTTCTTGTGTCTTTTATCCTTAGCTAAATATTTAATCACCTTGAGATATTTATAAATGATATGTAGACAATTTTATTATCTTTCCAAAATGTCTAAGATCACTTTGTTTGGATGTCTGAATCTTCAGTTATGAATTTTTGAAGTTGCAAGTCTGAATCTGTCCAAATCTGGACAGAGCTGCTGTGATTGCACATTTTGACCTTGCTAAGTGTTGAATCAGGTTGAGTTGAAAATACCAAAGTTGTAGTTCACTTTTTAAGCTTTCCAGAAAGTCCTAGTTTGATATTTTTGGATTAATATTTGAAGAGTTATGATTAAAACAAGCGACTGTTGTGCTGCTGTCCTAATTTTGTTGTGTTTTGTGGATTGCTCTACTCTGTGGCGTATGTCTTGAGCCGACCGTTTCTTCGTTTTGATTTTGGTTGAACACGCAGTAATGATAATATAACTAATATAAGTGAGCATAAGTATGTAGGTAACTAGTACACGCCTTGCTAAATTAGGGAACTAAATTGGTTAAGGTCTAATACGTGTTCGCCTAATAAATAATTGTAAAGCCCAATTAAGTGTCTGGTTCCTTTTCAACTAAGTTTGTCTACATATCAGTCGTAGGAAACTTAGGTACTTAACTAACTTAATGTTAAGTAACCAATGAATAATTAAAGTGAATGTGATAAATGCTTGCACGTGTGATGTCGTATTGCGCTGGTTAAGTCTAGAAAGTATCGGTCGTCTTTCTAATGGTAGTAACTACGTATGCCCGACGACGTGTAGATAACTAAAGCTAACATGTGGTTGTTTGTTGTGTCTTACAATTAAATGTTTAGTTCGCTACCGTGTATTTGTATATCTTGTGATATTATTCATTATATTCATACATATGCATCTTGCATCTTATTTAGGACCGAGAGATGACGCTCATGCAAGTGGTGTGGTGCCAACCACAAGATGTCGTTGGTGGACGAACTGAAGAATGGACTTAACCAGTGGATGCTCGCCAAGCGAGTACCTCCCCCAGCAAACACTATCTAAGTGTTAAATTAAAGGCAAGCCCCAGTTTTATGCATAACCGTTATATATGCTATTTTACTGCACTTAATGTTTGTAGGCTTGTATTGTGCACTTAAGTGTAGGAATTGACTGAAACCCTAGTTGCATGATCTCAGGAATCCTTTTGAGATGGATACTAGTATGCTAGGTCGAGTAGTTGCTTTATTTAATTAGGATCTCGGTAGAAGACGAGTGATTTTTCTAGCACTCGCGCGAGATCAGGAATTGGTTGTGCCCACTTTCATACTATTATGATACTAGTTTGTGGACAACAATCCATGGGGATTGGTTGTCTACGAGAAGGGGAAAATGGAATAAGGATTAACGTGCGGATACCTGTGTCAAGCGTTTGAACGTACTAAACACATACCGAGAAATATGGTAAATCGGTAAGCCTAGTACTTGAGTGAACCTGCCCGCAGACTTTACCCCTCACGCGACCTGAGACGTGGTCTCCCATTCCGGTTATGGTGGGTACAAGTGCAGTCACTGCACGACGGCAGTCGGGGTCAGTGAGGCATTGTACGCCAAGGCGATGAGCCCTGATCTGTTGCCAGGGGATCTATGGGGACGGTTGATATGTGTGGGGACGGAGTGCTCCTACATGTCGTGTGTTTAGGTTTACCTTGCAAGGATAAAAACTCGATTCGAATCGTCTGCTTCTCGCAGCTAATGAGACTGCTTGATCCTTTGTACTACATTGAGTAACAAGTGGAAATGTGATGAGTTGACACAAGATGTTGATTGCTAAATATGTTTGATACCATGTATGAGTAGATAGTACACATTTAGCCTTAAGAGAGTCACACTTAAACTTGACAAAGCTAAAACTTGATTTACAAACTCAGCTAGTGCTTTTGGCAACCAAACCCCACAGCCAAACAACTGCATGTCTAGAGGTAGAGGAGTAGACTCCTCACACCGGGTAAGTCTAGGTGAGTATTAGTATACTCAGCCTTGCTTGTGGCACAATTTTTGCATGTAATCCTTAGGATGATTGGTTGCTGTTGTGACTTGGCCTTCGTCCCTGCCACCGAGACAGACGGTCGAGTGGGTTACTGCTTCCGCAGGAGAGGACCAGGAGGAGTAGCGTGGCCAGGCTTCGCCATGTTACTCGGTTTTCTCCGTTAGTTATTTCCGCTGCATTAAAATTTATGGTTGTTATTTCTGAAACTCCGATAATGTAATCACTAATGATACTTATTAAATTTGTGGTATTATGTTTTATTGTATTTCTCTGTGCCTCACCTTCGAGTGAGCTAGTGGTATTCGATCCTGGTAAGTGGCTTTATCGGACTAGATCCGAGGGACTGACGGGTTATTCCTGTTTAAGTGTGTTGCTGCCCTTAAGGGTGCGACTTGGGCACTTAAACTGGAATAATTCGGGTGGTTCCGCCACAGCTGGTATCGGAGCGAATACCATCACAGAGAAGTCAATAAGTCATGATTACCAACCTTTTCTAAAAGTAAAACTTGCTAGAAACCAATGTTGGATAGATCGTCAGGACGATCAGGATAGATCTAGGACGTGAAGCCTTAGGAAACAGATGGGTAGCTAGGTGGCTATATTTATATAGGCCATAAAGGCTACTACTACTATTAATAAGGATGCTGTAGAAGCACCCGAAAAATTAGTTAGGTTTGAGAAGACGACTAGAATGAGCATGCATCATGATTGTCGCATTATAATTGTCTCTTGTGCACCAACCTGCTTCTCTCATCTTTATTCTAATAATAAAAAGTGGTGAATAATGTGCTGCATTGATATGAACTGCAAAAAAATGTCTTATCTTGTGTCATGATAGTCTTGACTAGGTTGTGTTATGTGCTTCTCTTGTCTTGCTATCTAGGAAATGTTTTAGTTGTTCAACCCTTTTTGCCCCCCCAAACAACCTTGTGGTTAGCAAGTAAAACCTTTTAAAAAAAATATCCTGTGCTTATTTTGGTGTTTCTAGCCCTTGAGTTTTACCCTTAAAGTTGCACCTGCATAACTTGTAGACCCCCATAGCTTGACCGCTAGACCAACCCAAGTCTCCTTGTGCACTTGTTGTGTCAAAAAATATCGTTGTTGGTGTCTAGTTGCCCGAACCCTATCAAGGCCATGTTTCTTTCCATAGATCCTGTCCCGAATCTCATAGCCTTTCTGGTGCTCATCCTAACCGATCTCAGGTGACTACCTCTCCTTTCACCTGGATTCGGTAATCCTTTTTCCTTTTGAATCATGTTGGCTTTATCATCCGAATCTCCGGATCCTTTAGTGATTCTGCCCTATTATCTGGTTATCTGCTATAACCCGTTCTCAAGTATTGGATGTTCATCTTGCCTAAATCTCTCATTTCTGATCATTCTCATTCCCCCCTTCTCTAAGGATCATGACGCTTGTTTTATCAACTTATCTCTAAGCGGCATATCCATGTGGATTAATGAATGTTGCTGTTATCTTTGGATCTCTCATGTCTCTAAAAGCTTATCGATCTCGATCTCATGGTTGGTTCCTCCTCATATTAAAAATTGTATCAATCTTTGGCTGATAATCCCCGTGATGATCATAAAAAGGTTCTCTGAGTTGAAGAAAATTCTCATGTGATGCTCTTTTGCCAATAATCTTTGCTTCAACTCTGGTCACATTCTTGTTTCTGAGCCATACTCTCATGGGCTCCATCTATCTGTGCTATGTGAATTTCTTATTGGTTGCGTTTGGTAATGATGTCATGACTAACGACTGATGGTGTCGCGACGAGACCGAGAGCCTACTATGGTGCACACATGGTTGAGCTACTCGGCACGCGCTGGTATCGTGGTTAATAGTCGTGATTCATTACGAGACAATACCGATGTGCTATCTTTTGTGGACACTCTCTCAGAATGATCGCTGCATTTTGTCTCGATATGTCGCGATATTCTAACCAAATCTATCTTCAGTATCTTGTCAGATGCCCTCTCATGAATCTGCATCTATCTCTAGCTTGGGAGTTACATGCTTCTCCACCCTTAAAGATCCTCATCCGAATCTCAGGACGAGATTCTTTTAAGGGGGGAAGGCTGTGACACCCCAGGTGTCAGTTTCGTGTTATGACGGGAGATCAATCCTAATCTCGGATGCTCAGTAAAAATTTCTCTTTCTTGCTCGCGTATGTCTCTGATTATCCAGATTATTCATTCACATTTCGCCGAATTTGGAATTATTCAATCTCACAGAAGGCCAATTTTGGAGTGTGTTAAAACTTTTAATTCTCAAAACTCATGCAGACTCGAAGATCATTCTCGAATTATAAATCTCTTCTGAAGCTCTTTAAATCAAACTCTCGACGACTGTTATTTGATCTGAGCCCGAGTCTAATTCCTCGAACATTGACCTATGTCTGACTATTTTGATCCGACTCCGTACTCTCAAACGGAATGCTCAATATGTTGTCATCAAATCAATTTTATCTGACTCGGCTAAATATCTCATGTCCGAACCGAACTCAAAACCCCGTATCGACAGCGATTTTAAATTGTCACGATTCGATTTCTCCGACTAAAAATCTGAAGCCGATCGGAAGTCTGAGAGAAACATTTATTTCTAAAATAGTGCGCGAGAAATTATTTCTAAGCAAATTCAAATCAAACTCTCGGTCGAATTTATCGCTCAATCGTCCGTTCGCCGAAACTCTAATTCGCTCTGTTCTCTATAGAAACGAATTCCGCGGGAACATTTTTAATCGGGAAAATAAATTAGCGCGGTCCGAGTACGTGTTTTGGCC
Organism: Zea luxurians; assembly: GCA_029449295.1. Lineage (NCBI taxonomy): Eukaryota > Viridiplantae > Streptophyta > Magnoliopsida > Poales > Poaceae > Zea > Zea luxurians. Next base: position 839,979 of record JAOPSE010000101.1, on the reverse strand, counting down.
CAACCCGGCCCAGCCCACTAAGCAACCCTAGCCCTAGGGTTTCTCTATAAATACGGATCTCTCTCCCTTGCACTTGGCAATTTTTCACCTACCCCCCCCTAGCCGCCACTTTCATTTCTCTCTGGCTGCTTCCTCCCACGCGCAGCAGCAGGCGCCCTTCTTCCTCCCTGCTCCACGGCAGCAGCACGCCGGCGCATAGGGGCCTCCCATGGCCGTCGAGCGCCCTCCCTGCTCCTCCTCGCCATGGTGCCCTTCCTCCTCGGCTCCAATGGTGTGGCCGAGCAGCAGCTCTGCACGTCCCCTACCCTTCTTCTTCCATGAACACGAGCTCCACCTCCCAGCGCCCTTTTTTTCCCTGCTCCATGGCCGCCCAGCAGTAGCGCTCTTCCCTCCCTCGGTTGCTCCTCGCTACTTCTTTTCCCAAGGAACTGGCGCAGGGGACAACTCCATCTCTCCCCTTGGCGCCACCTTCAGGCAGGGCAGCAGGGAACTTTTTCTTCCCTGTGCGCAGGAGCCCCATGGCTGAGCTCGCCCAAGCCTCCATTGCCGTCGGCCTCCTCCAACGCCGGCCCCTTTCCAGCTCGACGCCTCCAGTAGCCATGGCGCCATTCCCTCCTCCCCTTCTCCTTCCTCAAGCAAGCAGCAGTCCCTGCGCAGCTCCATTTCTCCATGGCCGCGAGCTTTTCCTTGCTGCGACTGCCTCCCAAGGACAGCGCGCAGTGGCCTCCCCGTGGCCATGGTCTGCAACAAGAAGTCGCACGCTACATGTTCGATGTTTTGCGCAGCAGCCCCGACGTCTCCGCGCGCTGCCGGCTCGCTGTTTTGTGGAGCCCCGTGGACAGCACGCCGTCGACGCTCGCCGGGCGTTCGCTGTTTTTGCGCAGCCCCAAACGTCGTCGTCGTTCACCCCGGTGATACCGCGACGATCCTTGTTCGATTCCGCATTGGCATTGTGTTCCTGTGATTAATTGTGTATGTGTGCTGTTTTGTTTTGTGGAGGAGAGGAACCTCGTGTTTTGCGTGGAGAAGGCAAGTCGTTCAACGCTCGTCGGATGTTCGGAGCGATGCACAAATCGGAATCGCCATCGTCCTCACAAACACCAATTATGTTTGTTTATGGTGAGCCGATGCATGTCGCTCTCGATCGACTCGTTTAATTAATTTGAATGGATGTGTGTAAAATATTTCGGTTATGCGCATTGGTAGGATCACGTTTGCGATTGGAGAACAAAAGGTTATGTGATGTATGTGATTTGTAGTTGTCTAATTATGTTTTGGTCGGTGTGGTGCATGTTTAAAAATTGTATTGGTATGGATTGAATTTTTGTGGTGAAAGAAAAAGAAGTAGAAAAGAACTCGGATGTTTTTATATCTTGGTAGGAAAAATATGTGATGCGTTGTTTGATGCGAAAACTAAGTTACAAAATGTGGATTTTGTTTTGGGAAATGCATCGATATATGTTTATATGAAAAGTGTATTTGTTTTAAGCAATGTGATGGGATTCATAATTTTAGAGGGGATATATTTATTGACGTGACGAGTAGTTTAGAGAATGCTAGTTTGCGTGGAGGATGTACCGTTAAGACATGAGTGTCGGAGTTCATTTATATTAGTGGTCGCGCCACATTGATTGAAGTGTCTCGAGTGCACGCCATAATATGGTTGTATGCGAGACAGGGTTATGCGTATGATGAGTTTAGTAAAAATTTCATCGGTGTCAGTTGTGTTAAGTTGAAGTTTATTTGTGCGTGTAAAGTAGTAAGGTATTTACTACTTAGAACTCTTAGTCGATGGTAGAAATTGTCTTGGCTTAAATAGAAAGGTGGTGACATGCCCGAGTAGTCATCGCTTTCTCTATATTTATAGTTCAAGTCGTGGCGATGCGTATTATGCGCTCGTTAAATTATGCTTCGCATATAGCGTATGATGGTGCTCGTGGTTTCGAGTAGACACTTCAAATAAGTCAAGCAGATTTGTAATGCAAGATGTGTGATGAAGTTAGTTTGTTTTAGGATATTTGTTGAGATGCTCCATTCATGTGATAGACATGTGTGGTTAATTCAAATCGAGTCGATGTGTGTGACGATGATATTCATAAATTAAGTAGATGTCCTGAAATTGTGTAGTGAAGCTTAGGTTAAGTTGCAAGTGATGTGGGAATATTTTGGTAAAGATGTATGTAAAATGTGAATGAGTCATTTAACGTATTAGGCATGTCGTGTAGTGGTGGTATGAAAAATGGGTTAGGGACCGATCGGCTAAATGCCAAGTTCGGTTAGAGTTATTTTGTTACTTGGGATTATGGGGTGAAGTGATGGCATGACTACGTAGCCGTCACGTCATTTATTGTGTGACTATGCTTAAATGTGCCTAGATATAAGTTAGAATAAGTCGAGTCTCTAGAACACGACAATTTTTGAAGTAATAGAAGCTGAATTTTATTGATTGCTGTTTTGGACTGCACGCGCTGTTTTTGTCGTGCTGTATGTTTGATGAACTAAAACATGTTTTCTGTAGAAAAATCATATAGAAGAGTTGTAGATAACTTTATTATATTACTTATGTTAAAATTTGACAGCCATAGGTCTAACAGTTTAGGAGTTATGCTGTTCACAAATTCAGTAACTGAATCTGTCCAAATTCTGTACAGATTTCAGAAACTGCATTGTTTGCTCAATTTAATGTTGCAATCTGTTCATGGTCGTTATAAGAAAGTTGTAGATGCTTTTCTGATCTTGCTTGTGTTAAAATTTCATAACAACAGGCCTGATAGTTTAAGAGTTATGAATTTTACAAACTGCTTGCTGTGTTCTGTCCACCGTCAGAACAGATTTCGAAAACTGTGTTGTTTGACTTAGTTAAACATTGAATCACTTCTTAGTGATTATAAAAGTTATGTAGTGCTTTTGCTGAGCTTTCCAAAAAGTCTTGGATCACTATTTTTGGTGGTCGGAAGAATAAGTTATGAATGTTTACAGTCTGAAGACTGAATCTGTCCAATTCTGGATAGCAAGCCTTCTAGTGTCTTTTATCCTTAGCTAAATATTTAATCACCTTGAGATATTTATAAATGATATATAGACAATTTTATTATCTTTCCAAAATGTCTAAGATCACTTTGTTTGGATGTCTGAATCTTCAGTTATGAATTTTTGAAGTTGCAAGTCTGAATCTGTCCAAATCTGGACAGAGCTGCTGTGATTGCACATTTTGACCTTGCTAAGTGTTGAATCAGGTTGAGTTGAAAATACCAAAGTTGTAGTTCACTTTTTAAGCTTTCCAGAAAGTCCTAGTTTGATATTTTTGGATTAATATTTGAAGAGTTATGATTAAAACAAGCAACTGTTGTGCTGCTGTCCTAATTTTGTTGTGTTTTGTGGATTGCTCTACTCTGTGGCGTATGTCTTGAGCCGACCGTTTCTTCGTTTTGATTTTGGTTGAACATGCAGTAATGATAATATAACTAATATAAGTGAGCATAAGTATGTAGGTAACTAGTACACGCCTCGCTAAATTAGGGAACTAAATTGGTTAAGGTCTAATACGTGTTCGCCTAATAAATAATTGTAAAGCCCAATTAAGTGTCTGGTTCCTTTTCAACTAAGTTTGTCTACATATCAGTCGTAGGAAACTTAGGTACTTAACTAACTTAATGTTAACTAACCAATGAATAATTAAAGTGAATGTGATAAATGCTTGCACGTGTGATGTCGTATTGCGCTGGTTAAGTCTAGAAAGTATCGGTCGTCTTTCTAATGGTAGTAACTACGTATGCCCGACGACGTGTAGATAACTAAAGCTAACATGTGGTTGTTTGTTGTGTCTTACAATTAAATGTTTAGTTCGCTACCGTGTATTTGTATATCTTGTGATATTGTTCATTATATTCATACATATGCATCTTGCATCTCATTTAGGACCGAGAGATGACGCTCATGCAAGTGGTGTGGTGCCAACCACAAGATGTCGTTGGTGGACGACCTGAAGAATGGACTTAACCAGTGGATGCTCGCCAAGCGAGTACCTCCCCCAGCAAACACTATCTAAGTGTTAAATTAAAGGCAAGCCCCAGTTTTATGCATAACCGTTATATATGCTACTTTACTGCACTTAATGTTTGTAGGCTTGTATTGTGCACTTAAGTGTAGGAATTGACTGAAACCCTAGTTGCATGATCTCAGGAATCCTTTTGAGATGGATACTAGTATGCTAGGTCGAGTAGTTGCTTTATTTAATTAGGATCTCGGTAGAAGACGAGTGATTTTTCTAGCACTCGCGCGAGATCAGGAATTGGTTGTACCCACTTTCATACTATTATGATACTAGTTTGTGGACAACAATCCATGGGGATTGGTTGTCTACGAGAAGGGGAAAATGGAATAAGGATTAACGTGCGGATACCTGTGTCAAGCGTTTGAACGTACTAAACACATACCGAGAAATATGGTAAATCGGTAAGCCTAGAACTTGACTAAACCTGCCCGTAGACTTTACCCCTCACGCGACCTGAGACGTGGTCTCCCATTCCGGTTATGGTGGGTACAAGTGCGGTCACTGCACGACGGCAGTCGGGGTCAGTGAGGCATTGTACGCCAAGGCAGTGAGCCCTGATCTGTTGCCAGGGGATCGATGGGGACGGTTGATATGTTTGGGGACGGAGTGCCCCTACATGTCGTGTGTTTAGGTTTACCTTGCAAGGATAAAAACTCGATTCGAATCGTCTGCTTCTCGCAGCTAATGAGACTGCTTGATCCATTGTACTGCATTGAGTAACAAGTGGAAATGTGATGAGTTGACACAAGATGTTGATTGCTAAATATGTTTGATACCATGTATGAGTAGATAGTACACATTTAGCCTTAAGAGAGTCACACTTAAACTTGACAAAGCTAAAACTTGATTTACAAACTCAGCTAGTGCTTTTGGCAACCAAACCCCACAGCCAAACAGCTGCATGTCTAGAGGTAGAGAAGTAGACTCCTCACACCGGGTAAGTCTAGCTGAGTATTAGTATACTCAGCCTTGCTTGTGGCACAATTTTTGCAGGTAATCCTTAGGATGATTGGTTGCTGTTGTGACTTGGCCTTCGTCCCTGCCATCGGGACAGACGGTCGAGTGGGTTACTGCTTCCGCAGGAGAGGACCAGGAGGAGTAGCGTGGCCAGGCTTCGCCATGTTACTCGGTTTTCTCCGTTAGTTATTTCCGCTGCATTAAAATTTATGGTTGTTATTTCTAAAACTCCGATAATGTAATCACTAATGATACTTATTAAATTTGTGGTATTATGTTTTATTGTATTTCTCTGTGCCTCACCTTCGAGTGAGCTAGTGGTATTCAATCCTGGTAAGTGGCTTTATCGGACTAGATCCGAGGGACTGACGGGTTATTCCTGTTTAAGTGTGTTGCTGCCCTTAAGGGTGCGACTTGGGCACTTAAACTGGAATAATTCGGGCGGTTCCGCCACATTTTTCTAAGCTTGTGAAACCCATCACAAGTTTATTGAAGAATGATACTAAATTTAATTGGTCTTCAAAATGTAATGAAGCCTTTGAACAATTAAAGGTATTATTAACCATTGCTCCGGTATTGGCTCAACCGGATTTTGAAAAGCCCTTTGATGTGTATTGTGACGCATCAAGCAGTGGTCTCGGCTGTGTTTTAATGCAAGAAGGCCGAGTAATAGCTTATGCTTCAAGGCAGTTGCGCCGGCATGAGGAACATTATCCAACTCACGATCTGGAGCTAGCTGCAGTGGTTCATGCCCTAAAAATCTGGCGTCATTATCTGCTGGGTAATATTTATCACATTTATACAGATCATAAAAGCTTGAAGTATGTCTTTACCCAGACAGAACTTAATATGAGACAAAGGCGATGGCTCGAGCTTATTAAGGATTATGAACTGGAGATTCATTATCACCCAGGCAAAGCTAATGTAGTGGCAGATGCCTTGAGTCGCAAGACTTTTTGTCATTGTATGACAATGAAGACTTCTGACGTTACATTATGCTAGGAGATGGAGAAGTTGAACCTGGGATTGATCCAACAAGGAGCCTTAAATCAACTAAAGCTTGAGTCAGTCCATTTACAAAGGATAATGGATGCTCAAAAGGATAATGAGGGTATGGAGCACATTCATGAAAAGATAGAGGTCGGAAAAGCCAAGTGCTTTAGAAAAGACGATCAAGGCATTGTATGGTTCAACAACCGCATAGTTGTGCCAAAGAATGAAGAAATCCGCCAACAAATATTAGATGAAGCATATCTTAGTTGCTATTCTATTTATCCCGGAAGCACTAAGATGTATCATGATCTAAAACAACATTATTTATGGACAAAGATGAAGGTTGAAATTGCACGCTATGTGGCAAAATGTGACACTTGTAGACGTGTCAAAGCCATACATATGAAGACTGCCGGTCCATTACAATCTCTACCAATACCAACATGGAAATGGGAAGATATTAGTATGGACTTTATTGTGGGATTACCTAGAACAGCAAAAGGCTTTGACTCTATTTGGGTTATAATTGACCGGCTTATGAAAACTGCTCATTTTCTGTCAGTCAAGACAGATCACCCAGTTACTGTCTACGCCCAATTGTACATTGCTCGTATTCTTAGTCTGCACGGAGTTCCAATGACTATAGTGTCGGATTGTGGACCTCAATTTGTAGCCAAGTTTTGGGAAGCACTTCACAAATCCTTGGGTACTAAGTTACTCCATAGTTCGGCCTATCTTCCTCAAACCAGTGGGCAGACTGAGAGGGTAAATCAGATACTTGAAGATATGTTGCGAGCATGTGTTCTGGAATTCCCACAGAAATGGGATGATTGTTTACCATTAGCGGAGTTCTCATACAATAATAGCTATTAAGAAAACATTAAGATGGCACCCTTCAAAGCTTTGTATGGACGACGATGTTGTACTCCGTTAAACTGTTTTGAACCAGGTGAAAGGAGTTTCTTCAGGCCAGATATGGTAAAAGAAACCGAAGAAAAAGTTCAACGAATAATTCATCATTTGAAGAAAGCTCAAGCTCGTCAGAAAAGTTATGCAGACAAACGGCGAATGCCCTTATATTTTCTGGTGGGAGATTATGTTTATCTGAAGGTCTCCCCAATGAAGGGCGTAACACGTTTTGGGGTAAAAGGAAAGCTTGCACCTCGATACATTGGTCCTTTCCTTGTCCTTGAACAATGCGGGCCAGTGGCATACCGACTTCAGCTACCCGAATCCTTGTCTGCTGTACATAATGTGTTCCACGTGTCTCAACTGAAGAAGTGTCTTCGGGTTCCCGATCGAACCATTGAAGTAACAAATGTTGCCTTAGAGCTAGACTTGAAATATTCAGAACACCCTATTCAAGTCTTGGATCAAAGGGATAGATTTACCCGAAGAAGAACTCTCAAGTTTTACAAAATACAGTGGAACCAACATTCAGAAGATGAGGCTACATGGGAGACTCAAGACTTTTTAGAAAAGAATTTCCCAGGCTTTCTAGCCTCATGTAAATTGTGATTTGTATATAATTGTTGTAATAAAGGAGTGAGCCCCAAACCACCCCTGCCTTGTACCAGAAATAAGGAAATAAAAGTATGACACGTTTCCTTTTCCATTACTTGCTCTAGGACTTTTAATCTCGGGACAAGATTCTTTTATGGGGGGAAGGATGTAACAACTCTGGTGTTACTGTCACTAAAACTTGAGCATAACATCATAAGCATGGGCACTCATACGTTTGATACACCTAGAATGCATTCACTATGCAAAAATTTCAAACAAGTTGTATTGAGATGACATTTTGCAAACAAAACCCTAGTGTAGAGAACTTAACCCTACATAGAGATTAGAAGGGTAAAACAAAGTCCAAATAGAGAAAACCCTAAAGCTTAAGTGAAATAGACATAAAATGTTACTAAGAATGGACCTAAATTACATTAACACCCCTGAAATACCAAAAACCCTAAAAAGGACCCTGGAAAAACCCTAAACCTAAACCCTAGGGGCTAAGTGCAAAATCAGTGTACTTTTGGGCTAAAGTGCAAAAACTATTAAAGTAAGGTGTTTTAAGTCATATGGTTCACAAATATGTAATTTTGGGCCTATTTGCAAAAACACCCTTTTTGTAACCAAATGGCTAAGTCTCAAATCAGTGTAAGTAGCTCCACTTTGAGGTCCTATAACTTTCAAATTATAAGGTTTTTGCCCTAGGTCACCACATCAATATTGTAAACCAATCTAAGGGGAATAACTTTGTTTAAAAGGGTAAGCATGGTTGTTATGAAGAAATTAGAGAAAAGTACACCCAAAAATTGACTGTCAGGCTGTCTGGAAACTGAATTTGGCTTGACAGTGAGGTGGCATGAAGTTAGGGCTCAAATATAAGCATGATCTAGTAGGAATTTGGCTATAGTTGTTATGGCAACATTGTAGCTGGATCATTGGTCTACAACTTTGCTGTAGAGCTTTGGGTGAGATGCCATAGAAAATTGAGAGAAAATTCGCCCTAAACCTAGACTGACAGACTGTCTGAATGAGCCTCGCGATGGTACAATGCTGAAATAGATCGACTGCCCAGCCGTTCACCGTCGACGATCTCTCCACCGTGATTCCCGCCGTCGCTTTGATTCGTGTTCGCGAGAAAGGGGATAAGCACGATGGAGTGAAAATCTCGGCACTAGATTAGCTGGGGCTCAGGCACAGATAAGATTCGTCGTACCCCCTTGCTCATCGATCACTCGGGATAGGATCTCGCCGCCGTTGAGCCATCACTGCCGTCCGCTGAGTGTCCAGACACCTTACCACGTCATGGCTAACCGTGCTATGCATATCTGGTGATCGCCGGAGGAGCCGCCACGGTAAAGGCCACGTTGCGTGGCCACCAGTGACTCATCCTGTTTTTACCGATCACGCTCCGCCACTCAAATTCATTGTGCTCGCGATCGGTCTCTATAAATTGAAGCCACCGTGAGCTCCGCAAGATCATCACGTACCCAGCCACCCAGTATTGCCCTTAGTTGATCACTAGCAAGCTCCAATTTCGGATTTCCCCCAAAACCTTCAAGAACACCGTGTGAGTTGATCTCACCGTGGTCAGCCACTTCCAGGTCTGTTCATGCTCTCTGCTGCCTTGTTTCAGCATTACTGTGCTTCCCTGATGCTCCTCGACCAACCTAATTACGCTAAGTCCCCCTTAATCATTGGGAACGCGATACCCATTCGAGTGTCCGCGCTGTTTCCATGGACCGATCGATTCATAGCGCCATTAGTAAAATTGATTGAGGGGAAACCCTCGTTAGGTCTTGGATTCGATCTCCACCAAAGTAGGGCGCCAGTCATCGAGTTTAATGGCCAGTATAAGCTCACCGGAGCGTGGCTCAATGCTGTTCGCCGTTGGGGACTGCACGCTGTAAAGAAATAGAAGTGGGAGGGTCTTTTCGTAAGTGTCAGCGGCTCAGTCAAATAGTGCCGCGACCCCACTTCAAGTTAACCAGAACGCCAGGGGTTTTCTTGCAAATTCTGCAGCGCGGGCGCGGGCGCGCGCGTTTTCTATCTGGGTTTGGGCCGCCTGGGCTGGTTTCGGCCCAGGACTATTCATCCTTTTTCTTTTTCTTTTTCTACCAGAACTAAAACAATTCTAGAAAACTGTAGAAAAATGGTAAAAATGTCAAACCAATTTTGCTAGGTTCCTAATTTCCTATAGAATTTAATAAAAATAATTTCTTGATTTTTAATTCAAATAGGGAATTATGGAGTATTTAAAACAGCTTAAAACTCTGTTTCTGGATTTTTAGAAAATAGATATTAATCCCAAAAATCCCCAAACTTTTTAGATGACCCTTATATATTGTTTAGAAGCCTTGGGTAGAGTTTGGTATGATGTGGACCTTGTTTGATAATTAGAACCCAAAACCCTACCCTTCTGCCCTTTGAATTCTTATATTGACTCTAGAAACCCTAATTCTCTAGAGTACCGTGAAGGAAAATTGTATTCAAGACCTTGGATAATAAACTTTTATTATCTTTGCACTCTCATGAGCATTACATGGGCATTCATTATTATGTATGGTTATATTTAGAAAACGAGGAAGAAGTTGAAGTAGAAGAAGAGAAGACTTCACCACCACCACCTGAGGGACATCAGGCAGGCAGCTGTTTCTATTTTGACATCTGCGGAACCGAGCCTGATTCACCTATAAACCAAGGCAAGCCCCGGTGCATTTGCCACCTCCTTGGTTCTTTTAAAACTCTTTCTCACTTGCTTGATGCAGTAGGTGATAGGAGTTGATTGCTAAAACCATTCCTGCATTTCCTTCCTTGAATTTGATTACCTTCCTTTGAATCCCTATTTTACAAAGGTTTTTCCTATGCTTAGTCTCGCGTCTTGCTTTAGCAAAACAAAAATGTTTTGTTTTTAAAAAAGATGATGTTGCAAAGTGGGAGGGCTGTTTTTGAAAATAAAACTTGATGGTGGATCCATCATGGCCATGATGGGTTCAACATTGGAAAAGATGTACCTCTGCCAGGTACCAAACTTTGGGAATTGAAATAATTAAGCTAAGACCGGGCGGGTGACTTGCACGAGAAGAGAGTCTCGGTGTAGTGTCTCCGTCTGAGTCGATTAAGGACCGTGTCGATGTAGGCCTGCTGACCGAGGACCCTTTAACTGGTCATATGCCTCGTCATGGGTAAGCTTTGCATCGGGCAGACTAAGGCCAGAATAAGATGCCACGCAATGGGAGTGGAGAGATGGAGAGAGTAGCGTGTACCCTCCGTGGCAAGAGGCTGGACAGTGGTGTATCTGTGCTCTCGGTTGGCGTGAACCTGATCTGGTCTTAAGAGCCCCGGTGGCGGGTTGACATATGCAAGGGTTAAGTGCTACATATGTCGTGTGATCGGAGATCCTCAGTTGAGTATAATCGATTCGGATCGCCGTACCTTCGCGGTTATGAAGACTTGGTCACTGACTTATATGTAGAACTCCAGTAAAGATTAAGGGTTGTTAAGAAATTGGCTAGTGCAGGTTAAGTGTTTGAACTAGGGTAGAAAGAACTCTAGATACAGGTAATCTGACTTAACCTGACAAGTAAAATTGAATTTTTAAGGATCCACTTTTAGTAAGCATTTCTGCAAACAGAGTCTTTGATTATTGTTAAGCCTTACCTTGACTCCCTCAAGCCAGCATACCCTTGAGAGTCTTTTCTTTAGTCGGGTAAGACTTGCTGAGTAATTCCATACTCAGGGTTTTATTCCCCATTGTTTTTAGGTGAAGAAGCGACAAACTTTTGTTGCTTCTGTTCTAAGGTGGTACCAAAGGAAGAACACCAGGAGTGAAGCTGCGGGAGGAAAGGATCCTCCACAAAAACTTTTTGTTTGATACTTATCGGGAGGAGTTTTTGCCTCCCATGGTTTGTAATAATAATACTCAGCACTCATATATTATATTTCTGGTTTGTAATATTATAACTCTATCTTACTGTTAAATAAAGGTAAGTTTATGTAACTGCTTCCGCATTTTCGTACCTCCGATGCTTGTAATATCTGTGTGACGGGTGAAACGCTCTTGGGAAAGGTAAGAAAAGCAGATAACGAACTTGTCAAGTGATTCAGGGGCACCTGTAGGGTTGTCTGAGGTCCATTGGACAAGGACAACTGTAGGTGGGCCTAATGACTTGGGAGGTTCCGTCACAATTTGGATCCCAATTTCCTAGCCACTACTTTTGCATTCTTACATGAAAGAATAAAAGAAGTGTTGCAAGCATGGAAAACAGTAGTAGATTCATTGCACATTTTCCTAGGCACATGATGCACAACATGATTTCTCCTAGGCCTACTTCTACCATGAACAAAAGTAGAACTAGAGGCAAACATAGCATGTGAATTAAAAACATCATGATCATAACTCCTATTATAATGAGCATTCCTAGAAAATTTTCTATCATAAATGTAGGCATGACAATTTTGGGAACTACTAGCCGTAGGGGCCTTCCCTTTCTCCTTGTTGAGAACGGGAGCCTTTTGGCTTGTTAAGTTCTTGGCTTCTTTTCGAAAACCAAGCCCATCCTTAATTGAGGGGTGTCTACCAGTGGTGTAGGCATCCCTGGCAAATTTTAATTTATCAAAATTAATTTTGCAAGTCTTAAGTTGAGCATTAAGACTTGCCACCTCATCATTTAATTTGGTAATAGAAATAAGGTGTTCATCACAAGCATCAACATCAAAATCCTTACATCTATTACAAATAACAACATGCTCTACACATGAACTAGTTTTGTTGACTTCCTCTAGCTTAGCATTTAGTTCATCATTTAAACTCTTTAAACTAGAGATAGATTCATGGCAAACAGACAATTTAGAGGATAACATTTCATTTCTCTTAATTTCTAAGGCAAGAGATTTTTTGCACACTAACAAACTTGTCATGTTCCTCATATAAAATATCCTCTTGCTTTTCTAACAATCTATCCTTTTCATTTAGAGCATCAATTAATTCATTAATTTTTTCTACCTTAGCTCTATCTAAACCTTTGAATAAACTAGAGTAATCTACTTCATCATCGGAAGATTCTTCATCACTAGTTGAAGTGTACTTGGGTGTGTCTCGAACACGTACCTTTTTCTCCTTGGCCATAAGGCAGGTATGCTGGCATTTGTTGGGGAAGAGCGAGTATTTGTTGAAGGCCGAGGCAACTAGTCCTTCATCCTCAGAGTCGGAGGAGGAGCAGTCGGAGTCCCATTCCTTCCCGATGTGTGCCTCGCCCTTGGCCTTCCTGTAGTTCTTCTTTTTCTCTCTTTTCCCATGCTTTTCTTGTCCCTGATCACTATCATTATCAGGACAATTTGCAATAAAGTGACCAGTCTTACCACATTTGAAGCAAGAGCGTTTTCCCTTTGTTTTATTTCTGTTGGGGTACTCCTTACGTCCTTTGAGTGCGGTCTTGAAGCGCTTGATGATAAGCGCCATCTCATCTTCATCGAGTCCGACAGCCTCCACTTGAGCTACCTTGCTTGGTAGCGCCTCCTTGCTGCTCGTTGCTTTGAGAGCAACGGGCTGTGGCTCGTAGATAGGTAGTGGACCATTCAATGCGTCATCCACGTATCGTGCCTCCTTAACCATCATGCGCCCGCTCATGAATTTTCCAAGTATCTCCTCGGGCGTCATCTTTGTGTACCTGGGGTTTTCACGGATAAGATTCACAAGATGGGGGTCAATAACTGTAAATGACCTGAGCATGAGTCGGACGACGTCATGGTCCGTCCATCTTGTGCTTCCATAGCTTCTAATCTTGTTGACCAGGGTCTTGAGCCTGTTGTAGGTTTGTGTTGGCTCCTCTCCCCTGATCATCGCAAATCTCTCCAGCTCGCCTTACACCAACTCCATTTTGGTGATCATGGTGGCGTCATTTCCTTCATGTGATATCTTGAGGGTTCCCAGATCTGCTTCGCATTGTCCAAGCCGCTAACCTTGTTGTATTCATCCCCGCATAGAGATGCTAGCAAAACAATAGTGGCTTGGGCATTTTTATGAATTTGCTCATTAATAAACACGGCATTGTCAGTACTATCAAAGTGCATTCCGTTTTCAACAATCTCTCAGATACTCGGATGGAGAGAGAATAAATGACTACGCATTTTATGACTCCAAAAAGAATAGTCTTCTCCATCAAAGTGGGGGGGGGGGGTTTCCAAGTGGAATTGATAGCAAATGAGCATTAGAATTGTATGGAATACGAGAATAATCAAATGAATAGTTTTGATTAACCGTTTTCTTCTTTGACGAGGAGTCGTCGCCAACGTCGTGTGATGAACAAGACGAGGCATCACTGTCGTAGTATATGATCTTCTTGATGCGCCTCTTCTTCTTCCCGTCTCTTTTCTTGTGACTTGAGCCTGAGTCGGTTGGTTTGTCATCTCTAGGCTCGTTGAGGAAGGACTTTTTTCCTTGTCATTGACCACCATCCCCTTTCCCTTAGGATCCATCTCCTCGGGCGATTAGTCCCTTAAGTGAAGAGTACGACTCTGATACCAATTGAGAGCACCTAGAGGGGGTGGTGAATAGGTGATCCTGTAAAATCAAACACTAAATAACAATAAAACTTAGTTATGAAAGAGTTAGTGCGACTAAATAGCTTGAGACGAGTTCTTGTGAACAAAACAATCACAGAGAAGACAACACAAGAGACACACGATTTTTATCCCGTGGTTTGGCCAAGTAACACTTGCCTACTTCCACGTTGTGGCGTCCCAATGGACGAGGGTTGCACTCAACCCCTTTCAAGTGATCCAATGATCAACTTGAATACCATGGCTTTCTTCCTTATAGTCTTCTTCCCATTTGCGAGGAATCTCCATAAGTTGAAGCCTCTCGCCCTTACAATATTGATCACAAAGAACGCACAAGAGTAATGTTGGGAAGAGCAACACACACAAGACTCAAATACACAGCACAACCACGCACACAAGTCACGACTTGAGCTCGAAACACAATGCACGGAGTTCACAACTCAAATGAAGCTCAAATCACTAACACAGAGAATCAAATGCGTGGAATTGGAGTCTTGGAGTCTTAAGATGCTTAGTGAATGCTTAGGTAACTCCTCCATGTGCCTAGGGACCCCTTTTATAGCCCCAAGGTAGCTAGGAGACGTTGGAGACAATCTTGGAAGGCAATTCCTGCCTTCTGTCGAGTGGCGCACCGGACAGTCCGGTGTGCCACCTAACAAGTCCTGTAGACAGTCTGATGCATGATCTCCTTCCAAATTTGGCACAGTCGACCGTTGCAGCTCCTGGCCCATTGGCGCACCGGACACTGTCCGGTGCACACCGGACAGTCCGATGCCTCCTTCCGACCGTTGGAGCTGCTACGCGTCGCCCGCAGATTTCACGGCCGACCGTTGACGCTGGCGACCGTTGGCTCACCGAACAATCTGGTGCACCACCGGACAGTCTGGTGGATTATAGCCACGTCGTCTTTCTTCATTCCCGAGAGCGACGAGTTCGTCACAGATGACTCACCGGACAGTCTGGTGCACCACCGGACAGTCCGGTGATTTTTAGCCGTACACCACCGTCGAATCCCGAGAGCGGCTAGTTCACCGGGGACCAGCCTGGCGCACCGGACACTGTCCGGTGCACCACCGGACAGTCCAGTGTGCCAGGCCGAGCTGCAATTTGGCTGCACACAACCAAGTCTTTTCTATTTGTTTTCCTTTTCTTTTGATACTGTTTCTAGCACTTGGATAATCATGTTAGTACATAAAACAATTTACCAAGTCTAGAAACATACCTTTTGCCTTGATTTGCACTTCTCACTTTATTTGGCACATAAGAACTTAATTACATGTGTTGGGCACTTAATCACCAAAACATTATAGAAATTGCCCAAAGGCACATTTTCCTTTCAATTTTCCATTTCAAAACTGTGTGTATTGCAAGGGAATATATAGTTCATTTTTAAACATAAATTAGTGGAAGTTTCAACCCTTGTCATTGTCTATGTGAGGTGGCAAATGGTAACAATTGTCTAAAATAAGGGAAAAGAGAAGTCCAATCAATTTGAGTCTGAGCAAAAAATCGTATACGATCCGATTTTTTCACAAGGCAGCAATAGAAGCAGTAGAAGCATTAGAAACTTGTAACATGCAATTGCATAGAAGCAATAGATGGTTATTTGATATACCAAATAGACATATGGAAGAAACTATGGTGCTTTGAAACTATGTCGCAAGCCACAACAATTTCATCTATTAGCTATATGGAAGAAGTGTTAAATTCCTATATCACCATGTCCAGAGAAATTACAAATTAATAATTGCTACATGGTCAAGAACATGACATGAAAGAACAGAGTACATGCAAACTAAAACTGGTTATTAGGATCCAGAATTGCATATGAAGAAACTATGGTGCTGTGACAGTTGCTAATACTAACCAAGCCTCTTTGGACACTGTCGGGCCTAATGGCGATGAAGGTACGCTCCATCTAGAATCACAGCAGAGGACTGTTGTGAGCTTGAGAAAAAGGGAGAAAAATTCTTTGCATGGGAGCCCACTACCAATTAGTTTGAGTTGGACTACCCTGGCTGACATATAGGCAGCGTGGTGATTGCTCCAGTATTCTTGGACCACAGCAGAAAGCATGAAAAAAATAAAAGGAAGAGGGTGAGGGATCTAGGGTATTGTACCTCTGCAGCATGAGCCTCCTGGTCCTAGTGTAGATGGGAGGTGGCCGTCGACTGCTGTGGATCGAGGGCAGGGGCGGTGATCCGGGGCAGAGGGGTACCCAATCCACATTTGCCTTCCTTTGCTTTATAGCTAGAAGCATTTATTCTTCTTTAACATGCCAAGATGATCAAAAGCCTATATATGAAAATAAAAATGTATACATTAATGCATCAAATGTTACTATGGATGCAAGTACTAAATTTTTTGAAACAGAAAAAAGAACTCGACAATTAATATTACATAATATTTCTCGATGCGGCAAACTGACCTTGTAGATAGCGAGTGATATGGTAGCTAACCAAGCCTATAGCATAAAAAGAGGAAACTAGAACCAGAGCATGTGTTCTAGTTAATGTAAAAACGAAAGCAAACTAATACAAGATGGAAGGACACATTGACAAGATAAGAAAAGGCACTAACAATAAGGTTCCAAATGTTACTATGAATGCAAGTACTAATTTTTTTGAAATAGAAAAAATTGTAGCTTTTCATTATGTGCTGCTTCACAGTTCACCGCAGCTAAAGAGAAAATTGTATAGAAAGCAAAAGGGAAGGAAAGTAACAACAAGACAGTCAATAAAGCATTTTACCAGGACACTATTATTTATGATAGCTTCTATGTATGTCCTCCAGATTGGTTGGATGCTGGTTTTCAACTATGTCTCGCTCACCCTCTCACATACAAGTTGTAAACTGATACAAAAGTAGCCATCAACTAATTCAGAAGTAGGACACTACTACAAACTAAACCTGGCATTCTCAAATTAAATGGTAAAATAGTGCTTTAGTAATTTTGTGAGGATCTAAATTTCAAAAATATGTTGTAGCCTTGACGAAGCCTCCCGACTTAGCCAGCAACAGATCGACCATGTGTGTGCAAGTGCAATTGCTATGAATAAAAAAGCTTTCGTAGCCACTTCCGGGACAACGTCTCGCCAAACATCACCATCTGGTGTGTGCAAGTGAAATTGTTAAGAATAATAAAAAAGCTTTCACAGTGCTTGGGGAATGAACATGCCAAAATGTTGTTCCTGAAACTCTGAGTGCACGGTAAAATCTAATTACACCCAAAATTAAATCTATGCAAACTATTTTCAAAGTGTAACATTATTAAGTGTATATTCCATGGTGCAAGCTGGAACACGATCACTCCAAGAATATGTCAGTTACATAAACGACAAACAAGTGTACTTTTAGACCAATCAACACGTCTACATGACAACACAATACCTTCAAGCAATCAGTGATGGACTTCTTGTACTCACTAACCTCCTTATGAGGAAGCACTTGAAAACAACACCTCGACAATTATTTAATAAAGCAATAATCTCGTCTAGAATAGAAAGCACTGGATAAGAAGAGAACCACTCTGACATAATCAAGCCACATTTTCACGAAAAAGTATAGGAGAAAAGGGGCATGAACAAGACGAAATTAGATGTGCTTGATCAAATCTGACCGAAATGGGCAAGCACTCAGTTCTACCGCTTCTACCACGTGAACCATGACAGATCAAAACAGGAGAGGGAAGAAAACCTGATCTCGCAGATGAAGGCAATGCCCTTGTGCACCCAGTAGTTCAATGTTGCGACAACGAAATCCAGCCCCAATGGCCCTTTGACCTACAGAAAAATGAACAGCGAACTCACCACCACCTCTGCACACCTCCCCAAGTTCTAGCCAACTAGAACAATAGTGCTGCTGATGCAGACAATAACAATCCATTGTGGTGGGTGCATGTGCGGTTGAGGGCTGATTTTGGAATGGGGGCGGGGAAGGGGGTACAGTGCATGCCATGGCAGTCAAATATTGAAGGGGGCCGCCTACCATGGCCGCAAATCTTGCCTACCATGGAAGGGGGCCGCCTACCATGGAAGGTCGGCCCTTGTCGGGCTGTCGCCTCTGAGTTTGTCAGTTTGGAAGGAGATCTGTGGCTCGCATCCGCCTCCCCACGGGTGTGGCGTGGCTTGATCCCAGAGCCATGCATCAGTTGTCGTGCTAGACGGAAAGGACGACGTTAGGAGGGGCGAGGAGCACGATAGACGCAGGGGATGGGGACGGAGAAGAGATGAGCATGGGATCGGGGGACGGGGGCATGCGTGGCGTGGTGGCGGTGGGAATCGGCTGCGGCGGGCGAGGTGTAGGAGGATGCGTGACGATTTCATGGAGGAGGATTTCGCGGACATCGAAGATGCTCGGATGCTCCCCATGGATTTGCCTATGGATGGAAGGGTGGATTTGGCTTGGATTGGAAGGGGCTCGGATGGGGCGGAGGCGTCCGTTGATGGTGGCGTGGATGGAGTCGCGAGGTGGGGCCGAGGAGAGGGAGGCGTCCGCGCCCGTCACAGAGAGGATGGAAGGGGTGCGGATGGGGCGGAGGAGACTGAGGCATCAGTCGTGGAGAGGATCTCGGAGAGGAAGGCGTCAGTCACGGAGAGGGAGGCGTCAGTCGTTGGCAGAACGTGCACCACTGGCTATGAACGCCTACAGTAGGTACATAAGTAGTAGTAGAGATATTCAATATTAAAAACAACTGAGCATGATATTCTATTGGTTAGACAGCTTCACCCAGTGTCTCCTGCCCTTCTTCCATCAGGGCATGGGTTAGAACTCACCTCCTGCACCGTTTTTTAACATTTTACATTGATTTAATCAAATGGGCCGACGGGCTAACGGGCTGGCCCAGCACAGTCAGTACGCCGGCATGACATGCCTGGGCCATAGTTTGGCCCGCGTGCGTCTGGCCCATGTCGGGCCGCCGTTTTGCCATCTATAGTCATGCAGCGGATAATTTGAAATATCTGTGAGGGGTTATTTGTAAAAAGATGACGCGAGACGACCGTTGAAACTGGTGCTTTAAATATAGTATAGACTAGTCGGTTACCCATGCGTTGCGAAGGCTCACAACAATACCCACGTAGATTATCCACCAAAAAGATCTCAAGATTTTTTATTGATTGTCTCCGCTCTTCGCATAATATTTTTTTATGAACGCACAGGTACCATAGGCAGCAAATCATAGACACCCATTTCTCGCCTCCCCCACTTCCAAGGTTTCATAGAGCAGGAGGGGAAGGAAAGAGGCGGACATACCTTTTCGTTGCCGGAGAAGGACACGACGAAGACCGGGGCATACATAGGTAGTATACCGCTAGATATATAGGGAGAGAGCACGCAAGCGGAGAAAGAAGCCCAGCCGGAGCAGCTCCAAACCGAGAGGCACCCGCACCAGGCGTCAATCCGAGAAGGATGAGAGAATGCAAATGTCTTCCCGGCCCTGGATCCGCCGAAGCGACACAACACCACCACCAACTCTGTAGCATATGCCGATTGCTGCCACGCTACGAGCCTTGGTTGTCCAATATCTCAGACATGGACTTCTCATCGCTAAGTTAACCTAAGCGTGGCAGGCGTCACCATGTCCTCCTCGACGGCACGCACGAAGAAAGGCCAGGAGCATGACCGACTCACGTCGTACCCGCGTTGACGAGGACCATCATTATCGTGCGGAGGTATAGATGGCCAAATGAGTCGTGTCTGGCGAGCCGGCCCGAGGCACGACCCATTTAGTCGTGTGGTGCTTGGGTCATAGCCTCGGCCCGTAGTACTGGACTGACACGATTATTTTTTATTTTACAAACAATCATATATACATATGTACAATTTATATTCAATATTATAAACACTTGAGCATGATGTTCTATTGGTTAGACAGCTTCGTCCAGTGTCTCCCACCCTTCTTCCATCAGGGTGTGGGTTCAAACCCCACCTCCTGCACCACTTTTTAACATTTTACGCTGTGTTGATTTGGAAGAAATGTAGGGACTTTTTTGTAAAAAATGACGCAGGACGACCACTGAAACTGTGCTTTAAGTATAGTAGAGATATAGATGGCCAAATGGGCCGTGTCTGGCAAGCCGGCCCGAGGCACGACCCATTTAATAGTGCCTGGGCCAACCCGGCACGAGCGCCGTGCGGTGCTTGGGCCGTAGCCTCAGTCCGTAGTGCTGGTCTGACATAAATCAATGAAAGACGAAGCATATAAAACATAGTAACATGGATAATTATATGACGTCATAATATATCTTTCTTTTATATAATCAGGAATGAATAAGAACAATATTAAATTACATCTATACCTTCAGCTTAATTGAAGGCAAAGGTGCAGGCGTGACACACAAGCGAGTACCGGAACGCCTGAACAGTACGGGGGTACTGTTCATCTATTTAGAGGCACAGGGTGCAGCCTGTGTGGATTTACATTCATGCCCTTTATAAATAGTTACAATCATGACACAGATTATCATGGGCCGATCGGTCTTTTCACCTTTAAGTCGGTGCTACCCTTCGTCTCAAAGCGTGTTATTATGCTGAAGCTCCCTAGATGGTAGCTACGGCGTTGCTTCTATGTTGATTGTCCGAAGGTGTTTCTTCTTGCAGGACCTTCGGCGACGAAGCAGACCCCCAACAACATCCGACATCAATTTTTGAGAGACCACTAGCAAAGGGGAGATATCGATATTTGTCATGTTAGCACTGATCACTAAAAGGGAAATAGGGTCAAACCTTTTCCAATATGAATTTTGGTGGTTGAATTGCCCAACACAAATTATTGGACTAACTAGTTTGCTCTAGATTATGAGTTCTACAGGTGCCAAAGGTTCACAACAAACCAATACAAGTCAAAAGAAAGGGTTCAAAACTAAGGAGCAAAGTATACCGAAGGCAGCCCTGGTCTGGCGCACCGGACTGTCCGGTGCACCAGGGAGATCGACTCTGAACTTGCAAGCTTCGGGAATTTGGGAGGCCGCTTCGCTATAATTCACCGGACTGTCCGGTGTAACACCGGACTGTCTGGTGTGCCAGCGGAGCAACGACTACTTCGCGCCAACGGTCGTCTGCAAGTGAACAGTGAAAGCAAACAGTGCGTGCCTACGCGCGCAGAAGTCAGAGCAGGCGCCAGAAGGCGCACCGGACAGTGAACAGGACCTGTCCGGTGCACCACCGGACTGTCCGGTGGCCCAGTTGTCAGAAGCTCCAACGGTCGGAACCCAACGGCCTAGTGACGTGGCTGGCGCACCGGACTGTCCGGTGCACCATTCGATAGAAGCCTTCACCAACGGCCATATTGGTGGTTGGGGCTATAAATACCCCCCAACCACCACACTTCAAGGCATCCAAGCATTCACTACACCTCATTCAATACAAGAGCAATACACAACACTCCAAGACACAAATCAAAGCCTTCGATCGAATTAAAGTCCCCAATTCAACTCTAGTTCTTAGGACTCGTGAAGAGATCGACTTGTGTTCTTTTGTTGCTCTTGTTGCTTGGTTGGCTTTCTTCTTTATCTCATTCTTACTCTCAAAACCTTGTAAGCGAAGCAAGAGACACCAATTGTGTGGTGGTCCTTGTGGGGTCTAAGTGACCCGAGAAATCAAGGAAGGAAGCTCACTCGGTCTAAGTGACCATTTGAGAGAGGGAAAGGGTTGAAAGAGACCCGGTCTTTGTGACCACCTCAACGGGGAGTAGGTTTGCAAGAATCGAACCTCGGTAAAACAAATCACCATGTCTCACTCTTCATTTGCTTGTGATTTGTTTTCGCCCTCTCTTTCGGACTCGATTATATTTCTAACGCTAACCCTGGCTTGTAGTTGTGCTTAAGTTTATAATTTTCAGATTCCGCCTATTCACCCCCCTCTAGGCGACTTTCAATTGGTATTAGAGCCTGGTTCTTCATTAGAGCTTAACCGCTCGAAGTGATGTTGGGAGAACACGCCAAGAAGGAGATGGTGACCAGCGAGAAGCCCACCACAAGCCACGGGAAGGCTCCATCGGGAGAGTCCCGCAATAAGAAGAAGGAGGAATTACCTCCTCACAAGTCGCATCGGAGTGGCGATAAGAAAAAGAAGATGAAGAAGGTGGTCTACTACGAGACCGATTCTTCGTCGCCATCCACCTCTGGCTCCGACGCGCCATCCGTAACTTCTAAGCGCCATGAGCGCAAGAAGTTTAGTAAGATCCCCCTATGCTATCCTCGCATTTCTAAGCGTACTCCTTTACTTTCCGTCCCATTAGGCAAACCACCGGTTTTTGACGGTGAAGATTATAACATGTGGAGTGATAAAATGAGGCATCACCTAACCTCACTCCACACTAGTATTTGAGATGTTGTTGAGTTGGGAATGCAGGTACCATCCGTAGGGGATGAAGACTATGATTCGGACGAAGCTGCCCAAATCCGACACTTCAACTCCCAAGCCACCACTATACTCCTCGCCTCTCTAAGTCGAGAGGAGTATAACAAGGTGCAAGGGTTGAAGAGCGCCAAAGAGATTTAGGATGTGCTCAAAACTGTGCACGAAGGAGACGAGGTGACCAAGATCACTAAGAGGGAAACGATCGAGGGGGAGCTCGGTCGTTTTATGCTCAACCAAGGAGAAGACCCGCAAGCCATGTACAACCGGCTAAAAACCTTGGTAAACCAAGTGCGCAACCTCGGGAGCACCAAGTGGGATGACCATGAAATGGTCAAGGTTATTCTTAGATCACTCGTATTTCTTAACCCCACTCAAGTTCAATTAATTCGTGGTGATCCAAGATATAAACTAATATCTCTCGAGGAAGTAATAGGAAAATTTGTGAGCTTTGAATTGATGATCAAAGGCTCAAAGAAGATCATCGAGCAAGGCGCCTCCTCCACACCCGAAGCACAACCCGTCGCATTCAAGGCGAGGGAGGAGAAGAAAGAAGACTCTACACCAAGTAGGGTCCCCATCGACGCCTCCAAGCTCGACAACGAGGAGATGGCGCTCATCATCAAGAGCTTCCGCCAAATCCTCAAGCAAAGGAGGGGGAAAGACTACAAGCCCCGCTCCAAGAAAGTGTGCTACAAGTGTGGTAAGCCCGGTCATTTTATTGCTAAATGCCCGTTGTCTAGTGATAGTGACAGGGATAACGACAAGAGGGGGAAGAAGAAGGAGAAGAAGAGATATTATAAGAAGAAGGGCGGCGATGCCCATGTTTGCTGGGAATGGGACTCCGACGAGAGCTCCACCGACTCCTCCGACGACGAGGACGCCGCCAACATCGCCGTCAACAAAGGTCTTCTCTTCCCCAACGTCGGCCACAAGTGCCTCATGGCAAAGGATGGCAAGAAGAAGAAGGTAAAATCAAGATCCTCCACTAAATATGCAACATCTAGTGATGAGGACAATTCTAGTGATGATGAGGACAACTTGCTTACTCTTTTTGCCAATCTTAACATGCAACAAAAAGAGAAATTGAATGAATTAATTAGTGCTATTCATGAGAAGGATGAACTCTTGGATAGCCAAGAGGACCTCCTAATTAAAGAAAATAAGAAGCATGTTAAGACCAAAAATGCTTATGCTCAGGAGACAGAGAAAAATGAAAAATTAACTAGTGAGCTAAGTACTTGCCATGACACTATCTCCAACCTTAGGATTGAGAATGCTAATTTGATTGCTAAGGTTGAGAAGTCAAATATTTGTGATGATTCAATTATCAATCTTAGGAATGATAATGCTAGTCTAATTGCTAAGATTGAAAAATTGAATGTCTCTCTTGCTAACCTTAAGTTTGAGAATGAAAAATTAATTGCTAAGGCTAAGGAATTAGATGTTTGCAATGTTTCCATTTCCAATCTTAGAGATGAGAATGCTATTTTACATGCTAAGATTGTTGAACTAAATGATTGCAAACCCTCTACATCTACCGTTGAGCATGTTTCTATTTGCACTAGGTGTAGAGATGTTAATGTAGATGCTATTCATGATCACCTTGCTTTAATTAAACAACAAAATGATCATATAGCTACATTAACTGCTAAAATCAATGAGCATGACTTGGAAAATGAGAAATTTAAATTTGCTAGAAGTATGCTCTATAGTGGGAGACGCCCTGGCATTAAGGATGGCATTGGCTTCCAACTGGGAGACAATGTCAAGCTTAATGCCCCTCCTAAAAGATTGTCTAATTTTGTTAAGGGCAAGGCTCCCATGCCTCAGGATAACGAAGGTTACATTTTATACCCTGCTGGTTATCCTGAGGATAAGATTAGGAGAATTCATACCAAGAAGACTCATTCTCACCATGCTTTTATTTATAAGAATGAGGCTTCTAGCTCTAGGCGTTCTACACATGTTAAAATGCCTAAAATGAAATCTCCTACCGCATCAAATGATCATAATGTTTCATTCAAAACTTTTGATGCTTCTTATGTGCTTACTAACAAATTAGGCAAGGTAGTTGCCAAATATGTTGGGGGCAAACACAAGGGCTCCAAGACTTGTGTTTGGGTACCCAAGGTGCTTGTTTCTTATGTGAAAGGACCCAAGACCGTTTGGGTACCTAAGAACAAGGCCTAAATTTTTGTTGTAGGCTTATGCATCCGGGGGCTCAAGTTGGATCATCGACAGCGGGTGCACAAACCACATGACTGGGGAGAAGAAGATGTTCTCCTCCTATGAGAAAAACCAAGATCCCCAAAGAGCGATCACATTCGGGGATGGAAATCAAGGTTTGGTCAAAGGATTGGGTAAAATTGCTATATCACCCGACCATTCTATTTCCAATGTTTTTCTTATACATTCTTTAGATTACAACTTGCTTTCTGTTTCTCAATTATGCAAAATGGGTTACAACTGTCTTTTTACGGATACAGGTGTTACTGTCTTTAGAAGAAGTGATGATTCAGTAGCTTTTAAGGGAGTATTAGAGGGTTAGTTACACTTAGTTGATTTCAATAGAGCTGAACTCGATACTTGCTTAATTGCTAAGACTAACATGAGTTGGCTCTGGCATTGCCGACTAGCCCACGTTGGGATGAAGAATCTTCATAAGCTTCTAAAGGGAGAGCACATTTTGGGACTAACCAATGTTCATTTTGAGAAAGACAGGATCTGTAGCGCATGCCAAGCAGGGAAGCAAGTTGGTGTTCATCATCCACACAAGAACATCATGACGACTGACAGGCCACTTGAGCTCCACCACATGGACCTATTCGGCCCGATAGCTTACATAAGCATCAGCGGGAGTAAGTACTGTCTAGTTATTGTGGATGATTATTCTCGCTTCACTTGGGTATTCTTTTTGCAGGATAAATCTCAAACCCAAGAAACTTTGAAGGGATTCTTGAGACGGGCTCAAAATGAGTTCGGCTTGAGGATCAAGAAAATAAGAAGCGACAATGGGACGGAGTTCAAGAACTCACAAATAGAAGGCTTTCTTGAGGAGGAGGGCATCAAGCATGAGTTTTGTTCTCCCTACACGCCACAACAAAATGGTGTAGTGGAGAGGAAGAATAGAACTCTATTGGACATGGCAAGAACCATGCTTGATGAGTACAAGACTTCGGATCGGTTTTGGGCCGAGGCGGTCAACACCGCTTGCTACGCCATCAACTGGTTGTATCTACACCGAATCCTCAAGAAGACATCCTATGAACTCCTCACCAGTAAAAAGCCCAATGTTTCATATTTTAGAGTCTTTGGTAGCAAATGCTTTATTCTTGTTAAAAGAGGAAGAAAATCTAAATTTGCTCCTAAGGCTGTAGAAGGCTTTTTACTTGGTTATGATTCAAACACAAGGGCATATAGAGTCTTTAACAAGTCCATTGGACTAGTTGAAGTTTCTTGTGACATTGTGTTTGATGAGACTAACGGCTCTCAAGTAGAGCAAGTTGATCTTGATGAGCTAGATGATGAAGAGGCTCCGTGAGTCGCGCTAAGGAACATGTCCATTGGGGATGTGTGTCCTAAGGAATTCGAAGAGCCTCCACAAGCACAAGATCAACCATCTTCCTCCATGCAAGCATCTCCACCAACCCAAGATGAGGATGAGGCTCAAGATGATGAAGGAGAAGATCAAGAAGATGAGCCACCTCAAGAGGAGGGCAATGATCAAAGGGGAGATGCCCTTAATCAAGACAAGGAAGATGAACAAGAAGCAAGGCCGCCACACCCAAGAGTCCACCAAGCAATCCAACAAGATCACCCCGTGAACACCACCCTAGGAGACATTCATAAGGGGGTAACCACTTGATCTCGTGTTGCTCATTTTTGTGAACATTACTCTTTTGTTTCCTCTATTGAGCCACACAGGGTAGAGGAAGCACTTCAAGATTCGGATTGGGTGTTGGCGATGCAAGAGGAGCTCAACAATTTCACAAGGAATGAGGTATGGCATTTAGTTCCACGTCCTAACCAAAATGTTGTAGGAACCAAGTGGGTCTTTCGCAACAAACAAGATGAGCATGGTGTGGTGACAAGGAACAAGGCACGACTTGTGGCCAAAGGGTATTCACAAGTCGAAGGTTTGGATTTTGGTGAAACCTATGCACCCGTAGCTAGGCTTGAGTCAATTCGTATATTACTTGCCTATGCTACTTACCATGGCTTTAAGCTTTATCAAATGGACGTGAAGAGTGCCTTCCTCAATGGACCAATCAAGGAAGAGGTCTATGTTGAGAAACCTCCTGGCTTTGAAGATAGTGAGTATCCTAACCATGTATATAAACTCTCTAAGGCGCTTTATGGGCTCAAGCAAGCCCCAAGAGCATGGTATGAATGCCTAAGAGATTTTCTTATCACTAATGGCTTCAAAGTCGGAAAGGCCGATCCTACTCTCTTTACTAAGACAATTGAGAATGATTTGTTTGTATGCCAAATTTATGTTGATGATATCATATTTGGGTCTACTAACAAATCTATTTGTGAAGAGTTTAGTAGGATTATGATTCAAAAATTCGAGATGTCTATGATGGGGGAGTTGAAGTATTTTCTAGGATTTCAAGTGAAGCAACTCCAAGAGGGCACCTTCATTTGCCAAACAAAGTACATTCAAGACATTCTCACCAAGTTTGGAATGAAGGATGCCAAGCCCATCAAGACACCCATGGGAACCAATGGGCATCTTGACCTCGACACGGGAGGTAAATCCGTAGATCAAAAGGTATACCGGTCGATGATAGGATCTTTACTTTACTTATGTGCATCTCGACCGGACATTATGCTTTCCGTATGCATGTGTGCAAGATTTCAAGCCGATCCAAAGGAAGTTCACCTTAGGGCCGTGAAGAGAATCTTGAGATATTTAGTTCAAACACCTAAGTTTGGTCTTTGGTACCCCAAGGGATCCTCTTTTGATTTATTAGGATATTCCGATGCTGATTGGGCAGGGTGTAAGATTGATAGGAAGAGCACATCAGGGACTTGTCAGTTTCTGGGGAGATCCCTGGTGTCTTGGGCTTCAAAGAAACAAAACTCTGTAGCTCTTTCTACCGCCGAAGCCGAGTACATTGCCGCAGGCCATTGTTGCACGCAATTACTTTGGATGAGGCAAACCCTTAGGGACTATGGCTACAAATTTAGCAAAGTCCCTCTCCTATGTGATAATGAGAGTGCAATCCGCATGGCGGATAATCCCGTTGAACACAGCCGCACTAAGCACATAGCCATTCGGTATCACTTCTTGAGAGATCACCAACAAAAGGGGGATATCGAGATAGCCTACATTAACACCAAAGATCAATTGGCCGATATCTTTACCAAGCCTTTAGATGAGCAAACCTTTACCAAACTTAGGAATGAGCTAAATATTCTTGATTCTAGAAATTTTGATTGATTCTTTGCACACATAGCTCATTTATATACCTTTGATCATGTCTCTTTTATGTCTATGACTAATGTGTTTTCAAGTGTATCATTATGCTTAGTCATAGAATTGAAAGGGAAATGGTGTATTCGGCAACGAAGGCGCTTCCACTCAACTCCATTGATAGTTGCCGGTATTCCACATCGTTCTCCACTTTGGTATAATCTTCACTCATCTCTATTTATTTGCCATTGGGGAGAAAGTTGAAGGGCTTATACTTCAATCACAAGTATCCGTTTTTGGTGATTCATGCCAAAGGGGGAGAAAGTATGAGCCCAAAGCAAAAGGACCGCACCACCACCAAATTTTCAAAATGAAGTTTTTCAAATTGATATCTTATTGTGTTCAAAAGGGGGAGAAAGTAGTATCTTCAAAAATTGCAAAAACCCTCTTGAACACTAAGAGGAGAATTTTATTTAGGGGGAATTTTGTTTAAGTCAAAGGAAAAGCATTTGAAACAGGGGGAGAAAATTTCAAATCTTGAAAATGCTTCTTTCAATCTTATTCATATACCTTTGACTATTTGCAAAATGTTTTGAAAAGAATTTTACAAAGGATTTGCAAAAACAAAACTCATGGTGCAAATGTGGTCCAAAATTTTAAATAAGAAGAAAACCATCCATGCACATCTATTGAAAAAGTATATTGGTTTCAATTCCAAGCAACCTTTGCACTTACGTTATGCAAACTAGTTCAATTCTGCACTTTTATATTTGCTTTAGTTTGTGTTGGCATCAATCACCAAAAAGGGGGAGATTGAAAGGGAAATAGGGTCAAACCTTTTCCAATATGAATTTTGGTGGTTGGATTGCCCAACACAAATTATTGGACTAACTAGTTTGCTCTAGATTATGAGTTCTACAGGTGCCAAAGGTTCACAACAAACCAATACAAGTCAAAAGAAAGGGTTCAAAACTAAGGAGCAAAGTATACCGAAGGCAGCCCTGATCTGGCGCACCGGACTGTCCGGTGCACCAGGGAGATCGACTCTGAACTTGCAAGCTTCGGGAATTTGGGAGGCCGCTCCGCTATAATTCACCGGACTGTCCGGTGTAACACCGGACTGTCCAGTGTGCCAGCGGAGCAACGGCTACTTCGCGCCAACGGTCATCTGCAAGTGAACAGTGAAAGCAAACAGTGCGGGCCTGCGTGCGCAGAAGTCAGAGCAAGCGCCAGAAGGCGCACCAGACAGTGAACAGGTAGGGATGGCAACGGGTCGGATTTGGATCGGATATTGGAAATATCCGCCCTCAGCCATATCCACGATCATAGATAATATCCACCCGCGACTATATCCACGGATAAAAATTCATATCCATATCCATGCCCATCGGGTTTCGGATATCCATCGGATACGATAAAACCATTTTCAGCAATTGAGTAACATAATTAATCAAATTTCTTCCAAATCAACATCATACACAACTTAAAATTTAATAAAAAATAAACAAGTATACATATCCTTCAACAAGCAACATTCTCAACATGACAAAAATACATGTTTACATGTCTCAACATGAAAACAAATACATGACAACAAATACATGTCTGCTTTTGGCCTTAAGCCTTTTGCCTTTTGATTCTGATCCGATCCGAGTGTAGTGTTGCGGAGCACTTGAGCTAGCACTATAGTAGCTGTGTTTGAATTTTTTAGTCAATGATAGTAGAATCATGTTCATCCTAGCAAACAACAAAATAGATAAATGGTTAAATCAATGATCAGATTCAATAACCAAAATATAAGAACATACTAAAGAGTTGATTCATGTTACCATTTCTTCCTCTTCATCCTCCAAACAAGTCATTAGTGCATTTATAAAACAGGATTGGTTGCCTAACATGTTGTAACACCCGGCTTTAAGGAACAAAGCCAGGTGCATCTCATACATGCGCCAAGAAGACAACATATATAATAACAGAGTGTATAGAGATAAATGTCATTAACATCAGAGTATTTATTACATAGCGGAAGACTTATTACAAAATAAAGTAATAAAGATAAAACAAACTAAGGATCGTCGGCGCCAATGTCGACTGGGAAACGCCACCTAGATCAGATCGAACTCCTCGATACTTGACTCCACTTGAAACCACCTGTTCATCTCCTGTGGGGGGGGGTGTGAGACAGCAAGGGTGAGCTCACACATGATCATAGCTCAACAAGTTGTGGGGAACCAGTGGACATAAACTCACAAAGGTGTGAGTTCATGTGATGTGTAAGGCTAATCAATGAAAGGGGTTAAAGCTGAGCATTGCTTTTAAGTAGTTGGTCAAAATTTTATTAGCAATTACTAAGTGTAAGTAAATACCAAACCATAAGTAAAGTAATAGAACAAAGTTAATAACAAAACCCATGCAATGCAAATGACAAAATTGAATTTAAGTTCCATAATTTAAACATCAGAGAGTCCTGAGCTGCTCATGACCGCGAGCTCGGCTAGTATACCAGTTTTACACTCTGCAGAGGTTGTACCCTTTACCCACAAGTCATGTTACCCATCTGCCAAGGGGTCGCGACTCCCCATATACCTCTACCTAGGAAGCACGGCAGGGCAACACTACGAGGCCTTTACAAAGTTCCACTAGCTTCCGAAAACCCGCTACAGTTTATGGGAAGATCCAGTAAAGGGTTCCTGGCTGATAGCCATCGCAGCAAAATCAACCAGGGACCTCCCCGCACTGACCTCTCCCCTACTGCCCTTGCCCCTTTCGGGTAAGGTAGTCTTCCACTAGCTTTCCTAATTAGTCAGCCAAGGGCGTCCCATTCCACCCTTGTGGTGGCACGTGGTTCTCAAGTTAAGCTCTATGTTCCAATTAACATTAATGATAACAACATGAACATAAACAGAATAACAACAAGAATTGGAACATAGAGGTAATAAATGATTATCCCAAAACCATATAAAGCAATAGCAAACTACCCAGGTGATTCAGGGGTAAACAAGGTAATGAGATAAACAATCTAGGGTGACCTATTGGGTCCCATCAAAATTAACCTATGCATGAGTATGTGATATTAAAGAACATTATTGGGTAAAAAGTGGTCAAGGGCACAACTTGCCTTCAATGAGCTCCTGCTCAGCTACTTCAACCTGCTGCTCACCAGGCTCCCCGGTCACGGGCTCTTCTACTCGCCACAATACAAACAAGCACAGTGCATATAGAGAAATTAACATTACACCAAGCATGTAAACAAAATACACAGAGATATTCTACACATTAAAATAAAATCCTAGGAACAGAAATCATAATTTTCTGAGTTATAGATTTTAAGTTATGCATTTTCAAAGGTTTTATGTGCTTTAAATAGGATTAAGTGATAAATAAATTTCCTTACTGTTTTCATGATAAAACAGAGACACTAAGTGCTAGAGAATAAAATTACAAAATTTTAGCAATTGGAATGGAGTGATTTGGACTAAAAATGGATTTTCTATGAATTTCTAAAGTTCTAGCAATTATTTTTGTATTAAAAATTCAATTTCCTAATCATTTAATCAATTTAAAACTCTGCTGGACTGGGCCTCAAATCCTGGAAAACACAGGGGGCTCGGGGCAAGTTGCCTGAGACACAGCGCACAGTGCAGAACGGACGGCGGGTTGATTTCTATAAAGTTCAGGGGCTCTTTAATAAAAGTAACCCGCGAAGGGGTATGGAGGTATTCTGGCCGTCGGATCACACACAGATGGCTCGGATTAGATCTAGTATAACCCGAACCGGTACGCGACAACAGCCGTTGGATCCGAGATCTGCGGCGTGGATTTAATATGATGCTAATGCCCCAGAGAACGTCCGATCTCGGATCAACGGGCCTTATTCCATCAAGCGAAGGGGTACCTTTGATCTAATCGGGACCGTCGAAGAGCGATCGGACGGTCCACGAGTCGCCCCCAACCCAAGACCCGCACAGAGGCGGCGCCGCCCCGCTCCCACGGCGGACGCCATCGCCGGCGAGGGTAAATCCCCCCGTTCCTACCCCCATTTTCTAATTAAACTTGGCTACGCAATGTATAAGGCTTAAGGAAGGCGGAGGTAGGTTTATTACCGCGGATTGCTGACTCGTCGGCGTTGGCCACGGTGCGGTGCGGATTCGAGCGGAGCTGGGACACAGGTGAGCAATCGACGACGCCGCGAGCACCAACCGCGCCAAATGAGGCCACGGTCGAGTCGCACACCGCAGGGCGAAGCTCCCCAATCCCAATCCGAGGCCCGAACGGCAGCACAAGCGGGGTTCCGCGGCGGCGGGCGAAGCACTACCCTGGCGGCTGGTGATTTTGGTGCACTGCGGGATGAAGGAGTGGTCGGGTTCTCGGCGACGGGGCGGGGTCTTTGCTACTTGTAGCCGTGCGACCGTTACGCGGACTCCGAGGTCACCGGCGGCTCCCCACGCGAGTTGGCGCGGTCAGCGCGGCGAGGATCGCGCGAGTGTTGTTGCGAGGGAGAGAAGACGTTGAGCACGCTCACTGACAAGTGGGGCTGCGTTGCAGCGAGACCGCAAGCCGTGCGCGAAGGGCGGCTGACGCGCGGGCCCCGCGTGTCGGCGCCAGGTTATCCAGTTGGGCCGCGCGGTATGGAGTCTGGAGTGGGCCGAAAACGGGTAAGCCGGCCCAGGTAAGCTTCTTTTATCTTTTTCTTTTCTGTTTTATTTCCTATTTTCAAATTTAAATCCCAATTTGAATTCAAACTTGTTTGTGATCTTCTTAACTGGGTTAAACACTTAAATTAGAATATTAGTGGGGGACAAAATGTATTCTTTCATACATTTACTTTCCTCTAATTTGTATAATCTTTTCCTTCTCTCTTTTCTTAATCCTAGGATTATTTTAGGATTTAATTTCTCATTTGGATATTTAATATTTTTCTTGTCACACAATGCACACAAAAATAAAGTATCCAGCATGATGCAACAATTTAGTAGCATATCTTTTCATTATTTGTTCTTGGACATGGTGTTCTCATATGATGATGAATATAGATCAAACTCACATAAAGAGAAAATGTTTCTCTATTGACATTATTCCTAGCAATTACAAAGTGGGTGTTACAAATCCTACCCCCCTTAAAAATAATCTCGTCCTCGAGATTTAAGAAGAACTAGAGAAAAGGTGGGGAAAATCTATACGAAGCTCTTCTTCTCTTTCCCAAGTTGCTTCATCTTCACTGTGGTGACTCCATTGGACTTTACACATCTTTATCACCTTATTTCTTGTAACTCGAGTCAAAGTATCCAAAATCTTGATCGGGTACTCCGTGTAAGTCAAATCACCTTGAACACTGAGCTCTTCCATGGGTAACTGTTCCTCGGGAACACGGAGACACTTCTTAAGTTGTAGAACACATTATGCACATCCGATAGACTAGCAGGTAACTCGAGTTGGTATGCCATCTCCCCAACTCTTCTAAAGATCAGAAATGGTCTAATATAGCGAGGGGATAATTTGCCCTTAACTTTAAATCTCCTCATTCCACGAAGTGGTGACACCTTGAGATACACATAATCTCCTTCTTCGAATTCCAGTGGCCTCCTTCTATTATCAGCATAACTCTTTTGCCTGGTTTGAGCCACCCTCAAATTCTCTCGAATTATACGAACTTGTTCTTCTGCTTCTTGAATCAATTCAGGCCCAAAGAACTGTCTCTCTCCAGTCTGATCCCAATATAGAGGAGTCCTGCACTTCCTCCCATATAAAGCTTCAAAAGGTGACATCTTCAGACTGGCCTGATAACTATTATTATATGAGAACTCAGCATAAGGTAGACTTTTATCCCAACTTCCTCCATGCTGAAGGGCACATGCTCTCAACATATCTTCCAATACTTGGTTTGTCCTTTCAGTCTGTCCATCAGTCTGAGGGTGATAAGCTGTACTGAAATTCAACTTTGTACTCATGTTCTCATGAAAGCTTCTCCAAAACCTTGAGGTAAACTGCGAACCTCGATCAGACACGATCTTCTTTGGTACTCCATGCAAACACACAATCCGAGCCATATATAACTCTGCTAACTGAGAACCTTTATAAGTAGTCTTCACAGGAATAAAGTGAGCCACTTTAGTCAATCTATCCACAATCACCCATATAGCATCATATCCTTTCTGGGTGCGAGGCAATCCAGTAATGAAATCCATACCAATCTCTTCCCACTTCCACTCGGGTATCTTCAGTGGATGCAGTAGTCCAGCTGGCCTCTGGTGTTCAGCCTTAACTCTTTGACATACATCACACATAGCTACATGTGCAGCCACATCTCTTTTCAATCCATACCACCAATACTTCCGTTTCAAATCCTGATACATCTTGGTACTACCAGGATGAATAGAATAATCCGAATCATGGGCCTCCTTTAAAATAGTCTCCCGAAGGCTTTTAACATCAGGAACACATATTCTGTCCTTGAACCATACAGTGCCCTGCTCATCTTCCGTAAACTCCGGAACTCGACCTTCAGTAATCAGATCCTTAATCTCTTTTATCTTATCATCACCAATTTGTCCTTTGCGGATCTCTTGCTCCAGAGTAGGTTCCACATCAATAGTAACTCCCTCAGTATGAGCAACTATCCCCAGGTTAAGTCTCCTGAAGTCCTCAACAATCTCATCGGGTAGCTGGGCAACAACAGCTGAATGAACATGCTCCTTGCGACTCAAGGCATCTGCAACCAAATTTGCCTTGCCCGGGTGATAGTGAATCTCCAAATCATAATCCTTAATAAGCTCCAACCAACGGCGTTGCCTAAGGTTGAGATCCTTCTGAGTGAATATGTACTTCAAACTCTTATGATCCGTATATACTTGGCACTTGGTCCCCATGATATAGTGTCTCCAAATCTTAAGTGCATGCACAACGGCTGCCAATTCCAAGTCATGAGTGGGGTAGTTCAATTCATGTCTCCGCAACTGACGAGAAGCATAAGCAATTACATGTCCTTCTTGCATGAGCACACATCCTAAGCCTTGGCCACATGCATCGCAATAGATATCAAATCCTTTTTGTAAGTCTGGCATAACCAAAACTGGTGGCGACATCAATCTTTTCTTCAATAGATCAAAGCTGTCTTGACACTTCTTGTCCCACTTAAATTCTTTTCCTTTCTCCAAAAGCGAAGTCATCGGCTTAGCAATCTTAGAAAATCCTTCGATAAACCTCCGATAATATCCAGCAAGTCCTAAGAAACTTCGAATCTCAGTAACTGTAGTGGGTACTTTCCACTCCATTATCTCCTTGACTTTAGCAGGATCCACTGATATCCCTCCATTAGAAATGATATGTCCAAGAAATGGCACCACGCCAATCCAAAATTCGCATTTGTTGTACTTAGCGTAGAGTTGATTATCTCGTAACTTCTGTAGTACCAATCCTAGATGTTCTTCATGGTCACTCTCATTCTTAGAATAGATAAGAATATCGTCGATGAACACCACGACGAATCTGTCCAAATACTCCAAAAACATCCTATTCATCAAATCCATAAAATAAGCTGGTGCATTAATTAATCCAAACGACATAACGATGATCTCATATAATCCATATCGAGTCGAGAAAGCCGTCTTAGGAATATCTGATGGCCTAATCTTCATCTGATGGTACCCCAATCGGAGGTCAATCTTCGAGAATACCCTGGCACCTCTCATCCGATTAAATAAATCCTTAATGCGGGGGTAACAGAAACTTGTCCTTCACAGTGACATCATTAAGGGACCTTTAATCCACGCACATCCTTCGCAATCCATCTTTCTTCTTTACAAACAAAACTGGTGCTCTCCAAAGTGAAGAATTCAGACGAATGTATCCATCCTCTTGTATTCCCGTTAATTGTTTCTTAAGTTCCTTTAGCTCTTCTATGGACATCATGTATGGCCGTTTAGAAATAGGGGCAGTCTTAGGTAAGAGATTAATGACCAACTCAACTTCCATATCTGGTGGCAGTAGTTACTGCAATTCCAACTTCAAATCTTTCTCCTTTGGAACTGGTGAGTTCTACGGTTCCCTTAGCGCAGTGTATAAACCACCATTGCCTTTCTTAACCATGACATACCAAGGATCAAGTCTATACTGCTCTCTTCTAACAGTATAGGGGTAGTCCATCTGGGTTAGAAATACAGGGTAAGAAAGAAAGAATTGTAGACAAGGCGAGTAATTATGAGGAATGTTACTGCGGGGGACTTATTAGCTAAGTCGATTAGTGTGTTATCCACTAAAGCTAATACATTACCTTATGGTGGTACATGCTAAGATGCCCGTCTATACTATTTCAATCAATCAAAGAAGCAAATCAGACATTGATCATCAGAACAATCAACCAACATTTTTTTAATAGAGAAAATAGTTTTGGTTTGGTCTTAGGCCTCCTATCTCTTAAAAACATCGTAGGGGTAGGGATTCCAAGGTGTGAAATCCATCTTATTTCAGAGTAGAAAGGATAAGATTAATCAGAGTAGAAAAGCAGAAGGTGAGACAAGACCAAGATGAGACGAGTATAGAATGAATCAGAATAAGGTAAGTAGGTAAAGGTTTCGTCCATTTCTATCTAGGTTTCGTCCTACAGTCAACATTTCCTCTGATACCACTTCTGTAACACCCGGCTTTAAGGAACAAAGCCAGGTGCATCTCATACATGCGCCAAGAAGACAACATATATAATAACAGAGTGTATAGAGATAAATGTCATTAACATCAGAGTATTTATTACATAGCGGAAGACTTATTACAAAATAAAGTAATAAAGATAAAACAAACTAAGGATCGTCGGCGCCAATGTCGACTGGGAAACGCCACCTAGATCAGATCGAACTCCTCGATACTTGACTCCACTTGAAACCACCTGTTCATCTCCTGTGGGGGGGGGGTGTGAGACAGCAAGGGTGAGCTCACACATGATCATAGCTCAACAAGTTGTGGGGAACCAGTGGACATAAACTCACAAAGGTGTGAGTTCATGTGATGTGTAAGGCTAATCAATGAAAGGGGTTAAAGCTGAGCATTGCTTTTAAGTAGTTGGTCAAAATTTTATTAGCAATTACTAAGTGTAAGTAAATACCAAACCATAAGTAAAGTAATAGAACAAAGTTAATAACAAAACCCATGCAATGCAAATGACAAAATTGAATTTAAGTTCCATAATTTAAACATCAGAGAGTCCTGAGCTGCTCATGACCACGAGCTCGGCTAGTATACCAGTTTTACACTCTGCAGAGGTTGTACCCTTTACCCACAAGTCATGTTACCCATCTGCCAAGGGGTCGCGACTCCCCATATACCTCTACCTAGGAAGCACGGCAGGGCAACACTACGAGGCCTTTACAAAGTTCCACTAGCTTCCGAAAACCCGCTACAGTTTATGGGAAGATCCAGTAAAGGGTTCCTGGCTGATAGCCATCGCAGCAAAATCAACCAGGGACCTCCCCGCACTGACCTCTCCCCTACTGCCCTTGCCCCTTTCGGGTAAGGTAGTCTTCCACTAGCTTTCCTAATTAGTCAGCCAAGGGCGTCCCATTCCACCCTTGTGGTGGCACGTGGTTCTCAAGTTAAGCTCTATGTTCCAATTAACATTAATGATAACAACATGAACATAAACAGAATAACAACAAGAATTGGAACATAGAGGTAATAAATGATTATCCCAAAACCATATAAAGCAATAGCAAACTACCCAGGTGATTCAGGGGTAAACAAGGTAATGAGATAAACAATCTAGGGTGACCTATTGGGTCCCATCAAAATTAACCTATGCATGAGTATGTGATATTAAAGAACATTATTGGGTAAAAAGTGGTCAAGGGCACAACTTGCCTTCAATGAGCTCCTGCTCAGCTACTTCAACCTGCTGCTCACCAGGCTCCCCGGTCACGGGCTCTTCTACTCGCCACAATACAAACAAGCACAGTGCATATAGAGAAATTAACATTACACCAAGCATGTAAACAAAATACACAGAGATATTCTACACATTAAAATAAAATCCTAGGAACAGAAATCATAATTTTCTGAGTTATAGATTTTAAGTTATGCATTTTCAAAGGTTTTATGTGCTTTAAATAGGATTAAGTGATAAATAAATTTCCTTACTGTTTTCATGATAAAACAG
This sequence comes from Zea luxurians, assembly GCA_029449295.1. Lineage (NCBI taxonomy): Eukaryota > Viridiplantae > Streptophyta > Magnoliopsida > Poales > Poaceae > Zea > Zea luxurians. The sequence continues at coordinate 801,990 of JAOPSE010000101.1, read as the reverse complement.
AGACACTAAGTGCTAGAGAATAAAATTACAAAATTTTAGCAATTGGAATGGAGTGATTTGGACTAAAAATGGATTTTCTATGAATTTCTAAAGTTCTAGCAATTATTTTTGTATTAAAAATTCAATTTCCTAATCATTTAATCAATTTAAAACTCTGCTGGACTGGGCCTCAAATCCTGGAAAACACAGGGGGCTCGGGGCAAGTTGCCCGAGACACAGCGCACAGTGCAGAACGGACGGCGGGTTGATTTCTATAAAGTTCAGGGGCTCTTTAATAAAAGTAACCCGCGAAGGGGTATGGAGGTATTCTGGCCGTCGGATCACACACAGATGGCTCGGATTAGATCTAGTATAACCTGAACCGGTACGCGACAACAGCCGTTGGATCCGAGATCTGCGGCGTGGATTTAATATGATGCTAATGCCCCAGAGAACGTCCGATCTCGGATCAACGGGCCTTATTCCATCAAGCGAAGGGGTACCTTTGATCTAATCGGGACCGTCGAAGAGCGATCGGACGGTCCACGAGTCGCCCCCAACCCAAGACCCGCACAGAGGCGGCGCCGCCCCGCTCCCACGGCGGACGCCATCGCCGGCGAGGGTAAATCCCCCCGTTCCTACCCCCATTTTCTAATTAAACTTGGCTACGCAATGTATAAGGCTTAAGGAAGGCGGAGGTAGGTTTATTACCGCGGATTGCTGACTCGTCGGCGTTGGCCACGGTGCGGTGCGGATTCGAGCGGAGCTGGGACACCGGTGAGCAATCGACGACGCCGCGAGCACCAACCGCGCCAAATGAGGCCACGGTCGAGTCGCACACCGCAGGGCGAAGCTCCCCAATCCCAATCCGAGGCCCGAACGGCAGCACAAGCGGGGTTCCGCGGCGGCGGGCGAAGCACTACCCTGGCGGCTGGTGATTTTGGTGCACTGCGGGATGAAGGAGTGGTCGGGTTCTCGGCGACGGGGCGGGGTCTTTGCTACTTGTAGCCGTGCGACCATTACGCGGACTCCGAGGTCACCGGCGGCTCCCCACGCGAGTTGGCGCGGTCAGCGCGGCGAGGATCGCGCGAGTGTTGTTGCGAGGGAGAGAAGACGTTGAGCACGCTCACTGACAAGTGGGGCTGCGTTGCAGCGAGACCGCAAGCCGTGCGCGAAGGGCGGCTGACGCGCGGGCCCCGCGTGTCGGCGCCAGGTTATCCAGTTGGGCCGCGCGGTATGGAGTCTGGAGTGGGCCGAAAACGGGTAAGCCGGCCCAGGTAAGCTTCTTTTATCTTTTTCTTTTCTGTTTTATTTCCTATTTTCAAATTTAAATCCCAATTTGAATTCAAACTTGTTTGTGATCTTCTTAACTGGGTTAAACACTTAAATTAGAATATTAGTGGGGGACAAAATGTATTCTTTCATACATTTACTTTCCTCTAATTTGTATAATCTTTTCCTTCTCTCTTTTCTTAATCCTAGGATTATTTTAGGATTTAATTTCTCATTTGGATATTTAATATTTTTCTTGTCACACAATGCACACAAAAATAAAGTATCCAGCATGATGCAACAATTTAGTAGCATATCTTTTCATTATTTGTTCTTGGACATGGTGTTCTCATATGATGATGAATATAGATCAAACTCACATAAAGAGAAAATGTTTCTCTATTGACATTATTCCTAGCAATTACAAAGTGGGTGTTACACATGTCAGCTTGGGCCTAAGCTTGCATACACATCAACCCTTCTACTGTTTTTGGAGCAAGTCTACTATGATGTGGGCTAATTACTCTCCTCCAGTACTAAATACAGACTCAGATGCCACTGTTGTAACAGGAATTGTTATTACATCTTGAGCAATTTTTCTCAAAGTTGGATACTTGATCCTTGCATATTGCCACTAATTGATAATGTCAAACTCTTGAGTTCTTGGCAGTGTTGGCAATAATGGACTAATGGTTAATTTTGGATATCCAACGGATTACCCATGGGTGAGATTTAATATCCAAATCCATACCCACTTTATCTCGAATCGGATATGGGTCTAACCTGCGGGTCAAAAAACATATCCATATCCTGATCCGCCGGGTCGGATATCCAACGGATATCCAAATCCATGGATTAAATTGCCATCCCTATGAACAGGATCTGTCCGGTGCACCACCGGACTATCCGGTGGCCCAGTTGTCAGAAGCTCCAATGGTCAAAACCCAACGGCCTGGTGACGTGGCTGGCGCACCGGACAGTGTCTGGTGGCGCACCGTACTGTCCGGTGCGCCATTTGACAGAAGCCTTCACCAACGGCCATATTGGTGGTTGGGGCTATAAATACCCCCAACCACCACACTTCAAGGCATCCAAGCATTCACTACACCTCATTCAAAACAAGAGCAATACATAACACTCCAAGACACAAATCAAAGCCTTCGATCGAATCAAAGTCCCTAATTCAACTCTAGTTCTTAGGACTTGTGAGGAGATCGACTTGTGTTCTTTTGTTGCTCTTGTTGCTTGGTTGGCTTTCTTCTTTCTCTCATTCTTACTCTCAAAACCTTGTAAGCAAAGCAAGAGACACCAATTTTGTGGTGGTCCTTGCGGGGTCTAAGTGACCCGGGAAATCAAGGAAGGAAGCTCACTCGGTCTAAGTGACCGTTTGAGAGAGGGAAAGGGTTGAAAGAGACTCGGTCTTTGTGACCACCTCAACGGGGAGTAGGTTTGCAAGAACCGAACCTCGGTAAAACAAATCACCGCATCTCACTCTTCATTTGCTTGTGATTTGTTTTCGCCCTCTCTTTCGGACTCGATTATATTTCTAACGTAACCCCGAATTGTAGTTGTGCTTAAGTTTATAATTTTCAGATTCCGCCTATTCACCCCCCCTCTAGGCGACTTTCAATCACCCAACTAGTTGATATCTTCACCAAGCCTTTACATGAAAGACGGTTTTGTGAGCTGCGTAGTGAGCTTAATGTCTTAGATTCGCGGAACGTGGATTGGTCTATAGCATACATGCGTCTTTATGCCTTTGATCATGTTCTCTTAAGCTTAATTGTGCTTAATTGTTTATTTTGGTGCTCAAGTTGTAGAATGTCATCCTCGGACCTCACAAGTCTTCATGCATTGATGTATATCTTTAGGGGGAGGATATGCTACAACTTGACCCTTTGAGACTAATATGTTTGCTTGAGTTGTGTTCATGTAGTCTCAAAGGTGGATTGAAAGGGAAATGGTGGACTTGGACAAAGAAAAAGGCTTCCACTGCATAACTGTATCATTGTACTTTGTTCCAAGTTGCCCTTAGTGTTTCATTGTCCTTTGCTCTTAATTCGCAATTTTGGTGAGGAAATGTGGTTAAAGGGCACTAGATTCTCCGTGTTGGTGCTTAATGCCAAAGGGGGAGAAATTAAGGCCAAAGAAAATGGATCAACTACCACTTAGAGTTTAAAGTTTTTGTGTTCTAAACTTGTATTTTTGATCAAACCCCTCTTGATTGCAAAGAGGAGTCCTATTGCAAAACTATTCTTTTATGGGGGAGAAAACTATTTTTATGAAAAAGGTGGAGTTATTGGTATTTGATTAAAACCAGTCTCTAAAAATGGTTTGAGTTGAAAAATATAAGAATTTTGTCTTAGAAATGAGAAAAATGAATTTGGTTGCAAAATTCAAAACGAGTGGTGGCAAAATGATCTAAATATGCCGAATCCTATTCTTATTCAATTGATTTTTGGATTGACTTCAATTTGCAAAAGTTGGCTTTTATTTGGTTAAGTTAGAAATTTTGAGTTGCTTTAGGTGTGTTGGCATATGTCACCAAAAAGGGGGAGATTGAAAGGGAAATGTGCCCTTGGGCCATTTCTAAGTGTTTTGGTGATTAACTGTCCAACACACCACATTGAACTAACCATCTTTGTATGAGCATAAGCACATATGTAGAAGAAAGCAAATTGAAGACATCAAGTTCAAAAGAGCTCAAATCTGGACCCAACTGTGCAACTCTGTGTAAAATGGTATAGGTGTGAGGTTTGCACTTTTAAATATGTTGCATAGGTCCTTTACAAGGTTTTCTAGTATTGTGTTTGGGCTCTAACTCTTTTTGTAGAGAAAATCACTTTTGAGACTTGAGTTTGCACATATTGCAAATCCTATTGAAATGGAGGAACAAAGGTACGAATCTGGCACTTAGTCATTTGTTTTAGTTGCTAACTATGTTCATCTAAGTTCTATGGAACTTCTCAAGTTGAGGCAAAAGGAAGTGAAGCAGTTTGGCTAAAATGGGCCAAACTTGGTCCAAACTGGGCCTCACCGGACAATCCGGTGTGTACCGGACATGTCCAGTGACCGGCCTAGTCAGCTGGCAAACTGGCTGTTCTCGAGAAAACACCGAGGCTCGTCAGCTAAAAATCATCGGACAGTCCTGGCGAATGGCTAAGCCCCACGCCAACGGTCGGCGCCGCGATCACCGTCAGCCACGTTAGCAAGCAACGGGCGGGAAGGGGCACCATACATGTCCGGTGCGCCACCAGGCAGTCCTATGCACCCGCGGATGGCAATCTACGCCTTCTAAATGAAGGAGCAACGATTCCTTTGCCCCTTAGGGCTATAAAATAAGTCCCTAGGCGCCTCTACCAGTACACAAATGTCACACCCAGTTTTAGAAGGTAAACCGAATGCGAACCATGTACGTGCCAGGATCAGGAATTCACATACACAGTGATTACATAAATGACTCATCATAGCACAATACTTCGAATAACAATAAAGAGTAAGTAAAACTATTATAGACTAGAGCCATTTACATAATATAAATCAAAGTACACAGAATGAAAATGTAGCCAACGTAAACAAACCCACCACAGGCAGCTGACTGGGGGAGGTCGCTAGCCTAATCCTCGAACTCGTCGAAGTCCTGGAACTCCTGGAGATCCGCCTTGACGCCTTGTTTACCTAAGCATAGATTGCACCAGAGGCAACCTGGTGTTTTGTGAAAGCAAGGGTGAGTACACATCAACGTACTTAGCAAATGTCCCGTTTGGCTGTAGTGGACTAGCTTTATGTGGGGTTAAGGTCAAGCGGTTGCTTTTAGTTGGTTAGGTTATTATTACTAGTAGAGAGCTAGGTTTTAGCATTAACCCAAGTTGTTAACCCAAAAGTACCCTTTCTAAACGGAAAGAATACCAGAAACCATTACCATAATCATAATCAAAACCATCATCCTCATCATCACCTGTAAACCAAACTCTCTGATCAATGTGTCTCTAATCAATGGAGCTCCCTTGGCTGCTCATAAACGCGAACACGACTGATATATCAGTTTCATAACACTCTGCAGAGGTTGCGCACTTTACTCATAAGCCGTGATTCCCTCTCTAGCCCGGGCTTGCAAGACCCTTATTCACTCCCGAGGTGAACAACCAGGGATTCACTATGCAGCCTTTCCAAAGATTCCCTAAGGCTGTAGCTGCCCGTTAGGTTTCCTAAATGTACCACACTCCTCCCCAAGCAGCAATCCACCCTTGGCAGAGCGAGCCGCATACACCGAGCCCCATTGACAGCACGACGGCGAAGCGAACTACACCCTAGTTCTTCTAATTATTCACCTAAGGGCGTCCCATACCACCCTCATGGTTGCACTGTTTTCCCGGACGGTCATCCAATGAACCAGTCCTTACGCACTCGAGAAACCGCTCGAGTCCCCTTAAATGTCACAATATCATCATCATAATCAAAAGGGAAAACATTGTATCATAAATAATCTCATCATGTTCATTGATTAAAGTAAAGCAATAGCATGAAGCTAACCATAGTAACCCAAAGGTATTTAAGGACAAGGTAAATAGAAGGCTAGTCAATCCATAGGTTGTTTATAGTATGCGAGATAGTGAATTATAAAGTAAATGGGGCATAATGGGTCAGAGGACACTTGCCTTCACCAAACAGATGCTCAGGGTCTTCAACTTTGCAGAACTCGAAGAACCAGATCACTTGGTCGCCAACGCTTGATCTTCGATTCCTTGAAGCTCAGGAACATATCACAATCTATTCTCGACACGCAACGAATACAAACAGGCACAAGCAAACATATACTTGCATAAGAACATTACACCATACAAGATAAAATATTATAAAAGCGAGCAATATAAAATAGAGAGCACTTCTACAGTTATGCGAGGAAAAGAACCGCGATAGTCGAAGCTACGGTCGAGGGGTTAGCGTGTTTACACTGAGAAAGTATTAATTAGAATATTTAATCTGACATTTCTCAAAGATAAATAATATCTACTACTTAGTTTTGGCTAACTTACTGTTTTAATAATGAACAATTGAACCAATAATTAATTAACTGACCTGAGCGATTACATGCGAATTATTTAATCTCGCGCGGTACATAATAATGTTACTAATATGAAGTTGATGTTGCTACGGAGTTGACACGGCCAATATGAGCCGAAACAGGTTTGCGACACATAAGACTCATGACATTTAAATATATAATAAGTTTATAAACAACATGACGTAAGGGTACTACTAAATTATGTCGTGCTTGCATTAAACGACAACAACATTTATGTTGGCACAAACACTATAACGATTATCTGTAAAAGCATAGTTTAAATTATAATTTAGATCCAACGAATTGCTATTTTAGTAACCGGTAATTAAACAAGAATTACCTAATTAATACGAGCGATTACAGCAGAATAGTTTAATAACGCGTGAGGACCATGCTTGAATCAACGTGCCAGCAGCGCGTGAATGATGCGTGGCAATGCGCACGACAAACATGAAACAATGACCGCGACACGCACGAACGACGCGAACAGCACGGCGATGACACGCAAACAACCTATGTGTCACATGCGACAACGCGCGAGCTACAACACGTGGCGCGAACACACCAGCTAGGCGACGACAGACTACGAGCATGGGTAGACGGCGATGGGTAGACAACGTTCACCTTGGCGTGAGATGGGCTCGACGCATATAGGCTTAGGGCACGATTATGTTGATGGGGCGCGTCTCCCTACTCGACGATGGCCGACGCTGCGCGCGGGGCATGCGGGGGCAAACTCGCCAGCGCGCGAGAGTTAGGCAACCACGCCCTAAGACCTCGCCAATGGCAGGCGGGTTGTTCGGCCAACTGGCCGGTGGCCACGCCACCTCACCTAACCGCGCCAGGGAGGGATGGGCTCGCTGGCCGTGCCAGGACCATGCCGACGGGCGCCATGGCCACGTCAGGGGCATGATGCCGGCCGAGCCGCACCGAGCGGGTAGGCCGCAACGGTCGCGCACCGGCTGCGCGCCGCGCTGCAGGCCGCCGGGCTACGCGCACAGCGGGGGGCGGGGGGGGGGGGGGAGGCACGATCATCGGGGGGAGGGCACGGTACGGCGGCCAGAGAAAGAGAAGGAGAGAGTGGGAGAAGGAGAGAGAGGGCTGGGCAAGGGCGGTTGGGGAAGACGTGGTCTGGCATGCGGGCAGGGGCGGCGACTGGGGGAGCGCTGCGCTGGGAGCGCGCTAGGGTTTGGGGGAATGGGCCGCGCGCCAGGTGGGCCACAGGGAGGGACAAACGGTGGCTGGGCCGTGCGGGAGGGTGGGATGGAAAGTGAGAGGTGGGCTGGCTAGGGGATTTGAGGAAGCAAGGCCCTTTCTCTATTTTCTCTTCTTTTCTATTTCCTATTACCTTGAATCAAATTCCTAATTAAACGTATACTTCACAAACTCGCTCATCAAACAAAGTGAAAATATGCTTCAGCATGATGCGACAATCAAGGCACCTCTAGAATTTTATTTTACTGCGCTAAAAAGTTGTAAGTATACATATATATCTATTGTATAATAAATTAACTCTCTATTATTTAGAAAAAATAGAGAAGAAAAGCGGTAAAGGAGAGGGTAACACCTGAATTTAGTGAATATTAGAAAAGGAATTTTATACCCTCAAATTCAGGGTGTTACAAATCTAACCCCCTAAACAGGAATCTCGCCCTCGAGATTCAAGAAGAGGCTAGCAAGAACTACTAGGTTGGTTCATAGGTTGTCCACGGCTTTCTTGAGCTGACTTTGACTCTGCAAGCTTAACTTGGGGACTGGTTTGCTTTGACTTTCAAATGCTTGAGACCGATCGATGCAATTCTTGAGGATCTCTTGGACCTATGGGTTAGGACCCACACACGCTTTCGTTGCGCCACTCTGATCTTGTTGGTTGATGTTGATCGCATTGTCTCCATTGGGGTTTGTGGCTAACCCCCTTAACAGGAGCGTTGATATGCACTTGGTGAAGATGCTGCTGACTCCGATCTTGACTGATTTGGAGGAGTTGGAGGTTGCCAAATGGACATGTGCAAGAGGAAAGAATAGCAAGAAAAGGTAAGTATAGATGGATTAGAGAGAGCAGGGGGAGAACCAACTACTTAAATATATGGCACTCACCTAGTGAACTGATGTCATTGCGGACTAAGGGCCACAACACATCAACACTCATCACAAAAAAATAAACCAGTCATAACACAAAGACAAACAACCCAAGCATACAACAACAAACATCTCGTTGCTATACGTTAATGTTAACTAGATGGTGGTCTTTCCTTACAAAGGGAAAACTACTCTAAGGTCATCGAAAGGCAAGGGGGAATAATAAGACATGCAGGATAGGGGCATGAGCATAATAAAGGATGGAGCTAAAGCAAGGATTGGAACCGACAGGGAGAGAATGCAACCAAGGTCAGGATAGGTAAAACACCATTCTCAAATTGAGAAGGGAAAGATGATATTTCAAAAGGTAGGCATAAGATAAGCATCATAGAAAGATCCAGTGATTACAAAGGTACAGGAGGTAATAGGCGAAAGCACATCAAAAGATTGAGTTAAGACAAGACTTGCCACGCGATAGAGGAAAAATGGGATGAACAAGAGCGGGGAGGGGTAAGACAACACTCTTGAAATGAAATGGGAGAGGAGGCTTTAAAATGCAGGGTGCAAGATAAGCATCATGGTAAAGATCAAGGGATGACAAGGGTTAAGGTGATAACAGATAAACACAACCAAGGATGTATTTTAGACAAAACCTGCGAGGCATCAAAGAAGGGAAAGCAATCAATGTGAAGTAGGTGAGGCATTATCCTCAAACAGCAATGAAAAAGAGGAGGCTTTAAAGGGTAGGTTCAAAGTAAGCATGTGGGCAAGGGCATAGGTATCATGAGGGTTTAAAGGTGATAACGGACAAGGATGTAGGAGATGAGGTAAATGTGCATAATAACCAAGAATATAAATACTACAAAGGATGGAGTTAAGACAAGACCTACAAATGGATAAGGAGAGGGTACGTCCAAGGGCCAGATAGGTAAACTGCCACTCTCAAATTGAGGTGGAGGAGAGGAGATTTTTAAGAAGTGGGAATTAAAGATGAGTATCAAGGCAAGATCGATGGACGGCAAGGTGAGGGTGATAGCAAAAAAAACACAGCAAAGGATGGAATTAACACAAAACTTGTAAGGCGACAAGAAGTGAAAAGAAATCAAGGGAGAGATAGGTAACTCACAGCTCTCAAGCTGGGTGGAAGGAATGGGGAGGCTTTTAAAGGATAAGTTTAAGGTGAGAATTTAGGTAGTAGGCCTCAATATCGCAAGGGACAAAGGCGATGACAGACAAGGGTATAAGAGAAAAGATGAAGACATGGGAGAGCCAGTGGTATGAGTACAATAAAGAATGGAGGTATGTCAAGGCTTACACGCGGTAAAGAAGAGGATGTTGCCAAGGATAAGATAAGTAAAACATCGCTCCCAAATTGGGATAGGAGATTGGAGATTGTAGATAACAGACATAATGTAATCACCAAGGTAAGGTTAAGGGATGAGAAAGGCAAAGACAATAACAAACAAAAACACGACAAAGGATGGAGTTAAAAACTCGCAAGTGACAAAGAAGATGATACGTCTAAAAGAAAACTAGGTAAAACGTACAACTCTTAGATTGAGATGGGAGAGAGAAGATTTTAAAGGGCATGTATAAGATAAACCTCAAGGTAAGATATAGAGGTGATAAGGATAAAGGTGGTAATGATAAAAAGCATAATCCATGGACAGAGTCAAGGCAAAACTCACGAAATGGCAAGGTGGAGAAAACAATCAAGGATAAGATAAGTGAGGTTCTAACAGAAGAGTTGAAGTAAAAATTCATTACCGAAGGAACTTACAAGGAAACAAAGAGATTACCACAGGTGTGCAAAATAAAATGATCACTCATGGATCATTAAGAAACAAGGGTGGTCAAGAACATGTTAACTGAAATGTCTTGAATAGTCCTTGGGGCATGAAAATAAGCATACATAAGAATATAAGAGTATGCAAGATTCCAAGGATACAGGCATGCCATGACAAGGGAATTGAAAAGGCCAAAGGATAACGACTTAAACGACGGAATAGGAAGGGCTCTCAGAAGACAAGAAGTTCATGGACATATAAACTAGAGTGTTTAAGTAGGCAGGAGAAATTCAGATGTGAGTATTTGAAACAAGAGTATTGAAGAATCTAGGGGCACGAGCATGTCAATACCCAGGGAATAGAGATGGTCAAATGGTAGCAAATTTAATAATGGAAGAGGAAAGAATCCCAAGAGACTTAAGGATATGGTCAGGGGGCATCTATAAAGATGTCGCAAGCACAAGAGTGAGATCAAATCTAATAGATTGAGAAAAGTATGGATATTAGAATAAAATACTTTTGGCAAGGGGGCATATAGGAGCACAACATAGAATTAGTCGAGGTGATTAATATTTTGAAGCAGAATCAAGGATGGGGTGAAGTAATAGTCAATAAGTCCTTAAAACGGCCAATGCTACTCTAGGCTAACAGTCCTACAGTCAGCACGACTTTGATACCACTTATTTCACACCCGGTTTTAGAAGGTATACCGAATACGAACCATGTACGTGCCAGGATCAGAAATTCACGTACACAGTGATTACATAAATGACTCATCATAGCACAATGCTTCGAAGAACAATAAAGAGTAAGTAATAATATTATAGACTAGATCCATTTACATAATATAAATCAAAGTACACAGAATCGAAATGTAGCCAACGTAAACAAACCCACCACAGGCAGCTGAATGGGGGAGGTCGCTAGCCTAATCCTCGAACTCATCGAAGTCCTGAAACTCCTGGAGATCCGCCTTGACGCCTTCTTTACCTGAGCATAGATTGCACCAGAGGCAACCTGGTGTTTTGTGAAAGCAAGGGTGAGTACACATCAACGTACTCAGCAAATGTCCTGTTGGGCTGTAGTGGACTAGCTTTATGTGGGGTTAAGGTCAAGCAGTTGCTTTTAGTTGGTCAGGTTATTATTACTAGTAGAGAGCGAGGTTTTAGCATTAACCCAAGTTGTTAACCCAAAAGTACCCTTTCCAAACGGAAAATACCTAAAACCATTACCATAATCGTAATCAAAACCATCATCCTCATCATCACCTATAAACCAAACATCTCTGATCAATGTGACTCTAACCAATGGAGCTCCCTTGGCTGCTCATAAACGCGAGCACAGCTGATATATCAGTTTCATAACACTCTACAGAGGTTGCGCACTTTACCCACAAGCCATGATTCCCTCTCTAGCCTGGGCTTGCAAGACCCTTATTCACTCCCGAGGTGAACAGCCAGGGATTCACTACGAAACCTTTACAAAGATTCTCTAAGGCTGTAGCCGCCCGTTAGGTTTCCTAAATGTACCGCACTCCTCCCCAAGGGGCAATCCACCCTCAGCAGAGCGAGCCACATACACCAAGGCCCATTGACGGCACGACGACGAAGCGAACTACATCCTAGTTCCTCTAATTATTTAGCTAAGGGCATCCCATACCACCCTCATGGTTGCACTGTTTTCCCGGGCGGTCATCCAACGAACCAGTCCTTACGGAGAGGCACTCGAGAAACCGCTCGAGTCCCCTTAAATGTCACAATATCATCATCATAATCAAAAGGGAAAACAATGTATCATAAATAATCTCATCATGTTCATTGATTAAAGTAAAGCAATATCATGAAGCTAACCATAGTAACCCAAAAGGTAATCAAGGACAAGGTAAATACAAGGCTAGTCAATCCTTAGGTTGTTCATAGTATGTGGGACAGTGAATTATAAAGTAAATGGGGCATAATGGATCAGAGGACAATTGCCTTCACCAAACAGATGCTCAGGGTCTTCACCTTTGCAGAACTCAAAGAACCAGGTCACTTGGTCGCCAACGCTTGATCTTTGATTCCTCGAAGCTCAAGAACATATTGCAATCTATTCTCGACGCGCAACAAATACAAACAGGCACAAGCAAACATATACTTGCATAAGAACATTACACCATACAAGATAAAATATTATAAAAGCGAGCAATATAAAATAGAGAGCGCTTCTACAGTTATGCGAGGAAAAGAACCGCGATAGTCGAAGCTACGGTCGAGGGGTTAGCGTGTTTATACTGAGAAAGTATTAATTAGAATATTTAATCCAACATTTCTCAAATATAAATAATATCTACTACTTCGTTTTGGCTAACTTACTGTTTAATAATGAACAATTGAACCAATAATTAATTAACCGACCTGAGCGATTACATGCGAATGATTTAATCTCGCGCGCGGATAACGCGCGGTACGCTCGAACGGCGCGCGGCTAGGCGCACGACACATGCGAACAGCGAACAACGTGCGACCCACACGAATGATGCGTGACGACACGCGACACTGTGCGAAACAACGCACGGACGACATGCGAAACGACGCGCCCGACAGCGCGACACACGCAAATCTACGTGACTATATGCGCGAACAACAACCAACAAATAATTAGTTAAAAGTATTTAAGCTAGTAGTATTCGAGTTAATTAACATTTATATTTATAAAAGAATGAGTTAAAACTATAGGCTCATTCTAATTAAATTGTTATTTTATTAACCCTCGAACAAACCAATAATTAATTATTCAACTAAAACATGCGACATGACAACAACGAGCGCCACACGTGCGAACAACGCATAGACAGTGCGACGACGCGTACGACACATGAAAATCACTAACAGACATCGTGTCCATACTAAACACTTATAAATTACAACATTTGAATAGGCATTAATCACATTAGCTTGTATTTATAAAAGCGCAAATAGAACTAGAAATTAGTTTTATTCAAATTGTTATTCTAATAAATATCGGATAACAAATAATTAGCCAGTTGATTAAAACTTACATCGTTACATAATAATGTTACTAATATGAAGTTGATGCTGCTATAGAGTTGACGCAACCAATATGAGTCGAAACATGTTTGTGACGCATAAGACTCATGACATTTAAATATATAATAAGTTTATAAACAACAAGACATAAGGGTACTAATAAATTATGTCATGCTTGCATTAAACAACAACAACATTTATGTTGGCACAAACACTATAACGATTATCTCCAAAAGCATAGTTAAAATTATAATTTAGATCCGACGAATTGCTATTTTAGTAACTGGTAATTAAACAAGAATTACCTAATTAATACGAGCGATTACAGTGGAACAGTTTAATAACGCGCGAGGACCACGCTTGAATCAACGTGCCGGCAGCGCGTGAACGATGCGTGGCCATGCGCGCGACAAACGCGAAACAATGACCGCGACGCGCACGAACGACGCGAACAGCACGACGATGACGCGCAAACAACCTATGTGTCACACGCGACAACGCGCGAGCTACGACACGTGGCGCGAACACACCAGCTAGGCGACGATGGACTACGAGCATGGGTAGACAACGACGGGTAGATAGCGTTCACCTTGGCGTGAGATGGGCTCGAAGCATATAGGCTTAGGGCACGATTATGTTGATGGGGCACGTCTCCCTGCTCGACGACGGCCGACGCTGCATGCGGGGCATGCTGAGGCGAACTCGCCAGCGCGCGAGAGTTTGGCGATCGCGCCCTAGGACCTCGCCCATGGCAGGCAGGCTGTTCGGCCAACCGACCAGCGGCCATGCCACCTCACCTAGCCGTGCCGGGGAGGGGCGGGCTCGCTGGCCGTGCCAGGGCCACGCCGCCAGGTGCCATGGCCGCGCCAGGGGCACGATGCCGGCCGAGCCGCACCGAGCGGGTGGGCCGCAAGCCACACGCTGGCTGCACGCACAGTGGGGGGAGAAGGCACGACTGCCAGGGGGAGGGCACGACACGGCGGCCAGAGAAAGAGAAGGAGAGAGTGGGAGAAGGAGAGAGAGAGGGCTGGGCAAGGGCGGTTGGGGAAGATGTGGTCTGGCACATGGGGTCCACGAGCAGTGGCAGCGGCTGGGCAAGCGCTGCACGCTGGGAGCGCGCTAGGGTTTGGGGGGAATGGGCCGCGCACGCCAGGTGGGCCGTGGGGAGGGTCAAACGGTGGCTGGGCCGTGCGGGGGGGCTGGCTAGGGGATTTGAGGAAGCAAGGCCCTTTCTCTATTTTCTCTTCTTTTTCTATTTCCTATTACCTTGAATCGAATTCCTAATTAAACGTATACTTCACAAACTCGCTCATCAAACAAAGTGAAAATATGCTTCAGCATGATGCGACAATCAAGGCACCTCTAGAATTTTATTTTACCGCGCTAAAAAGTTGTATGTATATATATATATATCTATTATATAATAAATTAACTCTCTATTATTTAGAAAAAAGTAAAGAAAAGCGGTAAAGGAGAGGGTAACACCTGAATTTAGTGAATATTAGAAAAGGAATTTTATACCCTCAAATTCAGGGTGTTACAACCAAGCAATCCTACAACACACTACAACTCTAAGACTTTGCGTCCATGCTGTTTGAAATGTCTGAGAGATTTAAGCGCATTTCTGAGCTGTAACTCTGTCATTCTTGTTCTTGTGCTCTCTTTTTGGCTTGTGTGCATGTTGTTACTGCGATTGTTCTCTTGCGTGTCTACTCTACTCCATCCCTTACTCCATTTTTAATTGAGATCACTTATGTAAGGTGTGAGAGACTCCAACATGTGGAGATTCCTCACAAACGGGATTGAGTTATAAGGAAGACTAATGTGGCACTTAAGTTTGATCTTTGGATCACTTGAGAGGGGTTGAGTGCAACCCTTGACAGAAGGAGGTCACGACAATGTGGAGTAGGTATTGGCCAAACCACGGTAAAAAATCACTGCATCTTGTGTCCCTTTTCTTTATTGCGATTATTATCTTCTTGAGTTCTCATATTCACTTGGAATATTACTCCTAGTTTAATACTTATCTCAAGAGAGCAATCAAGTGAAGAGTTCTCATCTCCCTTCTTTCTACTCTCAAACTTAATTTTATTTACTCTAACCCATATTATAGACCAAGTTTGTGTTGTTTTGAGCAAAATTTGCAGGATCACCTATTCACCCCCTCTAGGTGGGTGGCTTAGCCCTTTTCTTCAAAAAGATTTTGGCAGCTTAGGTAGGAAACCAAACATGCCCATCTACCCATCACACCATCGTTGGTCGGTGCACCTTGCCCCACTACGTCTAACACATTTGCCTGCTCCAGTCTGGCCACACCCGTCCTTATCCTGGATCATTTTACCCTTGCCCCCACCGATCGCAATCGTCGTGCCACCTGCTATGACTGCCTATAGCACATTCTGTCAGCCTTGGTAGCCCCTAGCCCACTCACGTCGCTCCCTATCGCCCCTAGTGCGCCTCCAACGCTCCCGATTGGTCTCGGCCGCCCCTTGCCTGCCCAACCGCTCCCACCAGGTCTCACCCACCCCTAGTTGGCCCTGCTCGCCCACAAATGCTCCAAGCCAGATGAGATCTTATGGGTGAGCTTCAAGTAATGGTGTGCTTCTTCTCCCAACCATTTTGGGAGGAGGGTGTATAACATCAACATCTTAAGCTTGTGCCACCATCTGATCTTGAGATACATAATTATCTTGATGTTGTTGTCTCCCATCTTTATCATCATATTGTGGAATGTTTGATGAAGAGATCATATCAAACACATGCACACCTTCTTTGGTCTTGATGGATCCAATCGACACATTCTTCATAGCCTCCCTCAATGGTTTATCAGCTACACCATCAAGATTCTCATGTGCTCCTTGCGATATGTTATTTTCATCAAACTCCACATCTTAAGTTTCTTATACCAAGCTAGTGGCATGGATAAATACTCTATATGCTTTGGATTTTAATGAGCAACCAAGTAAAAAAGGCAATATCACAATATCTTGGAAACTTTCCTAGGATTGACGCTTATTTTAGATATAGAATTTGCAATCAAACACCTAAAACAAAGATATGTCTAACTTCTTCCCATTGAGCAACTCATAAAGGGTCTTCTCAAGCAAGCAGTGAGGAAATAAGTGGCTAGATGCATAGCAAGTAGTGTTGATAGCTTTTTTCGGTGTTTAGTGTCCGACCGCACACCCAGGGTTACCCTTGCGGTGCTTTTGGGTAGGACGGTGTTGTTGACCATAGCTCAATGGTTCGTGCTAAGAGCATGAGAGAGAGAGAGGTGATTTTCTTCAGGTTCGGGCCACGTAGAGAGGCATAATACCCTACTTCCTGGGATGGGTTTGTATTTGCGGTGTATTACAAGTGGTGTCTCTTGGATGGAGAAAGGCTAATGAGATAGCTGAATAGGATGATAGGATCGGATGAAAATGATGGGGTTCCCCTTGGGCCTTATATACACGACCGTGGGGCACTCCATACATACATGATGATCACGTATCTCCTAAATTATAGTGAACCGACTGAACTAATCTCCCGAAAATCCTACCGACTCATCCCTGAACCGCCCTACATTAAAGGGTGCCAAGCGCGGGAAAGTCAAGCGGTTTCTTGGGGTAGCACGTGATTCAACGATTCGCTTGGGATCGGATCTATTGCCTTCTTGGACTGGCCCATTCCACCAGTAGCTTTTGCCCGGCCCACAAAGAGATGGTCTTGCGGGGTAACTAGCTCGAGGCCTCGGGCAAGGATCTTTCACCTTCTAGTGGACCCATGGGATATCTGCCCCCCACAAGCACCCAATCTTTGAGTTGATTTTGAAATAATCGGCCCAAAGATTCTTGGTCCAGCCTACAGGTTTGCTGTATAGCCTGGTATCTGTTCTACTGTTGGTTGCACCGAAGGTGCACCCATTGGGTGTAGCCTCGAGCTTTGAGTGGATTTTAGAGATAATCCATTCAAAGGTCTTCAACTTATGCTTTTGAAATCAACATTTTGTCTTCAATGTATTGTAGATCTATTGGGTGCACCGAAGGTGCACCCAATGGGTGTAGCCCCCGAGCTTTGAGTGGATTTTAGAAATAATCCATTAAAAGGTCTTAATCTTATGCTTTTGAAATTAGCATTTTGTCTTCAAGGTATTGTAAATCTATTAGGTGTAGCCCCCGAGCTTTGAGTGGATTTTAGAAATAATCCATTCAAAGGTCTTCATCTTATGCTTTTGAAATTAGCATTTTCTGAATATCCAAACAATATCATCTATCCATGCCTTGTTAGGTCTAAAATCAATTTGATCGGTGACAGATTGGACGTCTGGCTAGTTGAGGCATATAGCTCTCAGCTGGACATCACCCTGCTCTGTGCTTCAATGCTTCTGTTGATTAGACTTGCGCTTCAGTAGCCACATTTGGATTTCCTTCCATCTCAGCTGATCTCCTCTTTTTGTCATGGTACATTCATTGTGTTTTTTTGTGGATATCACTTCTTCAGAAAATCTTTGAAAATTATGGGCTACACACCCAATGGTGTGCCTAAGGGGTGTCTTGGTGCGCAGAGTGTTTATCACACCGTCCTAGAGTAGTAACTTGATGTGACGGAGAGGTGTAATCATTTGACTAAGCAGTTGACTCAGGTCCAACCGGTGTCGTGTTACGCGAAGCGGCGCCTGTTGCCTGACTCATTTTTAGTCGGCTTGAATTGCTTATTGAATTCTTGTGACTGTTCGGTGAGCGGGGTAGGAAGTGGACGGTCACCCCCAGCTTCTATAAATAACCTGCTTGCCCTAGCTGTTATCTTCACTTGTTCTTCGATCACCTGCTTTCTTCTTCTTCTTCACTCCCTCCCTTTCCAACCAACCTTGGGTAGGGGCAGGAGGGGCAGAGGTTGGCCTCACCGGGCCAACGGCAAACGCAAGCGCGCTCCATGTCCTCCCTCGGAGGACTTTGGCAACTCAGAATACTCGAAGGAGGCCTCCTCTGAGTATGATCGATCGCCCGCTCCTGCTTCTCCAGTGGCGTCGTTCGAGGATTCAGACGACTCCATGAGACTGTCCACCGCGGTCTAAGCGTACTGGCGCTCCATCAAGCATGCCGGGCTCGGTGGATTGGATGATTCCAAGGAGGTCTCCTCGGAAGAGGCGGACTCCTTCAACTCTTCTAAGGAGTGGAGCGGCGGTGATGGTGACGGCGACGAGGGCGATGGTGGCAGTGGTGACGACGATGGCGAGGGCAGCGGCGGTGACGGCGAGGGCGAGGGTGGCAAGGGCAATGCTGACGGCGAGGGTGACGACGATGGCAGCAAAGGCGACAGCGACGACGGCAAGGGCAACGGTGACAAGGGCGACGATGGCAAGGGCGACGGTGGCAAGGGCGACGACGACGACAGCAAGGGTGATGGCGGCAGCGGCAAGGCCAGTGGCATAATGCCGCTGGCTGAAATATTAGTATAGATAGCAGTAGTAGTAGCAATAAGTAGTAGTAAGTAGTAGTGAATTAGAGTAGTATTCGTATAACGTAGTGTAAGTAGTAATGTAATGTAACGACCAGGGGTAGAAGACGCTGACTCATAACGAATCGACTTCGAGTTTGTGTTGAAAACCCCCTTTTATGAATGAAGAACGCATTTATTTCACTGAACCACTATTGCATGCTTTTTTGCTCGTGTGCTTGAAAGGTTTGCCGACATTTTAGAGGTAATGCCCGAGTGACGGTTGTGATTCTTACTTTTCTAAGGTATGATCTAGCATTTTAGAGGTAATGCCTGACTTATGGAGCCAACTTATACTCATGCCGATGTGTCTTTTTGAGTTCCAAACCCTAAATCTTACTTTTCTTCTCCGCTGCTTCTCTATTTTCCGAACTCTCGAGCCTGCCCACTCCGCCCGAGATATTGCGATGGCTCCCAAGCGGAAGAGACAGAGCGTTGTTGTTCCAATCATTCCGCCCATTGACCCCAATAGCCAGCTTCCATTTGCCGGTAACCACATGTCTGTAATTTCTGAGTCAGATCTTCTGCATCTGGTGGAAACTAGGGTTTTGCCGCCGAAAGAACTGTGTTCTTGGTGAATCTGGCACGGGTGACTGTTCCGACAGAGGATACCCACGAAGCCATCGTTTTTGTGCCTTTCCTCATCCGAGGTCTTGCCCTGCCCGTTTCTCCATTTTTCCGTGGCCTCCTTGATTTCTACGATTTGAATCTTACACATTTAAATCCCAACTCTATTCTTCAAATTGCCATTTTCGTGCATCTTTGTGAGGCCTTTCTTGGAATTCTTCCCCACTTTGGGCTCTAGAGGTATCTTTACCACTACCGGCCCGGTATGGCCAGAGGGCAGCATCAGCTTATTGGTTGTGCCAGTTTGGAGCTTCATCGGGGGAGGAAAGTAGAGTACCTTGACATCACCCTTAAGGACAGTATTAAGGGATGGCGCCTCGAGTGGTTCACCATGGAGAACCACAACAAGTCCCTCCCCCCTCGATCAGGGAGGCAACCCAATGTTCGCACGCCTATCTAGATAGAGTCCCCCACTTATTCAGAGGTAATCAAATCTAAGGTGCTGTTTGCTGAGATTTGCCTGCTGAAGGACAGAGGCCTGACTGCTGAGGCCGTGGTCGCTGACTTTGTCTTCAAGAACATCCAACCTTTGAAGGACAGAGTCTACCCTACTACCCTGTACACCGGGGTCAACGACCCTACCCGAATTACCAACAGATAGATTCTCGATGAGGACCTGCTAAGACGACTTGATCTGATGCTAAGGGGCAGGGTTTCAAATGTTGGCACCCCCTTGTCTTATTCTGCTTGGAATCTGCCTCCTAAGAGTCCCTTTTCCAATTTCGTTTCCAATCCTCCTGCCCGAGATGACAGTCCGAGCCATAGAGTGCGACCCTCCTTAGAGGACATTGAGGCTTTCATTGCTCCCTTACGGAATCTTCTCGAGGCTGAGTAACAGACCCATTTTGAGATGTCGACCAGTGCTGACAATGCTGAGATGAACGTTGTTCTTAGCATGCTAGTCGGGGAATCATCTGACTCTGCTCGCACCGAGCCGATGGTGGTTGCAATTGGGCAGGACCTTGGTGAAGATGAGGAAATTCGAAAACCAGAAAGTGCTCATCACAAGCGATCACGCCGAGTGAACCATCTAGCCGCACCTGTCGAGGAGAAGAAGAAGAAAAAACGACTCCGGCGGTTATCGTGTCTGGAGCAAGATGTTGGCCCCTCCACATTATTCCTCGGTGATGGCCCAATGATCACCATTCTTGAGGACAATGTCGAAGGCTGCGATGATGTTTGGGTTGCCGGCAGTGTGCTTGATGAGGAAGAGGAGGAGGAGGAGGAAGAAGAAGTTCCGCTAATCCGCAAGAATAGTCGTTGCCATAGGGGCAGCGACAATCCGATGCAGGCCTTATCTGCACTTGTCAGCCTCTAGGGTTGTCATATCTGATTTTGACCAGGCCTTAGAAGAGATCATCCCTGAGAACCTTCTATCAGAGCCTCCTAAGACTGACGATCCCATCATCTGTTCAGAGGTTCCAGATGATGGCCTTCTATCGTATGATCCTGCCGGGCAAGAGGTAACCTGCATAGTCTCTCGCGCTTCGTCGACCTAGGAGGGTGGTCTAGCTCGTGAAGACGCATCAGCCCTCAATGTAGCTGATCCGAGTCACCTGGCTCCTCTAGATATGGCTGATGGATCTTTAGCCTTAGAGGTGGCTGCTACAGAGGGCCCAGCCCCTGAGGGTGGTGCCAGGAGCGACCCAGCCCCCGAGGGTGTTGGGGCAAGTTCCTCTTCTGCTGCCTCCATGGACGTCCATGTTGGATTGCTACTGGTCCAATCTGAGGAAGTCGCAGTGACGCACTTATCTGCTGCTCTCGCTGGTCTGATTACTTTAGAGGCCAGTAACCCAGACGCTAGGAGTCTGCCGCCTACTTACGAGGCTGAGGTTTTTCCAAGTCATGCCTTCGATATCATTCCAGTTGACATCCCCCTGTCGAGCAATGTATCAATTCTTCCTGCTTTGGGTCTTCCTTTGTTCCTCTCCAATCTTCAGGTAAATCAACTTTTGCTTTTTACCATTCATGTTGGCAAACTAGCTTTTTTTCTTATCTTTTCATAATCACAGGATGTTCTTGGTTCTGTATCTGCCCAACTGAGATCTTGTGGCGCTCCTGTTCCCGACCAAGTCTCGTCCTTGATGTAGTGGAACCCTCTATTGCTTCAAAAACAGATAAATGATCTAAAGGCATCAAACATTGGTTAGTGAGCTTCATAGTTTCCTTTTTTGCTTTCATTGTTCTGCTTATCTTATATCTTGTGCTTTTCTCCGCTGCTTTATTAGCTTTGGCTCAACGATGCTCTAACACTAAAGAAAAGTATACCCAAATTCATGCCGACTTGAGCCAAACCTCTGCTTTCTTGGACAGTGCTCGCTCCTTAAACTCTTCTCTGAATGCCCAGCTTGACTCCGAGAAGATGGCATATGAGGTAAACTTTCTAGGCTGCTTCTATCTTGCTCCCCTTGCTCCGATGCTCAGTGTTGTTCTTGCTTGTAGGAGGAAGCAACGAGCGCTCGTTGCTTCTCATGACAATCTGGACAGGCTATACCGTGATGCCACCACTTTCTTGACCATTCTAGAGAGGAGTCACCATTCTACCATGTCGGACTTGGACCATCATCGCGATGAACTGAGGGCATCCCAGGATGAAGTGTCCTGACTTGGCAAGCTCTTGTCTACCAAAGATTCTGTCATCAAGGAGCTGCGTGCTTCCAAGAAGCTTGTTACTCATGAGCTGGAGGTCGCTCGCATCCATATCAAGGCCTTGGAGGATGACCGCGTCGTTATGAAGGCGATGCGTGACAAGGCCATGGATAACGCTGTTCATGCCAGGTGGATTCTGATGAGGAGGCCCGGCGTCGTGGTGCCTGAAGACATTATCGCTGACGTCGTTGTCGCGCCTGATGTCGCGAGCTGACCATCTTCTTCCACTGTTCTTGCAACCGACGCCTCCTGCAAGAATGCTCCAACGCAATGATCTGCTTGAAAAACACTTGTTCATTGAGTTAGCACTTTTTAGAGAAAAAGTGTAGCATGAGTTTTGTGTGCATGTAACTGTTATGTCTGAACTAATTGTTCCATCAGCGGGATGCTGGAAACACCCCTAACACTGTAAGCGAGGTATCTTTCTTTGAAATGCCTCCTAATTTGAGTTATCTATTTTGTTACTAGGGTATGGTGGTCACCTTAATCTGTGTATGCATGAAAATGTCGTACCGATTTAAGGCGTTTCCGACTTAAGCCGATGGCTCAGTTAGTAGGGCATAATGGTCACCCTGAGTCATGTAAGCGTGAGCATGTCGCACCGACTTAAGGCATTTCCGACTTAAGCCGATTGCTCCATTAGTAGGTCATAGTGATCACCCTAATTCATGTAAGCGTGAGCATGTCGCACCGACTTAAGGCGTTTCCGACTTAAGGCGATTTCTTTGTTAGTAGGGCATAGTGATCACCCTAAGTCATGTAAGCGCGAGCATGTCGCACGGACTTAAGGCGTTTCCGACTTAAGCCGATTGCAACGTTAGTAGGGCATAGTGATCACCCTAAGTCATGTAAGCGTGATCATGTCGCACCGACTTAAGGCATTTTCGACTTAAGCCGATTGCTCCGTTAGTAGGGCATAGTGATCACCCTAAGTCATGTAAGCGTGAGCATGTCACACCGACTTAAGGCGTTTCCGACTTAAGTCGATTGCTCCGTTAGTAGGGCATAGTGATCACCCTAAGTCATGTAAGCGTGAGCATGTTGCACTGACTTAAGGCGTTTCCGACTTAAGCCGATTGCTCCGTTAGTAGGGCATAGTGATCACCCTAAGTCATGTAAGCGTGAGCATGTCGCACCGACTTAAGGCGTTTCCGACTTAAGCCGATTGCTCCGTTAGTAGGGCATAGTGATCACCCTAAGTCGTGTTATATTGATTTCAAGTTGAGCTCAATCTAAGTCAGTTGTCAATCAAGAACTTAAATGCCTTGGAAGATGAAAGCTTTATTGATGAAGAATTCTTCTGATTACAGAGTACGGCTCGCCCTCAAGAGTTTTGATATATTGTTAGGGGTAGAATTTTCTAAGGTGCTCGATATGACATGAGTTCCCCACCTCGGTACCATCCATGTGAGTAAGCCGGTAGGATCTCGGCCGTGTGACCTCTGCGACGACGAACGGTCCTTCCCATGGTGGTGACAGTTTGTGCCGCCCCTCCCCCATTAGTATTCGGCAGAGGACCAAGTCTCCCACTACAAAGGATCGATGTCGCACAACTTTGTCGTGGTAGCACCTCATGGTCTGCTGGTATCTGGCCGACTGAATTACCATATTTAATCGCTCCTCCTTCAGCACGTCGAAGTCCTCAAGACTGGGTGCTTCTGCTTCGGCTATGCTTTCAAAGGTCAACCTGGGTGCCCCAAAGATCAGATCGGCAGGCAGCACGGCCTCCGACCCATACACCATGAAGAATGGTGTGTTTCCAAGCAGAGTTCGGCTTGGCTGGTGAAGCGTCCCGATCCTTTGGGACTCAAATGTGATACAATTACTAGTCCTAGGAGGCTAGTAACCACATTCCTTACTTCAAATAGTACAGAGTTCGAATAAAAATTATTACAATACCAAAGTACAAGCTCTAGCGAGCCTGAAATACAAAGCACAGTGGAAGATCAACTAGCCCAAGCCACAGGCAGAATGGGTGCAGACACAGCCCCCTTCTAGTCGAGCAAAGCAGAAAAGAAGTCTTCAGCTGCTGAAAAACATAAATAAATCTGGGTGAATACACTAGGTATTCCGCAAGCCCATCCCGCCTTTAAAGAGAGAGGGACCTATATAGTACATGCTTGATATGGTGGAGTTGAAGTCACTCCTTTTTTTCAAGAAAAGGCAATACTTTGATGGTTTTCCCCAAAAGAAAGAAGTAGCACTTTTCACACTCAACCACCACTGAGCTTCTCGCTCCCGTGCATTATTTTTATTTCCAAAAACACCCACACACACACTTCCCTGTTTACGGAGATAATAAACACTAATTGTCATACCACACCAGACTCGTCCATTCTAGAGGACACGGACTATTCGAATAGGTTTTAACTCTACGCAGAGGGGTACACTTTACCCACTAGTCCGGTTCTGCGGTCTCATGGCCAATGAGACCCGAATCTGAATCTCTATCTTTCCTCGAACGTCCTTACCTTAACGGTTATACCAGAAGGAGTCAGGCCACCGCCATGTCCAAACTGGACAAAACATTCCCCCTCCTTATCCTCCCGGTGCTCCCCAGCCATCATAACCCTGGGGTTTGGTCTGTACGAGTTCAGATTGAGTGACTGCCCATACAGTCTCGAGTGGTTGTACAAGTCATGAGTACAGGTAGTGAAGGATGACAAATCAGTCCTTATAGGAGGGGACAATCCTTCTGCTCACACCTAACCCGGCTGAGCCAACACCTGAGGCCCTCCCCTAAACCAGGGATTCTCTGATTATCCCACTCAAAAGGTGATAAGGGTGAATACCCTTCATCATACACTTTTTGAAAACATTATTCATTAACAACACCACCCGTTTCTCATCCCATATTTTGTACTCAAAAGTTATTCTTTAATGCGGGCTATCTCTTGTCTCACAATGCAAAGGACCCAACCCTTATTCCCGGCTTAGGTAGTGGTAGAAAGAGTAGGTAATTTATGCATCAAGGGAAGAATGGACTTGCCTTCGTCGAAGTTCTCCTGGCACTAAAGGTCTATTTTGGAAAGGTTGGGTTCCTGCCCTTCTTCCAGAGCTATAAATTCTGGAGGATCGGATCCCTCTTCTCCTAGCAAAAATAGGCAATAAAC
This sequence comes from Zea luxurians, assembly GCA_029449295.1. Taxonomy (NCBI): domain Eukaryota; kingdom Viridiplantae; phylum Streptophyta; class Magnoliopsida; order Poales; family Poaceae; genus Zea; species Zea luxurians. The sequence goes on along the minus strand of JAOPSE010000101.1, from coordinate 776,912 downwards.
AATACATCAATCATGGTGGCTTAGTGGAGTGTGCCAAGTTTTAAATGTTATTATTTTGTGCCCTATAATTTATTTAGACTATTTTTGGTGCATAAAATATCAATATATGCATTTATATATGAAAATAGTAAAAGAAAAAGGAGAAAAGGAAAAAGGGTTCTGGATAGCTGGGGCTGGCGGGGATTTCAGCCCAGCCGGGGTGCGCGCGCGTGGCCGCGCGGGCAAGCGGCCCAGCCAGCCCACAAAGAGGGGGAACAGAGCGGGCGAACGCCATGGGCGCGGGCCCACTCGCTAGAGAGAGGGGGGGGGGGCTGACGGCGTCGGCGGTCCGACGGGGGAGAGGGCGAACCGGCCAAGGTCGACCGCCGGCGAGGTTTTGTGGCGGTTCTCCGTCGTGGTTCCGGTTTTGTGTGGTCGGGGAGGTGACTTAGCATGGGCAAGGGTAGGGGTCATGGTGGCGGGGTAATTTGGTCGGAGAGTGCTCAGGACGGCCGGTCCACGGCGAGGTGGCGGGCTCCCGCGGTGGTGAGGTCGTCGGTGGGGCTACTGGGCGCAATAGGTGAAGGGAAAGGGTGCGCCGTGTTTGCAATGGAGCGGTGAACCTTGCGAGCCAAACCAATTGAACTCTAGGCTACTAGAGAAGGGAGGGAGGGCTCACCGGAGCGGAGGAAGGGCACAGCGGCACGGCTCGATTGAGCTCGAGGGAGGGATTTGGGGAGGCCGAGGCCAGTGTGAGGAGTTGGGGAATCTCGGGGCGGTGCTTTTATAAGCGGCCAGGGTGGGGGGAGGAGAGGTGGCGAGCACCGGTGATGCTTGCCGCGGCGGTGATGATGGCACACAGTGGCGACGGGACAACTCAACAAATGGTGGTGACGGGATGGCTCGGGGCAGGCGCAAGGGGACAGGGACGCAAGGTGCCAAACCTTGCTGGTGGGTGAGTAATGGCGAGGCGACAGGGCGGGCGGTGGCGGGCGGTGATCGCGTCGATAGCCGAGCACGGGCGAGAGAGAGAGAGCTGACAGGCAGGGCCCGCCTGCCAGAGATGGGGCAATCGTGAGGGAGGAAGGCGGGCGCGGCTGACAGGTGGGGTCAGGCTGTCAGTGGGAGAGTGCGAGCACGCGGGAGTTGGGCCACGAGGGAGGGGAGAGCGCGGGAGAGGGGGGTGAAGCTTGGGCCGGAATCGGCCCAACCAGGGGGAGAGAGGAATTCCTTTTTCTTGTTATTTCCAAATCTATTTTTCTTTCTCCTTTTCTATAATCTCTTTTTCCTTTAAACAAATATTTATCTAAATTTATTGGGTGTCAAAATATTCTTTGTGAGGTGCTGCTAACAACCATGGTGTATGCATATGATGAAGGGAAAGTTCTATGAGATGGGGTCTTAGGAGATAACTAAGGGGGTTAGGAGTTTAGGGTTTCTAACCTTGGGATCAAAATTGGGATGTTACAGCTGGGTTTGTAGGCTCCAAACCACATATGGCAGTTCTCTGATCCACTTCCCCGCAAGCTTCTCGCTCTTGTCGAATACCTTTTTCTGAGTGCATCCAGTATCATTTCGTTGGCTCTTTCCACATGCCCATTAGCTCTTGGGTTTGCCACAGATGCGTACTTTATCTAAATGCTCCTTTGCTCATAGAAATCGAAGAACTCCGAGCTAGTGAAATTGGATCCTAGGTCAGTGATGATGCTATTAGGTATTCCAAACCTAAACATTATCTCCTGGATGAACTCCACTGCCTTTGTTGAGGTCAAGGAAGCGATGGGCTTGTATTCTATCCACTTCATAAATTTGTCGATGGCAACCAGTATATGAGTATACCCTCCTTGAGCTTTCTTGAAAGGCCCGATCATGTCCGACCCCTAGCATGAAAACGACCAGGTTACAGGAATGGTCTGCAGCTGTTGTGTGGGTAAGTGTTGTTGCTTTGATAGGAATTGGCACGCCTCGCACCTCTGGACCAACTTGATAGCATCATTCTTCACGGTTAGCCAGTAAAACCCGGATCTGAAAACTTTTCCCACTAGAGTCCTTGATGCAGCATGCACACCACACTGCCCTACATGAATCTCATCTACTAGCAGTTTCCCGGTAGCCGAGTGGATGCACTTCATGAGGACCCCTCCTGTGCCTCTTCTGTACAGCAGGCCCCCAATGATGGTATAGTGGGCCGACTGTCTTGCAATGCGCTCTGCTGTGGCCTTGTCATCTGGTTCCTCTTTGTTCTTTATGTACCTGATGATCGGCTCCCTCCAGTCATTGGGATCTTCCTTTAGCTGACTCAAGGCATTGCACTCTTCCATCTGATCCGTGACAATGCTCGGTTGCTGTATTTCTTGGACAAAGATCCTAGGTGGGACTTGGGCCCGACTGGACCCCAGTTTCGATAATGCATCAGCTTCTTGATGCTAAGTGACTTATGACTACTAGTAAATCGCCGTACACCATCAACTTCTTAATGCTAAGTGATACCGCGATGCTCAGCCCGTGGACCAGTGCTTCATACTCTGCTGCATTGTTGGATGCTGTAAACAAGAGCTGGAGTGCATACTTAAGTTGTTCACCTTCGGGAGCAATAAAGAGAATCTCTGCCCCCGCTCCTTGGAGCTTCAGCAAGCCATCAAAGTACATTCTCTATACTTCAGCAACCTCTAGGCTTTCCGGGACCTGGTGCTCAGTCCATTCTGATATGAAGTCAACCAATGCCTGAGTCTTTATCGTCGTGCGGGGTCGGAACTCTATGTCATGAGCCCCGAGCATGCCCACTTGGCTATTCTTCTAATAGCTTCTTTGTTATGAAGAATGTCACCTATCATAAATCCCGTGACTACTATGACTTTATGGTCGTCAAAGTAGTGCCGAAGCTTGCGTGCGGTTAGAAGTACCGCGTACAACAGCTTTTGGACTTGAGGATACCTTATATTTGAGGACCCGAGGACTTCGCTGATGAAGTAAACCGAATGTTGTACCAGGTATGTGTGTCCCTCCTCTGCCTGCTCGACTACCAACGTGGTGCTTACCACGTGAGTCATGCAGAAGATATACAGGAGCAGGTCTTTTGCCAGCTGACCAGGCGTAGCTTGGCGTGGTGGCTTGAGTACTGGCGGAGTGGTCAAGAACTTCTTCAGTGCCTCTAGAGCCTCCTGTGCTTCTGTGGTCCACTAAAACTTGTCCACCTTCTTGAGTAATTTATAGAATGGCATTCCTTTCTCGCTGTAAGGAAAATGGACCCCGGGCCATTTGGCTAATCGAGTTTTGGTGTTTGATGAACAACACAATCCGTGAACTAATAAGTTTTCTAGTGTTTGTGTTTGTAGTTCACAGGATGCGAAGAGAATTGGACCAAGGCAATGAGGATGCAACACCTCAAAAGAAGACATAAAAAGATGCATAGGAGTCCAATACTCAAGAACAAAGAAGCCCGAAGAATCAGCGAAGAAATCCAAGATAAGGGCTGTCAGCCAGTGCCTGGTGGCGCACCGGACATTGGTGTCCGGTGTGCACCGGACTGTCCGGTGAGGAACCGGACAAGTCTGCGCAGAGGGGCCAAAGACAGGCGCTCTCTGGCTGTAGCACCGGACTGTCCGGTGTGCACCGGACTGTCCGGTGTGCCAACGGGCAGACGGCAACGGTCGGATCCAACGGTCGACTGCTACAGGCGCCAACGGTCGGCTGACGTGGCGTGCACCGGACATCTACTGTACAGTGTCCGGTGGTGCACCGGACTGTCCGGTGCACCCGACGACAGAAAGCTGCTACTTTCTGTCCAACGGCTAGTTGGGGGTGTGGAGGCTATAAATACCACCCCAACCGGCCATTCTTAAGTGTGAGAGCCCAAGCAACATACCAAGACACATAGTGCATATTTCCAAGAGCTCAAACACCCAAGTGCTTAATAGAATCACTCAGTGATTAGCGTAGGTGCTTTGCGAAGTGCTTAGGTTAGTTAGACCGCTTTAGCGCTTGCTCTAGGTGAACCCTAGATTGTTGAGTGAGTTTAGATAAACCTCACAACCCCTCGGCTCTTGCGTGAGTCGTTGTAATTGTACCGAGTGGGGCGAGAGTCTTGCTAAACCGTGACAACCGCATTGGTGTCACGGCCGCCACCGTGTACCGGAGGGAACGAGGCCCGCGGCGTTTCGGCCGGAAGCTCGATAGTGGAGACGGCGGGGAGCGTCCGAGAGGAGCCGGAAGCGGAGCACCACTTGCGTGTGGAGAAGGCCCGCGGCTCTCTACGGAGTTACTCGACCGTGGTGCTTGGCCCTCGCGTGGGCTTCCCTTTGCGTAGGGGCACCTTGCGTAGGGGCACCAACGAGGATTAGTCGGGACCTTGCGTGGTTCCGGATACCTCAGTAAAAATACCGGCGTCATCCACGAGAGTTTGCTTCTCTACTTAGCTCTTTACATTCCGCATTTATATTAAGCATTTAAGTTTCAATCTTGTAGTCATACTTATCTAGTGTAGATTGAAACTTAGCCTTTGCGGTAGAGATAGCAACACTTAGACAAAACCTAGTTTGCACATTCTAGTTTTGATTATTTGCATAGGTTTTGCTCTAGGGATTTAATTGTGGCCTAGTTTAGTAAAAGTTTTAGAAGTCCTAATTCACCCCCCCTCTTAGGCGTCACCCATTTCCTACAAGTGGTATCAAAGCCCGGTTTGGCTCATTTGAAACGCTTTAGCTTCACCGCTAAAAGAGCCGACGCTTTTTAGAGGAAGGGATGGATACCCATAGGCCACCACACTTCGACGGCACTAACTTCCCATATTATAGTGCTAGAATGGCTTGTTACCTAGAGGTCGTTGATCTAGGTGTTTGGAGAGTCACTCGTGACGGGATGAAACCCCTCAAGAATCCCGAGAAACCCACCACGAGTGAGGAAAAAGAAATTCATTTAAATGCTAGAGCCAAAAATTGCTTGTATGAATCTCTTAGCATGGATATTTTTAATCAAGTATTTACCTTGAAAACTACTAATGAGATTTGGCTAAAATTACATGAGCTCCATGACGGCACATCAAATGTCCGTGAGCAAAAACATTGCCTAGTCTTAAATGAGTATAATTCTTTTGTCATGAAAGATGATGAGCTTGTTAGAGACATGTATTCTCGTTTGAATCTAATAATCAATGAGCTCAACTCTATTGGCATTAATAAGCTAGGTGATGCGGACATTGTGAGGAAGATTATCTCCCTGCTACCACAACAAAGATATGGGAGCATCATCACCATCCTTCACAACATGGAGGACTTGAGCAACATGACCCCGACCATTGTGATTGGGAAAATCGCGGCCTTTGAGATGTCGCGAAAAATGAGTCGGGGAGCGGAGCCAACTTCCTCAAGACCATATGCTTTTGCATGTGATGAAAGGAAGGGCAAAAAGAAGGCTCCCACTCCAAGTTCCTCAAGTGAAGAAGAGGAGGAAGAAGAAAGTGATGATGATGAAGATAATCAACCATGCACATCATCCTCCGAGGACGAAGAAACAATCCGACGCGTCGGAAAGGTAATGGGGATGATCCGCAAGATTAATCTAATGGGTGTGCCCCTGCAGGTCGAGGATCTTCTCTTTAACATTGACAGGAAAAAGCAAAGGAAGAGAGGATGCTTCGCATGTGGGGAGAAGGGCCACTTTAGGGACAACTGTCCAAATATGGCCAAGCCCAAAAAGGAGAGGAGCAAAGGCAAGGCGCTAACAAGTGTTAGAACTTGGGATGATTCTTCAAGTGAAGATGAACCTCCAAGGACGCGCAGCCACCGGTCCTCATCACGCTCATCACGGTCATCACACAAATGCCTTATGGCAAGAGGTAACAAAAGCATTCCATCCTCTAGTGATGAAAGTAGTAGTGATGATGAAGGTGAGTGAAAGCCCTCTGTAGATGAGCTTGCGGAAGCCGTAGAATTTTTCCAGGATGTTTGCACTAAGCAAAAAGCTCAACTTAAAACTTTGAAAAATAAGTTGATTAGCTCCCAAAATGATTATAAAGGTTTGCTAGAAAAATTTGAAACTTTTGCAAACTTAAATAGTGAGCTGTCAACTAAAATTGAGCTATTAGAATCTAGTGCTCCATCCACTGCTACCGATGATAGCCTTATTAAAAGGAATAAAAAACTTAAGGCTAAGTTAGCTAGCTCCCAAGAAGCTATTGAAAATTTGCTAGAGAAAATGGAAATTCTTAGCATACACAACAATGAGCTAACTACTAAGCTAGAAAACATTGGTAGCACCCCAGCAACATCTTTAGTTGAAATACCTAAAATAATTAAGAAAGATGCTTCTACTTCCTGTTTTGATTTAATTGATGATTCTAACCCCTGCAACCAAGTCATTGTTGAGAATATTGTTGTAGAGACATGTACAGATGAGGTTGCAAAGGAAAATGAACAATTATAGCAAGAAGTGGCTCGCCTTGACAAGGCTTTGTATGACAAGAAAGGCAAAGCCAAACAAATCCGACCTCCACAGGATAACACCACTGTGGGAGTGAACAAGCCTGTAGAGGGAGAAACTGTGATTTGTAGGCTATGCCACAAGGAAGGCCACAAGTCTTTCCAATGCAAGGCGATGACCGGGGATAAACAAAGGCAAAAGCTCAAGCAAAAGCCATCAAGCAAAATCTCCAACACCTACATCAAAAAGGTGAACAAAAAGGATGCTACACCATATTTGATCAAGAAGAAAAAGAACGGAAAGGTGATAGCAATCAAGGCCAACAAGCAAGCCAACAAAGGAAAGGGGGCCAAACGCATCTGGGTGCCAAAGGAGATAATTTCAACCATGAAAAGCACCAAGAAGGTTTGGATCCCGAAAGGGAAGTGAGTGGACCGAAGGTCATCGGGAAATTTGGAGACTTGGCAAAATTGGGATGTATATCATGGGATACATCATATTGGATCAAGTTTATTGCCAAGTGGATTAGTGAAAATTTTGGACCCAAATTTCCCACCCATGACTAAGGTAACTAGTTTTATTGTATTCTTCGTTTTTAGATATGTGTATCTATTTACCTTTTATCTAGTTTACCTTTCTTGCCTAGTATTACATTTGTTATGTACTTTTGTTTAAAATCATGCATACTAGGTAACTCATATGGTAGGATTGCTTGTTTTTAATTCATATACTTAAGCAAACCTACATGGCTTAAAAAGTTTATTTAAGCACGGCACATAGCTTCTATATCACTCCATAGTAAATGATGCATAAATTGAAAATTTTGATTTCTACAAGTTGTATCATTTAACTTATATGTGCCAAATTTAGGATTATAGATAATTTGCCCCTCTTGATATCAAATCAAAGTGCATGTCTCCTACAAGTATTCAAAACTTGTATGCACACCTTTAGGGGGAGGTTACTCTATAATCTAACACTTTGAGACTAACATCTTTTCAAGTCTATTTCATGTGATAGTCTCATTGTAAGGAAAATGAAGTCCCCGGAGAAAGACAACAATCTTCCACTGCAAAATCTCCAAGATCTCTCAAGCTCACCATTGACTTTCAATTGGTATCTTTTGAGACTACATTCAGTATCATTTACATGTCTTCTCCTAAATTTGATTAGACTATATTTCATATCATATGCTTCCATGTTGCAAAAATACATAAGTAGTTAACTCATATTCTGTTACCTATGCATAAGGAAGTTAGTCTTTTCAAATCATGTCTTGGACCTCTAATTTTCAATGCTTCTTGCTAAGTAGAGGATCTCTGTCAGGGGGAGTATTTCTTCTTCTCTAAAAAAGGGAGAAACCTCTTTCTAAAGAGAACACTCATTTAGGGGGAGTAATCATTTCAACTGGTATCATTCATATGGTTTAATTTAATATCCTTCTAGTGATATCATTTGATACAATTCTTGTTGAGGGCAAGCTTTTATTTACTTCCTACATGCTTTTAATGTCTTCCTTTTCGGTGGTTGATGCCAAAGGGGGAGAAGTTTAGGGACCAAAGCAATGAAAACTATATCAAACACCAAACACCACCAATTTTAAATTTTATATCTCCAAATGATTTTTCAAGTGGTTTTGGCTATTTGGTCCAAAAATAGGAAGTAAGTGAATTATGGAGTTAGGGGGAGGTTTAAGTCCATAATATCACATTATGGGGACAATCATGCATCTTAGCAAGTAGAATGCATATTTTCATTCAAATACTTGTATTATTTGCTTGCTTTGCTTGTGTTGTCATCAATCACCAAAAGGGGGAGATTGTAAGGAAAACGGACCCCGGGCCATTTGGCTAATCGAGTTTTGGTGTTTGATGAACAACACAATCCGTGAACTAATAAGTTTTCTAGTGTTTGTGTTTGTAGTTCACAGGATGCGAAGAGAATTGGACCAAGGCAATGAGGATGCAACACCTCAAAAGAAGACATAAAAAGATGCATAGGAGTCCAATACTCAAGAACAAAGAAGCCCGAAGAAATCAGCGAAGAAATCCAAGATAAGGGCTGTCAGCCAGCGCCTGGTGGCGCACCGGACATTGGTGTCCGATGTGCACCGGACTGTCCGGTGAGGAACCGGACAAGTCTGCGCAGAGAGGCCAAAGACAGGCACTCTCTGGCTGTAGCACCGGACTGTCCGGTGTGCACCGGACTGTCCGGTGTGCCAACGGGCAGACGACAACGGTCGGATCCAACGGTCGACTGCTACAGGCGCCAACGGTCGGCTGACGTGGCGTGCACCGGACATCTACTGTACAGTGTCCGGTGGTGCACCGGACTGTCCGGTGCACCCGACGACAGAAAGCTGCTACTTTCTGTCCAACGGCTAGTTGGGGGTGTGGAGGCTATAAATACCACCCCAACCGGCCATTCTTAAGTGTGAGAGCCCAAGCAACATACCAAGACACATAGTGCATATTTCCAAGAGCTCAAACACCCAAGTGCTTAATAGAATCACTCGATGATTAGCGTAGGTGCTTTGCAAAGTGCTTAGGTTAGTTAGACCGCTTTAGCGCTTGCTCTAGGTGAACCCTAGATTGTTGAGTGAGTTTAGATAAACCTCACAACCCCTCGGCTCTTGCGTGAGTCGTTGTAATTGTACCGAGTGGGGCGAGAGTCTTGCTAAACCGTGACAACCGCGTTTGTGTCACGGCCGCCACCGTGTACCGGAGGGAACGAGGCCCGCGGTGTTTCGGTCGGAAGCTCGATAGTGGAGACGGCGGGGAGCGTCCGAGAGGAGCCGGAAGCGGAGCACCACTTGCGTGTGGAGAAGGCCCGCGGCTCTCTACGGAGTTACTCGACCGTGGTGCTTGGCCCTCGCGTGGGCTTCCCTTTGCGTAGGGGCACCAACGAGGATTAGTCGGGACCTTGCGTGGTTCCGGATACCTCGGTAAAAATACCGGCGTCATCCATGAGAGTTTGCTTCTCTACTTAGCTCTTTACATTCCGCATTTATATTAAGCATTTAAGTTTCAATCTTGTAGTCATACTTATCTAGTGTAGATTGAAACTTAGCCTTTGCGGTAGAGATAGCAACACTTAGACAAAACCTAGTTTGCACATTCTAGTTTTGATTATTTGCATAGGTTTTGCTCTAGGGATTTAATTGTGGCCTAGTTTAGTAAAAGTTTTAGAAGTCCTAATTCACCCCCCCTATTAGGCGTCACCTGTTTCCTACACTCGCCCAGTCTTGATATAAACCTACTCAGTGTTGCCATGCACCCAGTGAGTCTCTGCACTTTTTTCTGCGGCCGCGGTGCTTCCATTCTCATGATGGCCTCGATCTTCTCCGGATTTGCTTCAATTCCTCGATGACTGACATTGAATCCGAGCAACTTTCCGGCTGGTACTCCAAAGACACACTTTTTTGGGTTCAGCTTCAACCGGTAGCGCCTTAGGCTGTTGAAGACCAGTTGCAAATCCTCGATGAAGTTTTCTGAGTTTTCTGTCTTGATAACCACATCATCGACGTAAGCTTCCACCCGCTTGCCCCAGTGATCGACTAAGCATGTTTGGATGGCTCTCTGGTATGTCACTCTAGCATTCTTGAGGCTGAACGACATGGACGTATAGCAGAAGGCTCCAAATTGTGTGATGAAAACAGTCTTCTCCTCATCTTCTTTTGCCAAGCTGATCTGATGATACCCGGAGTAGTAGTCTAGGAAGGAGAGCATAGAGCAGCCAGCGGTCGAGTCAACTACCTAATCTATTCTAGGGAGTCCAAAGGGATCCTTCGGGCAATGTTTGTTGAGATCAGTATAGTCGACGCACATGCGCCAATCAACTTTATTCTTTTTTAGTACAAGAACATGATTTACTAGCCACTCAGGGTGCAGTACTTCCCTAATGAATCCTACTGATACTAAGCGAGCTAACTCGGCACGAGTAGCTTCCCTTTTATCATGCGTGAAACAACGTAGCTTCTGTCGAATCGGCCTTGCTTGTGGATACACCTTCAATTTGTGCTTGGCCAGTTCTCTTGGGACTCCCGGCATATTCGTAGGTTTCCATGCGAATAAATCATGGTTATCTTGCAGGAACCAGACGAGCGTGCTTTCCTATTTGTCATCAAGGCTAGAGCTGATGATGGCAGTCTTGCATTTATCAGAGAATCCTAGATTAATCCTCTTAGTTTCTTCAGTCGGTCGTATAGAGGTCACAGCCTGAGCTTCGTTGGTGGGTATTGTGAGATTTTCCTCCTCTAGCTTGGTGTTCGTCTCCGTGGGAAGAGCTACCAGGGGCCCAACGGTGAGAGCTGTTTGAATGGCTCCCAGAAGCACTCTACGGCGCCTTGGAAATCAGCACGCACGGTGATGATTCCCTGAGGTCCCGGCAACTTCAGTATCATGTACGGGTAATGTGGAATGGCCATGAACTTTGCCAGTCTCGGCCTCCCAATGATGGTGTTGTACCCGCAGTCGAAACGCACCACCTCGAATCTCAGGAACTCGGTTCTGTAGTTCTCTGGAGTTCCAAAGGTGACGAGTATGTAGATGGTCCTGAGTGGGTACTCCCCTTCAGTCGGCACGATGCCAAAGAAAGGAGTGTCTGACTCGGTGAGGTCTTTGACTGCGACATCCAGGTCCTGGAGCGTCTAGGGGAAGGTGACATTGATGCCGCTTCCCCCATCCACCAAATACTTTCTTTACCCGACTCTCTCGGATCACCGGATCAATGAGGAGCGGGTACTTGCTGGGATGATTGAAGTTAAGCCATTGATCAGCTCGGCTGAAGGTTATCGCGTGCTCTGACCACCGGTAAGGAGCTAGGGCACTAGTGGTGGCCACCAGGACCTGCTGGTCGTTGAGCTTTTGCTGCCTCCTGTTTTCTTGCGCTCCATGGCCTCTAAAGATGACGTTGACCTCCCTATCAACGCGCGGGAAGGCTCCACTCCTCCCCTCTTCCTGCTGCTGAGGCTGCTTGGGCTCGCCAGGTCCTCCTCGTGGCGGGGGGAGGCGGTAGAGGCTAGAATGGTCAGCCATGTCCGATGGAGTGCTTGAAGTCCCTGCAGTTCCATAGGGTGAGGCGCATGTCCTTGTGGTACGGACACTAGGCGTCGAGGATTTCATCCAGTGTCCATACCCCTCCACGGGCTGCGCCACGGGCCCGAGCGGCAGGTGTCCTAGCTGTGTGCACCTCCTCGCGAGGTCTCTTCTCCTAGCACCTGTCTGGCTACTGGTTCGCATCTTGTCATGGCGCGGGTGGCGCGAATTTCGTGCCCCCGATGAGGTCCAGGCCCCGCTCATCCGTGGTGATGTAGATGTCTGCCTCCCGGAACAATTGTTCGGAGGTGGCTGGTGCTTTCTGGAGTATGGTTTGGATGAAGGCCAAGTCATTGGATCCCCAGTAGAAGTCTTCAATCACGGCCGCCTCAGCGACTTCGGGGATGCGGTTCCTCATCGTCTAAAACCTCTTGAGGAACGATCAGAGAGTTTCATCGCTCTGGCGCCTGATGGATTTGAGGTCTCATGGCTGTGCTAGCTTGTCGGAGAGGGACTGAAAATTGGTGATGAAGCGTCGACTGAAGTCACTCCAATCGTCGATGCAGTGCCAAGGTAGATGTCGGAGCCACTGCAGCGCGTCTTGCCCCAAGACAACGGGCAAGTATGCCGTCATCACATCCTCCATTGCCCCGGCGGCCCGGGCGACAGGCTGCAGTCGTGTAGACAGCCAACCAGCCACCAGGATCCTGCTTGGGCTCGTACTTGTCGATGTTGGAGATCTTGAAGTTGGGGGGCCACTGGATGGCCCAAAGACGTGGAGTAAGCGCAGAGACTCCGCACGTGTCTTCCTGTCGATGTTCATGTTGTTGGTCCCGGGGAGGGGAGTCGGTAGCATGTCGTCTCGACCGTCCCCGGCACGGTCCACTGGTTGAGGCTGGAGCCAACTCAACTCGGGTGGTGCGGCTCCGTGCCAGGACGCCGTGATCCCAGTCATACTCCTCCCGGCATCTTATCTCATTTTCATGCCATCGGTCGCGTGAAGCGTTGATGGAGCTCCGCGCGTATCGTCGGCTGTTGATGGCATGACGCAGGTCATTCGTAGGATGAGCGAGGGGTATAGGTGATTAGTTGCCTGAGTAAGCAGCCGCCTGTAGCCTTTCACGTCTGGAGTTCGCGGGAGTCCAACAACTATCTGATCTAGTACCCCTCCGATCTCACTTGGTGTGTTCATTGCACGAGCAAAGTCAGGGTACAGGTTCTGAGTGAAGAGAGGGATCTCTCGCCGCAGCCTAGCACCTTGCTCGGCTTGCTCTCGCTCTCGGTCCTAGGCTTGCCGGCGATCGCGACGGCGAGAGTTTTGCCTTTCTCGGTGCATTCGCTCGTCGGGAGTTTATCCTACTTCTAAGGCTTTGTCTCGGGATACGGGCTACGCCGGATCCCGTTCCCTAGCTTTGTGGTGCTGCCGTACGTTCCAGCATCTATTCCTCTGTCACTGTGCTTCACGCTGGGGAGGTTCTTCCCCTTGCATGGTGGGCTCATAGTTGGAGACGGGTGCTAACTCCAATCTTCCCTGATGAAGAGGACGTTGGGGTAGAAAGGAGCCGGCGCGATGGCGCTCTTCTTTCCGTCCTCCTTTGAAGGCGAAGGCATCGGAAAGATGGCTCGGTGTGTTCTCATCCCCTGACTCAGGGCGTTTGCTTCTTTCCTTCGAGTGATCCATGTCCACTCCTTTGTTGGCGAGGTGGACAACGGAGTTCTTTGGGTAAGTGAGATCCCAACCCTTGGTTTGTGAGGGATCATCTTCCCCTGAGCTGCGGGTGGTGGAGCCACCCACTATTTTGCTTGGGCTTCCCTCAGAATTTCTAAGGAAAGCTTCTTCTCCGGCAGATCTGCCACGCGGTGCAGAGTCCCCTCCTCATCTGCTATGGACAAGATGGTTCCAAAGTAGAACATGGTTCTGGGGCGAAAGGCGATCTTGCACTTGGAGGTGATGGCCATTGAGCTAGCTTCGATCAATGACACACCCCCTACCTGGCGCGCCAGCTGTCGGTGTTTATTGTCCGACCGCACACCCTGGGTTACCCTTGTGGTGCTTTTGTGTAGGACGGTGTTGTTGACTGTAGCTTAATGGTTCGTGCTAGGAGCATGAGAGAGAGAGAGACGATTTTCTTCAGGTTTGGGCCGCGTAGAGAGGCGTAATACCCTACTTCCTGGGATGGGTTTGTATTTGTAGTGTATTACAAGTGGTGTCTCCTGGATGGAGAAAGGCTAATGAGATAGCTGAATAGGATGACAGGATCAGATGAAAATGATGGGGTTCCTCCTGGGCCTTATATACACGACCGTGGGGCACTCCATACGTACATGATGATCACGTATCTCCTAAATAATAGTGAACCGACTGAACCAATCTCCCAAAAATCCTGCCGACTCATCCCTGAACCACTCGACATTAGAGGGTGCCAGGCGCGGGAAACTCAAGCGGTTTCTTGGGGTAGCACGCGATTCAACGGTCCGCCTGGGCTCGGATCTATCGCCTTCTCGGACTGGCCCATTCCACCAGTAGATTTTGCCCGACCCACAAAGAGATGGCCTTGCGGGGTAACTGGCCCGAGGCCTGGCGTAAGGATCTTTCGCCTTCTAGTGGACCCAGGGGATATCTGTCCCCCACAGCTTTGGCTTAAAAACTTTCTATTGGTTTGTACTATCAAGCATTGTTCTTGCACTATTGATCAATATATGGTTTTTATTTCTACTTACAGAGACTTCATGCTTGATCCCAACTTAATCGCAATATAGCTCTATATTTGTGTTGAAAAATTCCTTCCCATTTATCACTTCTTATTTTCTTGATCTTTCTAACAACTACATTTTGTACTTTCTTAGCAAACTTCTTGAATGTTGGTGTAACTTCGATCGTGTCTAAGGAAGAACACCCAAGTGTATCTTGAATAGTCATCTGCTACCATGACACCATAGAGGTTTTTCCTTCGACGCTTGCATAAGTTGCTGGTTCAAGTAGATCCATGTGTAGAAGCTCTAGCGGTCTTGATGTTGATATGAAAGTTTCGGTTGGATGGGTGTTGGCAACTTGTATATTGGCTTGACATGAACTACAAATTTGTCCTTTTCAAACATAACATCTTTTAATCCTCTAACCATCTCTTTCTTCAATAGTTTCTTGAGTGTACTAATTCTCAAATGAGCAAGCCTTCTATGTTATAGCCGCCTAAGCAATGATTTGGCAAATATGTATTTCTCCAAGCTTGCATCTTCGAAGGTGAATCCACTAGATATAAGTTGTTGTATCTAAATCTTTTTGAATATAAATTGATCATTGTCCTTCTTTGACAGCACAACTTCCTTCTTGGTGAATAAGCATTGAAAGCTAAGATCACACAATTATTCAATAGTTAGCAAGTTGAAACTCAATAAAGCAACAAGAAGCAAATTTGATATTAAGTGATAATATGATACCACTACACGACGGTTCACTTGTAGGACTTACCCTAAACCCTATATCATAACTATACCCAACCATTTCACTTTACCCTTTGAATTATCTCCAAATGCAATCCTTTCTTGATGATCATAGTCTTCATCTAATGAGGTGAACATACAAGAATCATCATTCATATGTTGTGTGCAACAACTATTAATAACTCAGTGGCTTCCATCGTTCTTGTAGTTCACCTACATATGAGACATCAAGTTATTGTTTAGGCACCTAAACTTGAAGGGGTCCCTTGAATTTATCAACTAGTGACTTAAAACCCGAATTTTCTTAGGCCTATTCTTTATAGGTGGACCTAGAAACATGGCTTTAACCTTTCTGCTTGTGCCCTTTCTAAGCATGTAGTGAGCATTGAAGGCAAAGGGTCTAGCATGCTTGAGCAAATGAGTGGGTGGAGTAGCTTCACACTCATAAGCGAAGTTACTTTCTTTTCCACAGGGAACACATCTTTTTGGCTTTGGCTTTGGCTTGTGTTGTTGTTGATATTTCTTCTCCTTGTTGACCAAGTACTTAATACCACTCCTATATATTTTCGTGGCAGTGTTTGTGAGTAGGGATGGCAATGGGTACTCGATACCCGATGGGTAAAAACCACATTAGGGCACAGGTATGGTGAATTTTGTTGTTCACGGGTATTTTATTGGGTCATTTACTATACCCATCGAATATGGTGGGCATGGGTATGTTCTCTCTTGCCCCATGCCCGCTACCCACATGTTGGGTTCAATAAATTTGTCATGCTAGACACAAATATAATACATTATTTTAGTATCTTTCATTATTGATGAGGTATGCGAATTCAATATTTTGTATTTGGTATTTACTTTTGCAATTAAAATAATCACGTGTACTCAAATGTTGGTGGGTATGGATACCCGATAGATACCCGCTACCCGTGGTGGGTATGGTATGGGATAATTTTGTACCCACGATGGGTAGTGGGCATGGGTATGGGGTATTTTCTCTAGTGTGTATGGGTATGGCCTTGTGTGCCCACCAGGTATCTTACTCATTGTCATCCCTATCCATGAGTCTTGTGTACTTTGCAAATCGGTGGGGGTGAGAAGATTCTTTTCCATTTTTCTCTTGTTTTCTTCTCTAAGCATCTTATTGTCAAGAGCCATAGCATGATCACAACTTTGCTCTCTATAACAATACGATATTCAGTTGGTAGCTTCTCCAAGTCTTTATTGAGTTTTTCATTCTTATTTGTGATCTTCATATAATCATTATAGGAATCAGTCACATCCACTTGCTTGCCTTTGCTACTAGAACCTTGCTCATTGCTCTCCAAAATCAAGTCACCACATGATGTAGCTATACTAATCTTAACAACATGGTTAGTATAATCATGTGTTTCATTGGACAAGAGATCATATGATATAACTAGGTTGTTGTTGAAAATGCTTAAAATTGATTCAAATCCTTATACTTCACAATCTTGTACATACTATCAGTTTGAGCATCTGGTAGCACATGCATATATTTCTACACATATAACACAACACCACTTAGAGCATTTTTATATTCTAATTGCTATACTCGTGAAGCTCTTGTACATTCTGCATTCCTTTCTGCTCTCATACATATCACAAGGAGGATAATCTTTTTAGGGGGAAGGAAGGGCTGCGCCAACTGACTATCTCTCTTTCTTTTGGGTTGACTCTCTATTTTCATTTGTTAGGAGATCCTTGATCCGTTGGATTTGTTGCATCTATGTACTTGTGATTTGAAAGCGTGGCCTTAACCACGTCGTGTCCCCTATGGTAATCTCTGTACAAGTCTAATTGCCTTGGTTTTTGGATTTGATTTCTCTTCTTCAAGCTCTTTCATTTGAATTTTATAGAGCCTAGAAGAGAGGTAGTGACACTCTATTTAAGAAGGTTTTGTATTTGTCTTTTCCCAAACTTTCTAGTGTCCATTTTTTTGTTATGTTGGTTTTAAAAGTCTGATATCCTTCTCATGAACATGTTCAAGGAATTCAATCATCATTTGGTTGAGGTGTTCTTGAGTTCGAACATTTTATGCAGTTTTGGTGTCGTAGATGTTGGACTGAACTTTTGGAAATTAAGCCAAGATTCCTCAGCGTGGACAATTTTATTGGCTCTCATTCACCCCTCTTTGGTCTCCTCTTCGATCCTTCACCCACTTGCATATGGGAAAGGTTTGAAAGTTATCCATAGAGTTACTTGACCGAGAGTTTAACCCTTGCGAGAGCATCCTTGCTAAAGATTCCAACGAGGACTAGGAAAATATGACTTTTTGATATCTTGGTATAAATATGGAGTCATTAATGAGAGTTTATGTATCTATCTAAATTAAGGTTCCACACTTTATTTATTGCTTACCTAAGTTGTTTGCTTACTAAAAGTCGCCTAGAGGGGGTGAATAGGCGAAACTTGAAATTTATAAACTTAAGCACACATTAAGGTCGGGAGTTAGCGTTAGAATTAAATTCAAGACCGAAGAGAGGGGAAAACAAATCAAACAAGAATCAAGGCGAGTGAACATGATGATTTGTTTTACCGAGGTTCGGTTCCAAGGAACCTAGTCCCCGTTGAGGAGGTCGCAGAGACTGGGTCTATTTCAACCCTTTCCCTCTCTCAAATGGTCACTTAGACCGACTGAGCCTTCTTCCTTAATCTCACGGGTCACTAAGACCCCGCAAGGACCACCACACATTTGGTGTCTCTTGCTTCGCTTACAAAGCACTTGAGAATAAGACTGGGAAAAGAAAAGGGCCAATCCAAGCGAGAAGTGCAACAAGAGAGCACAAAACACCCTCTCTCAAGTCCCTAATGGAATTGAGTGAATTTGGAGACAGAGAGGATTCAATCTATTTGATGTGTCTTGGAGTGGAGTCTTTTGCTCTTGTATTGAATGAGATGTTTGGAATGCTTGGATGGTTATGAATGAGGTGGTTGGGGGTATTTATAGCCCCCAACCAATTCCATAGCCGTTGGTGGAGGCTGCGGGCGATGGGCGCACCAGACAGTCCAGTGCGCCATCGGACACCCACTGTTCATTATCCGGTGCTCCGCCACGTCAGCTAACCGTTAGGGTTCGGAGCTGGTCGACCGTTGGAGCCTTTGTCTTCTTGCGGCGCCGGACAGTCTAGTGCCACATCGGACAGTCCGGTGCCCTCTGACTTCTGCGCTCTGACTTCTGGCTTACACTGTTCATCGTGGCAGGCGCTTTTGCAGTCGACCGTTGGCGCGTGAGAGCCGTTGCTCCACTGGCTCACCGGACAGTCCGGTGGCATACTAGACAGTACGGTGAATTATAGCGGAGCGCGCCTTGGAATTCCCGAGAGTGGCTGGTTTGGAGTTGTACGGCCACACCGGACAGTCCGGTGCGCCATTTTTCATCACACTCAAGTTCTTTGCTCCAATTAAATTGTGTCCCCTAACTGAATTCTTTCTTGGTTTGTGTTGAACCTTATGCACTTGTAATACATGAATTCTAGACAAACTAGTTAGTCCATGTGTTTGTGTTGATCATCAACCACCAAAATTAATTATATGAGATGGTTAACCCAATTTCCCTTTCAATCTCCCCCCCCCTTTTTGGTGATTTTTGATGAATGTGCATATAAAGTGCAGAAATGTAACTAATTTGCATTTTTGATGAATGTGCATAAGTTACTTGGAGTTTAAACCAATTTGAAAGTATCACTAAGAATAAGAGTGAATGGATTGCCTTTCTTTTATTTAACATTTTGGACCACATTTGCACCACAAGTTTTGTTTTTGCAAATCGTTTGGAAATCTATTCAAAAACTTTTGCAAATAGTCAAAGGTATAGTTATATGATTGTAAGTAGCATTTTTAGGATTTTGAAATTTTTCCCCCTGTTTGAAATGCTTTTTCTTTGACTACATAAAAGCTCCTCCTGAAAGAAATTCTCCCCTTAGCTTTCAAGAGGGTTTTGAGATAGATACCAATTTGAAATTCTACTTTCACATAAGAGTTTGAAAATTTGATACAATTTGAAAATATTCTATTTGAAATTCTTTCATTCTTAATGTGAAGTTTTGAAGATACCAATGAGAAATTTTCTTCACATACCAATTGAAAATTCATTTTGATCAAGTACCAATTGAAATACTTAATTTTTTGAAAGATACCAATTTGAAAGATATGCTAAAATTTTAAAATGGTGGTGGTGCGGTCCTTTTGCTTTGGGCTTAATATTTTCTCCCCCTTTGGCATTAATCGCCAAAAACAGAGAACTTGAGAGCCCTTTAGTATTTTCTCCCCCTTTGGGGCCTAAGACTTTTCTCCCAAATGGTAAAGTAAATATGAGTGAAGAGTCATACCATTGAGAGTTTGTGGAATACTGGCAAAGGGTAAATGATACCGTTAGAGTTGAGTGGAAGCGTTGTCTTTGTCGAATACTCCATTTTCCTTTCAATCTACGACTTAGAATAGAAATGTACTTGAAAACACATTAGTCGTAGTATTGGCACAAGAAGAATATGAAATATGCATTTGTACCAAATGAAAGAGATATGATCAAAGGCATATGAAATAGCTATGTGTGCAATGTTTCAATCAAAATTTCGAGAATCAAGTATATTTAGCTCATTCCTAAGTTTGCTAAAGATTTTCTCATCTAGTGGCTTGGTAAAGATATCGGCTAATTGGTTGTGGGTATTAACATTAGCAATTTCGATATCCCCTTTTTGTTGGTGATCTCTCAAAAAGTGATACCAAATATCTATGTGCTTAGTGCGGCTGTGTTCAACGGGATTATCCGCCATGCGGATTGCACTCTCATTATCACATAGGAGAGGGACTTTGCTCAATTTGTAGCCATAGTCCCTAAGGGTTTGCCTCATCCAAAGTAATTGCGCACAACAATGGCCTGCGGCAATGTACTCGGCTTCGACGGTGGAAAGAGCTACGGAGTTTTGTTTCTTTGAAGCCCATGACACTAGAGATCTTCCAAGAAACTGACAAGTCCTTGATGTGCTCTTCCTATCAATTTTACACCCTTCACAATCGGCATCAGAATACCCAATTAGATCAAAGGTAGATCCCTTATGGTACCAAAGCCCAAACTTAGGAGTGTAAACTAAATATCTCATAATTCTTTTCACGGCCCTAAGGTGAATTTCCTTAGGATTTGTCTGAAATCTTGCACAAATGCATACTGAAAGCATAATATCTGGTCGAGATGCACATAAGTAGAGTAAAGATCCTATCATCGATCGGTATACCTTTTGATCTATGGATTTATCTCCTGTGTCGAGGTCGAGATGCCCATTGGTTCCCATGGGTGTCTTGATGGGTTTGCCATCCTTCATTCCAAACTTCTTAAGTATGTCTTGAATGTACTTTGTTTGGTTGATGAAGGTGTCATCTTGGAGTTGCTTGATTTGAAATCCTAGGAAATACTTCAACTCCCCCATCATAGACATCTCAAATTTTTGTATCATGATCCTACTAAACTCTTCATAAGATAACTTGTTAGTAGACCCAAATATAATATCATCAACATAAATTTGGCATAAAAACATGTCTTTAGCAATGGTTTTGGTGAAAAGAGTAGGATCAGCTTTACCGACTTTGAAGCGATTAGTGATAAGAAAATCTCGCAGGCATTCATACCATGCTCTTGGGGCTTGCTTGAGCCCATAAAGCGCCTTTGAGAGTTTATAGACATGGTTAGGGTACTCACTATCTTCAAAGCCTGGAGGTTGCTCAACATAGACCTCTTCCTTTATAGGGCCATTGAGGAAGGCACTTTTCACGTCCATTTGATAAAGCTTAAAGCCATGGTAAGTAGCATAGGCAAGTAATATTCGAATTGACTCAAGCCTAGCTACGGGTGCATAAGTTTCATCGAAATCCAAACCTTCGACTTGTGAATATCCCTTTGCCATAAGTCGGGATTTGTTCCTTGTCACCACACCATGCTCATCTTGCTTGTTGTAGAATATATACTTGGTACCTACAACATTTTGATTAGGACGTGGAACTAAATGCCATACCTCATTCCTTGTGAAGTTGTTGAGTTCCTCTTGCATAGCCATCACCCAATCCGGATCTCTTAATGCATCCTCTATCCTGTATGGCTCAATAGATGACACAAAAGAGTAATGTTCACAGAAATGAGCAACTCGAGATCTAGTGGTTACCCCCTTGTGAATATCACCAAGAATGGAGTTGACGGGGTGATATCTTTGAATTGCTTGGTGGACTCTTGGGTGTGGCGGTCTTTGATCCTTTATTTCTTGATCATCTTCCTTGTCATTATTGTCTTCATCTCCCCCTTGATCAATGTCCTTCTCTTGAGGTGGCTCATCCTCTCGATCTTCATCTTCATCATCTTGAGTCTGGTCCTCATCTTGGGTGGGTGGAGATGCTTGCATGGAAGAAGATGGTTGATATTGTGCTTGTGTGGGCTCTTTGGATTCCTTAGGACACACGTCCCCATTGGACATGTTCCTTAATGCGACACACGGAGCCTCTTCATCATCTAGCTCATCAAGATCAACTTGCTCCACTTGGGAGCCATTAGTATCATCAAACACAATGTCACAAGAAACCTCAACTAATCTAGTGGATTTGTTGAAGACTATATGCCCTTGTGTTTGAGTCATAACCTAGTAAAAAGCCTTCTACAACTTTAGGAGCAAATTTAGATTTTCTACCTTTCTTAATAAGAATAAAGCATTTGCTCCCAAAAACTCTAAAATATGAAACATTGGGCTTTTTACCAGTGAGGAGTTCATATGATGTCTTCTTGAGGATTTGGTGAAGATATAATCGGTTGATGGAGTAGCAAGCGGTGTTAATCGCCTCGGCCCAAAACCGGTCTGGTGTCTTGTATTCATCAAGCATGGTCCTAGCCATGTCCAGTAGAGTTCTATTCTTCCTCTCCACTATACCATTTTGTTGAGGTGTGTAGGGAGAAGAGAACTTATGCTTGATGCCCTCCTCCTCGAGAAATCCTTCAATTTGTGAGTTCTTGAACTCCGTCCCATTATCGCTTCTAATCTTTTTGATTCTCAATCCGAACTCATTTTGAGCCTGTCTCAAGAATCCTTTTAATGTCTCTTGGGTTTGTGATTTTTCCTGCAAAAAGAATACCCAAGTGAAGCGAGAATAATCATCTACAATAACTAGACAGTACTTACTCCCGCCGATGCTTATGTAAGCGATCGGGCCGAATAGGTCCATGTGAACTAGCTTGAGTGGCCTATCCGTCGTCATTATGTTTTTGTGTGGATGATGGATTCCAACTTGCTTTCATGCTTGGCATGCGCTACGAACCCTGTCTTTCTCAAAATAAACATTGGTTAGTCCTAAAATGTGCTCTCCCTTTAGAAGCTTGTGAAGATTCTTCATCCCAACATGGGCAAGTCGGCGATGCCAGAGCCAGCCCATATTAGTCTTAGCAATTAAACAAGTGTCTAGCTCAGCTTGATTATCATTAAAGTCCACTAAATATAGCTGACCATCTAACACTCCCTTAATGCTATTGAATCATCACTTCTTCTAAAGACAGTAACACTTATATCAGTGAATAGACAGTTATAGCCCATTTTACACAATTGAGAAACAGAAAGCAAATTGTAATCTAAGGAATCTATAAGAAAAAACATTGGAAATAGAATGGTCATGTGATATAGCAATTTTACCCAAACCTTTGACCAAACCTTGATTTCCATCCCTGAATGTGATAGCTCGTTGGGGATCTTCATTTTTCTCATAGGAGGAGAACATTCTCTTCTCCCTTGTCATGTAGTTTGTGCACCCGCTATCGATTATCCAACTTGAACCACCGGATGCATAAACCTACAAAACAACTTTAGGCCTTGTTCTTAGGTACCCAAATAGTCTTGGGTCCTTTGACGTTAGAAACAAGTGCCTTGGGTACCCAAACACAAGTTTTGGAGCTCTTGTGTTTGCCCCCAACATATTTGGCAACTACTTTGCCTGATTTGTTAGTTAAAACATATGAAGCATCAAAAGTCTTAAAAGAAACATTATGTTCATTTGATGCAGCAGGAATTTTCTTCTTAGGCAATTTGATATGAGTGGTATGCCTAGAGCTAGAAGCCTCATTTTTATACATAAATGCATGGTGGGAAACATTATGAGGTTTCCTAGCATGAATCTTCCTAATTTTATGCTCAGGATAGTTTGCAGGATATAAAATGTAACCCTCACTATCCTAAACCATGGGAGCCTTGCCCTTCACAAAGTTAGATAATTTCTTAGGGGTATTAAGCTTGACATTAGATTGGTTCCCATGTTGGAACCCAATGCCATCCTTAATGCCAGGGCGTATCCCATTGTAAAGCATGCTACGAGCAAATTTAAATTTTTAATTTTTGAGCTCATGCTCGGCAATTTTAGCATTTAACTTAGCTATGTGATCATTTTGATTTTTAATCATGGCAAGTTGATCATCAATAGCTTCAACATTAACATCTCTACATCTAGTACAAATAGCAACATGTTCAATAGTAGATGTAGTGGGTTTGCAAGCATTTAATTCTTCTATCTTAGCATTTAACATAACATTTTCATTTCTAAGACAGGAAATAGAATCATTGCAGATATTAAATTTTTCAATCTTAGAAACTAAATTATCATTCTCAGTTCTAAGACTAGAAATTGAATCATTATACATGCTTAGCTCTTTAGACAAATTTTCATTCTTCTCTACTTCTAAAGCATAAGCATTTTTCAGTTTAACAAATTTTTTGTTTTCTTTAACGAGGAAGTCATCTTGGCTTTCCAAGAGATCATCCTTCTTATTAATGGTCTCAATTAGTTCATTTAATTTTTTCTTTTGTTCCATGTTAAGGTTGGCAAAAAGAGCAAGTAAATCATTTTCATCATCGCTAGAGCTACCCTCATCACTAGATGTTGTATATTTGGGGGTGGCTCTAGAGTGTACCTTCTTCTTCTTGCCGTCCTTTGCCATGAGACACTTATGACCAATGTTGGGGAAGAGGAGGCCTTTGTTTACGGCGATGTTGGCGGCGTCCTCGTCGGAGGAGGAGTCGGTGGAGCTCTCGTCGTAGTCCCATTCCCGGCATATGTGGGCATCGCCGCCCTTCTTCTTGTAGTATTTCTTCTTCTCTTTCTTGTCTTCGTCTCTATCACTTTCAATAGAAATTGGACATTTAGCAATAAAGTGACCGGACTTACCACACCGGTAGCACACCCTCTTGGAGCGGGACTTATACAGAGGCGGGACTAGGGGTGTTTCATGGGTATTCATTGAATACCCAAGTTTTGGGTGATCTATAGTAATTTGTCAATAATGTATTACACAATATAATATTAGAGCACTAATTTCTTTAATCTTTTGAATTTTTGAATACCCAATCTTAAATGTTTGGGCCTGCTTCTGGACTTGTAGTCCTTCCCCCTTCTTTGCTTGAGGATTTGGCAGAAGCTCTTGATGATGAGCGTCATTTCCTCATTGTCGAGCTTGGAGGCATCGATTGGAAGCCTACTTGGTGTAGACTCCTTCTTCTCTTCTTCCGTTGCTTTGAATGCAACGGGTTGCACCTCGGGTGTGGAGGTGGCGCCTTGCTCCAAGTTGACAATGTGTTTGGAGTCTTTGATCATTAGTTCAAAGCTCACAAACTTGCCAATCACTTCCTCGGGAGACATTAGTTTGTATCTAGGATCCCCAAGTTTAATTGTACTTGAGTAGGGTTACGAAAAACAAGGGATCTTAGAATAACCTTGACCATTTCATGGTCATCCCATTTGGTGCTCCCGAGGTTGCGCACTTGGTTGACCATCGTCTTGAGCCGGTTGTACATTGCTTGCGGCTCTTCCCCTTTGTTGAGGACGAATCGACCAAGTTCTCCTTCGATCGTCTCACGCTTGGTGATCTTGGTCACCCGTCCCCTTCGTGCGCGGTTTTGAGGACGTCCCAAATTTTTTTGGCGCTCTTTAACCCTTGCACCTTGTTATACTCCTCTCGACACAAGGAGGCGAGGAGTATAGATGTGGCTTGGGAGTTAAAGTGCCTAATTTGGGTGGCCTCGTCCGAGTCGTAGTCTTTGTCCCCCACCTTTGGTGCCTGCGCTCCAAACTCAACAATATCCCAAATACTTACGTGTAGTGAGGTTAGATGGTGCCTCATTTTATCACTCCACATACAATAGTCTTCACCATCAAAATATGGTGGCTTGCCTAGGGGTACAAAAAGTAATGGAGTGCGCTTTGAAATATGGGGATAGCGTAGGGGCATCTTACTATACTTCTTTCGCTCATGGCGTTTAGAAGTAGTGGACGACTCGGAGCTCGATGTGGAGGGTGATGAAGAGTCGGTCTCGTAGTAGACCACCTTCTTCATCTTCTTCTTCTTGTCACCTCTCCGATGTGACTTGATGGAGGAAGAGGATTCCTCCTTATGTTTTTTTACCAGACTCCCTTGAAAGAGTCCTCCCCGAGCTTGCGACCTTTTTGCCGGTCATGATCTCCCTCTTGGCGTGATCTCCAGACATCACTTCGAGTTGGTTAGACTCTTAGTGAAGCACTGGCTCTGATACCAATTGAAAGTCACCTAGAGGGGGGTGAATAGGCAAAACCTGAAATTTATAAACTTAAGCACACACTAAGGTCGGGGGTTAGCGTTAGAATTAAATTCAAGTCCGAAGAGAGGGGAAAACAAATCAAACAATAATCAAGGCGAGTGAACACGATGATTTGTTTTACCGAGGTTCGGTTCTAAGGAACCTAGTCCCCATTGAGGAGGTCACAGAGACCGGGTCTATTTCAACCATTCCCTCTCTCAAACGGTCACTTAGACCGAGTGAGCCTTCTTCCTTAATCTCACGGGTCACTAAGACCCTGCAAGGATCACCATACACTTGGTGTCTCTTGCTTCACTTACAAAGCACTTGAGAATAAGAATGGGAAAAGAAAAAAAGCCAATCCAAGCGAGAAGAGCAATAAAAGAACTCAAAACACCCTCTCTCAAGTCCCTAATGGAATTGAGTGAATTTGGAGACTTAGAGAGGATTCAATCTATTTGATGTGTCTTGGAGTGGAGTCTTTTGCTCTTGTATTGAATGAGATGTTTGGAATGCTTGTAAGGTTATGAATGAGGTGGTTGGGGGGTATTTATAGCCCCCAACCACTTCCATAGCCGTTGGTGGAGGCTGCTGGCGATGGGTGCACCGGACAGTTCGGTGCGCCACCGGACACCCACTGTTCATTGTCCGGTGCTCGGCCACGTCAGCTAACCGTTAGGGTTCGGAGCTGGTCGACCGTTGGAGCCTTTGTCTTCTTGCGGCACCGGACAGTCCCGGTGCCACACCGGACAGTCCGGTGCCACACCGGACAGTCCGGTGCCACACCGGACAGTCCGGTGCCCTCTGACTTCTACGCTCTGACTTCTGGCTTGCACTGTTCATCATGGCAGGTGCTTTTGCAGTCGACCCTTGGCACGTGAGAGCCGTTTTTCCACTGGCTCACCGGACAGTCCGGTGGCACACCGGACAGTCCGGTGAATTATAGCGGAGCGCGCCGTGGAATTCCCGAGAGTGGCTGGTTTGGAGTCATATAGCCTGGTGCACCAGACACTGTCCAGTGGCACACCGGACAGTCCGGTGCGCCATTTTTCAGCACACTCAAGTTCTTTGCTCCAATTAAATTGTATCCCCTAACTGAATTCTTTCTTGGTTTGTGTTGAACTTATGCACTTGTAATACATGAATTCTAGACAAACTAGTTAGTCCATGTGTTTGTGTTGATCATCAACCACCAAAATTAATTATATGAGATGGTTAACCCAATTTCCCTTTCACTTACTTTCTAGTTTAGTTTGGTAGACTAATGAGAGCACCTAGAGGGGGAGGTGAATAGGTGATCCTGCAAAATATGACTTAAAACATACAAAGTTGGTCTAAAAGTTATTGTTAGTGCAAATTAAACCAAGTTTGAGAGGAAAGAAAGAGAGAGAAGTTCCCTTCACTTGATTGCTCTATCAAGATGTGAGTTAAACTTAGAGCAATATCACAAGTGACAATAGAGAACTTAGGAAGAGGAAAAATCACAGTAAAGTAAATGACACAAGAGACACAACGATTTTTATCTCGTGGTTCGACCAAAGCCTACCTCCTGGTGTCCTCCTTCGGACAAGGGTTGCAATCAACTCCTCACAAGTGATCCAAAGATCAAACTTGAGTGCCATTGTTTCTTCCTTATATCACAATCCCGTTTGTGAGGAATCTCCACAGATTAGAGTCTCTCACAGCCTTACAAGATGATCACAATCAAAACTAGAGTAAGGGAGGGAGAAAAAACACACACGCAAGAGCAAATCACAGCAACACACACACGAGATGTAAAGACAAGAGCGTAAGAAAGAGTTACAACTCAAAATAGCACTCAAATCTCTCTAGAATGTTGTGCAGCTCTCGAGATGCTTGGATGCTGAATGGAGGCACCATGAGGTCCCTTTTATATCCCCAAGGGGCCTAGGAGTCGTTGGCTTCTCTACAACGAAGCTCAAAAACCCTATCTGCGGGTGCAACGGACAGTCCGGTGTGCACCGAACAACCGCCACGTCAGCTAGACGTTGGCGTGCGGGGAGGGAGGCATTGGAGTCGATGTCCGATGCACTGGATAGTGCACTGTTCACTATTCGGTGAGTTTTATAATTAAAATTCCCGAGACCAATGAGTTCGTCTGTACGCGGCACCAAACAGTCTGCTGTACCACCAGATAGTCCGGTGTGTCCTAGACTGGCCCAAGTCTGGCTCTTTTGAGCCAAACTTCTCCTACCTCTTTTGGCTCTTCTTGAGAGGTTCCCTAGAACTTAGACAAACATAGTTAGCACATAAAATAATTGACTAAGTGTTGAGACCATACTCATTTTCTCTAGCATTTGCAATATGCCTAAACCAAACCCAAAAAATATTTTCTTTGCAAAATTGAGTTAGTAGCCAAAACGAAGTGCTAGAATCATAAGTAGGGTGTGTGCAACTTATCCAAACACTTAAACCTCATGTTTACGATGGTTTGCTCAAAGTTGCACTTTTGGCCCTTCAATTCAACTCATTTGGACTAGTTGATTTCAACTTCCTTTCGCTAGACCCTGTGATCATGCTTATATCCAAGTTATTAGTCTAATGTGTTGTGTTGAGCATTTAATAACTAAAACAAGAAATGGCCTAAGGACACATTCCCTTTCAACTAGTAATGGGTTTAGAAACTAAGTTGCATAACTTTTTGACGGTAGAAATAGTAGCGACCTAGCAAAGCCGTTGTTGCATATATAGAAAGATTATTTTTATATAGGTTTTGACTAAGGTAAGTATTAGAAGGTTGTAGTTTAAGAAATAGATGTTTAGATTGCCTAATTCACTTCTATGTCATATGTCATGATGATCCCTTAAGAGCAAGTATAATAATCTGAGGTAGACATGTTGTAAGAGATGTCATGTCATATATATGGTGATGTGGAAGAAAAAGAACGGGAGAGAGAAAAGGCGGGCTGCTCACTAGTAGCCAGCTAAGAATAGATTACACACGGACTTTAAGACTCTATGTGAGAGAAAATGTGGGTAAAATATTAAATGTACACTTTATCTTTTGAAGGAGTTACTTCTATATAATAACTCTCTCAAAAGCCGTTGATTTAATTCCCAAGATCGAGCACCTTATCTTGTTGATTTAATTCCCAAGATCGAGCACCAATCCAGTAGTAAAGAGCTAAACGACGAGAGTCCTAACAGTGAACAGGAACGACGAACCCGGTTTTCAGAAAAAAAAAAACAAAACAGAGGCAAAACTTGAAGAAAGCTAAACTTCGCTTCATCCGGAAAAACCTCATGTATTACTTTCAAGAACGAGACATAGGTATTTATACCCAGAATTGGCTCAACAAACAATCTGGGGAACTAACTAAATCCTAACCGGATTACATACCTGTTGATCTAATCTAAACCTAACTGAAAAATCTGCAACCCGACAAATCTGAAACAAACTCTGCAACAGATAAGTTTGTTGCTACAGCGAAGGACCACAACTAGATTCACTCTAACAATCTCCTCCCCAATCTAGGTGTGGTCCCAAATCATGAACACCTATCAAGTGCAGCATCATAGCCAGCTTCGCTGCTGGTAATGGCTTTGTTAGGATATCAGCTTTCTGTTCCTCCGATCGGATGAGGCTTCACGGTAGCTTGTTGGTTCTTCTATCTCTGTGAGAACTGAGAAGTGCTTCTTCATCTGTATAAATTTTTTTTGCTCAACCGCCATAGCAAATCGGCTACCAGCTTGTACTTCACTGGCCTGCCATCTGTGCTATCTGAAGCTACACTTGCTTGAGAGGTATCAGCCGACCGTTCTATAGATGTATTAGATATAGGTGATTGTTGTGGATCAGGATGTGATGATTTAGTTTCTGTTTGTGAAGACTATGCAGATGGTTGTTGGTGTTCCTCCGTGTCTGAATAAGGTGACAGTGTCTGGGATATAGGCGACATTGTTTTAGACATCTGGTCTCCTTCAGTGTTGCCCGGAAGTGTTATCCAAGAATCTCCTAGCTTCTGGACATTGACATCGTTATCTGTTAAAAAAAATCATTTGTTCTTCACATCCTGCATTCCACCTCCATTCTGAATATTCTTCAAATATCACATCAAATGGGGTGTTTTCCCCATTGCCTTGGCCGGTAAACGATTTAGGAGGTAAAGTGCATGATGAACAGCTTCGACCTAGAATTTTCTCGGCGTGGCTTCTTCTTATTCTAGTTTGCTCACACATTTTAGTGAATGGTGCTGACTGAAATTCGCCGCTACGATTAGTTTGAATCGTCTTGACGCGGCATCCACACGAGTTCTCCACCTGAGCTTTGAATTTTACAAACTCAACGCAACTTGATCTTTGGCCTTAACTGTATAAACACGCATCCATCGAGAACAATTGGTGGTGGGGATATCGGTCCACAGAGATCGACGTGAAGAAGTTCCAATGGCTTCTCCGCATGCCACTGTGCGGTTGACGGGAACAATCTTCGTGGTTGTTTTGCCACCAAACATCCGTGGCTGCAGAGTTGATTAGGATGTGAAATCGATGGCACTCCTGCCACCATCCCCGTTTGCATGCCCCAATCGTGGATGCTAGAGCCCACGCTAGATCTTCAAGCTTGGCCATTAGACAGACAGGATTGGCCAATTTTAACTAGATGCAAATATAGACGATTTTGTTCACGACTAATTCTCATAATCAGTCAAGGAGGGTCTTTGGGGTATTACCATAATCACCTGATGTCCAGTCTCTGTAAGTTGACCGAGGCTAATTAAGTTGCTACGCAACTTTGGAATATAGTAAACTTCCTGCAACAACCACTGATCTCCATTCTTACACGCAAAGAGAATTGATCTTTTGCCCATGATCTGCACCCTTAGAGCCGTCGCCAAACTTTACGTTTCCTGTGACAGTCTCATCAATCTCGTGAAACTTAGGTTAGTCCCTCCATTTTAGTCTTATTTAGTCCCTAAATTATCAAACGGTGGAACTAAAATATGGACTAAAATGTTTGTCTCTAATCCCTCAAAGGGTGACTAAAAGGGACTAAACCATATAAATTATATTTTTTGCCCCCTCCTTTATTTTCGGTTGCACTAATTATGGGAGAATGTTAAAGGGTATTTTAGTCCTTTTATAATTCATTTAATGTGTTTTGAATAGTTTTAGTCCCTACAACCAAATAGGGTAGGAACTAAACCTTAGTCACTGGACTAAAGTAACCAAACGGCACATTAAATTTGTCCGGTCATGTGGTTACTGGCGTTGTTGTCGAGATATCAACGTTTCAGTGAATGAATCAACATGATCAGAATGTTTCAGGTCCAGCCATACCTTTTCTTCATTGAGAACATCTTCTTTCTCTTGGCATCCTGCTTCAAGTTCTTCAAACTCAATAAACATCAAAGCAAGTTTAGTGTTGAGTTTATGATCCAAATTCTGAAAAAGTCGACCAAGTTGGCGAGCGAAGCGGAGGCCCGTCGTCCGGAGGCTCGCACCATCTCGATTACTGATCTGGTGTTAAAGCATATAAATTGTGGAATCCTGGTACACAGAAGGCATTTTATAGTAGAAACGTTGTGTTCAATGAATCTGCTATGTCCAATTCGGCTGTATCTACTAGTGCTACTAACTAGAATTCTGAGTCTATCAGTGTGCAGGTGGAGCACGTGGGGGATGTTGATGATCATGCTCCACCATATGTTGAGCTTGCTGAAAATTCATCTCCTATCAGTGCCTCGTCACCTGTTGTGGAGTCTCATCCTCAATCTCTTGCTGAAGGCCGAGCTAGGAGGAAGATAGTTCGGTCCAAAAGACTGATTCAAGAGTGCAATGTTGCTTTTGCTTTGGCTGTTGCTGAAGAGGTTGATAATGTTTAGGAATCATTGAATTACTCAGAAGCTATATTGTCAAATTATAGCGAAAAGTGGATTAGTGCTATGCATGAAAAGATGGAGTCTCTTGAGAAGAATGACACTTGGGAACTAGTTCGTCTGCCTCCTGGCAAAAAGGCAGTTAAGTGCAAATGGATCTTCAAAATAAAAGAAGGTATGACTCAAAAAAAAGGCGCTGTTGTCGAGATATCAACGTTCAGTGGATGAATCAACATGATCAGGTTATTTCAGGTGCAGCCATACCTTTTCTTCATTGAGGAGAACATCATCTTGCTCTTGGCATCCTGACTTAAGTTCTTCAAACTCAACAAACATCAAAGCAGGTTCAGTCTCCTCTGATTTCGCGAGATGTGCTTCTAGATCCTTCTTTGGCACCTTGCATTCACTTGCATAGTGTCTTTTCCTTTTTGTAATTGAAACATTGAATATGGCTTTTATCACGCCTGTCGTTGTTCGTTCCTCCTTGAGCACCCCTTGCTGGTGACGGGTCGTGCCCTCCCTAAGCACGTCCTCGTCCACGTACGTGACAACACGGGCCTCGGGTGCCATCATTTTGCGTCTTCTCAACCAGAGGATGCACCCGACTCCTTTTTCACCCATGCTTCCCACTTTTTTGAACATAATGGCAGGAGCTCTGCCTTTCCACTAAGAAGAAGATTAGAATTGACCCAATTTTAAAGAAAACAGGATCTAAAACCTATACAGAATGCTCAAACAATAGAAGCATCGGCAACCCCACACATAAAGCCCATCCAGAGTCATCGTTGCCAAGCTCAACACAAGGTACGAGCAGCTCCGACTTCACTAGATGGGCTGCACACGACCAAAAAAACATGACAACGCCTACACCTCAAACCTGGCATAGAAGGAGGAAGACCGCGACGCGCCATCACTGCCAGGCCTCAACACACCCACACTCGAGGCAGTTCCGATTCTTCACCAGCGATCTTGATTCGACACCCACCTCTGGTTTTTGCCCAACCTCCAAAACAATCTAGACCACGATGAGCCACATCCTCTTACGTGATAGCTTCGACTTCACATTGCAAACCCCACCTCCACCCGCAATCCAAACGCTGGGAAGCGAAAGCATCAACCGAAGGCAACGTCGAGGCCGAGACGAGCTCAAACGTGGCACCTTCAGGAAGGGAGTGACATCTAGGATGCCACTGTCACATGTCCAAGATGGACCGGGTTTTCACCCATGGAAAACAGAGCAATGCAACTTCCTCAATAAGGGAAAGTGGCGCCCATGGGCGTCACCGTCGTCGAGACTTTCGCCCAAGATGCCCTCCATCTCTCGAAAGGCCAGGACCCTAGGTCAAAACATGCAGCCTCCGCCATCGCCACCGCCACCGCCCTAGCTTCCACGCAAACCCCTCCAGAGGGGCACCGACGCGCCGGCTACTGCAGCAGCCGTAAAGCTGCGTTGGCTGCCATCCCCTCCATTGAGCACATGGGACTAGGAACACCTTGCCATGTGCGCCACACTCATTGCCACTGAAACCACGTTGAGAGCTTCACCTTCGCAACTATCACTCACATGCAGCACGATCCCAGCTCCCACCTCTCTAGGCCGCCACAACCCAGAATGACCAGAGTTGGTGGCACCCACCCACGGTCGTCGTCGATGTAGCCCGTTGCCGTCGTCACCACGCTAGCCACAGCCTCCACCGTGCTGACTGCTCCGGTCGTAGCCACCGCCCTTCCCACGCACAGGCGTGCCCCCTGCCACACGGGCATCGGATTCAGCCCAGGCCCTACCGGATCTAGAGCCACCTGCCACCCAACACCGCGGAGGACGCCCCACGCCGGCAAGCTCTCTCTAGGGAGCCGAGGCGGCCATGCCCGGTTTGAGCCACCGCCACGGCTGGACCTATGACACGCCACCCACGCCACGACTTGTCACACGACCCGCTAGCTGGTTGCAGACACGGCCATGGTCACCACAGACCCCTTTCCTGACAACGACGACCACCTCCCTACCCAAGATGAGGCTAAAGAGACAGCTAGGGCCAAGTTGAATTGCACGCAGAGGCTGGAACCGTCCACCTCCAATAGGGCATTCCAAAGCCCTAGCACGACCACCTCGCCTAAGGCCTCCGCCAGCCAATAGCACTCGAGCAACACGGACGCTGGCGAAGATGCCGCACAGGAGCCCAGAGCCGGCCGAATCGCCTCGCCACTGCCTTCACCACGAGCCGTGCGAACATCCCTCCGGCTAGCTCCGACGACGGCGAGGCAGAGAGAGGTGGGAGAGGAGGCAGCGGCTAGGGTTGGCGCCTGAGCCACCCAAGCTAGGGCGACACCCACACTTCCCACTCATCCTTGGTGAGAAGCAACTATCCATCGGCGCCGACATTACTGACTGCACGACTTGTTCTTTCATCATAGGCCTTCAATCTACCCACTGCTTCCTCAAACATCATGGTCTTGTGATCACAAAATTGTTCCATGCCAACAATGCATTGTATGAAACGATCTGGCATAGAGTTAATTAGTTTCTTTACCATTGCTTCGTTCTCTAGTGATCCACCCAGATTAGCGAACCGGATCCCCATTGCCGAGATCCACGTCCACCTAGCAAGCTGGTCAAGTGTTTCTTCTTCCTTCATGTGCACACCTTCAAACTCATCCTTTAGAATTTGATGAAGTCGTGCCTCCTTGATGCGATCCGCGCCAACAAATCTTGTTTGAAGGGACTCCCAAACCTCTTTTGTTGTTAGTTGCTTTTGGTTCGCTCAGCTCCACCAAAAGGCAGGGGGCATATGTTGGGCACCAAAATGGATGACTGGACGGTCCACGGTCCAGACGGTCCGTGCGCGCGTAGAGCCAGTTAGGGTTCCGAGTTTCTTGCTACAGTTGTTGGCTAGATTCGCGAAATTAACTTGGGAGATTGATTTGTAACGGTCCAGCCCTCCTCCTCTATAAATATAGAGGAATACGACCGATTAATCATCATCAATCGAACCTACAATCAATACAATTCGCATTTTATCTTGTACATTTAGGAGTAGCTCTAGTTTAGTTTTAGTTTAGCCTTTCAATCCCTAAATTCTCCGCTTCTCTTCGACTCTACGTCGATTAGAGGTGTCTAGATCGGCCTACCGAGTCTAGACAACAGCTATGATCTCTCCTCCCCGACGGGGTCCCTCCTGGAAGTGAGATCCAGGCACCGCTGGCGACCTTCACCGCCCCTGCGCATGCACGGACCGTCCGACTATTAGGTGTGGACCGTCTGGCCCGTCAGGCAGGAACCCGAGACCTACACCAGGTCGCGGACCGTCCGGCCCATCAGGCAGGAACCCGAGCCCTGCACCAGGTCGCGGACCGTCTGACCCTTGGCCACGGACCGTCCACACCTGTACAGAGGACACCGCCGCTGGTTATCATCATAGTGATTGACGCCCGAATGGGCGCCAACACTGGGAAACTAACTAAATCCTAATCGGATTCAACACCTATTGATCTAACCTGAACCGAACTGACAACCTGCAACTCGACAAATCTGAAACAAACTCTGCAACAGACAAGTTTGTTGCTACAACGACGGACCACAACTAGATTATCTCTAACAGCGTTGTCGTGCTACTGTAACACCACAAAAGCCATCAACTAAAAATAATGAATTTAGTTATTATGTTAATTAGGGTAATAATTTTTTTAATTCCGAAATGATTATTTAAAGAGCTCAAAAATTCCTAAAAATTTATCAAAACTATTTATAAATAAAATACTTGTTTTTAGACTAATAACTATTATATTATTTAATTATTATATTATTTACTAGGTTTTTCTTTTAAAAAGAAATTGATAATAAACATCCGATAATCAATCAAGCGCATGCAAAGAAAACGATCAAAATGCAAATAAATAATTAATCACTTAAAAAATTATTACCCTAATTAACATAATAACTAAATTCATTATTTTAGTTGATGGCTTTTGTGGTGTTATAAACCTACCCCTCTTAAAAAGAATCTCATCCTCGAGATTAAGAAACTTCCGAGAATAACTGGGGGAATTCTGCTCTGAGTTCATCTTCTCTTTCCCAAGTGGCTTCATCTTCTGAATGATGACTCCACTGAACTTTGCACATGTTAATGACTTTACTTCGTGTAATTCTGCGAGATGTTTCCAGAATTCTGACCGGGTACTCCGAATAAGTCAAATCCTCATTGACATTCAGTTCTTCCATGGGTAACTATTCCTCTGGTACTCTTAAGCACTTCTTGAGTTGTGATACGTGAAATACGTCATGCACATCCGATAAACTATCGGGTAGCTCTAACTGATAGGCTACTTCACCTTTTCTTTCTAGAATCTTGAATGGGCCAATATAGCGAGGTGATAATTTTTCCTTAACCTTAAACCTTTTCATTCCTCTCATCGGTGAAACTTTAAGGTAGACAAAGTCTCCTACTTCAAACATCAATTCTCTTCTTCTATTATCAGCATAGCTTTTCTGTCTTGACTGTTGTTGGGGGCCTTCGGCTCCCGAAGGTCCTCAAGAAACATAATTTGATAATATTTTCCAAGTGTAATATGTGAACAGGCACCTTCGGAACAGGCACCTTCGGAGTCAGGTTGCGAATGGCCAAGACGAAGCGTGACTGGAATGAAAAACGATCATGACGAAGGATAAGACGATCATGAAGTCATATGCAGAAAAGCTTCGGCATAACGACAGAAAAGAGGAACCGACTTAAAGATGAAAAGCCAAATTGGACCTCGAAGAATTACTATAGAGTTATTGATAAGTGTAAAGGGCATCAATGTAATTTTACATGGGCTGCGTCCCGTGCCTATAAATAGGTGAACAGTACTCCCGTACTGTTCACGCTGACTTAGCACACGTCTTTCCGCATCACGATTTGTACCTTTTCCTTACATCAGTCTGAAGGTACATTTGAAATTCGTTTGCATGAATTTAATAATGGAAATGTATTGATGATAATGCTGGTATTATTACTTGCACATTTCATATATATGTTTATTCTGTTTACTCATTTATCAACTTAACGAAGGTCTTTTCCTTCGTAACCTTCGTTATATTATGTTTATATCCTTCGTCCGAAGTTCATTAAACCCTTGAGGAGATAATGTTTCAGCGGATGAAGGGTATTTAATACTTAACATCTTTGTGTTGTCTTGTTCTTGATTCATAGCATTTGAGAACAAGCCCCCAACATTGGTGCCCACCTCCGGTGAACTCACTTCCACTTTTTTGAGTTTTGAAAATCTTCGGCATGCATCACCTTCGTCATGCCACCGAAAAAAGCTTCAGCGACAGGGGCTGCTGTTCTGCAGTCGCTAGACCACAATCAAGATGTCGTTTCTCTTAGGGAGGCCCGAAGCCAGAAGAGAAAGGCCACCAGTCCAACGCCTCCGGAGGACGAATTGGATCAAGAAATCCAAAATTTGGAAATGCTCAATCAACAGGTCCAACGCAAGAAGGAGAAGATGGCTCGTCTAGCTGATCTTCAAAGGCAGATAGACGAAACCTCTGAAGAGCTTCGACATCTTGCTCAAGATGACCAGAACCAAAGGCCCCCGCGCAGAGAGCTTCATCAAGAGGGTTTCTATAACGAGGACGACTGGTATGAAGATTTCCATCACGGAAATTTTGCTTTTGATGATGCTTCTCCCTTATCAACAGAACTGCAGGCTATTCCTTGGCCACAGTCTTACAAGCCGCCTCAGCTCCCCATGTACGACAGTCATTTAGACCCAAAACAATTCTTGATGAGCTACGAAGCAACTATATCTTCGTACGGTGGCAACACGGCGGTTATGGCAAAGTCCTTCGTCATGGCTGTCAGAAGCGTTGCACAAACTTGGTACTCTTCCCTTAGGCCAGGGACAATCACCTCATGGCAAAAGTTGAAGGACATGCTGATAACCAGCTTCCAAGGTTTTTAGACGAAGCAAGTCACTGCTCAAGCTTTATTCCAGTGCACCCAGGATCACGAAGAATATCTTCAGGCATATGTCCGAAGATTCCTACGTCTGAGGGCGCAGGCACCAACAGTGCCCAATGAAATTGTCATTGAGGCCATGATCAAGGGGCTTCGGCCAGGACCTGCAGCTCAGTACTTTGCCAGGAAGCCTCCTCAAACTCTGGAGAAGCTGCTCCAGAAGATGGACGAGTACATTCGAGCTGACAATGATTTTCGCCAAAGAAGGGAGGAAGCCCTCAGGTTCTCGGAAATGACTAGGGGCTTTGGAGGAAGATTTTATCCAAGGCACGTCAGGTCAATTCACAATTCTACTCAAAATGACGACAAAGCGAGTCAACAGCAAAGGCCACAGTGCTCCTCGCAAGCTTCGGGGCAGCAGCAAAGCTCCTTCCGGCCGCCAGTGCCAAGGGGCAGAGGCGCCAGGGGCTTCAGGGGAAGATTTGGGGATCAACCAAGAAAAATATACTGCCTATTCTGTGGTGAAGGTAAGGGCCATACCACCAGGATGTGTCACATTACCATCCAGAAGCAAAAGGAGCTAGCAGAAGCTGCTGCACAACAGAATCAGCTGAAGCAGGTCTTGCATACTGCTTCGTACCATTCGCCTTACATTCCAGAATATGTAGGCAATCATCCTGCAGCTTCTGTTGCTTCCGCAAGTCAACCCCAAGCATCTTGGCAACAGCCTCCACCGCCGCCACCGACGCAGCCAGGGCTTCAGCCAGAAGGGAGTCACCACAATCACCTTCAGAGGGATTTCAGAGAGGAGTCCGAAGCTCGCATAGTCAATAGCACTGTGCCAGAGTCGAAGCACATTTACTGATAGATATCCTACCTCAACAGCAGTTTTTTCGCATTTTTACATTCGGTATTACTTTTTTGTTAATAAGGAACAATTATGGGAAGTTCAAGTGTCCTTTATCATTTTTCAATTCTTTGTAACACTTTCGTCTTCCACTTTAATAAAAATGTGTCTTTTTCATAGGCTTGAATCGCTGAAGCATACGAATTTATGGTGGCGTGAAGGACCTTTGAATTATCAAAATTTTGTTTTAATAGACACAGAGCAAGTTGTTCGAAACAGTAAAAGTCGTTCCTAAGCGAGCGCAGTGTAAGTTTTCTGAGCCTACAGCGAAAAGTCAGCGCTGATTCCGCCGAAAGTAAAAGGCGAAGAAGCTCCTAAGGGAGGCTTACAGCGAAAAATAAACGCTGATTCCGCTGAAAGTAAAAGGCGAAGAAGCTCCTAAGGGAGGCTTACAGCGAAAAGTCAACGCTGATATAAAAAGTGTGTATGCTCTATTACAGGGATATGTATCTGTGGCACAAACGTCATCTTGCATAACATAACATCATCACATCATTCTGCATAACATAAGCATCATACAGCATATTGCATGTGGAACAAGAAGGGGATACAATATTGATCTTCGGAGAATAATTCGGAAAAGAGAAAATCGTGCTAAAGCACAAGACAAGCCGAGAAGAAGTGTAGCTTCATTAGAGAGGCAACAAAAACTTTTCTATAGCTTCGGAGAATATTTCACGAAGCTTGGATAATCTTCACCGTGGAAGTATGCAACTTCTCGTGACATAAAATTTTCTTCACGAAGCATGAAAAGAAGGGAAGGTGTTTTTTCGCCGAAGGCTCAAAAAACGGTATGTATGCAAGATTTCATGCATCGTAAAGAATTAAAACTGTACATGGATTATATATTACATTCAAAGTTACAATATATTACATACGTTACGTTCCAAATGTTTTTACACTAGCATTTAATCCTCTTTAAG
Source organism: Zea luxurians (assembly GCA_029449295.1). Classification (NCBI taxonomy): domain Eukaryota; kingdom Viridiplantae; phylum Streptophyta; class Magnoliopsida; order Poales; family Poaceae; genus Zea; species Zea luxurians. The sequence continues at coordinate 737,844 of JAOPSE010000101.1, read as the reverse complement.
AACTATTTCTGCAGCTTCGTTCAGTAGCTGGTCAACAACCTTGTCCATAATGGCTTCGGCCATTTTTCTAATTTCATCGTTCCCCTTCGGGTGGGGGCCCGGAGATGCCTCAGCAGGTTCTGAGCGAAGAGAAGATACGGCTATATTACTATTACAAACCGAGAACAAAGTCTGGAATCAAAAATTACAACATAATAAAAATCACTAATTAATACCTATTTGCCCTTCGGGCTCTGTACTTTTTTCGGCAGCCGCCGCTACTTTTCTGGCATCATGGATGCCTTTTTCGCTCTTTTGAATAATTTCTTGCGCCATTTCTTGGCCGCCGTTGTCCCAGATATCAGTGAAAAATTTTCCGCCGATCATGCTTGCTTCGGCTGAGGGATCTTTAATGTCTTCAGAGGACAAGGTAGCTTCGGATTGCGCTAAAGATTTTACATGCTCACAACCTTTCTTCTCCAAAATAGTAGCAATTCCTCTAGCACCCGAAAAAGCACATATGTCTCCGCGGCTATTCAGGATTTCTTCGAAGGCCTCAGCTTCGTTACTGATCCATGCCATCGGACCTTCAGGGTTGCCCCTTGAGAAATTCTCTTCGCTAGAGAATGCGCCAACATTGGAAAAGCTGGATTTTATCTTCTTAACGCACTCTATAGATTTAACATAGCATCTTCTCTGAGAAGCACGAAGCTCTTTAACATTAACTTCTAAATGATCTGCCCATTGTTCACTTAACTCTCGTTTTGTTTCTTCAAGAATACGTTCTTCTTTGGCTCGGGCTAGTTGTTTACGAAGATCTTCAATCTCACGCCTCTGAGCTTCGGCTTGAGTTTTAGAGTTAGTTTCCTCTTCCTTCATTTTTTCCACTAATGTAAGCAAAATTATGTCTTTCTCCAAGGCCTCGTTTTGTAGTCTGATAACCTCTGTTCGAAGGTTGTTGAGAGCAATGGTGCAGCTCTCGTCTTCAGCATTCTTTTGTGCCCTTAAGGCATTGCTGAGAATTAAGCCCTATTCAAAAAGAATGAATGGATTAACACAACAGTAAAGGATTCATTCAAAATCCACAAAATTCAAAATTTACAATCTTCCTACCTTTAGACTGTTATACGTAAGACTATCCGCAAGATCCTCCTTCGTCATGGCGCAAAGGCCAGCTTCGAGTTTTGGGAACCCCATGCTTCTAGCCATCTCCCGGCACACGGATAATTCTTTATTATCTGGGAGACAGTACAAGAAGTCATCTTCGTCTGTCCCATTGAACACTACGGCCCCCTTTGGATACTTTAGTTCTCGGGCATAGTGATTGGCTTCAAAAACCTCTTCTTCAGATAGCTTTTTCCCCGAAGCATGTCGCACAATATAATCATGTATTTTGGAAGATGCTTCGGGGGTGGCAGTGCCAATTTCCTCAATCAGAATTGGTTCTGTTATTTTTGCTTCTTCAGTTTCTAAACTTGCCTTTGACACTTTTTCGACCTCCAAAGGTTGTATCTTGGTGGATTCCGAAGGTCTAGCTTCAGTTTCAAATCCCTGCCTTGAAGCTTCAGCAGCAAAGGCTTCAGTAGACACTTCAACAGTTTTCTTTGGAGTTATGCTTGAAGATTTAATTGTCTCCAAAACATCCAGCACATTAACCATCCTTTTTCTTTTCGGGGTTGCTGTTGGCCCCTTCTGGCTTTTAGCTGCCTCAAATCTCTCTTTTCCTGTTTCTTCTGCTGCTGGTGCTTCGGCCATTTCTTCGGATTTTGGCGCTGTAGTTGGTTCCTTGGCTTCAGTGGCCGAAGAAGCCTCGCCAATAAACTCGGGCACTGTGGCCGGCTCAATACAGCGTGGAGGGTGTGTGGACACTTTTACCTTCTTCCTCTTCGGCGCTGGTTCCCCGGGAGCAGCCGAAGCAGTGTCTTTTGTAGGAGAAGCATTTTTTCTCTTTTGACCTCGCATTGGATAATGGTAGTCAGGATAGATAAATCCAATTGCATCAAATACTCGGTTGAGTCTCTTCTTTTTTCGGCCTCCGAAGGCCGCTGATAATGCAGTGTTTTCGGCCTTCGTGTATGCCCCAAGCAATTCATCACTTACATTCTCAATGCTTTTCAGCCAATCGTCATCCGGTTCAACAAACTTATCTCCATACTTGAATGTATATTTCAGTCTAATTAGTCCACCCTCGTCAGCTTCTTTGACGGTCTCCTTCGGCATTTCCCAGTCATCTACAAGTGGCCACACTCTGAAGGCAATGTGCTCTTGCATTAAAATCCCTGGTCCCAATAAAAGAGCAGACCACCCCGAAGGCCCTCTGACATTCCTCAGCTGCTTCATCCATTTCCACCTTTGGTTTCCGAAGTCCGAAGCGCTGCCAAATAGGGCGCATGATGATATCCTTGATATCTTCCCGAACCTTCAAATCGTTCTTCACATAGAACCATTCCTTCATCCATTCCCCAGGCCATCTCTTCCGAAAGGTTGGCACGGGACAGCTTGACCCAGAGCGGGCGCCGAAGCTATAGCAACCAAAATTATTATGATATTGCTCTTTACCCCAGGGTTTCGTCTCATATATTAGCTCGTGTATATTGCAAAAGCTTTTTGCACTTGGTTCAAGGCCCTGGCTCCTCACCGCCCAGACGAAGATTCCCAATCTTATCACTGCCTCGGGGGTAAGTTGATGAAGGTAAATTTGATATATTTTCAGAACTTCTACCACAAACCTGCTCAGAGGGAATCGCAGCCCAGCCTTTAAAAAGCTTCGGAAGATCACGACCTCATTATCTTCGGGGGTCGGCGTAGTTTTTTCTCCGTCATCTGCCCTTACGACGGATATATCTCGGAAATATCTCCCCCTCATATTTTCAAGGTGACTCTGCTTTATAGTTGATTTTCCGAAGTTTGAGTGGCTGGGCCGCCACGGGCGATCTTCGGAGTCCTCCCCACCGCTATCCACATCATAACTATCACTGTCGCCAGTATCTTCAGATAAACCCTCCAAAGCTTCCTTGACAATCTTTTCCGTATTGGTCTTCGACATTGACTCAAGAAAAACCCAAGTGCATTTCCTCCGAAAGGCTTAGCTTCGAAGCACCAGCAACTGTCTTATCTTCAGACATTTTTGCAAATGCTGGCAAACTAGACTTGAAACCGAAGTTTAAAATTCCAAGACCGAGCAGATGCTGGGTGCACAGGCTAAAAGCTGGGTGAGTAAAAAGCAGGTGGCAAGAGGGCGTGTCAAATAAACTCGCGGTGGGCTCGTATTTATACACCCAGTATGTCGAAAACTGGAGGGCCCCGCTTGTCAATGACTGTTGCTATTCTAGCAAGAGGAAGGTGTTTTTTCGGACCTTCGGCTTAAAGCCTTCGTCCATGTCGCAATATGAATTTATCTTAATAAATTGATATTGCGAGGGGCTACTGTTGGGGGCCTTCGGCTCCCGAAGGTCCTCAAGAAACATAATTTGATAATATTTTCCAAGTGTAATATGTGAACAGGCACCTTCGGAACAGGCACCTTCGGAGTCAGGCTGCGAATGGCCAAGACGAAGCGTGACTGGAATGAAAAACGATCATGATGAAGGATAAGACGATCATGAAGTCATATGCAGAAAAGCTTCGGCATAACGACAGAAAAGAGGAACCGACTTAAAGATGAAAAGCCAAATTGGACCTCGAAGAATTACTATAGAGTTATTGATAAGTGTAAAGGGCATCAATGTAATTTTACACGGGCTGCGTCCCGTGCCTATAAATAGGTGAACAGTACTCCCGTACTGTTCACGCTGACTTAGCACACGTCTTTCCGCATCACGATTTGTACCTTTTCCTTACATCAGTCTGAAGGTACATTTGAAATTCGTTTGCATGAATTTAATAATGGAAATGTATTGATGATAATGCTGGTATTATTACTTGCACATTTCATATATATGTTTATTCTGTTTACTCATTTATCAACTTAACGAAGGTCTTTTCCTTCGTAACCTTCGTTATATTATGTTTATATCCTTCGTCCGAAGTTCATTAAACCCTTGAGGAGATAATGTTTCAGCGGACGAAGGGTATTTAATACTTAACATCTTCGTGTTGTCTTGTTCTTGATTCATAGCATTTGAGAACAAGCCCCCAACAACTGTGCTGTCTTCAAATTTTCTCTGATAATCTGTACTTGCTTTTCAGCTTCTTGGAGAATTTCTGGACCAAATACTTGTCTTTCTCCAGTCTGATTCCAATAAAGCGGTGTTCTACACTTTCGTCCATAAAGTGCTTCAAACGGTGCCATTTTGAGACTTGCTTGATAACTGTTGTTATACAAAAATTCTGCATAAGGCAAACTTTTATCCCAGCTTCTACCATGCTTTAGAGCGCAAGCTCTTAGCATGTCTTCCAACACTTGGTTTGTTCTTTCTGTCTGCCCATCCGTTTGCGGATGATAAGCTGAACTAAAATTTAGCTTGGTATCCATGGACTCATGTGGTCTTTTCCAAAAGCGCGAGGTAAATTGGGTTCCTCGATCCGATATGATCTTCTTTGGTACTCCATGCAGACAAACAATCCTCGACATGTGTAACTCTGCTAACTGGGCTCCCGAGTAATTTGTCTTCACAGGTATAAAATGTGCCACTTTAGTCAACCTGTCTACTATGACCCATATTGAATCATAGCCATCCCGAGTACGGGGTAGTCCGACTATAAAATCCATACCGATTTCTTCCCATTTCCATTCCGGTACCTTGAGAGGTTGTTGCAATCCTGCTGATCTTTGGTGTTCAGCTTTAACTCGCTGACACACGTCACATAATGCAACATGAGTAGCAACATCTCTTTTCAAACCGTACCACCAATACTTTTCCTTAAGATCCTGGTACATCTTTGTACTTCCAGGGTGAATAGAGTAAGCTGAATCATAAGCTTCCCTCAAAATAAGTTGGCGCAAGTGCAGATTTCGGGTACACAGATTCTCTTTTTAAACCATACTGTGCCTTGTTCATCTTCCGTGAAATCTGGGGCTTTACCCAAACCAATCAAAGCTTTAATTTCCTTGATTTTCTCATCAGACTCTTGTCCTTTACAAATCTCTTCTTCCAAAGTAGATTCAACTTCCATCACCGTTGCTTCTACATTATTGAGAAATCCAAGGTTGAGTTGTTCCATTTCCCAGCACAATTCCTGTGACATCAAATGAGTAGTGATGTTGTTCACTTGACCCTTACGGCTCAAAGCATCAGCTACTACATTTGCTTTTCCGGGGTGATATTGTATCTCCAAATCATAGTCTTTAATCAACTCAAGCCATCTTCTCTGTCTGAGGTTGAGTTCCTTCTGAGTGAATATATATTTCAAGCTTTTGTGATCTGTGAAGATTCTGCACTTGTTTCCAATCATATAGTGCCTCCAAATCTTCAAAGCATGCACTACGGCAGCTAGTTCCAAATCATGCGTAGGATAATTCTTCTCATGCTTCCTCAACTGTCTTGAGGCATAAGCTATCACTTTTCCTTCTTGCATTAGCACACATCCAAGTCCAAGGTGTGATGCATCGCAATACACATCAAATCCCTTGTGGATGTCTGGCATTACCAGTATTGGTGTAGTGGTTAACCTTTTCTTGAGTTCTTCAAAACAATTCTGACAAGCTTCATCCCATTTGAACTCTTTACCTTTCTCTAGTAGAGAGGTAAGAGGTTTCACTAACTTGGAAAAACCTTCAATAAATCTTCTATAGTATCCTGCCAATCCAAGAAAACTTCTGATCTTGGACGCATCCTTTGGTTGCTTCCAATCCAGTATCTCACTTATCTTTCCTGGGTCCACTTTAATTCCACCATCGGTAACGATATGCCCTAAGAAAGCAACTTCCTTCAACCAAAAAACACATTTCGAGAACTTTGCTTATAGCTGGTTGTCACGAAGCTTTTGTAGGACTAGCCTTAGATGATCTTCATGTTTTTCTTCATTTTGGAGAGTATATCAGTATGTCGTCAATGAATACGACCACAGACTGATCCAGATATTCCATGAATACTTTATTCATCGAGTTCATAAAGTATGCTGGTGCATTAGTCAGTCCAAACGACATGACCAAAAACTCATATAATCCATATCTTGTCGTGAAGGTTGTCTTCAGTACATCTTCTGCTCGAATCTTTAACTGATGATATCCCGATCTCAGATCTATCTTCGAGAATATCTTAGCTCCTTTCATCTGATCAAATAAATCTTCAATCCGAGGTAACGGGTATTTATTCTTGATGGTTACTTCATTCAAACTTCTATAATCAACACACATTCTGCTCGAACCATCCTTCTTGTTCACAAATAGTACTGGAGCTCCCCAAGGGGATGAACTTGGGCGAATGAAACCTTTTTCTAGTAATTCTTCTATTTGTTTCTTCAGTTCTACTAAATCTTTGACATCCATTCTATAAGGTCTTTTCGAGATAGGTGCGATTCCGGGTAATAATTCAATAGAAAACTCTATATCAGGGTCAGGTGGCATACCTGGTAATTCCTCCAAAAATACATCTGGGTATTCGCACACTACTTTGATATTTTCCAAGGGCTTTTCTTCCAAGTGATTGATCACTGTTTTCCCTTTTTCATCTGTTGACTTGTCTATGTAAACTTGGATTCTTTCACCTTGAGGACTTGTCAACATAATTGTTCCATTGGCACACTGTATCACTCCATCATAACTTTTCAACCAGTTGCATCCAAGAATCACATCAATACCGTTGGATCCTAGGACCACTGGGTCGACTGAAAAATCTATTCCTTGAATCTTGATATTAACATGGGGGCATGAGTGTGTGGCCTTCATGTCACCTCCCGGTGAACTAATGTGTAATATCTTCTTAAGAGGATACTTAGGTATATTGTGTTTTTCCACAAATGACTCAGTTATAAACGAATGCGATGCTCCAGAGTCAAATAAAACTGATGCAGGTATGGAGTTAACAAGGAACATACCATACACTATGTCGGCATCCTCAGGCACTTACTCTGTGGTGACGTGATTGACCCTTCCTCTGCTCTGGTTCTGCGGTGTCTTGTTCTAAGCAGATCCACGAGCGGGGGTGTTCTGGTCATTCCTCTGATTATTGCCTTTCTGGGGTGTCTGCTGGTTGCGCCTTGGGCAGTTGTTGGCATAGTGGCCTAGCTCACCGCACTTGAAACATCCATTAGGTTGGACAGGTGCGTTGTTTCTGGTCTGCGTGTTACTGGCGCCACCTTGACGGTTCTGTGAATTTCCACCAGACCTCTGGTTGGTCTGAGAGTTGCTCCTTTGCTGGTTCTGATTTTGATTGTTTCCTTGGCTTTGCTGTCTAGAGCGTTGCACTTGATAATTGCTTCTGCCTTGATTTCCAGAGCGGAACTGCGAACCTTGAGCGTTATTCGGACGAGTGTTCCTGCTTGACTGACCTTGAAATTTCCTTTTCTGATCAGATAGCTCCTTTCTTTTACTTTCAAGGCCAATTTCCTTGTTCAACAGTGTCTGGAAGTTGGGAAATGTATGACTCTGAAGTTGATAGTTCAGAGGTCCAATCAATCCTTCCAAGAAACGCTCTTAGCGCTTCTCATCCGTGTCCACTTCTTCAGGGGCATAGCGTGAAAGCTGAGTGAAGTGATCACGATACTCGCTTACAGACATATTGAAGCGTCCCCAATCCTCTAGGACTCAAATGTGATACAATTACTAGTCCCAGGAGGCTAGTAAACACATTTATACATCAGATGATTCCAGATCTGCTTAAACGAGACAAACCTATAAAGGTGGCGATCAACTTTAAGAGTTGGTCCACAACTCGGGACATATCATCAGAGTGGGGCTGGAGCAGCCTGATATACGCAGCGAAGCAATTCAGCGGTCCAACAGCCACAGGCAAGGTTGGGAACAGTCGTAACTCTTACCCGATCTCCTTTTTCTGAAAAACAACAAATAAGCAAGGGTGAGTACAAACGTACTCAGCAACCCACCTTCACCCGCGGAATGGGGAAATCAGATATAATGCATGGAATATGTGGAGCTCAGAATATTTTGCAGAAACAACAATATTTTATGCAGGGTTGTTTTGAAAAACATTTTGTACTTTCACAAAGCGCATCCTCTCCAAAAGGAGCAGGAAGTTTTTCAGTATTATAACAAAATCCCCTGGACTAAACCATCCAGGTATCTCAGCAGTTTCCCACTGGTTTTCATTTCCAAAAAAACAGCTACTGGACTTCCAGTCCACCATAGCTCACGGCTCAACCGCCGAACCTTTTAAAAACCAGTTTTCTCAAACGCACCCCTTTTTTTGGAAAACAAAACATTAATTGTCATACCATACCAGACTCGTCCATTCCTGTGGAGCTCGGGGAACTGGCTTCTAGCTCCACTGCCTGGCGTAGACTTGCAGATCTGGCCTCCACGAGATGGCACGAACGCTTCGATAACTATACAACATGAATAAGCAAACATACAAACAAGCAAGTATACCAACAAATATTTAGTATAGTGGTCAGAATAGTGATATATGGATGGTAGAGTCTTGAGTAGAATCTGTGTCATATGTTGTTGTGATATTACTGGTGGTGGAGCGGAGGTGCTTACCAGGAGGGTGGACTAGAGGCGAAGCGACACTATGCGTGTAGCCGGCAGAGCAGAGTAACTGAGTGGTTGGGGTGTTTGCCTTGGCTGAGGGTGTTGAGTGTTTGTGGGGAGGGAGAGGGTAGCTGGGTGTATTTATAGCTGGGTGTCTGTGGTGTAGCACAGTGAAGTTCACTGTTGGTGAGAATAGTGACGAATGAATCGTCTGACTTAGTATGAATAGGAGAGTTATAGGCAGAATATGGGACAAGAGTATTTTGGGAGTTTTCTAGAATATGAACCATGCTTAAGGGATGACATGGTTGGATAGGGAATAATTCGATAAGAATTTAGAAACAAGAATTATTGGAATCGGAGTTTGGAAGCCTGGTTCGAAGGAATCTCAAAGTTAAGCGTGTTCAACTTGGAGAAACCTGAGATGGGTGACCAGATGGGAAGTTCCCACTGGAAGGAAAATCACAGTCACCGGAGTTCGTATGACTGGAATATGGGTCTGGCTGGTCTTAGGTGGACTGGACAACATGATGTATGAGTAGTTGAAATTTGGGGTGATCGGCAAATCGATGAATAGTAACGATGAGTAGTAACGATGATGAATAGTAACGATGATGAATAGTAACACTAAATAGTAACGATGGTGAATAGTAATGATGAATAGTAACGGTGAATAGTGATAGTGAATAGTTCGTATGACCGAACGATGAACGATGAATAGGAACTATGAACGAACGATGAACGATGAATAGGAACTATGAACGAACGAACGAACGAACGATCGAATGATCGGACGAACGAACGATCGGAATTTCGGCAGCATAACGGCAGGACAAAGATTATCTGGAAGAACGATGAATAGGGACTATGAACGAACGATGAACGATGAATAGGAACTATGAACGAACGATGAACGATCGAATGATCGAATGAACAAACGATCGGAATTTCGGCAGCATAACGGCAGGAAAAAGATTATTTGGATGAATGAACGGACGAACGATCGAATGATCGGACGAACGAACGATCGGAATTTTGGCAGCATAACGGCAGGACAAAGATTATCTGGAAGAACGATGAATAGGGACTATGAACGAACGATGAACGATGAATAGGAACTATGAATGAACAATCGGAATTTCGGCAGCATAATGGTAGGAAAAAGATTATTTAGACGAACGAACGGACGAACGATCAAACGATCGGACGAACGGACGAACGAACCAAGAACAGGGGACGAACGATCGAAGAACGATCGAACGATCCTTGTGCTAGTGTGTGCTTGTGTGGAACATGGAGTGGGTGTGTGGGGGGGGGAGAGAGTTGCCATGAAATGGCTTGGGGTGGGATGAGAGGAGGCCCTTGCCCCTCTATTTATAGCCATGGTGGGGGATTAGGGGGAGGGATGAGAGGATTAGTGGGAGATTAGCATGAATTTGTCTTATATGAGTGTAATTAGCTTGTAGAGCTCACCGTATGACACCAGAGGCATACGTATACGTATGAGCATGAGAAAAGTTATGAAGAAAATATTTGTAGGGACTTGAAAAATGATTCTGAAGGTATTTCTCAAGAGGAAAATACTTGGAGATATATCGGTGGAATATCTGGGCAATATTTCTGGAAAGAACTTGAGGGGGATTACTGGGGAAATATCTGGGCAGTATTTCTGGAACGAATTTGAGGGGGGTCACTGAGGAAATATTTGTAGGATATTTGAGGAGGATTTTGGAGAGAATAAAGACCACTATATTTTATTTGCTGATATCAACTCGCAAACAAACATTTTGAAATAAAATTTGAAATTCATTTTGAATTTAGAGCGAGTTTGAGAAAATTTCAAGATTTGAATTTTTGGGATGCTACAAATCTACCCCACTTAAAATGAATCTCGTCCTCGAGATTCGGCTTAGAAGGGTTATGGGTATAGCTTTACTTCAGCTACATATCTTCACTTTGCAGACTCTTCAAGGAGATGGAACTTCAACAAAATCTGGCCTTTGAGGGGCATCCGGTTGCTAATTGCAAACGCTGATTCTGGCTACTCAAAGATCATCTTCAGGCTTCTAGCTTTCGCTTGGCAGCTAGCGTATTGAGGAAGCATTGATGCCAACATGCAAACCTTTCTCTTGCAAACCCCCACATGGATTCCTTCCTTGATTGGTCTTCTGATGCTTCATCAACGGAACTTGGGTGACCACTTCTCATCCAGAAACTTATATGCTTTGATGATCTGGTCCTTCACGAGCTTGCTACAGGCCTTCTTCTTTTTCTCCATAGCAGGAACTTCACTGGAACACTACCCCACTTAAAAAGAATGAGGGTAGAATTCTTGAATCTTGGGGATTTGAAGTCCTTGGAATACCTCATAACAAGGGTGTTACGGGTCCTTCTGCTGCTGTTGCTGCTTGAGCAGGCTGCGGAGGGATGACTGGCACAGGGTTGATTCTGGGAGAACCTTCTTCTTATCTTCTCTTCGCAATCTTCTTTTCTCTTCTCACTTTTCACTTTTCACTGCCTCTTTCTTTCTCTTTGCTCTTCCCACTGGAGGATTCTATCGATGAGTATTACCATCATACAGAGGAGGAAACCAAATACTATGAACCATGTGCAACAGTCTTCAACCCAAGAATCACCAAGCATTGTGATCTTAGGGCTGAGAGAGTGGAAAATGGAGTTGCTTGCTATTTGTCAGGGGTGTCTATCTAGAGTGTGCTTTGCTTTGAGCGAGATGGGAGTTGAGGGAGCTGGTTGGGGGGGGGGTTTATAGGCGAGCGGGGGTGCTCGGGAGGGTGTGGAGTGGTAGTGATGGAGCAGGTGACACAAGACAGCAGGTGCGACAAGGGGAAGGGGGGCTGTTGCCGGCGACGATGGCGGTAGTGGGTGCGCTGTAAAGGGGGTGTGGGCGGCGGTGCTAGTGCGCATGGAGGCGGGCACGAGTGCGGGGGCACGGGTGAGTGGTGGGGTCAATGACCCTGATGTTTGTGGTCTCTGGTTCCAAGAATCTTTGCCTCTCTGTATGGTAATAACTCCTTCTGTCCTCTTTTCCTGTTTACTTTGACTCAGGGGCAGTGCTTTGAATCCCACGGTCGGTCCTTTTGACTGAGCGGCTGGACTGGTTTCTTCTGTAGCTTGTTCCAGGCTTCAAGGGTAAGCTTCCCGGTATCTTCTTGGGTAAGGCACTTTTCTCTTGAGATGGGTTAAGATGAGAATGGAAGCATAAGGTGAGGATTAGATCTAATTTGTGATTGATGTTTTTAGAGAAAACCTTTCTTAAAAAGAAAGAAAACACATAAGTTCAGCAATGATAAGCACAAACAAGTCAAATATTTTGAATAGGGGAAGAATAGAGTTTTTCCAAAGCACGAACTACTCAGATTCGGGGGCTAAGCATAACTACTATTGCTTGGCTCCTGAATTGAGAACTATGCTAAATGCAACTTATGAGCACTAACGTTAAAGCATCACATATGCACTCAAAAGGGAGGAAAACATCAAGCGAAATTCATTTTGAAATGCCCTAGGGGGCAACACAATTAGAGTTTTTCAAAACACGAGACTACACGATTACCTCTCATACATGCAGGGCTCTGGCCAAAGTGAAGAAAAACTTCACTACCCAATGCATGCAGAGGACTGGGCATAACTAACTTCAGACCAGACAGCTTCTCTTCTGGCAAGGCTGGCGCACAACTTTAATCTGAGACATCTCCTGGATGAGTTAAGAGGGAGCTGATGTTGATGACTTCTTCTGGCGACGACTGAGATGGCAAGACGCGGTCGAACTCTTCTTCAAGCTAGACTGGCTCTTGTAGCTCCTCAGAGGGCGGTGGTGCTGGCGGGGTGCTTGCAGCTTCTTCCTTGACCTCAAGGGATGGTGCTAGAATCTTCTTCATGGCGAGGGGCTCAAACAACTCTGGCGGGGGATCTTGGGAGGATTCAGGGTGCTCTTGCTTATCCATAGCCTTAGGGGAGACTGGAATTCCTTCCAAGACTATGGCTCCTTCCGGGAGTTCCCAAGCCTTCTTTTCTCCTTTGGTAGAGACCGGGTGACCTTCAAGAATCTGGGGGTCTTCAGCTTTGATGGGTTGAACAGGGTTCGATGAAGCGGGCTCTTGGATCCGCAGGGCTCTACGTTGGTTATGGGTGACCAAGTAAGCCTCCATCAACTTCTGGACGTGCTCATCCTTGGCTTGCTTCAGGGCTTCAACAGCAATGACTTCACGACTCTCCAAGGCTGTTGCACGGGCTTGAGCTGTGGTGAGATCCACATGCAGCTGACGGTTGCGCTTCTCAGCATCTTCTGCTCGGGCAATCATCTGACGGTGGTGCCGAGCCAAGAAATCATATTGTGTATCAAGGGTGAGCAGGTATGCAGTTGGGTACACGACTGTGGGGTCATCCTCAAGCAGCTGCTGCTCTTCCAATGCACGCATCCTGGCCGTCCAAACGGGACGGTCTCTCTGAAAGGGCGGAAAGAATCTGAGCGGTGTGTCGGCCACTTCTTCTTCATAAATTTGACACAGGGCCCTCAATGCCTTGCGAGCGACGACTTGGCAGGTGTCTCTGAATCTGTGCCCAACAACAGTGACACTCCATTCCACATGGTGTGGACTGGATCCAATGTATACAGTCACGACACACTTCTCTGTGCCATGCTCGACGAACTCACGACCATCATACTCTGGCTGACTCCTGATTCCGAGGCGAACTGTGCATGCTCTCAACAACTTGGGGAAACCATCTTCATTCTGGCAAAAGCTGGTTTGGCAGCGGACCTCCATCTGACTTCTGAGAGAAGGGAAAGGGGAAGCATTTTTGAAATGAAGGGATGAGGGCAAGAATTTTTTTAAGAAAATAGTTTGGACTCAAAAACTTTTGATCAAGCTAAGGGTTATGTCATGCGGCCAACCTAACGGCTCCGATACCACCTGAAGCGTCCCCAATCCTCTGGGACTCAAATGTGATACAATTACTAGTCCCAGGAGGCTAGTAAACACATTTATACATCAGATGATTCTAGATCTGCTTAAACGAGACAAACCTATAAAGGTGGCGATCAACTTTAAGAGTTGGTCCACAACTCGGGACATATCATCAGAGTGGGGCTGGAGCAGCCCGATATACGCAGCGAAGCAATTCAGCGGTCCAACAGCCACAGGCAAGGTTGGGAACAGTCGTAACTCTTACCCGATCTCCTTTTTCTGAAAAACAACAAATAAGCAAGGGTGAGTACAAACGTACTCAGCAGCCCACCTTCACCCGCGAAATAAGGAAATCATATATAATGCATGGAATATGTGGAGCTCAAAATATTTTGCAGAAACAGCAATATTTTATGCAGGGTTGTTTTGAAAAACATTTTGTACTTTCGCAAAGCGCATCCTCTCCAAAAGGAGCAGGAAGTTTTTCAGTATTATAACAAAATCCCCTGGACTAAACCATCCAGGTATCTCAGCAGTTTCCCACTGGTTTTCATTTCCAAAAAAACAACTACTGGACTTCCCGTCCACCATAGCTCACGGCTCAACCGCCGAACCTTTTAAAAACCACTTTTCTCAAATGCATCCCTTTTTTTGGAAAACAAAACATTAATTGCCATACCATACCAGACTCGTCCATTCCTGTGGACACAGACTATTCGAATAGGTTTGAACTCTGCGCAGAGGGGTACACTTTACCCACTAGTCCGGCTCTACGATCTCATAGCTAGTGAGACCCGAATCCGAATCTCTTTCTTTTCTCGCACGTCCTAACCTTAACGGTTATACCGGAAGGAGTCAGGCCACCGCCATGTCCAAACCGGACAAAACATTCCCCCTCCTTATCCTCCCGGTGCTCCCCAGCCTTCATAACCCTAGGGTTGGACCGTACGAGTTCAGATTGAGCGACTGCCCACACAGTCTCGAGTGGTTGTACTTATCATGAGTACAGGTAGTGAAAGATGACAAACCGGTCCTTATAAGAGGGGACAATCCTTCTGCTCACGCCTAAACCAGCTGAGCCATCACCTTAGGCCCTCCCCTAAACCAGGGAGTCCCTGATTATCCCACTCACAAGGTGATAAGGGTGAGAACCCTTCATCATACAAATTTTGAAAAGCATTTTCTTTTGAAAACTCACACCTTTTCTCAAATCATTTGTAACAAATATATCAAGGATTGATTGCGGCAAGCGGCTTGGGTGGCCATAATAACTTGTCTCAAAATCATATCATGCATAAAATAACAGGCTGAGGGTTGTGGTTAAAAAACATAGGTAATTTATGCATCAAAGGGATCCAGTGAGCTTGCCGAGCTTATTTGGCGAAGGGGGAAGGGGAGCTCGCGGAACTGGCTTCTAGCTCCACTGCCTGGCATAGACCAGCAGATCTGGCCTCCACAAGACGGCACGAACGCTCCGATAACTATACAACATGAATAAGCAAACATACAAACAAGCAAGTATACCAACAAATATTTAGTATAGTGGTCAGAATAGTGATATATGGATGGTAGAGCCTTGAGTAGAATCTGTGTCATATGGTTTTGTGATATTACTGGTGGTGGAGCGGAGGTGCTTACCAGGAGGGTGGACTGGAGGCGAAGCGACACTATGCGTGTAGCCGGCAGAGCAGAGTAACTGAGTGGGTGGGGTGTTTGCCTTGGTTGAGGGTGTTGAGTGTGTGTGGAGAGGGAGAGGGTTGCTGGGTGTATTTATAGCTGGGTGTCTGTGGTGTAGCACAGTGAAGTTCACTGTTGGTGAGAATAGTGACGAATGAATCGTCTGACTTAGTATGAATAGGAGAGTTATAGGCAGAATATGGGACAAGAGTATTTTGGGAGTTTTCTAGAATATGAACCATGCTTAAGGGATGACATGGTTGGATAGGGAATAATTCGATAAGAATTTAGAAACAAGAATTATTGGAATCGGAGTTTGGAAGCCTGGTTCGAAGGAATCTCAAAGTTAAGCGTGTTCAACTTGGAGAAACCTGAGATGGGTGACCAGATGGGAAGTTCCCACTGGAAGGAAAATCACAGTCACCGGAGTTCGTATGACTGGAATATGGGTCTGGCTGGTCTTAGGTGGACTGGACAACATGATGTATGAGTAGTTGAAATTTGGGGTGATCGGCTAATCGATGAATAGTAACGATGAATAGTAACGATGAATAGTGACGACAAAAAAGTTACATAGATATCATCGATGAGTAGTAACGATGATGAATAGTAACACTGAATAGTAACGATGGCGAATAGTGTCAGTGAATAGTAATGATGAATAGTAACGGTGAATAGTGATGGTGAATAGTTTGTATGAACGAACGATGAATGATGAATAGGAACTATGAACGAACGATGAATAGGAACTATGAACGAACGAACGATCGAATGATCGGACGAACGAACGATCGAAATTTCGGCAGCATAACGGCAGGACAAAGATTATCTGGAAGAACGATGAATAGGGACTATGAACGAACGATGAACGATGAATAGGAACTATGAACGAATGATGAACGATCGAATGATCGAATGAACGAACGATCGAAATTTCGGCAGCATAACGGCAGGAAAAAGATTATTTGGATGAACGAACGGACGATCGAATGATCGGACGAACGAATGATCGGAATTTCGGCAGCATAACGGCAGGACAAAGATTATCTGGAAGAACGATGAATAGGGACTATGAACGAACGATGAACGATGAATATGAACTATGAACGAACGATCGGAATGTCGGCAGCATAACGGTAGGAAAACGATTATTTGGACGAACGAACGGATGAACGATCGAACGATCGGACGAACGGACGAACGAACCAAGAACAGGGGACGAACGATCGAAGAACGATCGAACGATCCTTGTGCTAGTGTGTGCTTGTGTGGAACATGGAGTGGGTGTGTGTGGGGGGGGGGGAGAGAGTTGCCATGAAATGGCTTGGGGTGGGATGAGAGGAGGCCCTTGCCCCTCTATTTATAGCCATGGTGGGGGGATTAGGGGGAGGGATGAGAGGATTAGTGGGAGATTAGCATGGATTTATCTTATATGAGTGTAATTAGCTTGTAGAGCTCACCGTATGACACCAGAGGCATACGTATACGTATGAGCATGAGAAAAGTTATGAAGAAAATATTTGTAGGGACTTGAAAAATGATTCTGAAGGTATTTCTCAAGAGGAAAATACTTGGAGATATATCGGTGGAATATCTAGGCAATATTTCTGGAAAGAACTTGAAGGGGGTTACTGGGGAAATATCTGGGCAGTATTTCTAGAACGAATTTGAGGGGGGTCACTGAGGAAATATTTGTAGGATATTTGAGGAGGATTTTGGAGAGAATAAAGACCACTATATTTTATTTGTTGATATCAACTCGCAAACAAACATTTTGAAATGAAATTTGAAATTCATTTTGAATTTAGAGCGAGTTTGAGAAAATTTCAAGATTTGAATTTTTGGGATGCTACACATATTCCCTTGAGTAAGGGAAAGGAATTCCTTTTTCTTCAACTTCATGATTCCAGAGGGGATGTGATGAGCGTGGAAGTTCTCCTGAAACTCCTGCCAAGTTATAGTGTCTGCGTTGGGATGTGCCGCTGTGAAGGCATCCCACCAGTCAGATGCGGAACCCTCAAGTCTTCCCGAGGCGTACAAGACCTTCTCCTGGTCGTTGCACTGAGTGATGTCTAGCTTCTTTCCAATGACCTTTAGCCAGTCATCGGCATCCAGAGGATCAACCGCATGAGAAAATGTCGGCGGGTGATGACTCATGAAATCCCGGTGCTTATCTCTGGCCGGGGTGCATACTGCTGCTGCTGGGGTTGCTGATTCTGTTGGTTCTGTTGTATCTGTTGAACAGCCGCAGTGAGTCCTTGCAGAATCTGCATCTGGGCGGCGATGAATTGTTCCATGTTGGGATTCGGTGGTGGTGGTACTTGTTGACCACGCTGGTTCCGGTTGTTAGGTCCTTGACGTGGGTTCACCATCTGATTGGTTAGGAAGTGAAATCCTTAGAAAAGTGAGGAGTAGAAAAGATTCTAGAGGGAAAATAGCTTAAGTTTTAAAAATTATTATATGTTCTTATGGCCATCATTCCATAAGACCATTGCACTCAAACAAAGATCCAAATCAAACATTTCAATCAATCACCATCACATGGTTGGTATTTATTAATATGAAAACTTAAAGAGAGTTTCATCGTCTAACGCAAAGTATAACTTATTACATCATGACTCAAAATACTTAAAGCAGCCTAGTGACTGATCCGGGTTCTCCATAACGCAGCCTCTTGCGGGGAGGAGACAACGCCATGGCGGGGACCTGAGCTTCGGGCGGATCCAGTCCTTGCAGTTGGGCTTTCAGGGCTGCAATCCTGGCGTGGGCATTCTCCAGCTCCAAGTGCACCCTGTAGAGATCCAGGGTGGCACTGTCCAGGTCGGTGTTGAGACCGGCCACTACACCAGCTAGGGTGTTGAGGCGATCCTCACCAGCTTCACCTGGGACGATGTTGGTCTGGCTTCCTCCACGCAGACGCTGAGGAAGATGCCTGAACCTCGTGTTCTGCAACTGCTGCTGGTAGGTGTGGCTAAGCGACCACAGGGTCCGACGGGCAACGTCGCTGACCGAGGCAGCGTAGGTGGACAGTGGTGTCAGGGACTCGTGAGCAGACAGAGTCCTGAATCCCCTGTCACCTGCATCCATCACCCTAACGTGGATGCGAGTAATGTAATAGCAAGCCCGGGGAGGCTCGCTCACTCGCCTTGTTTCGTACAGGGGGCGGACGTAGGTGCCTAGTGCGTGCAGCACTTCTTGCAGCAGGTTGGAGAAGTGCCCCGTCTCGAACATTGATGTGTAATGTTCGACAACTGGACCAAACCCCATGAAGTTGTCCTGCTGGGCGTAGTCAGCTTCCTTGTTGACGTGTTCGCCTTCTCCATCGTCTTCGTCGTCGTCATCCTCGTCATCGTCGTCTCCGGAGTCATCGGAATCGTCGCCTCCGGGTGTAGGTGCTTGGAAGGCTGGTGCAGACGGTGCTGACGTCAATGACCCAGCTGCGAAGGCCAAGGACTCTGCCAACGGGGTGGGCGTCGGCAGCTGTTCCTCCGAGCGGTCCTCCAGGTTGACAACATTCTCCACTCGGATGGGAGGGAGATCCGCCGGGACTTCCTCGACTACCACTGGGTAGACCGGGATCTGCCGGGGCTGAGGGGCATAGCTGGTGTTGATGCGGGTAGTTTGGAGAGTGCGAACCATCTAGAAGAGAAGTGTCAGCTTAGTTGAATTTCAAAGAGGTAAGACTGATAAAGGAATTTATAGGAATGAAATTAGCAAGTTTTAAACAACTAGGCTTTCCATTTCTAACTAATCTAACGACCTAGGGTCAGCATAGCTTTGATACCACTTCTGTCACACCCGGTTCCAGGGGGTATAACCGAGCGCATACCATATGTGTGCCAGGATCCATTTCCACACATATGTTGACGTCACAAGTGTAGTATATTAAAATACAATGCAATAAAGGCGTAAAGAGAGTATAATACTTTATTACATCATCTGAAACATTGTATCTTTAACAAGTATCACATCAAAGTAAAGCGGAAATAAACAACTGGGCGATCTCCCACAGGAAGATGACCGGCGCATCGTTAGACTTAGAATTCGTCGTCGATAAAATCTCCATCAAAGTCTCCAGCATCACCCTCTGATCAAAATATTAGCAAGGGTGAGCTCACTTATGGTCGGGGCTCAGCAAGTGGGGGAAAAATTAATGCAGGTATAACAAGGTGAGGCTAAGGTTGAGCAGTAAACATTTTAGTTGGTCAATATTTTATTAACAACATCTGTCTTACTAATAAGAGTGTATCCCAAATATCCCATTTAAACAAAGGAATATGAATATAACAAAAACACTTAAGTGAAACCACTTAAGCAAATTATTGGCAGATCATCGGATCTCAATTTAATTCCATCTTCAAGTTCAATTATCATGTGAGGAGTCCAGATCGCTCATAACCGGGAGCACGGCTGATATATCAGTTTTACACTCTGCAGAGGTGGTACAACTTTACCCACAAGCCATGTATCCCATCTAGCCCGGGTTGATCAGACCCTTAGACACTGCCGAGGTGAATGGCTAGGGATCCATTATGAGGCTTTCACAAAATACACTTAATACGAAGCAACCCGCTAAGGTTTCTAAAGACGATGGTGGTGGCCCCCTGGGTGAGGTACCTTAGCCAAGAATATGACCCCATGTTAATGTGGGCTGCCAGCACCTACCGCTCCCCCTCTTGCCCATATTTCAGGTAAGGTTGCTAGGCACTAAGCATATAGAGCTAATTACCAAAGCCAGAGCCATGATAGCACTCGTGGTTGCACTGTTATCCTGGGTGGTCACTCCATGTTCCAATTAATTCAGAATAATGTTATCTTAACCATCGGGTTAATGTCATAATTGCCAATTAAATTTTTGGAACATTAAAACCAATTAATGAGTGACATTAAAAAATCATTAAGTTGAGCGATAGCATAAATTTTGCACAGCTTAATAATTTTCCCAGGTTAAACAAGGAATACAAGTAGTAAATCTAGGAATACAAGTAGTAAAAATAACCTCACTTGCGTTATGAAAAGATCAATTAGTATCTATGGGTTTACCTAATTAAGGATTTCCTAGATTTACTACCTGTATTCCTTGTTTAACCTGGAAAAATTATTAAGCTGTGCAAAATTTATGCTATCGCTCAACTTAATGATTTTTTTAATGTCACTCATTAATTGGTTTTGATGTTCCAAAAATTTAATTGGCAATTATGACATTAACCCGATGGTTAAGATAACATTATTCCGAATTAATTGGAGCATGGAGTTACCACCCAGGATAACAGTGCAACCACGAGTGCTATCATGGCTCTGGCTTTGGTAATTAGCTCTATATGCTTAGTGCCTAGCAACCTTACCTGAAACATGGGCAAGAGGGGGAGCGGTAGGTGCTGGCAGCCCACGTTAACTTGGGGTCGTATTCTTGGCTAAGGTACCTCACCCAGGGGGCCACCACCATCGTCTTTAGAAACCTTAGCGGGTTGCTTCGTATTAAGTGTATTTTGTGAAAGCCTCATAATGGATCCCTAGCCATTCACCTCGGCAGTGTCTAAGGGTCTGATCAACCCGGGCTAGATGGGATACATGGCTTGTGGGTAAAGTTGTACCACCTCTGCAGAGTGTAAAACTGATATATCAGCCGTGCTCCCGGTTATGAGCGACCTGGACTCCTCACATGATAATTGAACTTGAAGATGGAATTAAATTGAGATCCGATGATCTGCCAATAATTTGCTTAAGTGGTTTCACTTAAGTGTTTTTGTTATATTCATATTCCTTTGTTTAAATGGGATATTTGGGATACACTCTTATTAGTAAGACAGATGTTGTTAATAAAATATTGACCAACTAAAATGTTTACTGCTCAACCTTAGCCTCACCTTGTTATACCTGCATTAATTTTTCCCCCACTTGCTGAGCCCCGACCATAAGTGAGCTCACCCTTGCTAATATTTTGATCAGAAAGTGATGCTGGAGACTTTGATGGAGATTTTATCGACGACGAATTCTAAGTCTAACGATGCGTCGATCATCTTTCTGTGAGAGATCGCCCAGTTGTTTATTTCCGCTTTACTTTGATGTGATACTTGTTAAAGATACAATGTTTCAGATGATGTAATAAAGTATTATACTCTCTTTACGCCTTTATTGCATTGTCTTTTGATATACTACACTTGTGACGTTAATATATGTGTGGAAATGGATCCTGGCACACATATGGTATGCGCTCGGTTCTACCCCTGGTACCGGGTGTGACAGCTACTCGCACGCTGCTCTCTACATGGAACAAAAAAGACCCGCCCGTGCTCAGGTGCTAAAGGTGAACGATTTTAATGGTACTACTAGCACTAGATCATTTTGTAAAAATCAAAATTAGAGGAGCATAATAGTTGAGAGGCTAATCACTTCATAGAGAGTTTTTTTTGCCGAGTATTTTCTTTTTAGCACTCAACAAAGATAATTTTCAAATCACATTTTAAAACATTAAATTAATTTAAATGGAAAAATGTTTTAACTACAAAATTATATAAGCCATCAAGATGTACAATTTTTATTTTAGTCATTTCTTAATATGATAAAATAAAAACAAATTTATTCACAAAACTTACATCTCTCTTATAGTTTATGAAAGATATGGGTAATATTTGAACCACCATGTTGGATGAGCAAATGACCAAACGACCAAAATAAAGTTGTTAGGAATCAAGAAATTATAGAGTTTTGTAGTTTGCAATATTTTGATTTAAAGTCATCTTATCAATGAAAATTACGTCTAAATTTAAAAAATTTGAATTTCCCAAATGATCTGGATAGAAAAACTATCAAAATAAAAGTTGTAGATTTTGAAAAGTTATGAAATTTTGTAATTGACAATTGTTTGATTTCAAATCATCTTGCCATGTAAAACTATGTTCAAATTCAAAATTTTCAAACGACCTCATATAAAAAACCCACGAAAATTAAAGTTGTAGGTCTCAAAAAGTTATGAAACTTTGTAATTAATAACCTTTTGATTTAAAACCATCTTGTCATTTAAAAATACGTTTGAAGTTTTAAAAATTGAAATTTAAATTTTGTAAACAACCTCGGATGAAGAAACTATTAAAATAAAAGTTGTAGATTATGAAGTTATGTAACTTTGTAGTTGACAAACTTTTCATTTAAATCTATTTAGTGTCGCAAACAATCAATTTATATTTGATTTGTTAAAATATGCGAAGAAAAAAAACACAATAGACACGATTGAGATAGTGTTGGA
This sequence comes from Zea luxurians, assembly GCA_029449295.1. Taxonomy (NCBI): domain Eukaryota; kingdom Viridiplantae; phylum Streptophyta; class Magnoliopsida; order Poales; family Poaceae; genus Zea; species Zea luxurians. The sequence continues at coordinate 715,424 of JAOPSE010000101.1, read as the reverse complement.
ATGAGGTAGTGTTGGAGCAACAGAGGATTTGCACGCGAGAGAGAGGTCACACAGGTTTGAATTCCGCAAGCCCACGATTTGCAAAAAAGAATGTTACAAAAAAATGTCAAAAAAGTCTGAATGGGTGGGCATTGATTGGTGCTGGCTGGTTATTTTCCTGTTTTCCATACTTTTTTAATTTATTTTTCTTTTGTTTGCCAAATATTTTTTAATACTCAACAAAAAAACCCTACGTCGATATTTCATTTACCGATAAAAAATAACTTTATCGAGTGCCGAGTTGACTCGATAGCCTGATACGAAGGAAAACCTTTGTCCAAGTCAGGTATATATGTACATGGATTCATATTTATTACTAAGTCATATACTTCTCACATGCAGATAGACATCGTTGCTATTGAACTTGGTTACATACAATGTGTCAGAAATTAAAAGCATATCATAGAAGCTACTAACAAGGGAATAGCTCATCGCAAATAACTTTTAATTGGAGTGGCAGCAATGTTTTGATCTATTTGGTTGTGCTCACATATCTCTACTAACTATTAAAAAGGTAACATATATAGACTAAAATATGCCCCCACTCACCTTATCGCGCGGAATGCACCTACTCTTCCATTCACGCTGCATACAAGCAATCAAGCATGCAACTATGCAAGCTACGAGTGTCTCCCTCATCCACTCATGCTGCATACAAGCTGCTGAAGTAAGTCCCTGTGGCCCTCTCCGTTCACGCTGCATGTGTTCGGAGACAAATTTTTGCATGTGTAGCTCAACTGGTCGACAATATGCATGTACGCCCAGACCCGACCTATCAAGTCCAAGTCATTGTCGAGGCAAATTTTTGTATGTGTTCTTAATTAAAAACCCTTAACTAAAAATCCTTCTAAGTTGGTCAAGTTTTTTTAATAGATACACCTAGTTTCTTAGGCATATTTCTCTTTGTGCACAATATATAGAAAATGGTGATTAACTATCAACTACCGACAAATTTACTCAATCATTTCCACAACACTTTTACAACATGTTGCTTATATATAGCAGATATGAATGCTCATATGTGAAAAGTAAGGATATGAAACCTATATCAAATGTTGTGTTAGCTACTCACAAAAGTACATTATTTATCTCCCAGATTGTTTGAACTATTTTAACCTACTTATCAATGCATCTAGCTATACTATGCTAGCTTTGATGGATGTTCAATTCGGAAGGATAAGTTGAATCATGTGCATTTAGATCTTTCTCGTCCTTACAAATTGGATTCTTGTTGTGTTCTCAGTTGCACCTGGACAGTATAGTCAAGTTTTCCAAGTTAAGAATCTGGACAGTGAATGATTAATCAAGTTTTCCCAGTTAAATCTTCGACTGTGACTATATACCAAAGCATTCAGTCTATACTTAGAGTATAATATTAGTGTTAAGGTGACATTTTGCTACACAGATTTTGCATATTTTGCATACCATAATAACGGTTGTCGTTACATATCTATGTTTTATATAGATTTTTAACTCTCGTGGCAACACACGGACACATATCTAGTCTCACTATGATTTTTAACTCTCGTGACAACGCACGGACACATCTAGTCTCACTATGATGACCACAACCACAACTCTCTCTTATAATTGATGTTTAGTTTACAAGGTATTGCATAACCTATGGATAGTTAACCACATATATAGGAACTGAAAACTATTGTACATGAAGATTAGAATTACTCATAGCTAACCTTATTAGTACAACACCACTCCCGCAATCAGCTGATCAGCAGAACTGCAGAATACGTACAGAAAGGGAATGGCTTTTCGTACAGCGAGGAGTTGATCATGAACAAGCTAATGTATTTGCATACCTTGTGCTCCTGACGAACATGTTGTAACTGTGCGGATCCAGCTCCTGAGAATAAAATCTATGCCATGCACGGTCAACAAAAGCAAACTAGCAAACTGGCCGGCAGCGAAAAGAAGTAAAGAACAAGCATGCAGAGAAATGCTAAATTCACTAACGTCCGGTTTAGATCCTTAGAATCGAATTCCTAAATTAATTAAGCTAACGCCCTGTTTGGATCATTGAAATTGAATTTCATTCTAATAATAGTAATTTAGGCATATATCAATTAAGCTAATTCAGTTTTATGTAAAATATATTTATATACTATTATTAGCAAACTATCCGAGATATTTATATGCTACATTTTTACTATAGAGAAGTGAGACGAAGAGTGTCATGTAAGTTACACAGTAGAAATAAATTCTACTAATGCATAAAATCATTTCCCACCCTCCATCCTATGAATTTGAGATATGCTTATATCTGAACTTTGGAAAGTGATGGAATCTCAAATTCCAAACTAAATAAGTTACTTTATTGAGTGAATTCCAATTCCTCTAAAATGAAGAGATCCAAACGCCCCGTAATATGATTTTATACGAAATATATTTATATACTATTATTAGCAATATACATGAGATATTTATATGCTACATTTTTACTATAAAGGAGTGAAGCAAATAGATCCATATCTTACAAGTTGCAAGGTAGAAATATATTCCGTTGATACATAAAATTATTTTCGGTACTCCACCCCATGAATTTATACCCCACCCCATGAATTTAAGATAGATTTATATCTGAGCTTTGAAAAATGATGATATGTTAAATTCTAAGCCAAATAGACTACTTGATTAAGTAAATTCTAATTCCTCCAAAATCAATAGATCCATACAGCTCTTAAGGGCTAATTTGGTGACAAGGGAATTGGAAGGATCCATGGGGAGGAATAGCAAGGGATTTCCTCACTTATAGATCCCTACAATTTCCTTGTCACCAAACCATCTCTAAAGGTTAGTTTGAGAGTCAAAAAACCGGAGGTGGTTGGAGAAGCTAAAATCCCTCTTTTATTCAAAATTGAATAACGAGATAATTTTAGCCCCTCCAATCTCCTCCGGTTTTGTGGCTCCCAAACTAGCTCTAAGAGATCGTTTGGATCCCTTCGAATCGGAATCTACTAAATTTAGTAGGCTATTTATCTTGAAATTTGACAACCCAGCACTTTCCAAAGTTCAAATATAAGCTTATCTCAAATTTATCGAGTTTAGGTTCTTCGAATCCCTGAATCAATACTACTCATGCATTTAAACAAGGAAAAATCTATTGTACATTCAATCAAGCAACAAGTACAACAGCATAATCTGTTTTCAACTGTATTTTCAGTGGAACATCCATTAAGCAGCAAGCCATGAACTAAATTAGCTAAGAGAACTTACTCATATGCAACATATGGCTCGACTCTGCGAAGCATGTTAATATTAGCCTTGTTGACCTTTAGGAACACACCATTGAAGATCTACAAAAATAAATGCTCAGTTTTATGAAGAAACAAACACAACTAAAAGAATAAATCAACTCCAACAAACAGGTCCTTTGTCGTCTCTCAAAGGAAAATAAGTACGCATGTTGATCATTAATCCATGCAGGAAAAATAACCTGTACACAAAATTAACTTCATCTAGATCGAGATCAATTATTTTGTGCTCTATCTATGTGGAAAAACCATTCCATTTTAGTGACCTTCGTGTATGAATCCACTAATACAAGGTACCCCTTTCTTCTGAAGTCATCATCAACTCTGGATTTGGCTTCCAAGAACCTCTCTTTTTCTTTCTTTAGATGAACCCTACATAGCATATTAAACGACTATTAGAATTCAATTTTCAGCAAATCTCAATAGTCAGTTTACATAATACTAGATACAAGAATTGAAAGTGAACCGATCCTACTTACACTTAGAAACTTTCTATCTACTCAAACCAATCATATTTTTGTACCTGCCCAAGTGACAAGGTTACTTGAATCAGATAACCACATCAAACATGGAGGATGAGGGCTCTAGCATGTCAGGCTCTAGCATCTCATGATCCCAAGCAGTACATATTCTTGCTCCCTGACAAATATTGTAGAGGAGCACTAAGAAGGGTGCTTGTAGAACAACTTCAGCATACAATTGCTTGACATGTTTTCACTAGGAAACTGAACATATGCAGTAACCAATTAAATACCAATACATCACAACAGTAGTACTTGTTAAAAGAATGAGTTGTCCAGATGTCTGCATCTATTGTCTTAACAATCAGATTACTGCACCCTAAACTAACTCAAGATTAGAGGCATACAACATCCCCAGAAACGTGTGGATTGATGCATAAACTGAATTAGATCGACATGCAGCAATGAAATCTGCTACTCAATGCATGGTGACAGGGAGATTGGATCAGCAGCAGTCAGTCCTATCCGAATTCCCATGGGGTCTGCGCTCCCATGCAAAGCAAAGTGTGTTACAGCGCGTGGAGCCATTAGGATAAGGAAAGAAAAAGTTAGATTGATTTAGATAATTACTATAAAAAAGATTAGTTAGGATAAGAAAATATTTGGTTAGTTAGAATAAAGAGAGAAGTTAGGTTATTTTAATTAGAATATTTTCTTAAGGGTAAAATAAGCCTCTCTATATCAGGAGAGGAGATGTATCAATCTAATCATGCAAGAATTATGAAGGAAAGACTTCCCACTTGCTCGGCCATGGGCAAGGCTCTTGGGCAGCCTCCTTGCGCTCCGTGAACCCTTAGCCGCCACCACAACACCTGGTATTGGAGATCTCAGGTTCCAAAGTTGTTGCGATAAACATCAACACTTCTTCTCAGCCGACACAACAAGTCGTGTTGCCGACGCCGCAGGGAGTGCTAGTAACTGCCTCGACGCCATAATAGAGGCCCTCTCTGAGATCGCACAATAGGTGCCCAACCTCAACGTGTAGCAGGTCACCGTCCGATCGTGGCAAGCCATCGTTGAGAGCCATTAGGCATCCTCATCAATGGGCGCTGCATGCCCCAAGAGTTCTCTATCTATGATGGCAAGGTCCCCCTGAATTGCTCAACTAATGCAAGCAGTTCCTTCGTGGGCATCGTTCACTTATCAGGGCACTTGTTTCAGTCCCCAGGGCACGTGTTCCGGCACAACACATCTCTTCTGTTGACCCCTGGAGCACCTCCTGCGTCAGCCCCTGGTAAACTCCTCTTTTGGGTCTTGGGCAACTCTTGTGCCCCCCGAAGCACCTGTTCCACCCCCGGGGTAGTTGTTTCAGTCCCTAGTGCACGTGTTCCAGCACAACATATGTCTTGTGTTGGCCCCTAGGGCACCTCCTGTGCCAGCCCCTGGTAAACTCATCTTTCATGTCTTGGGGCAACTCTTTTGCCAAGCACCTGTTCCACTCCCGGGGCACCTCGACATCGGGGACTTCCCGATGTGGCATGGACCAATAGCCATCCAACAGGGAGAAGGCATGTAGCTGAATACTATTATTGAAGAAGGCACAAGCGACCGTTGCAACCAAGTATGGGTGATTGAGGGCAATGAAGTACGCATATTTGGAGAAACGACCGATGAAGATGAGGATGACGACCTTCATGTGGATCTTAGAAAGACCCTCTATGAAATCCATTGAGACGTCCACTCACACCTAAGATGGTACATCGAGTGGTTGTAGGAAACCAACCGGTTGTAGGGTCGACCTCATGTTTTGTCTACATGTGGTGCACGCGCGGACAAAGTATTGCAAGTACTCAGTCATTGCGGATACAAAAGTTCATGTGCATGCATTGAAGGGTCTTTTTCGGTCCCTTCTTGGCTAGCAGAATGGGCTAAAGCAACCACCTAGTGGCACATATTGAGCTGTGCTAACATGAAGATGTTCTTGCTATAGATGAGGCCATAAGTTGTGGACTACGCTAGGGCAAGAGGTGTCCAAGGGCCGCTATACTGGGTGCCCCAGAGGTCGAGGAATTAGGTGCTCTAAGAGATGTCAAAAGTGCACTAGGGGTCGATGTGTGTGGTGTTCTAGCCCCAACATGCAAGGACCAAGGGAAGCCTCCAGCAGCTATCGTTGAATGTGATCGCCTTTTGCGTCATCTTCTGTGGCGACGTGTATGCCCTCAAGAAGACGAAACGAGGGCACCGGCAGGGCGAGTAGCTCAGTGGTTGCAAATTTTGAGTCAGGGTTGATGACTGCGGCCATAGAGTTAAAGCCACAGCAGGACAACACATCAACCATAGAGTTGAGGTGCCCCGAGCAGTACTCCACCACAAAATCAAAGCCGAACAAGTTGCTGATCCACTGGTGGTAGATCATAGTGGACAATTGTTGGTCAAGGAAAAACTTTATATTGTAATGATCAGTGTGAACAAGGAAGCGACGACTTCAAATATACGATCGCCAGTGTTGTACAACCTGGATCAGGCCAATGAGTTTGCATCCAAATGCCGCTAGCTTGTAGTGGCAGGCATCAAAGGGTCAACCAAAGAAGGCTAGGGGACCAACCCCCTAGTGCATAACAGTGACAAAACATGTGCCTTATGCATTGCAATCGACATCAAACTACTTGTTGAAGTCCAACATCTGCAATATTGGATCAGAGGAGAGGGTGTGCTATTGAGTGCTGCAAAGGCCTTAGCAATGTCTAACGTCCAGGCGAAGACTCCTTTGCATAGCAGGCGAGTGGCATTGTGATTGCGTCAAAATTTTGGATAGACTTTCGATAGCACCCTCCAACCTAGAAAGCCATGTATACCCTAGGGTGACCAAGGTTCTGACCATGACACGACAAATTTGTCGATGTACGTCACAATGCCATTAGCGAAGATGACATGGTCGAGATAGGTGACCAAGTTCGAAGCAAAAGTGCACTTGGACCACTAGAGAAAGAGGTTGTGGGTGTGTAGTGCGTCAAAGGCGAGGTCTGCATGCTGCAAGTGCTCAAACCACGATGAGTTGTAGATCAAGATGTCATTGAAGAAGACAAGCACAAACTTATGAAGGAAGGGCTAGAGGACATAATTCATGAGTGCCTAGAATGTCCCTAGTGCGTTGGAGAGGCTAAACGACATAACGAGGAACCTACAGTGCTCGTGGTGTAAGGAGAACACTACCTTTTCAATATCTCGCAGGTGCATCGAGACCTAGTGGTAGCTAGACCATAAATCAAGCTTGGTAAAGAACCTGGCACCATGAAGCTCATCTAAGAGCTTGTCCACCTTGGGAATTGGGAACTTATCCTTAGATGTTTTGTCATTCAATGCCTGACAGACAATGCAAAAGCACCAGGATCCGTTCACCTTTTTGACGAGCAGCACCGAAACCGAGAATGGGGACTAGAGCAGATGATACCTTATTCCAGGATGGTAGGACACGGTCGCTCGAGCTCATCCTTTTTGAAGTTATGGGGGTAATCAACACCTAATACAAGGTCAAAACCACCAAGTTTAATGCCAAAACAATTGATAAGAAAGTCATCCCTGCCGATGCACATGGCCACATTACGAGCCACGCTACTGTAGGCTACATTGTCTCCATTAGCCACTGTGACTAGCAAGTTGCAAGCACCTATCGCCAGCTCGATGCGACACACAACCCTAGTGTTGATAAATGTAACACCCAAATTTTGGGATTGGAAATTAGTAGAAGAAATTTGAACAAAATATCATAATATCTTGGAAATTGGGAAATAAGAAAATGATGGGAAAAGAATTTTTCTTTTAAGAAAAACCATTTATACATCTCATGAAATAAATAGAAAGGAGAATAAAAACTTAAGTTAGTAATATTAAAATAAGTATGGTTTATATTCACCCTTGGATTTCAAATGATACATTGGAAAAATCTGAAAACTAAAATAGAAGTATAAATTTGAATTTGGAATAGAAAATAGAAAATAAAAGAGAAGGGGAGAACTAAGAAAAATACTACATAAAATAAAATAAAATCAGAATAAAAATTCTTCACACTTATATTATTATACTATTCAAAATGAGGACAAGTTATTCACAGAGATTTGAATTTAAGTTTGAATTCAAATTGGATTTGAAAAATGGAGAAAAGAAAATAGAAAAGAAAAAGAAAAAGAATAAAAACCCTAACTGGGCCAGCTACCTAGAATTCGGCCCACCTAAGGATTCCCTACCGCGCGCGTGGCCCATTCCACAATCGGGCGCCGACACGCGGGCCCCACGGGTCATTCGCTCAGCGTCCTCGCGCGCGCGGATCACTCTCTCTCAGACACGCGGGACCCGCCTGCCAGCCTCCCTTCCGTCGCGCTTCGCTCTCTCACTTACGCGCGGGACCCGCCCGTCAGCCTCTCCACCGCGCGCAGGCCACTCCCCCTCGCGCGCGCTCTCGCCTCTCGCTGACATGCGGGGCCCTCTGCTCAGTTCTCTCGTCCCGCGCTCGACTGCTCACTCTGTCTCTGGTTCGCGGGGCCCGCTCGTCGGGTTCGTCTTCAACGAACTCGCCGCAACAAACTCCCGCGACTTCCTCGCCGGGAACCCACCGCCTCCTTCTCGCTCGGACTTTGCTCCGGGTATAAAAGCTCACCGTGCTCGCCTCCCTCCCTTCATCCCCCACTGCCAGCCACCATCACCGTGAGAGAAAGAAACCGGAGTGGAGCGCCGCCGCCGCCGGCTAAAACCACACTGCGTGAGTGACCGACCGTAGCAAGGTATCCGGAGTGTTCGCCGGTAACCACGGAAGCGTTCTGCGGCACATTTTGGCGGAATAGCCCATCGGACCGCCACGGATTGCTCGTCGTCGAGCAAGCTCCACCGTGAATCCGCTCTTCTCCGTGGGCGGGTCTGCAACCCCCGTCAATCGCCGGTGAGACCCCTCTCTGTAGATTCACTATCTTCCCCTCTTGATTTTGCACCGATTAATTTCTAGTTCGGGGTGGTTTGGCGCCGGATTGCGCGCTCGCCGGCGAAGCTCCGCCGTGAGAGCGTCACCGCCGCCGCTCGGGATGCTGGAAATTGGGGGAAGTGCTCGCGGCCGTTGATCATCGTGTGGACGGCTGCGATTTGATCTGCGCGTACCGGTTCGCTGGGTGGTCCTGGACCGCTCGATCTCGATCGGACGAATCCTGGGCGAGTCGGGATATTTTAAACCCGCGTCGTCGATCGTCGATCGGACGGTTAGGATCGCGTACCGTTTCATAAAGAGTTAGATCTAATCCTGCGCGTTCAAATCGGATCGGACGGCTCAGCCCATCCGATACCCCTTCGGCTGGGTATTTTTCTAAAGAGTCCTCGGGGTTTTGTGAAATCAACCCGCCGTCCTTTAGTCACTATTCCCTGTGCCTTAGAAATATTACACCGAGACCCCTGTGTTTTCTGGAAATTGACGCCCGGTCCAGGATTTTATAAAACCAGAGAAAATAAATAGAAAATGAATTTTTAATATAAAAATAATTGCTAGAACTTAGATAATTCATAACTAATTCATTTTAGCTCCAAATTGAGTCATTCCAATTCCTAAAATTTTGTAATAATATTCTCTACCATTTTGAATCACTGTTTTGACATGAACTCTGTCAGAAATTTATTTATCATTTAATCATATTATAATCACCTTAAATCTTAAGAAATTCATAACTTGAATTCTACAACTCCAAATTTAGTGATTCCAGTTCCTGTGGTTTTATTTTAATGTGTAGATTATTACTGTGTATTTTGTTCTTATGTTTGGTGTAATGTTAAATTTGCCTATACTATGTACGTTGGTATTGCTACGACTAGCAGTGAGGTCACGAGGATCTGAAGAATCATCCTGGTACCTGGATTCTCAAGGCCCAGGCAAGTTGTGCCCTTGATCACTTCTTTTCACCTACTCATGTTCTAATTAATCATAATGATCTGCATAGGTTAATTTTGATGGGACCCAATAGGTTACCTAGTTTGATTATCTTTATACCTTGTTTACCACTGATCTTTCTGGGTAGTACTTGCTAGTGCTATATGTGGTTTTGGGTATGGAGATACACTATTCATGATTACACTTTTTGTTATCAGTTGTTAGTTAATGTTCATGTTAAGATCATTATGTTAATTGGAACATGGAGCGACCACCCGGGAAAACAGTGCTACCACAAGGGTAGTATGGGATGCCCTTGGCTGATTAATTAGGCAAGCTAGTGGAAGACTACCTTACCCGAAAGGGGCAAGGGCAGTAGGGGAGAGGTCAGTGCGGGAAGTGCCCTCGGGAGGATTTTGCTGCGATGGCGGTCCTGCAAGGGATTCCTGTACTGGATCTTCCTATAAACTGTAGCGGGTTTTCGGAAGCTAGTGGAACTTTGTAAAGGCCTCGTAGTGCTACCCTGCCTCACTTCCTTGGTAGAGGTGTATGGGATTCATGACCCCTTGGCAGATGGGTAACACGACTTGTGGGTAAAGATGCGCAACCTCTGCAGAGTGTAAAACTGGTATACTAGCCGTGCTCACGGTCATGAGCAGCTCGGACCCTCACATGATTAAATGATGGAACTAAATTCAATTTGTCATACGCATTACATCGCAGGTGAAGTTGATGTTACTTTTGATCTATTACTTAATTGGGTTTGGTATTTACTTATACCTAGTAACTGCTAATAAAATTTTGACCAACTTTAAAAGCAATGCTCAGCTCTAACCATCTCCTTTGGTAAGCCTTACACTTCACGTGAGCTCCCACCTTTGGCGAGTTCATGCACATTATTCCCCACAACTTGTTGAGCGATGAACGTATGTGAGCTCACTCTTGCTGTCTCACATACACCACAGGTCAAGACCAGGTACTGCAGGATGATGCTCATGGAGGATGCTGTGATGAGTTCGTGAGAGGTCTAGGTCGTCGTCTCCCAGTCAACTTTGGGTTGCTGGACCGTTGTCTCCTTATAATGTAATTATTTATTTTGTATAGAACTCCTGTTATATATAAAGATGTGACATTCGATCCTGTGCCACTATACATCATATGTTTGAGACTTGGTCCCAGCATACCTGGTGTTTATGTTAACCCCGGGTTTTGGACCCCTAAAAGCCGGGTGTTACAGAAGTGGTATCAGAGGAATGTTGACTGTAGGACGAAACCTAGATAGAACTGGACAACCATTATCTACTTACCTCTGCTACTCTGATTCTTTTCTAAGCTTATCTTAATCTTTTCTCATCTATTTCCGCTTTACTCTGATTATTCTTACCTTTCATTTCTAAAGACAAATGTGGATTTCACACTTTGAAATCCTGTGCCTAAAGTGACTTTAAGAATAGGAGACCTACTCTTAGGAACAAAAACAAAACTATTTTTATGGTTATCTATGCACTTGAATGTTTGTTCTTATGATACTTGTTTGATCTGGATCTTTGTTTGAGTGTGATGAGTTGTGGAGTAATGTCCACAATTGCATCTGCATATACACATAGGTATAAAATATATTCATGAAATAACTAGACAGCCTAGATTATCCCCATTGGAACATATCTAACTTACGAGATTTATCTTATCCTAAAAGATCTCATTCTAACCAATTCATCTTATCTTAAAAGATTCTCCCTTATCTTAATAAGATTCATCTCATCTCAAGAGATTCTATCCTACACACATAGATCTATCTTATCTCAAAAGGTCTTAACTTATCCTAATGTATATAATCCATCTTATCCTAAAAAGATCCTTATCTTATCTTGAAGAGATTTTATCCTTAACCTAATAGATCTAACTGACCTCAAAAGATTCTATCTTATCTTCATGGATCCATCTTATCCTAATAAGCATACTTATCCACCCTAGTTTAAACAACCATGATCTAATGCAAATTAATTAGATCTTACCTAGTCAAACTAGTCACACCAATCTAACCTAGATCTGATCTAATCTAAAGTGACTTATCAAACATGTTAGATAATGCTGATGAAATAGTTTAGACTCTACTCCTATAGAACAAGTCTTAACTTAGTTCACCCTGCACTAAAACAAGAATGACAGATCGACTTAGCCATATGCAACTACCATAACCATCTGATAGTTGCATAACCTCTCAATTATAAACTAGCAAGAGATTCTATCTCATCATAACATATCAAATTAATCTTAAAACATCCTAACATATCTTAATAATACATATTCTACCCAGTTGGACCTATCTAAGCCTAAACTAGTCTAATCTAGTCATATCCAATTCTTATCCTACCTAATGTGACCAGATCTATTATGGTCTAATGTTATCTAACTTAATGTGGTCCACTTAAACAGATTAATGACACTAGTAGAAGAGATTAGACCCCACTAGCCATGTATTAACTTATCTTAGCACATTGGATCAATTCAACCATGAGCTAACCCAACCCATAGAACCATGATGAATGGTATAACCTTTCTAGTCCCACCTAACAACAAACAAACTTTTGACCTACATCTTGTAGCCTATCTCACCCATGTATATCTCTCATCTTGACAGATTCTATCTTACCCTTGGATATTCACCTTATATGATTGGTTACCCCAATCTGGACATAAATTAAGCCCTACCAAAGAATCTATAGATTATAACCAACTGCTAGCTTATCCATTCCGCTTAATAACTTCCTTTGCAAAACTATTATCACATGCTTCTAACTTTCATGGTCGATACCAGGAAAGGAAAGATTATCACGTAACAACAAACAGAAAATGAATCCTCCAAATCCTCCACCTGTTGACCTCAATCAAGTGGTTGCTACCCAAAGACTGGTAATACAACAGTTAACAGACATGGTGACCGAGATGCAGAATCAGATAAGACAACAACGCGAGGAAATACGTCAAGCCCGCCAAGAAATAAGGCAAGCACGGCTGGAGAGACAACAACAACAACAACCCCCACCACCACCAGCTTCACCAAGCTACATAGATATAAATTATGATGATTTGTAAGATCTAGGTGTTACTTTAGTAATATGATAATATTTTAGAAGAAATAATAAAGGTCTGTTGACCCAATGTTTTGTTAAAGAATTATACCTCATGCTGAGATCTCTTTGTTTGTGCATATGAGTATGCATCCTTTTTCCTTACAAATCTCGAGGACGAGATTATTTTTAAGGGGGGTAGGATTTGTAACACCCAAATTTTGGGATTGGAAATTAGTAGAAGAAATTTGAACAAAATATCATAATATCTTGGAAATTGGGAAATAAGAAAATGATGGGAAAAGAATTTTTCTTTTAAGAAAAACCATTTATACATCTCATGAAATAAATAGAAAGGAGAATAAAAACTTAAGTTAGTAATATTAAAATAAGTATGGTTTATATTCACCCTTGGATTTCAAATGATACATTGGAAAAATCTGAAAACTAAAATAGAAGTATAAATTTGAATTTGGAATAGAAAATAGAAAATAAAAGAGAAGGGGAGAACTAAGAAAAATACTACATAAAATAAAATAAAATCAGAATAAAAATTCTTCACACTTATATTATTATACTATTCAAAATGAGGACAAGTTATTCACAGAGATTTGAATTTAAGTTTGAATTCAAATTGGATTTGAAAAATGGAGAAAAGAAAATAGAAAAGAAAAAGAAAAAGAATAAAAACCCTAACTGGGCCAGCTACCTAGAATTCGGCCCACCTAAGGATTCCCTACCGCGCGCGTGGCCCATTCCACAATCGGGCGCCGACACGCGGGCCCCACGGGTCATTCGCTCAGCGTCCTCGCGCGCGCGGATCACTCTCTCTCAGACACGCGGGACCCGCCTGCCAGCCTCCCTTCCGTCGCGCTTCGCTCTCTCACTTACGCGCGGGACCCGCCCGTCAGCCTCTCCACCGCGCGCAGGCCACTCCCCCTCGCGCGCGCTCTCGCCTCTCGCTGACATGCGGGGCCCTCTGCTCAGTTCTCTCGTCCCGCGCTCGACTGCTCACTCTGTCTCTGGTTCGCGGGGCCCGCTCGTCGGGTTCGTCTTCAACGAACTCGCCGCAACAAACTCCCGCGACTTCCTCGCCGGGAACCCACCGCCTCCTTCTCGCTCGGACTTTGCTCCGGGTATAAAAGCTCACCGTGCTCGCCTCCCTCCCTTCATCCCCCACTGCCAGCCACCATCACCGTGAGAGAAAGAAACCGGAGTGGAGCGCCGCCGCCGCCGGCTAAAACCACACTGCGTGAGTGACCGACCGTAGCAAGGTATCCGGAGTGTTCGCCGGTAACCACGGAAGCGTTCTGCGGCACATTTTGGCGGAATAGCCCATCGGACCGCCACGGATTGCTCGTCGTCGAGCAAGCTCCACCGTGAATCCGCTCTTCTCCGTGGGCGGGTCTGCAACCCCCGTCAATCGCCGGTGAGACCCCTCTCTGTAGATTCACTATCTTCCCCTCTTGATTTTGCACCGATTAATTTCTAGTTCGGGGTGGTTTGGCGCCGGATTGCGCGCTCGCCGGCGAAGCTCCGCCGTGAGAGCGTCACCGCCGCCGCTCGGGATGCTGGAAATTGGGGGAAGTGCTCGCGGCCGTTGATCATCGTGTGGACGGCTGCGATTTGATCTGCGCGTACCGGTTCGCTGGGTGGTCCTGGACCGCTCGATCTCGATCGGACGAATCCTGGGCGAGTCGGGATATTTTAAACCCGCGTCGTCGATCGTCGATCGGACGGTTAGGATCGCGTACCGTTTCATAAAGAGTTAGATCTAATCCTGCGCGTTCAAATCGGATCGGACGGCTCAGCCCATCCGATACCCCTTCGGCTGGGTATTTTTCTAAAGAGTCCTCGGGGTTTTGTGAAATCAACCCGCCGTCCTTTAGTCACTATTCCCTGTGCCTTAGAAATATTACACCGAGACCCCTGTGTTTTCTGGAAATTGACGCCCGGTCCAGGATTTTATAAAACCAGAGAAAATAAATAGAAAATGAATTTTTAATATAAAAATAATTGCTAGAACTTAGATAATTCATAACTAATTCATTTTAGCTCCAAATTGAGTCATTCCAATTCCTAAAATTTTGTAATAATATTCTCTACCATTTTGAATCACTGTTTTGACATGAACTCTGTCAGAAATTTATTTATCATTTAATCATATTATAATCACCTTAAATCTTAAGAAATTCATAACTTGAATTCTACAACTCCAAATTTAGTGATTCCAGTTCCTGTGGTTTTATTTTAATGTGTAGATTATTACTGTGTATTTTGTTCTTATGTTTGGTGTAATGTTAAATTTGCCTATACTATGTACGTTGGTATTGCTACGACTAGCAGTGAGGTCACGAGGATCTGAAGAATCATCCTGGTACCTGGATTCTCAAGGCCCAGGCAAGTTGTGCCCTTGATCACTTCTTTTCACCTACTCATGTTCTAATTAATCATAATGATCTGCATAGGTTAATTTTGATGGGACCCAATAGGTTACCTAGTTTGATTATCTTTATACCTTGTTTACCACTGATCTTTCTGGGTAGTACTTGCTAGTGCTATATGTGGTTTTGGGTATGGAGATACACTATTCATGATTACACTTTTTGTTATCAGTTGTTAGTTAATGTTCATGTTAAGATCATTATGTTAATTGGAACATGGAGCGACCACCCGGGAAAACAGTGCTACCACAAGGGTAGTATGGGATGCCCTTGGCTGATTAATTAGGCAAGCTAGTGGAAGACTACCTTACCCGAAAGGGGCAAGGGCAGTAGGGGAGAGGTCAGTGCGGGAAGTGCCCTCGGGAGGATTTTGCTGCGATGGCGGTCCTGCAAGGGATTCCTGTACTGGATCTTCCTATAAACTGTAGCGGGTTTTCGGAAGCTAGTGGAACTTTGTAAAGGCCTCGTAGTGCTACCCTGCCTCACTTCCTTGGTAGAGGTGTATGGGATTCATGACCCCTTGGCAGATGGGTAACACGACTTGTGGGTAAAGATGCGCAACCTCTGCAGAGTGTAAAACTGGTATACTAGCCGTGCTCACGGTCATGAGCAGCTCGGACCCTCACATGATTAAATGATGGAACTAAATTCAATTTGTCATACGCATTACATCGCAGGTGAAGTTGATGTTACTTTTGATCTATTACTTAATTGGGTTTGGTATTTACTTATACCTAGTAACTGCTAATAAAATTTTGACCAACTTTAAAAGCAATGCTCAGCTCTAACCATCTCCTTTGGTAAGCCTTACACTTCACGTGAGCTCCCACCTTTGGCGAGTTCATGCACATTATTCCCCACAACTTGTTGAGCGATGAACGTATGTGAGCTCACTCTTGCTGTCTCACATACACCACAGGTCAAGACCAGGTACTGCAGGATGATGCTCATGGAGGATGCTGTGATGAGTTCGTGAGAGGTCTAGGTCGTCGTCTCCCAGTCAACTTTGGGTTGCTGGACCGTTGTCTCCTTATAATGTAATTATTTATTTTGTATAGAACTCCTGTTATATATAAAGATGTGACATTCGATCCTGTGCCACTATACATCATATGTTTGAGACTTGGTCCCAGCATACCTGGTGTTTATGTTAACCCCGGGTTTTGGACCCCTAAAAGCCGGGTGTTACAATAAAGTTTTAGGTCAAGCCACCGTCGAGGAGGGTGAGGAGCTTGTGGTCGTGGATGGAGATGGGAAGGTGCATGGTCTCCTCCGTTTGAATGTCGGTGTAGGTGTGGAGATAGAGAATTGAGTTCTCGGCTGCCACCATGGACACTTCGGCAAAGTCATCATCCAAGAAGGTGGTTGCCTTGTGGTAGAATAGTCACAAGCATTGATGGCCCCACACATAAGGCTAGTCCCAATTAAAGCATAGCCCCTCACGGCTAGCATCTCCTCTAGTGATAGGAGATGAAATGGTCACTATGTTAGGGACCACCATAGGGCGGGGTTGCAAGTGCCATTGCTCCTGGCGTGGCAGATCCTAGGGTGGCTTGAGTAGGGATGTAGCATCCCTGATTGGCACTGTAAAGGGCACATTGTGTACAGACCTATGGCTAGCAAGGACACCTTCGCATGTTGCTTGCATGCATGGACCAAAGGCATGGTCATCTATAGATCCTGAGGGATGTGTAACTATACGTCCATGCGGATGTGGTCCGGGAAGCGCTGAACGAACAAGTTAGCCTTGTAAGTGGAATCTAGCCGAGTTGTGTGACAAACCATGGCATCAAAACGCTCCTGATAATCTTATACCATGGAGTGAAAGGGAACCATGTTGATTTGAAGAAATGCTTTGTATGGATGGTCAGGCCAAAACGTAAGATGTAAAGCTCCATGAAGTGCTCCCAAGAAGGCATGCCCTCATCCTCCATAGTACCACGTTTGGGTCATGCCCTCGTAGATGGCACGATGCAAGCTATACATGATTAGATGGGAACATATGTTGCCCCCAAAAGAATTGTTCACAATGGGTGAGCTAGTTTAGGGGATCCTCTGATCCATCGTAGGAGGGGAAATCGAGCTTGCTAAATCAAGGAAGGCTTAGCTTACTGGCTAAGCCGAGGTAGGGAATCACAGGAACACTAGGGCTAGTGACACCAAAAAGTTGGTCAAAAGTGATGGTGATAATGGAAAATTTATGAGGTGGATGGAAACAAATTAGGTAGGGGTGGGGTGACAGGCAGTGTGGTTGTTGAGGGTATGGTGGTGGTTGAGTAAATCAAAAGCACCGTCGAGCCATACCTCAACATCCAATAGGGAAATCCCTAAACCCTAAAAATCCCATGGCGTATGTTGTTGAGGATGCCTGAAGGCTCCCCTCGGTGGATAGTTTGCGAGAGGACGGTGACCTATTATACTTTAAAGTCAGTCAACTATTGGAATACCTCGAAGAGGATCTTTGTAATGGCATTAAGGGTGGATGATGGCACACCCTGCAACACCAGTTGAACGACCCGTTGTGTCAACAAGGATGAAGTCTTGGTGTGTCACCCGCAATAGTAGCATCAGAACCCGACATCACGGATACCAGATTGAAGGGTTCCTTGACACTACCAAAGTTGTGAAGTGCAGAGGGATGTACGATTAAGGGTCAAGGTTGGAACCTCGTATTTCAAAACGACATCGTAGTGGATAGGGTGTAGAATGATAACACAATAGTGAAAGGGAAATGTGTCCTTGTCTATTTCTATATTGTTTTGGTGATTAGATGCACAACACAATAGGTGAAAACTAACAAAATGTTGGGCAAAGGTATATCTAGATGGATCAAGTATGAAGGTAAGTTCTATACACTTAGTCAATTGTTTTATGTGCTAAACATGCTTGTCTAAGTACCAGGAACTCAATTAAGTCATGTCCAAAGAGAGTAAAAGGAGTTAAGCTAGAACATCCAGACTTGCACCAGCTACGGGTGCACCGGGCAGTCCGGTGCCGAGGCTGGCGCAGCGATGAACTCGCTGCTCTCGGGAATCACCAAGGATGTTGCGGCTAAAATTCATAGGACAGTCCGGTGTGCACCAAACTATCCAGTGTGCCAACAACGTCCGCACCAATGGTCGACAATGCGATCAGCGCGCAATTAACAGGCGGCGCGTGGCCAGAGCCAACAGCCACCAGGCCGCACCGGACTGTCCGGTGTGCCATGGGGACCGCGGCTGCAACGGTCGGCTTCGCCAAACAAAAAAAGAAATTGTGCATTGTTCATGTCCGGTGCGCCCACAGACAGAAGGCAAAAATTGCCTACCAAATGGAGCTCCAACAACTCTTAGCTGCCTTGGGGCTATAAAAGGGACTTCTAGATGCATGGAGCATAATACCAAACCTCCATTGAACATCCTAAGGTGCCTAGACTCCGCAAGCACGCATCTAATTCGTTGTGTTTGAGATTTGAGCACTTGTTGAGCTGTGAACTCGTTGCGCTGTGTTGGTGTGCTTATTTATTGACTTGTGTGCGTGGTGTTGCTGCGACTCTAGCGCTTGTGTGTGTTTATATTCCCTCCCTTACTCTTGTGGTTTTATTGTGATCAATATTGTAAGGGTGAGAGGCTCCAACTTGTGGAGATTCCTCACAAAGGTAAACATCTGCTGTAAGGAAGAAAACTGTGGTACTCAAGGTTGATCATTGGATCACTTGAGAGGGATTGAGTGCAATCCTTGACCGAAGGAGGTCAGCACAACGTGGAATAGGCATTGGCTGAACCACGGGATAAAATCACCATGCCTCTTGTGCCACTTTTCATTGTGATTGGTTTCTTTCTTAGAGTTCTCACTTAACCACTTGTGCTATTGTTCCTAAGTTCAATACTCATTCTAAAGGAACAATCAAGTGAAGAGTTCTGTCTATAGCACCTTGGTTTTGACCTCACTAACATCTCATAAACCAAGTTTGTGTTGTTTAAGTGTTGAATTTTACAGGATCACCTATTCACCCCCCTCTAGGTGCTCTCAAATAGCAAGGGGACATAACACACGGGTAGGCCTTAAAGTCTAGCTTTACATGACTTCTATATTTATAGTCCCTAGAGGACTTATTTTTCCTAGCAAACTAGAAATCCTTATCAATGTGGACTCTCCTTTCCTAACAAATAATTCTATTTCCTAAACGGATACTACTTCTAACACATATAAGATATACTAGTCATGGATGAGGACATCCTCCACTATTAACCATTGACAGACGCAATTGACCTAGTTGGCCCATTTGTAGTTAGACAACGACCATGTGAGCCTCTGAATTAGACCACCTCGCTTAATTTGGGAGGAGGAAACCATCTTAAAAGGGTCAACCACCATTCCCCCATTGGACTAGTCTTTTTAGGGCGATTGGACCTCTCCTTAAGTTGGTGTTCATAATGAACTGTTGGAGTCTGGACAACCCTAATTTGTTGGGCCTCGGCAAACCCCACCTAGGTTGGGTGCATCATCTGGTTCCCATTTTCAGAAGGTGGGAATGATGATGACATCATTTGCTATTAACCATTGGCAAAGATGTAGTGAGCCTAGTCGACTCATTTGTAGTCAGACGACGACCGCGTTAGCCTTTGTATTATCTCATTTTGAGTTTTGGTGCCTAGTGAGCACATGGTTTTGTGACTAACACTGTTATGCAAGGGTATTCATATGGCTTAGTCACATTGAGGCCACATGTTTATCTTGGGATTCAAATTTTGAACAAAGTATTAGCGCAAGGATATTCATAATGATGAAGACACTTTAATTCAGTGTTGTGCATGACTTCGTGTTAGAAAGCACTCAAGTAGCTTGACTGAAGCCCAAACCAACCAAGAGTGTTCGGATCCACATATTTGAGAAGCTCTTACTAAGTCGATTCAAGAGTGGCCCTTAGAGGTAGTGAATTTGTTAAGGATCTTAAACTTAAATTGGACAAAATAGAACTTCAAATGAATTCATGAAACATGAATAAATTTAAAATGCACCAAACTAGTTCACCGTATGGTCCAATGATAGGGCTCAATTAAGCATTGTGTGTTTCTTACTAATGTTAGTGATGAGTTGTCTCCATGTTGATGGCTCTGATTTCAAGTCGTTTGACTAATCGCGATTAGTCGTGATTAGTCGGGCTAGTCAGTTTAGGGTAAGCGATTAGGGAACCCGACCCGATTAGGTGTTCTGGTCGACCTAGTCGTCCGACTAGTCGGCGACTAGGCCCAATAAATCGCTCGATCAGACAGTACTTAGCGACTAGGGTTTGGCAGGTGGTCCGGCTACAGGAGCTGAACCGTCAGAGGCGCCATCGTGATATACCCTTGCACACGACGGTTTGTGTCTAATCTCCTCGATTCTTGGCGTCTTCATCTCCTTCCTTCTACAGTTCTGGTTCTCTATCTCTAATTTCTTCTCTTCTCATGTTGTCGTTCTCTGTCCTCCTGGCTCTTGGGTTTTGATCACTGGCGTCGGCGCACTGCACAAGGCTCTTGCCTCCTGGTAAGTTGATCACTAGCACGCAGATTCAGTGACATTTGATGTATTCAAAAACCTTGGCCACAATTCATCTTCCTCGGCGCAATGCAAGGCCCCAGATTCAGTGACAGTCATATTTACTTATGTATTCTGTATTGTGTTCTATCCTTCTATGTTTCTGACTCAGTTCATATAGAGAATAGAGATTTTGTTCATATTGCCATCCTTGTTCATGTTGCCATCCTCTGAATCCTTATTCCTTTGATCAGTATTGCAAAATTCATGTCATGTTTACCCTACCCTTTATATATAGTTATATACCATATATAGTTAATTAGTTATATACTATATACATATGTCCTGGATGAACAGGACGACTAGTATACGACTAGATTGACCTAATCGTCGATTAATCGAGATTAGTCGCCTAGTCAAACCCCTAGGTCGACCAGCTGGTCGCTCGACCAGAAAACAATGGTTGATGGTCAACACATGATTAATCCGACCATCCAAATGTCAAGATTTGATAAAGATGCAAGCATATATTTCATAAAATAAGGTAGGGGGTCACTCAACTTCGGGTTGTGGTCAATCCTCTCCAACTTTGGCCCACAACGAGGATTCGTACTTCTCATCATCATACATAGTTTGTTTTACATTGGTTGGAGATCATTGACTTAGGATGTACATGATAAGGATTGAAGGACCCAACACATAACCACCATTGAACATATACACCAAAGCAACCCATAGCCACATCCCTAAGTAGTAGACCCATCACTATGTAAGATATGTGTAATTGGGGTCAGTTTGGGGTCAACTAACCCCACCGCCTGGTGGTCCAAAGTCCCACCAACTTCAAATCACCTCATTTTTTACAACTTGTGATCATTGATGGACGCTAGATTGAGGTTTGTATGATTCGAGCGTCATCTATGGAATCTCCCATGGATTGAGGGGTCCACCTCCTCACTTCTTCAACATTATAGATAGAGAGACATCTCTCAGTTGTAAACATATCATTAGGGAGTCCACACTTGAGTATTTAGGCAAAGCCCTACTTGTGTAGAAATGCTTAGAGAATAAGGACTGAAGGAAAGCGAAGGACATGCCAAGTCTATTGGCAGTCTCTCCACTTATACCTATCGTTATCTTTATTTGAGTGATCGTTCGTGGACATTATCTCTATTTAAGTGACCATTTAGGATTCTTTTATGGCATTTAGAAAGAGTTGAGTAAATATTATCATCTTTTATTTACTGGTTCGTAGCTTGTATTAGTCTGGTAGGGCCTAGATTGTAGTAGTAATCTCTAGTGTATCATGGTGCTTAGACTATACAACTTACTTATGTTTGTGACTTGTCCCATGAATGATTGTGGTAGTTAAAAGATGATGACAACCAACCTTCGTTGTCCACAACATTCGGTCAAATTATTAAACCATTGGGCTCCATGTTGAAACAATTTAACATCCTTCTCATCCTTCTTCGTTGCATGACAATATAGATCGTCATTACCAGATCCATCGCCTACATCGTTGTTATCATTGGATGGTCTCGTTTTTAGTCAAGTACACTCACATTTCCCATAGAAATGGATACCATAGAATATGTTACTCCCAAATGAAACCTACTTTGACAATCATACATTTGCGGTTTTATCTATGCCCAACCATTGGTGTAAACAATGTAACATATCATCTGGTGGTCCTGTGACACTATTAAGACTAGACTTTATGTCCACTACAAATTACAATGATGTGTGTGGTGCCCAATGGAAAATACAATGACATTGTACATCATAAGTTGTTCAAGTTATTGATGTGTTGTAATCATGTGATACATTTGTGACTCCCAGCAAATTGTTTGCCAGCACTTTGCATGACTTGGACGTTGTGTGCTTAATGATGCTACCAATATGATCTAGTGGTGTGTTTTAGTGGCCACGATAGATCATATTAGGAAGCTATTGTGAGGGTTTGAAGGGCATTTTCATATGAAGATCAATGATAGGCTTAGTGAGAGTTATCATTACATGCATCTTAGGGCTTCACTTGGATTTTATTCAAGTGAAGGTTCAAAACTTGTTATTCTTGGTGTTTGCTACCACCTAAATAGTCTAGAGGATCAAGGAAACTTCAATTGGTGAAATTCTTTTGATAGGCTCCAAACTTGGTACTTGGTTTAGGACCTGCCAACCCAGAATGGATAATGGATCTGTTTAGTGAATCTTGAGCCTTTAACTCAGGTGAGACTAAACCTTAGAAGTGCTCTAAAGTGGATTAGAGTGTTATGGCAACAAGTTAATACCACTACAAACAATTGATTGTCATGCGTCCATCTTTTTATTTTCTTGAATTTACTTTTTGCAATCTATTTGTGCCTTTAAGATGTTGATTGACAAGTAGATTTGGTTTTGCATTTACGCACTTAGTTGTGATCAATCTTGATATATATGGTTCAGCTTGATATGAAGCTAAGGACCCTTCTTGTTCCATCTCTATTTATTATTTCTATGAAAATCCATGCAATGCTTGAAGTAGAATTGCATAGGTTACTGTTGATAAGCTTTAACTTCTTTTAGAGCCCTATTCAACCTGACGCACCCCTTCTTGGACCATTCAATCATAATAACAATACAACTAATTCATTTCTACAACATTTAAACATCGAATGTCTACTTTTATATCAACATTCTACACTAAATAACAATGTATTTTTACCGTTGTTCTATGGGCCCTGCCTTTTTAGCCTATGTGGCACTTTCTTGTCATACATCTAAGAGAATGCTAGATTCTTGGTGTCATTTCATCCACACTAACTTTCATTCTACGGATAACATTTCTGCTAATGCAGCTATCTCTTTGCACCATCAATCCCAAATATTAGAAGGTTTCCTTCTACATTAATTGATCTTCCAAACTAGCATGTCACTCATTAGGTTAAGTAGTGTTGGAATTATGATGAAATCTAAAATCTTTGTCTCTAGTTTGCCAGCGAAAACCTAGTCTTCCAACAATTTCCATTTACTAGCACTACGTAGTCAACAAAAGAACATACACCAAGGGATATCTACTTGTTGTAGGTCCTTTGCAATGACTTAATCCATCACCGAGGTAGATAGATATATAGGGCTCAAAGTGTATCTACATTGGAATTCTATTTTAACCATGATGTCAATATGTGTCCAAATCATATAGATGACTTAACTAATCAAGTAGTATAAGCTAAACTAAATTGGACTTCCATGATTTGATTGCACCAAATAGAATATTTGAGCATCTCAAATCAACAAAAAACAACTTCTTAGATAACATTAGTCTTGGTCCAATTATATAAAAATAACCAATGTCCAAAAGCCAGCCAACAACCAAATTAAAATGCATAATATATGACTACCAAAAATGCATAATGTACAATCCAACCAAAAATGTAACATAAAAAGTTACCTTGCTTGATTTGTAGGGGAAGAGGTACATGGAGCATGGCCACATTCCTATATATGGTGGTTGCTATAAACTGCAAATAATCAAATAGTTATCATGAATCAATTTTAGTGGCGCTATACCATTAGCAAGTAAGGATACAAATATGCACGTTGAGGAACTCAACTTTAATGTTAGGCCTTCAAAAGGTTGGAATGAGTAGATGTAAACATTTTTGTATTCAAAAGCCGTATAGGATAATCTTTCACTGAAAAATCAAACTACATGCATGCAGTGATCTGAATGCAGATTAAACATGTGTTTTTATAATTGAGATCATTCTGAATACTTCAGGGTCAGAAGTTGCACCCAGCACCTTCTCTTTTTTGTTCACCTAAAGAATCAGTCACTACTTAACTCGCTATAGAATAACTTCATGGATTATGTAAACACTGGTTGATTTTGATTGAAAACTGTTATATATTGCAATAAAAAACCTCATCTGTTAGATATTATCAAGAGAATTTGTAAAGTAATATAACAGCAACAATCATAAACCGGCATTCAACTTTTATGTTGATTCAGTATGTGGTATGCAAATACATACCACAATATCACATACAATTAACACTGAAACCAAGCAGAGATGATCCATATGTGTTATTCATAACTGTCACTTGATTTATCATGACCAAGTCAAAACAAATGGTTAACTGAAACTTCGGTAACAAGCTAATGAGCAATAATATTAACTCAATGTGTCGCGCATACAGAAACACAACTATTTTTTGCACTTATTACATCAGACACAAGACACAACTTCAATGGTTTACACAATAATCAATGTAACTAAATATATCCTGAGCGTGGGCCGAAACTTTTGTAATAAACAAATGAGATGCAACAGCTTTGTTTGATCTTCACTACATCTCACAGTTCAAAGGATCGATGGAGGGGAGGATGATGCAGAACTGAAGGATATAACAAATGATATAGAAGCACTGAAGCATAACTACTGTTTTTTTTACATAGTGGAAAGAAAACATAAATACATGCTAGTAGGAAGTCAATGGGTTCAAAGAGCATTTTATTCTGCATACAATAAAACGACCACATGTTGCACTGTGCTATTTTAGATTTTCCACATGGGAGAACTGATAAGAAACCAGCCATGCATAAACTAAGTTAGGGAGGCAAGAGATAGATAACTTTGGACGACCCAATGCAAGGGTAACTAATAAGCCTATATTATGTCGTAGATTGTTGACACCGATTCAAGAAAATTAAGAACAACGGCGACGCACGTACGCAAGGGGAAAAGGGAACACCAGAACAAAAAAACTGCATGAATGAAAAGAAAACACTTAGCTAGCTCATATGACAAGTAAGAATACCATGAGATGCAAAATCCTCGAAATCAATTAACCATCCATGACATAACTCTGAGATGCAACAGTATAAGCACAATACTACTAGCAGGCCAGATACGAGGAGGCATGCACACGCTTTAGATGAAGCTATAGGAGGAGAGATCGAGGAAGAAGCACGAACTCACCGGCTAGAGAAGAAAATATTAGCGCTTCCAGATCTACAAGAAGCCGCCGGCGTCGGCGCCGCTGCTGGAGGTAGGTGCCGCGTGCGGCGCGCCGGCCCCCTCTCCACTTGCATCCAAGCAGATCTGCCTCCGACCATCAACTCCATGGCTGCCTCGGCCACCTATCTCTCAGCAGTCACAGAACCACATGAGATGAGCACAACAAAAGGGGAAAAGATCCAATAGTTTTTGTGTGAAATCTTTACGGAAAGGAAGAGTAGACAAGAGAGGGAGGGAGAGAGAGAGAGAGCAGTCAAACAGTGCTTTCCGTTAAGCGGACTCCTGGGGAGGAGAGCAAAGACACAGGTGTTAAGTTAACCAAACCTTCACGCGTCCCTTCCCCCAAGGTTGAAGCCTGAAGGACGGAACGGAGCTGGCTAAAATTCCATCATCGGAAGCCACAAAGACGGCAACGAGGACCTCACCGATAAAAGAAAAGAAACGTTGCCAGCCGCAGCCCGCAGCGCAAGGGTCCATGGCGTACATGCGCTGGGCGGCTAAGCTTCCCTGAGATTTTAAGAGTACCTTATTCCAAAGAGCAGAGGTCATCGAAATCCGAGCGGGAGACAAGATAAGGTTTCAGGTAGGGACACGACAAGGCCGGCAGGCGCCTCAGAGAACGGCGACCGATGTGATAAGGGGAACGGCTGCGCCTGGACGATGACGACGACGCATCATCGGCGCGCTGCGATGGACGGAAGTGGGACTACTGGGACGGTGGTGGATGCATACGGCGGAACAAGTCCCTAGGAGGAGAGGGAGCTGACAGAAAGAGAAGTGAGCACGCAACAGCAGCTGCGCCTTGGCATCTATCCATTCGCCAGGAGCAGCCGTATATAGATGCAGTCTGGCCGATGCGTGCTCACTCTCTTCTGTCAGCCACACCGTCGAGCTGCTGGCTCCAGCCAGCGCCCCTATCATCCCAACGTCGACCACCGCTGCAAAGTACAGTACCAAGCAGACGCAACAAGAACTGGACACGGAGAGAGAGAGGGCGAGCGCGGGTGAGCAAGGAGATACAGCTAGAGAGAAGAACCAAACCACGCTACACAAACTGATCTTCATAGTCGTCTTTCCCGAATTGGGGAAGAAGGCAGCAGCCGGCCGGCCGGCCAGATCTGGGAGGGCTTATCCTACTGGCTGGGCTTCTACACCCGTTCTGGTGGTACCGTCTACCCCGTGGAAGAGTGCTTATATAGAGGAGATGGTCCCCTAGTTACCTTGTTCTTGCTAGTGGTGCCGTTGCTAGGGTTGGACTTGGGAGATAGCATGGTTCTTGAGGAATCGAGGATGGGATTCTGTCCATTTTTTTTATTTCATCTAAAGAAAATACTCGGCCTAAGGTGCTGATTATTGCTAGGCGTACTAGCTAGATTGGTGCCTTTTCCGGCTATGGTTGTGAGAAAATTCTATGACAAAGGGGCCCTATATATATATTTTTAAGTGTGAAGTCATGTTACCGAATTCATTCCCACACTTACTAGCCGTCTGTCAAATTATTTGTTACGGTGAAAACAGCATATATTCGATTCAAGTTTATTTAGCTATATATTACAGTGCTAGAATAAATTCAGCAGATTTACATATGTTATTTTTATAATATTGTTTATATAATAGGTGCTTCGATCTTTTTTTACTAGTTATTATAGTTTTCTAAGTGGTTAACACCTGTCATATGTTGGTGTTTTGAACCTCTCCAACAATTAAATTTGTGTGTTAGGCTTCGGACGGTGTGCATGGTGGGCACAAGATTTATACTAACTTGGAGAGGGAGGAGAAGCTCCTAAGTCTCTTATGCGGAGGAGGTGGAGCTAAGGGCAATAAAGTTAGAGTCCTAACTAAGTCTTGGCTTGGCGGCGGGGATCCGGTCTCCGAGTCTCCGCTCCCAGTCCTTGTCGATGTGTCCTCCCTCTTTTCGCCGGTCCATCTGTCTTCTTCCTGCCATGCATCTATGGTTGACCTCCTCCATTTATAGGCCAAGGAGAGGATCAGCCGTCAGTGGCTTCCTTAGGAGTCATCGGGCAGGATGGTAAAACCGAGTGTTTTACCCTAGTGAAGTCACATGCATCCGTGAGTGTCCGAGTCGCTTGGTCATCTCGAATTCTTTATGGCGGACAACACAGGCAGCATGGGGCCTAGGCACCATTATTCAAGCTACCTCGACCCCTGGCCTTCGTAGCCTGGGTCTTGGCATGGCTGCTTGTCACGTTGTGCCTTGCAGGCAGCCTGCGCACTCAGGCCTAGCCCCGATAGACCATGAGTGCGCACGCAAGCCGAGGCCGCGCGCGGGCTATGAATGTGTCGCAGTTCGAGGGGTTCGTAGGTCATGAGTGCGCTGTAACCCGAGGGGCTCGTAGGTCATGAGTGGGAGGTGAGCCAGCTTCTCTACCGTGGCTCGGTGCCAGGCGTAGTTAATGTGGCCGGTCACTTACGATGGGTCAGTCTCGAACGGGCGAGGCATCCACTCGAGTGGTTTCTGAAAGTCGCCTAGAGGAGGGTGAATAGACGAAACTTGAAAATTATAAATTTTGAACACGCACTATGCGCGGGGTTAGTGTTAGAAATAATTCGGAGCCAACTCAAAATAATATGAGCAAGAGAACTTTAGAGAGAGGAGGGGAGGGGAAACAAATCGAGTAGAGATCAACACAAATGAACACGGCGATTTGTTTACCGAGGTTCGGTTCCAAAGAACCTAGTCCCCGTTGAGGAGGCCACAAAGGCCAGGTCTATTCCAACCCTTTCCCTTTTTCAATCGGTCACACAGACTGGTCGAGGCTTCTCCTTAATCACTTGGGTCACTAAGACCCCGCAAGGATCACCACACACTTAGGTGTCTCTTGCTAGCTTTACAAAGCAATTAGAAGAATTAGAATGAGAAGGAGAACACTACAGGAAACGACTAAATTTTCGTGGGCCGTGCTATTTTCGTCGGCCGACCCACGAAAATAACATTGTATTTTCGTGGGCCAGCGTGACCGACGAATATGTTGTCTATTTTCGTGGGCCAGTGAATATTTTCGTCGGTAGGCCCACGGGAATACGAAAGATATTTTCGTCGGCCTCAAGACCGACGAAAATGTGAGATATGTTCGTCGGCCTTAGCCAGACCGACGAAAATACGTGGATTATTTTCGTCGGCCTCAGCCAGGCCGACGAAAATATGTCAGTAACCGACCTCTATTTTCGTCGGCCTTACTGAGGCCGACGAAAATAGAGTACTTTAATCGTCCATCCGGCCTCCGCGCGCATCTTCTCGCTCTCTCTCGCTCGTCCATCTCTAGTAGCGCCGCCGCCCGACCGCCGTCGCCGAGCTCGCCGCGCCGCGCCCGCCCGCCCGAGCTCGCCGCGCCCGCCCGCCCGCCCGCCCGAGCTCGCCGCGCCGCGCCCGCCTGCCCTCGCCCCGCGCTCGCCGCGCTGAGAGCACCTAGAGGGGGGGGGGTGAATAGGTGATCTTGTGAAACTTAAAACTTAAGCCACAAAAACTTGTTAAGTGTTAGCACAATAATTGCCAAGTGGCTAAAGAGAAGTCTCAACAAAACACAATACCACAAGAGATCAAGCACAGAGGTGACACAGTGGTTTATCCCGTGGTTCGGCCAAGACCAACGCTTGCCTACTCCACGTTGTGGCGTCCCAACGGACGAGGGTTGCAATCAACCCCTCTCAAGCGGTCCAAAGACCCACTTGAATACCACGGTGTTTTGTTTTTCCTTTCACTATCCCGTTTGCAAGGAATCTCCACAAATTAGAGTCTCTTGCCCTTACAAGTATATGATCACAACGAAGCACAGAGTAAGGGAGGGAAGCAACACACACAAATCCACAGCGAAACGCGCACACACACGGCCAAGAATCGAGCTCACAAGAGTATCACAAAGTTCTCACTAGAACGGAGCTCGAAACACTTAGAATGACAAACAAATGCGCAAAGACTGAGTGTGGATGATCAAGAATGCTCAAAGGTTGCTTGTGTGTCTCCTCCATGCGCCTAGGGGCTCCTTTTATAGCCCCAAGGCAGCTAGGAGCCGTTGAGAGCAAATCCGGAAGGCCATCCTTGCCTTCTGTCGTCGGGGGCACCGGACAGTCCGGTGCACACCGGACACTGTCCGGTGCCCGATTTGTTTCCTTAAACAGCAAAGCCGACCGTTGCAGACCGTTGGCAGATCTGGAGCCGTTGGCGCACCGGACATGTCCGGTGCACACCGGACAGTCCGGTGACATCTTCCGACCGTTGGCTCCGCCACGTGTCCTGCGCAGATTGCGCGGCCGACCGTTGGCCCGGGCGACCGTTGGTTCACCGGACAGTCCGGTGCACACCGGACAGTCCGGTGAATTTTAGCCGTACGCCGTCGGCGAATTCCCGAGAGCGGCCTGTTCGCGCCGAGTCAGTCTGGCGCACCGGACACTGTCCGGTGCACACCGGACAGTCCGGTGCTCCAGACCGAACTGACTCTCGGCTGTACACAGCCAAGTCTTTTTCTCTTCTTCTTCTTTCTGTTTCTAACACTTAGACAAGTATATTAGTACACAAAACCAATGCACTAAGGCTTAGAAACATACCTTTACTTCATGATTTGCACTTTGTTCATCCATGGACATAAATTCACAATTAAGCACATGTGTTGGCACTAAATCACCAAAATACTTAGAAATGGCCCAAGGGCACATTTCCCTTTCAATCTCCCCCTTTTTGGTGATTTATGCCAACACAACATAAAGCAAGTAGAACAAGTACAAAATCAAATCAAATAAGAACTCAAAATTGTTTTGATTCATTTTTGAGATATATGGATCACTCTATGCCACCACTTGGTTTGTTTTTGCAAATCAAACTCAAATCTCTATCTCTAAGTCAAACACACATGTTAAAGCATAAAGAGAGTCCTTTCAAAAGAGATTGATCAAGGATTTCAAAAACTCCCCCTTTTTCCCATAATTACTACTTCTCCCCACAGGAAGCCAACTTTGATAAGAGAGACAACAAAAAGAGTTTTGACAAACCAAAAGCTCTACTCTACTATTTTCAAAATCTCTCAAGTGGTAGCTGATCCATTTATCGCTTTGGCCTTTATTTTCTCCCCCTTTGGCATCAAGCACCAAAACGGGATCAATCTTGGCCCTTTAACCCCATTGCCTCACCAAAATCTTCAATTTAGAGCAAATGGCAATAAGAGTTCATGAGATGGACTTGGAAAAAGTTACCCTCTCATCGGAGTGCAGTGGAAGTCTTGCATGATCCAAGTCCACCTTTTCTCTTTCAATTCTCCTTTGAGACTAAATCAAACAAACTCAAGCATATGGTTAGTCTCAAGGGATCAAGTTGTAACACATCTCCCCCTAAACATGTGCATCACTTTGCAACGGACTTGTGAGGTCCAGGGAGTGTTTGTACAACTTGAGTACCATAATAAGCAGAATGAACATGATCAAAGGCATAAGCACATGTATGCTACAATTCAATCCAAGTTCCGCGAATCTAAGACATTTAGCTCACTACGCAGCCTGCAAAAGGTCTTCTCATCTAAAGGCTTGGTAAAGATATCGGCTAGCTGGTTCTCGGTGCTAACATAAAACACTTCGATATCTCCCTTTTGCTGGTGGTCTCTCAAAAAGTGATGCCGGATGTCAATGTGCTTTGTGCGGCTGTGCTCAACAGGATTTTCCGCTATTCGGATAGCACTCTCATTATCACATAGGAGTGGGACTTTGCTCAGATTGTAGCCAAAGTCCCTGAGGGTTTGCCTCATCCAAAGTAGTTGCGCGCAACACTGTCCTGCGGCAACATACTCGGCCTCGGCGGTGGATAGGGCAACGGAGGTTTGTTTCTTAGAGTTCCATGACACCAGGGACCTTCCTAAGAATTGGCACGTCCCCGATGTACTCTTCCTATCGACCTTACATCCAGCATAGTCGGAATCTGAGTACCCAATCAAGTCAAAGTTAGACCCCTTTGGATACCAGATCCCGAAGCAAGGCGTAGCGACTAAATATCTAAGAATTCGCTTCACCGCCACCAAGTGACACTCCTTAGGATCGGATTGAAATCTAGCACACATGCATACGCTAAGCATAATATCCGGTCTACTAGCACATAAATAAAGCAAAGAACCTATCATGGACCGGTATGCTTTTTGATCAACGGACTTACCTCCTTTGTTGAGGTCGGTGTGTCCGTCGGTTCCCATCGGCGTCTTTGCGGGCTTGGCGTCCTTCATCCCAAACCTCTTTAGCAGATCTTGCGTGTACTTCGTTTGGGAGATGAAGGTGCCGTCCTTGAGTTGCTTCACTTGGAACCCAAGGAAGTAGTTCAACTCGCCCATCATCGACATCTCGAATTTCTGCGTCATCACCCTGCTAAACTCTTCACAAGACTTTTGATTAGTAGAACCAAATATTATGTCATCGACATAAATTTGGCATACAAAAAGATCACCATCGCAAGTCTTAGTAAAAAGAGTTGGATCGGCTTTCCCAACCTTGAAAGCATTAGCAATTAAGAAATCTCTAAGGCATTCATACCATGCTCTTGGGGCTTGTTTAAGTCCATAGAGCGCCTTAGAGAGCTTACACACGTGGTCGGGGTACCGCTCATCCTCGAAGCCAGGGGGTTGCTCCACGTACACCTCCTCCTTGATTGGCCCGTTGAGGAAAGCGCTCTTCACATCCATTTGGTACAACCTGAAAGAATGGTGAGCGGCATATGCTAGCAAGATACGAATGGACTCTAGCCTAGCCACAGGAGCAAAAGTCTCCTCAAAGTCCAAACCTGCGACTTGGGCATAACCTTTTGCCACAAGTCGAGCCTTGTTCCTTGTCACCACTCCGTGCTCGTCTTGTTTGTTGTGGAACACCCACTTGGTTCCCACAACATTTTGCTTGGGACGAGGCACCAGCGTCCAAACTTCATTGCGCTTGAAGTTGTTAAGTTCCTCCTGCATGGCCAACACCCAATCCGGATCTAGCAAGGCCTCCTCTACCCTGAAAGGCTCAATAGAGGAGACAAAAGAGTAATGTTCACAAAAATTAACTAGTCGAGACCGAGTAGTTACTCCCTTGCTAATGTCACCCAGAATTTGGTCGACGGGATGATCCCTTTGAATCATCGCTCGAACTTGAGTTGGAGGTGCCGGTTGCGCTTCTTCCTCCATCACGTGATCATCTTGTGCTCCCCCTTGATCACACGCCTCCTGTTGCTGAACCTGTTCATCGTCTTGAGTTGGGGGATGCACCGTCGTTGAGGAAGAAGGTTGATCTCGTTTATCTTGTTCCTGTGGCCGAACGTCTCCAATCGCCATGGTTCGTATAGCGGCCGTTGGAACATCTTCTTCATCTACATCATCACAATCAACAACTTGCTCTCTTGGAGAGCCATTAGTCTCATCAAATACAACGTCGCTAGAGACTTCAACCAAACCCAATGATTTGTTGAAGACTCTATACGCCTTCGTATTTGAATCATAACCTAATAAAAACCCTTCTACAGCTTTGGGAGCAAACTTAGAATTTCTACCCTTCTTCACTAGAATGTAGCACTTGCTCCCAAATACACGAAAGTACGATACATTGGGTTTGTTACCGGTTAGTAGCTCATACGAAGTCTTCTTGAGGAGGCGGTGAAGGTAGACCCTGTTGATGGCGTGGCAAGCCGTGTTCACGGCTTCCGACCAAAAGCACTCGGGGGTCTTGAACTCTCCAAGCATCGTCCTCGCCATATCGATTAGCGTCCTGTTCTTCCTCTCTACCACACCATTTTGCTGTGGTGTGTAGGGAGCGGAGAACTCGTGCTTGATCCCTTCCTCCTCAAGAAACTCCTCCACTTGAAGATTCTTGAACTCGGACCCGTTGTCGCTCCTAATTTTCTTCACCTTGAGCTCAAACTCATTTTGAGCTCTCCTGAGGAAGCGCTTGAGGGTCCCTTGGGTTTCAGACTTATCCTGCAAAAAGAACACCCAAGTGAAGCGGGAAAAGTCATCAACAATAACTAGACCATACTTACTTCCTCCTATGCTTAGATAGGCGACGGGTCCGAAGAGGTCCATATGCAGCAGCTCCAGAGGTCTTGACGTGGTCATCACATTCTTGCTGTGATGTGCTCCTCCCACTTGTTTACCTGCCTGACAAGCTGCACAAGGTCTATCTTTTTCGAAATAAACATTTGTTAGACCTATCACGTGTTCTCCCTTTAGAAGCTTGTGGAGGTTCTTCATCCCCACATGTGCTAAGCGGCGATGCCACAACCAGCCCATGCAAGTCTTAGCCATTAAGCATGCATCTAGACCGGCCTCTTCTTTTGCAAAATCAACTAAGTAAAGCTTGCCGTCTAGTACACCCTTAAAAGCTAGTGAGCCATCACATCTTCTAAAGACAGACACATCTACATTCGTAAATAAACAGTTATATCCCATGTTGCATAATTGACTAACAGATAGCAGATTGTAACCAAGAGACTCAACTAAAAACACATTGGAAATTGAGTGTTCATTAGAAATTGCAATTTTGCCTAACCCTTTTACCTTGCCTTGATTCCCATCACCGAATATAATTGAATCTTGGGAATCCTTATTTTTGACGTAGGAGGTGAACATCTTCTTCTCCCCCGTCATATGGTTTGTGCATCCGCTGTCGATAATCCAGCTTGAACCCCCGGATGCATAAACCTGCAAGGCAAATTTAGGCTTGGGTCTTAGGTACCCAACTCATGTTGGGTCCTGCAAGGTTAGCACAAATATCCTTAGGGACCCAAATGCAAGTTTTATCTCCCTGGCATCTTGCCCCTATCTTCCTAGCAATTACCTTCTTATCCTTTCTACAAATAGCAAAGGGAGCATTGCAAGCATAATAAATGGTAGAAGGTTTGTTCACAACTTTTCTAGGAACATGAGCAATATTTCTCCTAGGCATATGTACAACATTTCTCCTACACATATCTCTACCATGCTTATAGGAAGAACTAGAAGCAAACATGGCATGAGAATCATAAACATGTAAATCATTATAAGCATTTCTAGCATGTCTCCTATCATGGTACAAGAAAGCATGGTTCTTTTTAGCACTACTAGCCATAGGGGCCTTCCCTTTCTCCTTGACGAAGATGGGAGCCTTATGGCTTGTTAAGTTCTTGGCCTCTCTCTTGAAGCCAAGACCATCCTTAATTGAGGGGTGTCTACCAACCGTGTAGGCATCCCTTGCAAATTTTATCTTATCAATTTCACTTTTGCTAGTCTTAAGTTGGGCATTAAGACTAGCCAATTCCTCATTTAATTTGGAAATTAAAACTAGGTGTTCACCACAGGCATCAATATCGAAATCCTTACACCTAGTGCAAATCATAACATGTTCTACACAAGAATTAGATTTATTTGCTACTTCTAATTTGGCATTTAAATCATTGTTAACACCTTGTAAAGTAGAAATGGTTTCATGACAAGTAGATAGTTCATAAGAGAGCATTTCATTTCTTTTAACTTCTAAAGCATATGATTTTTGTGCCTCCACAAATTTATCATGTTCATCATACAATAAATCCTCTTGCTTTTCTAAAAGCCTATCCTTTTCATTCAAGGCATCAATCAATTCATTGATTTTATCAATTTTATTTCTATCCAATCCCTTGAACAAGCTAGAGTAATCTATTTCCTCATCGCTAGAATCATCCTCACTTGAAGAAGAATACGTAGAGTCTCGAGTACATACCTTCTTCTCCCTTGCCATAAGGCATGTGAGACGCTCGTTGGGGAAGAGGGAAGACTTGTTGAAGGCGGTGGCAGCGAGTCCTTCATTGTCGGAGTCGGAGGAGGAGCAATCCGAATCCCACTCCTTTCCCAGATGTGCCTCGCCCTTTGCCTTCTTGTATGCCTTCTTCTTCTCCCTCTTGTTCCCCTTTTCCTGGTCACTTTCATTATCGGGACAGTTAGCAATAAAATGACCAAGCTTACCGCATTTGAAACATGAGCGCTTCCCCTTGGCTTTGGTCTTGCTTGGTTGTCCCTTGTGACCTTTAAGCACCGTCTTGAATCTTTTGATGATGAGAGCCATCTCTTCATCATTGAGTCCGGCCGCCTCAATCTGTGCCACCTTGCCGGGTAGCGCCTCCTTGCTTCGTGTTGCCTTGAGAGCAAGGGGTTGCGGCTCGTTGATCGGACCATTCAAGGCGTCGTCCACATACCTTGCCTCCTTGATCATCATTCGCCCGCTAACAAATTTCCCAAGAACTTCTTCGGGCGACATCTTGGTGTACCTGGGATTTTCACGTATATTGTTTAC
This sequence comes from Zea luxurians, assembly GCA_029449295.1. Classification (NCBI taxonomy): domain Eukaryota; kingdom Viridiplantae; phylum Streptophyta; class Magnoliopsida; order Poales; family Poaceae; genus Zea; species Zea luxurians. Next base: position 679,470 of record JAOPSE010000101.1, on the reverse strand, counting down.
CAAATGAGGATCAAGAACGGTAAATGACCTTAGCATTAGGCGGACGACGTCGTGGTCCGTCCATCGCGTGCTCCCGTAGCTCCTTATCTTGTTGATAAGGGTCTTGAGCCGATTGTATGTTTGCGTTGGCTCCTCGCCTCTTATCATTGCGAACCGTCCGAGCTCTCCCTCCACCAACTCCATCTTGGTGAGCAAGGTGACGTCGTTCCCCTCATGAGAAATCTTGAGGGTGTCCCAGATCTGCTTGGCGTTATCCAAGCCGCTTACTTTATGGTATTCATCCCTGCACAAGGAAGCTAGAAGAACAGTAGTAGTTTGTGCATTCTTATGAATTTGTTCATTAATGAACATGGGACTATCCGAACTATCAAAGTGCATTCCACTCTCTACAATCTCCCAAATACTAGGATGGAGAGAGAATAGGTGACTACGCATTTTGTGGCTCCAAAATCCGTAGTCCTCTCCATCAAAGTGTGGGGGCTTGCCGAGTGGAATGGAGAGCAAATATGAATTTGAACTTTGCGGAATACGAGAGTAGTCAAAAGAAAAGTTCGAATTAACCGGTTTCCTTCTCTCGTAGTCGCTGTGGTCGTCCTTTTGGGAAGAAGTAGACTCATCGCTGTCGTAGTAGACGATCTCCTTGATGCGCCTTGTCTTCTTCTTCTTCCCTTCCTTCCGTCTGTGGCCCGAGCCAGAGTCGGTAGGCTTATCGTCCTTTGGCTCGTTGACGAAGGATTCCTTCTCTTTGTCGTTGATCACGATACCCTTCCCCTTAGGATCCATCTCTTCGGGCGGTTAGTCCCTTTGTGAAGAGAACGGCTCCGATACCAATTGAGAGCACCTAGAGGGGGGGGTGAATAGGTGATCCTGTGAAACTTAAAACTTAAGCCACAAAAACTTGTTAAGTGTTAGCACAATAATTGCCAAGTGGCTAAAGAGAAGTCTCAACAAAACACAATACCACAAGAGATCAAGCACAGAGGTGACACAGTGGTTTATCCCGTGGTTCGGCCAAGACCAACGCTTGCCTACTCCACGTTGTGGCGTCCCAACGGACGAGGGTTGCAATCAACCCCTCTCAAGCGGTCCAAAGACCCACTTGAATACCACGGTGTTTTGTTTTTCCTTTCACTATCCCGTTTGCAAGGAATCTCCACAAATTGGAGTCTCTTGCCCTTACAAGTATATGATCACAACGAAGCACAGAGTAAGGGAGGGAAGCAACACACACAAATCCACAGCGAAACGCGCACACACACGGCCAAGAATCGAGCTCACAAGAGTATCACAAAGTTCTCACTAGAACGGAGCTCGAAACACTTAGAATGACAAACAAATGCGCAAAGACTGAGTGTGGATGATCAAGAATGCTCAAAGGTTGCTTGTGTGTCTCCTCCATGCGCCTAGGGGCTCCTTTTATAGCCCCAAGGCAGCTAGGAGCCGTTGAGAGCAAATCCGGAAGGCCATCCTTGCCTTCTGTCGTCGGGGGCACCGGACAGTCCGGTGCCCGATTTGTTTCCTTAAACAGCAAAGCCGACCGTTGCAGACCGTTGGCAGATCTGGAGCCGTTGGCGCACCGGACATGTCCGGTGCACACCGGACAGTCCGGTGACATCTTCCGACCGTTGGCTCCGCCACGTGTCCCGCGCAGATTGCGCGGCCGACCGTTGGCCCGGGCGACCGTTGGTTCACCGGACAGTCCGGTGCACACCGGACAGTCCGGTGAATTTTAGCCGTACGCCGTCGGCGAATTCCCGAGAGCGGCCTGTTCGCGCCGAGTCAGTCTGGCGCACCGGACACTGTCCGGTGCACACCGGACAGTCCGGTGCTCCAGACCGAACTGACTCTCGGCTGTACACAGCCAAGTCTTTTTCTCTTCTTCTTCTTTCTGTTTCTAACACTTAGACAAGTATATTAGTACACAAAACCAATGCACTAAGGCTTAGAAACATACCTTTACTTCATGATTTGCACTTTGTTCATCCATGGACATAAATTCACAATTAAGCACATGTGTTGGCACTAAATCACCAAAATACTTAGAAATGGCCCAAGGGCACATTTCCCTTTCACGCGCGCTCGCCCCGCACGCCCCGCGCCGCGCCGCGCCCGCCCTCGCCCCGCGCTAGCCGCGCCGCCTACGGCCCTCGCGCCCTTGACGCGCTCCGGCCGCGCCCGCCCGCCGGTGAAGAAATTAGCGCTCCGCCGCACGCAGCCCACGCGCCTTCGCCGCGCCGCCAGCAACACGCCCGCCCGCGAAGAAGGGAGACTGTGGCCGTCGTCGCGAAGAAGGGAGCCTGCCGTCCATCCACGCCGCGCCCGACATCCGTCGACGCCGCCCTCGTTCCTCGCAGTGAGCCTCCACGTCTCCCTTCTTCATTTGATGCACATGGCGGCCATGGCGTGCCGTGCGCGTGCCGTGGCGGTCGTTAACCGTTATACAGATTGTTAAGGCGGTGGTGAACTGGTGATTTACAGCTAGCTTTTCTTATCCAATGTATCGCTTGATTTACAGCTAGCTAACAATTATTATATTTTTCTTGGTTTTGTTTTTCTGATTGCAGTGTGCATCATTCTTCATTAGTAATCTCATTGTGATACAGTTGCTTAATTAGTTTTGTATAGTGAAGAGTGCATGCTAGATCAGTGGTGATCAGTGATCATCAGTGATCAGTGCCTCATTATCCTCAATGTCTCATTCTATTATCTTAATTTTAGAGTTTAGTTTAATGTTTAGAGTTTAGTTTTAATCGTTAACCGTAGCGAACTGTATGCGTCACCCGTTCGGGAACGGCGAACGTCACATTGGATTGTGAGGTTCGTCGTTCCGGAATTGTCCACGTATTTTGGACAGCCTGAGAGTGTAGGTCGATGCTTGTGATTTATGACATGTGCCTTACGATTGACGCGGAATTTCGGTTGTGTAACCCAGTTGTTCTCCAACACACCATGTTCGGGCGTGTGCTTGGAGAGCAGCGGGGTTATGCTGCCGAAATTTCGTGGCAATCGTAGGCTACACGTCATAAATCACAAGCATCGGTCTACACTCTTGGGTGGGTTTAGGGCCTTTACCTAATAGGGAGTTCACCTAAGCCACGGACGATCGTTGATGTTCTTTGTCTTTTGTTTAGCCTTTGAAATGGACGGTGATCGGATGGTGATGTATGACGGGTGGAGAAAAGATGGGGCACATTCGAATGAATGGATGGTTGTAACAAAGGCTTTTCTTGAGCACGCTTTCAAAGATGCAACTGGTCGTCTAGTGAAGTGTCCTTGTAATCGCTGCGAGAACAAGTGGCCTCAAAAGAAGGAAGAAATGGAGAAACACCTTTGCAAAAGTGGGTTTATGCCGAACTACCTTGTATGGTACCGGCATGGAGAGTCTATTAGACACGTTGACGCGGAGGTGGAGCTTGATGACGATCATGATAGGATGGATGACATGTTGCATGATCTTGGTAGGGAGGTTGAAATGAACACTGAGGAGCCGGGGCAGCTTCCACGCGATGCTCAGGAATTCTTTCGGCTACTCGCCGCGGGAGAAGAGAGATTGCACGAGCACACTCAGATGTCAGTTCTTGGGACTCTCACAAGACTAATGGCGATAAAGTCGAAGCACAACATTTCAAACAGTGCTTACAACGACATCGTCCAACTGATGGGCGAGGTTCTCCCGGAGAATCATAAGTTGCCAAAGAATATGTACTTCGCAAAGAAGATGTTGGCTGGTCTTGGGATGACATATGAGAAGATCGACGTGTGTCCCAACAGTTGCATGCTATTCTTTGAGGAGGATGACAAGCTGGACCGTTGTAAGCATTGCGAAGCTTCTAGATATGTCGAGGTGACAAATGATGAGGGTGAATTGGTAGTTACGAAGGTTGCAGCTAAGCAACTTCGTCGGTTGCCCATCATTCCTCGGCTTTCAAGGTTGTTCGTCAACAAGGAAATAGCTCTGCATATGACGTGGCCAAAGAATGGTGTACGTCTCGTCACTGATCCAGACATAATGGTCCATCCGTCGGACGGTGATGCGTGGAAGGCAATTGACGAGTTTGATCCCGAATTTGCAAACGACCCTAGGAGTGTACGGCTTGGTCTATCGACGGACGGATTCACACCTTTCAATACCAGTGCAAGCCCTTACTCGTGTTGGCCTGTCTTCATTGTGCCATATAATCTTCCTCCTGAGTTGGTCAATAAAGAAGAGTTCATGTTCCTTGCACTAGTCATCCCAGGCCCCGAGCATCCAGGGCCAAAGCTGAATGTGTTTGTTCGCCCTTTAATTGAAGAGCTGAAACAATTGTGGAGAGGTGTGAAGGCTTATGACAGCCATACTGAAAAGGAGTTTACCATGCGCGCTGCTTATTTGTGGTCAGTGCATGATCTGCTGGCGTATGGAGATTGGTCTGGATGGTGTGTTCATGGTCGGTTGTGCTGTCCCATATGTATGAATGATACGGATGCATTCAGATTGAAGCATGGTGGGAAAGTGTCATTCTTTGATGCTCATCGACGTTGGACTCCATTCAAGCATGATTTCAGGAATTCGCTTACTGCATTCAGAAGTGGAGCCAAAATCAGAAATGGGCCACCAAAGAGGCAAACTGCACCGCAGATAATGGCATGGCATGCTTGTCTGAAGCAAGGAGAAAATGATAGGTTTCAAGGCTACGGGGAGGACCACAACTGGACCCATATTTCATCAATATGGGAGCTTCCGTATGCAAAAGCCTTGATCATGCCGCACAACATAGACTTGATGCACCAAGAGCGTAATGTTGCTGAAAGCATCATAAGCACATGTTTCGATGTGACTGATAAAACGAAAGATAATATGAAGGCAAGAAAAGACATGGCTGAAATTTGTAAGAGACCGATGCTCGAGTTGAAAGTAAGCGATAAAGGGCATGAGAGTAGGCCGCAAGCTGATTACTGCCTCAAGCCAGATGAAAGGAAAGAAATATTTAAGTGGTTGAAGAATCTGAAATTTCTAGATCGATATGCGGCAAATCTGAAATGGGCAGTCAATCTGAAGACCGGTAAATTTATCGGTTTGAAAAGCCATGACTACCATATTATTATGGAGAGGCTGATGCCCGTGATGTTTCGAGGCTATTTTAAGGATGAGCTTTGGAGCATATTTGCAGAGCTGAGTTACTTCTATAGGGAAGTATGCGCAAAGACGGTATCGAAGAGGTTGATGCAGAAATTTGAGAAAGAAATTCCAATTCTTATTTGTAAATTTGAAAAGGTTTTCCCGCCAGGATTCTTCAATGTGATGCAACATCTAATTGTGCATTTGCCTTGGGAAGCTTTGGTAGGCGGACCAGTGCAATTCAGGTGGATGTATCCTATAGAAAGGGCGTTGAAAAAGCTCAGGGCGTCTGTTCGCAACAAGGCTAGAGTCGAAGGGTGTATTGCAGAGGCTTTTGCCCTTAAGGAGATATCTCAATTCTCAACCAGGTATTTCGCTCGAGCCAACAATGTGTTTGCTCCTTCAGTGCGACTTCATGTCGAAAATGAATCGCCCCAAAGCACCCTTCAAATTTTTGCGAATCCGGGTAAAGCAGTTGGAAAAGGGAGTGTACGTCACATTGAAGGATCAGATTTGAACACGCTAATGCTATATATGTATAGCAATATTGACAGCACACAGGAGGCGTTCGAGTAAGTTTTCCTCATAGTTACTTCCATTTTCTCGTCTCATAATTTCTATAGTGTGTAATCTCCATGTTTCTAATATGTCCAGCATGTTTGATGAAGAATGTTGGAAATCTACTAGTAAACCTACGGCCATCCAATTAGAAAATCTTCGACGTGATGGGTTGAAAGGTGGACCAAACTTCGTGCAGTGGTTTCGTAATTATGTTAGTAATTGTCGTTCTCTCATTGTCCATACTTAATCTTTGAATTTTGGACTTCGAAGATATAATGCATATACTAATTCCTTGTATAGGTTTCCAAAAACTCTGTGCACCCGGACTTGCAGCAAATGGCACATACCTCTGTGTCCGTCCGGAACTATACTCGCTATGATGTAAATGGATATCGCTTCCGAACCGCGAAATTGGAGAAGAGTCGACCATTGGCAGCCACCACCAATAGTGGTGTGTTGGCAAGTTCATATGTTGACGATGACAAAGTAGTGGACTATTACGGTGTTCTACAAAACATTGTAGAGTTGATTTTCGATGGCCCCAAGGAACTTAAAGTCGTGTTTTTCGAGTGCGACTGGTTTGATGCTCATAGTGGGACTCGTGTCGACAAGTATGGTAATGTCGAGGTGAAGCATAGCTCTAGGATTCCGAGCAGTATGAGCGATGTTGTCCTTGCAAATCAGGCAAAACAAGTGTACTACCTGCCATATCCTCACCCAAGCCTTAGGGCTTGGTGGGTTGCAATCAAAGTCAACCCACAAGTCGTCGCTCCAGAGAGTGCTGACTACGTGAATACGAGCAGGGACAACGATGACGCTGTTTTTCAACCAGAAGCGGTGTCGAATCAAGACATAGCTCACCGATTCCATGTGACCAATGGAGAAGGCCTTGAAAATCTCTATTACAATTCAAGCGACTTAATTGAAGAACCTAGGTCAAAGCGCAAACGACCTGTCGTCGTTAGAAGATCAGTAAGGATCCAGTGGGCCGACTGGGGTCTGAAGGACTATGTCCAGCCAGGGGAAAGCAGTAGCGGAGGGGGAAGTTTAGAACAAAAACCAAGGACTTGTCAGGTGGCTGTGTGGGACGAGTTCTAGGTGAGTTTACTTTCGTATATAAGCAATTCACTGCATTATTGCTTCTCCTAATCTTACTTTAACTTAACTTCTCCATTGATATGTAGGGGAGGTTCCAATTGCCGGATGGCATCGAGGCGGATCAGGCTCAGTGGGCACGTGTGAAGAGACACTTTCGGAAGTGCGCTGATAAGGTCATCAAGGATGCCATGTACAATGCTCGCATCGCGGCCGTCAACTACTACTACAAGAAGATAAAGGGGCAGAAAATGAGCAAAGCATTAGGGGCCAATGAGATCTACCTCACAGAGGAGCAGTACTTGGAGAGCGTTGTGGATTGGCTGGCGAAGGACATGGAAGCCTGGAGGTGGTTGGCTAAGAGATGGGCGTCGCCTGAGTGGATTGCAGAGTCCAACAAGCACCGTGCCAAACGTGGCACTGAAGGACCGGGGCATAGGTACGGCGCCGATGGACACCTTGGTACCGCACGCCGCATGGTAAGTGTATAAATCAAACTTGTATGTTACATCTATTACAATTCTATGGTTTAACTCTTCTTTTTCATGCAGGAAGCTGAAAGTGGAGTTGCTCCAAGTTTTATGGAGGTTTACGTCCGTGGTCACCGTGGCCCTGATCCAGCGAACCCTGATGAGCTATGCAGCGAGGCGGCAAGGGAGAAAATGGTAAACAAGTTTGTATTTACGAATTAAATTGCATGATTTGTGTCTAACTCCAACTCTAACTTTCTTTGCAGAATGCATATGGGGAGGAAATGACTCAACGCCATGGGCCTGATTTCGACTGGATGCATTCAGACTTAGATGCCTCGGCGTTGTACCACAGTGGTGGGGGTAGAAAGCATGGCAGGTGAGGTGGTTGTCTTTGATTCGACAATTTCATTAACAAGAATGTGTCCACTTAATGGCTCAACTATGTGTATCATGCAGGTTTGCCTTTGGCACCGGCGTTGTGGAGTACAACAGGACCATAGGTCAAGGGAAGGCATCGTCTTCGGCAGGGAGTTCTCGCTCCAAGTCTGCTCGAGAGGCTCAGCTGGAGGAGGAGACTCGGGCAGCACAGGAGCAGGCTCGACTCGCACAGGAGCAGGCTCGAGCAGCGCAGGAGCAGGTCGGACAACTGACGCAGTATATGACTTCTTATTTTCAGGTAATTCGTCTATCTCATCACGTGTCATTGAATTCAAAGTATAGTGTTGCGATTCTAACGTTTCATCCATTTGCAGGAAATGACTACTCGACTCGGCCCTGATATGAACTTGCCCGCTTTTCGCCCTCCCCAGGTAACACTATCTGAACACTTCAATTCCATAGCAACTCTTTTTTTATTATCAAAAATGGATCGCAGGCACAAGGATGGGGACAATGGCCAGGACAAGCTCCAGCGTCGCAGCCACAGTGGACCGGTGTTGGGTGGACGCAGGCACCTCCAGGCACTTGGACGCCTCCACCACCCCAAGGATCGCAGCCATTTCAAGCGTGGATGGCACCGCCACCGACGGGGTGGGTGCCACCACCTCAGGGGTGGCCAGCACAACAGTACCCGTGGATGCATGCACAGCCTCCTTATCACCATGGATCACAGGTGACGTTCCATGTTTAGTTTTATGCAAATAGTGACCAAACATAGCCAGTATAGGTATAGGGATAGCAAAACACAGCCTTATTTGAATGATTGATGAATTGCAGGGTTCAGCGTCACATGCTCAGGAGGGTGCTGTCAACGTCCACGACTTCCTCGTCCATGGTTCTCGAGGGAGTGGCCACCTTCCTGGTGGTGGAGGAGGGAGTGGCCAAAACTCCCACAGCCCGCAGGAGTGATTAGTGAGTAGTGAGTTTGTTTGAAACTATGGACTTATGGTATTGAAACTATGTATGGACTATGGACTTATGGACTATGGACTTATGGACTATGGACTATGGACTATTTATGTATATGTGAATGTGTTTTGTGATATGTATATGTCAATGTGTTTTGTGAATTATGTATTTTGATTGTGAATCTATATATATGTGAATTGTGATATTGTGTATTTTGCTGTGAATTATTAATAGGTGCAGAAAAATCTGTTTTGGGGGGGAACCATCAATTTTCGTCGGCCTCGGTGGTGGCCGACGAAAATATCCTGGGAACATATTTTCGTCGGCCTCACCTGGCCGACGAAAATAGCCTGGGCACGTATTTTCGTCGGCTTTCCCAAGGCCGACGAAAATAGTCAGTCGACCAATTATTTTCGTCGGCCTTGGGAGAGCCGACGAAAATAGGTATTTTTCGTCGGTACCGACGGAAATAGGTGCCTATTTTCGTCGAACTTATTTTCGGCGGCTATTTTCGTCGGTCTGCCGACGAAAATAGTCTATTTTCGTCGGTTTAGGCTTATTTTCGTGGGCTTTTGACCCACGAAAATTTAGGTGTTTCCTGTAGTGGAAAGCAATCCAAGCAATAAGAGCAACAAAAGAAACACTAAACACACTCTCTCAAGTCACTAAGCAATTGAGTTGATTTTGAGGCTTAGAGAGTATTTGATCTTTTGATTGTGTCTTGGAGTATATGCTTTTGCTCTTGTATTGAATGTTGAGGTCTGAAAACTTGGATGGCTTGAATGGTGGTGGTTGGAGGTATTTATAGCCCCAACAAGTATTCCAGTCGTTGCTGTTGATGGGCACACTAGGACAGTCCGGTGGTGCACCAGACATGGCACTGTTCACTGTCCGATGCGTGCCATGTCAGCAGACAGTTGGGGTTTGGAGCGGTTGACCATTAAAGTCCTTTGTCCTCTTGTGGCACTGGATAGTTCGGTGTGTTCTGACTTCGCTGCTCTGACTTGCGCATTGTTCACTGTTGATCTGACATCGCAGTGGACCGTTGAGCGCAGTTGACCGTTGCTCCGTTGGCTCACCAGACATGTCCGGTGCACACCGGACAGTCCGGTGAATTATAGCGGAGTGACTCTGGCAAAAATCCAAGAGCGGCCAATTCGAGGTTGCCTTGGCCTGGGCACCGGACAGTGTCCGGTGCGCCACTGGTAGCACCAATGCTTGTCTTTGCTCCAAATTTTGTAGAGTTCCCAACTTATATTCTTTGTTAGTTTATGTTGAACTTTATGCACCTGAGATAAATGACAACTAGGCAAACTAGTTAGTCCACGTGGTTTGTGATGGACGTCAAACACCAAAATCGATTATAGGAAATGTTTTAAGCCCATTTCCCTTTCAATCTCCCCCTTTTTGGTAATTGATGCCAACCCAAACCAAAGCAAATATAAAGTGTAGTAATGCAACTAGTTTGCTATTTGACAGTTGTGCATAAGTTACTTGAATTTAAATCAACTGAATGTAATTTTAAGTATATATGATTGCTTTCTTCTATTTAACATCTTGGACCACATTTGCACCACTTTGCTTATTTTTTGCAAATCTTTTGTAAAAGTCTTTTCAAATTCTTTTGCAAATAGCCAATGGTATAAGGATATGATTTCAAAAGGCATTTTCAAGATTTTGAAAATTCTACCCCTGTTTCAAATGCTTTTCCTTTGGCTAATTAAAAGTTCTCCCTGAAGAAGTTCTCCCCTTAACTGTCAAGAGGGTTTTTGCAATTGAAATAATTTCTTCCTAGGTTTTGAAAAACAGGGTGGTGGTGCGGTCCTTTTGCTTTGGGCCTATAAATTCTCCCCCTTTGGCATTAATCGCCAAAAATGAAGAACTTGAGAGGCCTGTTACTTCTCCCCCATTGAATATGAATGAAAGTTTATGAGTAGGGCAAAGGATAAATGATACCGAAAGAGTTGAGTGGAAGCCTTGCCTTTGCCGAATACTCCATTTCCCTTTCAATCTAAGACTAATAATAGAGATACTCATGGAAGCACATTAGTCTTAGCCTTGGCACAAAAAGAATAAGAAATATGCATTTGTACTAAATGAAAGAGATATGACCAAAGGTATATACATGAGCTATGTGTGCAAGATCTCAATCAAAGTTCTGAGAATCTAAGATGTTTAGCTCATTCCTAAGCTTGCTAAAAGTCTTTTCATCTAGGGGCTTGGTGAAGATATCAGCTAATTGGTTGTTGGTGCTAACATGAGCAATTTCGATATCCCCTTTTGTTGGTGATCTCTCAAAAGTGATACCGGATGTCTATGTGCTTAGTGCGGTTGTGTTCAACGGGATTATCCGCCATGCGGATTGCATTCTCATTATCACATAGGAGAGGGACTTTGCTCAACTTGTAGCCATAGTCCCTAAGTGTTTGCCTTATCTAGAGTAATTGTGCACAACAATGGCCTGCAACAATATACTTGGCTTCGGCAGTGGATAGAGCTACTAAATTTTGTTTCTTTGAAGCCCAAGACACCAGGGATCTTTCTAGAAACTGACAAGTCCCTGATGTGCTCTTCCTATCAATTTATATCCAACATAATCGGTATTGGAATACCTAATTAAATCAAAGGTAGATCCTTTGGGGTACCAAAGCCTAAACTTAGGAGTGTAAACTAAATATCTCATGATTCTTTTCACGGCCCTAAGGTGAACTTCCTTAGGATTTGCCTGGAACCTTGCACACATGCATACAGAAAGCATAGTATCCAGTCGAGAAGCACATAAATAGAGTAAAGAACCTATCATCGACCGGTATACCTTTTGATCTACGGATTTACCTCCTGTGTCGAGGTTGAGATGCCCATTTTTTCCCATGGGTGTCTTGATGGGTTTGTCATTCTTCATTCCAAACTTCTTAAGTATGTCTTGAATGTATTTAGTTTGGCAGATGAAGGTGCCTTCTTGAAGTTGCTTGATTTGAAATCCAAGGAAATACTTCAACTCCCCCATCATAGATATCTCGAATTTCTGTATCATGATCCTACTAAACTCTTCACAGGATGACTTGTTAGTAGATCCAAATATAATATCATCAACATAAATTTGGCATATGAACAAGTGTTTAGCAATTGTTTTAGTGAAGAGAGTAGGGTCAACTTTTTCAACTTTGAAGCCATTAGTGATAAAAAAGTCTTGCAGGCATTCATACCATGGTCTTGGGGCTTGCTTGAGCCCATAAAGCGCCTTTGAGAGCTTATAAACATGATTAGGACATTCACTATCTTCAAAGATGGGAGGTTGCTCAACATATACCTCTTCCTTGAAAGGGTCATTGAGGAAGGAACTTTTCACGTCCATTTGATACAACTTAAAAGCCATGGTAAGTAGCATAGGCAAGTAATATACGAATTGATTCAAGCCTAGCTACGGGTGCATAGGTTTCATCGAAATCCAAACCTTCGACTTGTGAATATCCCTTGTGTTGGTCTCTTGTTCTCGAATGCTATACATCAAGAACAAAGCAACACAATTGTTAACAATTAGAGACCTTCGTCCTTCGAAGCATTATCTCCTTTGGGATATAATGATCTTCAGACGAAGGTCATGAAGGGCATACCTTCATCATTTTAATGGACGAGTATAAATAGAGACACATAAAACACAAAAGAATAGTTATGATCAATTGCTAGATTATTTATATTCTTATTTTATAATGTGGATAAACATTAGTGATATTTATATTACATTAATACCTTCGGCTTGGCAGAAGGTGAGAATGCGAGAGTGACGCAAGAGTGATCACCATTCAGCGTGAACAGTACGGTGTTACTGTTCATCTATTTATAGGCACAGGACGCAGCCCGAGCAAAATTACATTCATGTCCCTGACATTTACTGTTAATCATAAGATGAGCTATCAAGGACTAAGTAGTATTCTCCCCTTTAGGTCGGTTCCATCTTCCGCCTTCATCATTATACTAAGGCGAAGCTCCTTCAGCCACAACTTCGGCATCCGTTCATCCTACCTTCGGGTTGTATATCCATATTACGCATACCTTCATCCCAAAGCCGAAGCCTCCTGTAGCAGTCTATGTAACACTGAAAAACATTTTAGTCACGTTTTTGAGGACCTTCGAAAGAGGAAGGCTCCCAACAGTAGCCCCTCGCAATATTAATTTGTTTCTTTGTAACAAATTCATACTGTGACGTAAACGAAGGCCTTTAGCCGAAGGTCCGAAAAAACACCTTCCCTTCGCTAGAATAGCGAAAGACACTGACATGTAGGGCCCACCAAGTTGTGAGGCGCTGGGCATATAAATAGGGAGTCACATTGATAGCATTTGATGTGCCATTTCAGCTGCTTGCGCTATTTCTGTTATTCTGAATTTTCTTGCTCTGCCGTGTTTTGATTAAATTGTGAGCTTCGGCATTTGCGCAACCATTGACTAAATGGCTAAAGAGAAGAAGATTTTTGACCCTACACTGGTTGGGTTTTATGAAGCTATGGAGAAGACAAATACAGAGAAAATTACCAATGAAATGTTGGCTGGGTTGTCTGAGGATTCCGGCGACAGTGAAAGTTTTGACTTGGAAAGTGGAAATGAAGATGTCGAAGATCGGCCCTGGCGGCCGAGTCATACCATCTTCAGAAAATCAACTATCAAGCAGAGTCAGATTGATGCTATGAAAGGAAGATACTTTCACGATATTTCTATTGTGAGGGCTAGAGGAGATAGCACTGCCCCTGCGCCCGAAGTAGACGAAGTTGTTGTCTACAGGAGCTTCATGAAGGCAGAGCTTTGGTTTCCCTTGAGTAAATTTTTATTTGAAGTTCTGAATATTTTTGAGATTTATCTTCATCAGATTACCCCTGAAGCTATCATCAGAATGGGGATTTTTGTTTGGGCCATAAGGAGCCAGGGTCTATAGTCGAGTGCAAAATGCTTCTGCAACATGCATGAGCTGTCCTATGAGACGAAGGCTACTGGCAAATAGCAATATCATAATAATTTTGGTTGTTACGACTTCGTGTCTCGTTCTGATGTGAGCTATTTAGTCCCGACGTTTCGGAAAAGGTGGCCAGGAGCCTGGATGGAAGAGTGGTTTTATGTAAAGAACAACTTAGTTGAAAGAGAAGATATAAAAGAGATTATTCAACGCCCTATTTGGTCTCGCTTCGGCATCAAAAGGCCAGCCACTGATCTTGGAAATGAAATTGAAGCATGCCAGAAGGCGTTTGATACTGTATGCACTTTTTTTGGCATAAGAGACTTAGTCGAAAAGCATATTGTTTATAGAGTGTGGCCTCTTGTAAGTGACTGGGAGATGCCGAAGGAAGCTGCTGCTGGGTCCAGTCAAAGCGGCTTGGTTTATCTAAAATATACCTTCAGATACAGAGATGAATTTGATGAGCCAAACGATGACTGGCTGAGTTGTGTTGAGGCAACTAATGACGAATTGCTTGGGGCATACACAAGGGCTGAAGATGATGCTATGACATTAGCCTTCGGAGGACAAGGCAAAAGAAGATTGAACAAAGTTTTTGATGTAATTGGCTTCGTATACCCAGACTATTGCTATCCCTCGCGAAAGCAGGGAAAGAAAAGAAAAGCTGCTGCCTCGGCCATCTCTGCTACGCCGAAGGGTAAAAAGATCAAAGTTTTGACACACTAGCCCAGGTACATTGAAACGGCCAGGGTGCCGAAGCTTGCTGAGGGGCCTTCTTCTGCTATTGAACCAGAGTTCCCCACTCCTGCTGAAGCCACAACGGGATCAGCCAAAGAACTAATTCTAAAGGCAGTAGCGGAGCAGACATAGGCTGAAATAGCCAATGTGCTGAAGTGTCCTGCCGAAGCTAAGGCAAAAACGGCCGAAGAGCCAAAGTTGAGGAAATCAGCAGAGGTATCAAAAATTCCTGTAGTAACTCCAAAGAGGAGGAGAATGGCTAGCATACTAGATGCTGTTTTGGAGTCGACAAGGGTACAAACTCCTGCCCTTACCGAAATGACCAGCACGAGTGAGAAAAATATAAAGGAGACCGCCGAAGCTGTTACAACTTATGTTGAAGCTGAAGTTGGGCCCTCAGTTCCCGCAGAAACGGGGCCTATTGAACAAGGACCTTCGGATGCCGCTCTGATCTTGGAAAAAGAAGGCGCACCCAAGAAGGTTAAATCTCCTACCCCCGAAGCATCTACTAAAGAGCTAGATTTTATCATACGACATGCTTTGGGTAAACAGTTGTCGGTTGAGCAGATTGCCGAAGCTAAGCACTATGCCAGGGACTTAAAGTACCCAAAAGGATCATTGGTGTATAATGGCACTGATGAAGACGACTTTTTGTACTGCCTTCCGGACAACAAGGAGATATCTATTTGCTGGGAGATGGCAAGGAATATAGGGTTTCCGAAGCTCGAGCTTGGCCTTTCTGCGATATCAAAGGATGACCTCACAGACAGCCTCGCTTATAACAGTCTGAAGGTAAAGATGTTTTGACTTGTAAATAGATTATTTTTGTATCTTTTATTATTGTGCTGATCCCACCCCTTTTTGTAGGGCTTAATCTTGAGCAATGCTTTAAGGGCACAAAAGAATGCTGAAGACGAAAGCTACCAAATAACCCTTGGGAACCTTTGGTCAGAGGTTATCAGACTAAGGAATGAAGCCCGAGAAAAGGATAAAATTCTGCTTTCCTTGGTAGACAGAGTAAAGGTCAGCGAAGCCAAACTTACTGCACAGTCCGAAGCTCATAAAGCCGAAGTTGAAAACCTAAAGAAAAATCTTGCTGAAAAGAATGAGGATTTTGAAGTGGCGAAAGCGAAACAAGAAATTAATGAATGGACTAGTTCAAGATTGCAAAAGAATGTGGATGAGCTTCGTGAATCGAAGGAGAGATATTATGAAAAATCCTTGGATTGTGCTAAGAAATTGAAAGATAGTTTTGCAAAGGTGGGTGCATACTCATGGGAGCAAAAATTTATTAGAGGCAATCCCGAAGGAATCATTGAATGGATCGGCGAAGAAACTGAGGCTTTTGAAGAAATTCTTAGCGACCGTGGGGATTTTTGCGCCTTTGCCGGTGCCCGAGAGATTGCAGCAATTTTAGAGAAAATTGGATGTGAACACGTTAAAGCTGCAGCCCAGACGGAAACTGTCTTTTCCATGGACAACACGAAGGATCCTTCGGCTGAAGCTACTTTGATGGGCAGAAAATTCTATTCCAACGTTTGGATGAAGGGCGACCGCGAGATAGCCGACGAAGCTATAAAGAAAAATGAAAAAGAATCCTATGATGCCCGAGATGAAGCCAAGCGAGTCGAAGAGGCTACTGAGCGCGCAAGGCGTATAGGTATTTTTACTGAATCTTAGCTTCAGTATTTTTTCCTGGCTTCGGATTAACAACTTGCTATTTTGCTTCAGCTGAACTATCACTGCCACCCGAGCCATATGATCCTGAAGCCAATCCAGCCATGAAAGTAGCATTAGAAACAATAAAGATTGCTGAAGAAGCCGTTGATGAAGCTGTCAACAAACTACTGAATGGAGCTGCTGAAAAGAATTTAAAAGAAGGCTGAATTCTTGTGTACTTAAGAAATGTAGTATTTGGGAAATGTAATATTCGTACATGAGTTAAACATTGTATATCTATGTGTATATTAATGTAATATATTTCTTTGCGATGCATGAAATTTGCATACATACCATTTTTGAGCCTTCGACCAAAAAAACACCATCCCTTCTTTTCGTGCTTCGTAAAGAAAGAGCCCTTCTATAGCACAGCTGTTATATAATATTGTTGTCGACGAAAATTTTCTTGGCATGTAAAATTATAATTGCCGAAGGTATACTTTGTGCTCTAGCACATTGTTTCATTCATCACGTATTTTAAAAGAAGCAACTTTCCTTCTCCACAATCTTGCTGTTGATGCGACATGATGTATGATGTAATGATATGCGAAATGATGCAGCATGATGTTTATGCCGAAGGCACATACCCACACGAAAACACACCCAGACTCTGCATCCCCTTAGGAACGTCTTTTAAGTCTCTTCACCTTCTATTTCGGTGGCATTTAAGCTCTGCATCCCCTTAGGAACGACTTTTGAGCTTTTTCACCTTCTATTTCGGTGGTATTTAAGCTCTGTATTCCCTTAGAAACGACTTTTGAGCTTCTTCACCTTCTATTTCGGTGGCATATTGGCTCTGCGCTCCCTTAGGAACGACTTTTGTAGCCTTGGAACTTACTCTGCGCTCCCTTAGGAACGACTTTTGTAGCTTCGGAACTTACTCCGCTCCCTTAGGAATGACTTTTGTAGCTTCAGAACTTACTCTGCGCTCCCTTAGGAACGACTCCGGAAGCATTGTTGAGGGGTTGCATTCTACACTCAATGGTGTGGCCACAATATTATTACATCAAATTGGGGGTTAAACCTCCGTGCACTGTTTTTCATACAAGAAAATAAAATGACAGACAAAACGAAGATACACTAGGTTAGGATATTCTTTAGTAAATGTGTTTCGACTCGGGCACAGTGCTATTGACTGTGCGAGCTTCGGACTCCTCCTGAAAATCGTGCTGTTGCTGAGCATGGCGATGCCCTTCTGGCTGCTGATTGCGAACCAGAATAGGTGCTAGTGGTGGTGGTGATGGCAATTGGGCCCAGGAAGCTTGAGAATGGCTTGCCGAAGCGACAGAGGTCGTAGGCTGTTGCTTGCCTACATACTCTAGGATGTAGGGAGAGTAGCATGAAGCGGTATGTAGAACCTGCTTCGACTGATTATGTACTTGTGGTATGCCCTTTGTCTTCGGCAATCTCTTTCTGCTTTTGAATCGTAACCTGGCATGTACTTGTGGTATGCCCTTTGTCTTCGCCGCAGAACAAACAAAATAGTTTCCTAGGCTGATCTCCATATCTTCCTACGAAGCTTCTGCCCCCTCTGCCTCTTGGAGCTGCTGGCCTAAAGGAACTTTGTTGTGCCCCTGATGATTGGGAGATGTGCTGTTGCCTTTGGGTTTGGTTTCCCCTGTTGTCATTTGAACTGGCATTATGGATTGACCTGACATGGCTGCGGTGGAATCTCCCTTCGAAGCCCCTGGCCATCTCAGAGTATCTGTAAGCTTCTTCCCTTCTTTACCAAAAATCATTGTCGGCTCTGATGTACTCATCCATTTTCTAGAGAAGCTTCTCCAAAGTTTGCGGTGGCTTCCTTGCAAAGTATTGCACCATGGGTCCTGGCCGGAGCCCCTTGATCATGGCCTCAATGACGATCTCATTGGACACTGTAGGTGCTTGAGCTCTCAACTGCAAAAACTTCCGGACATACGCCTGCAAATATTCCTCCTAGTCCTGCGTACACTGAAAGAGAGCCTAGGCAGTGACCGGCTTCGTTTGTGTTGGGGACTTGTTCTCAAATGCTATGAGTTAAGAACAAGGCAACACAAAATGTTAAAGGTTAATGCCCTTCGTCCTTCGAGGCATTATTTCCCTTAGGATATAATGATCTTCAGACGAAGGTCATGAAGGATGTACCTTCATCATCGCAGTGTATGTTAATGAAAGAAGAAGCATATGAAATATAAAAGACAACATGAATAATCATATGACATTATCGATATATCATCTTTTTATTATCAGGGATAAATAGAAACAATATTGAATTACATTTGTACCTTCGGCTTGGCAGAAGGTAAAAGTCCAAGCGTGACGCACGAGCGAATACAAGTCAACGTGAACAGTACGGGGGTACTATTCATCTATTTATAGGCACAGGGCACAGTCTGTGTAAAATTACATTTATGCCCTTTATGTTTACTATTGACCTAAGGACAATCCAACGAGGACTAGATAGCCTTTTCCCCTTTAAGTCGGTTCCTTTTCCTGCCGCTGAGCCGAAGCTCCTTTGCGCGTAGCTTCAGAGCAGCATCAACCTTCGTCTCGACCAAGCTTTTCATAATGTGTACAGTTTTATTCCGAGTCCAAAGGTACCTGTACATACATTACACTTGGGAAACATTGTTAAATCATGTTTTTGAGGACCTTCGGAAGACGAAGGCCCCCAACAGTAGCCCCTTGCAGTATTAATTTGTTATATAACGAATTCAGACTGTGACATGAACGAAGGCCTTAAGCCGAAGGTCCAAAAAACACCTTCCCTTTGCTAGAATAGCAATAGCCGATGAAAGATGGGGTCCACCGAGTTGCAACGCACTGGGCGTATAAATATAAACCACAGCGGCAACATTTGATACGTTGTTTCCACCATTTGCATTATTTTCTCAAACTTTTTAGCTCTTGCTCACTGGCTCTCACCTGATTTTCAAGCTTTTCGAGCTTTGGTTTAAGGACGTGTTTTCACCATGTCTAGGGAGAAGATGACTGAGGAAAAGAAAATGACTGCGGAAACGAAGGCAACTGAGGAAACGAAGTTGTTTGAAGAAAAGAAAACTGCAGATCCTTTTATCGCTGGGTTTGTTGAGTCTATGTCAAAAACAAACACAGAGAAGATTACTAAAGAGATTCTAGAAGGTTTGTCTGAAGATACTGATGACAGTGATAGTTATGACGTAGAAAGTGGGGATGAAGACTCTGAGGATCGACCGTGGCGCCCAAGCCATACTATCTTTGGAAAATTGACTATCAAGCAGAGTCATATCGATGCCATGAGGGGGAGGTATTTTTGTGACATGTCTATTGTTAGAGTTGGAGGAGACAATACTACCCCTGCTCCGGAGGAAAACAAAGTTGTGATATACCGAAGCTTCTTAAAGGCGGGTCTTCGGTTCCCACTGAGCAAGTTTGTGGTTGAAGTGCTAAAGATATACCAGATCTTCCTTCATCAGATTACCCCCGAAGCTATAATTAGAATGGGGATTTTTGTCTGGGCTGTAAGGAGTCAGGGGCTAGAACCAAGCGCGAAGTGCTTCTGCAGTATGCACGATCTTTTATATGAGATGAAGGCTACTGGCAAGGAACAGTACCACAACAACTTCGGTTGTTATGGATTTATCGCTTGCCCTAATGCAAGCCACCCAGTGTCAACATTCCGTAAAAGGTGGCTCGAGGCCTGGATGGAGGAGTGGGTTTACGTTAAAAATGATTTAAAGGCAAGGGAAGACGTCAAAGGAATCATTCAGCGCCCCATCTGGTCTCGCTTCGGCCTCCAAAGGCCGAAGGTGGAAATTGATGGCAATGTTGAAGCCTGTCAGAAGGCCTACAACACTATGTGTGCCTTCATTGGCACGAGGGATTTGATTCAAGAGCACATAGCCTTCAGGGTATGGCCACTTGTGGAGAGCTGGGATATGCTGAAGGAGACCACCGCTGATTCCAGTGAGGGTGGTCTGGTCTGACTGAAGTATACTTTCAGATTTAGGGAGAAGTTTGATGAGCCAGACGATGACTGGTTGAAATGCATCGAAGCTACCAACGATGAGCTACTTGGGGCATACTCCAAGGTCGAAGATAATGCTTTGTCTGCAGCTTTCGGGGGTCGAGGCAAGGAAAGATTAAACAGAGTATTTGATGCCATTGGCTTCGTATATCCTGACTACACTACCCACTGCAAAGGCAAGGGAAGAAAAGGAAAATTATTGCTTCGGCCGCTACTGCGGTGCCGAAGAGCAAAAAGTTGAAGGTTTTGACCCACCCGCCGCGATACATTAAACCGACCAAGGTGCCTGAACTTGGCGAAGGGCCCTCTTCAGCTGTCGAAGGAAGGAAGACTGCTTCGATTGTGCAGAGCATTGAAGAGCCAACTGTAGTGCCGAAGGTGCCTACAGTCGGGCCAGCCGAAGCTAAAGATGATAAGGCCGAAGAGCCACAGGTGGAGAAAGTGGTAAAAGTGCCAGAAATCCTGAGCCCACCAGCAGAGTTAGATCTGCTGAAGGTGCAAAAAACTCTTGCTTCAACTACCAAGAGGAGGAGGGTGGCCAGCGTACTAGACGCTGTTATAGAGACCACGAAGGCCTTGACTCCTGCTCCTACCAAGAAAACCGTCGAAGCTACGAAAGTTCAGGCCGAAGCTAGGCCTTCACTGCCCATCGAGACGAAGCCTGTCGCGCCTGAGGACAAAATAGCAGGGCAGATTGCACCAGAAAAGACCGAAGCTCCTGCTCTCGAGGGTCCAAATGAAGATGTTGACTACATTATTCGACATGCTTCGGGGAAGAAATTATCCCAGGAAGAAATCTTGGAGGCCAAACACTATGCCCGAAGACTAAAATATCCAAAAGGGGCCATAGTGTTCAATGGTATCGACAAAGATGATTTCCTGTATTGTCTCCCGGATAACAAAGAAATATCCGTTTGCTGGGAGATAGGTAGGAGCATAGGATTCCCGAAGCTGGAAGACGACCTTTTGATTTTGTCGAAGGTTGAACTTGCTGACAGCTTAGCATACAATAGTATAAAGGTATAGAAGTTAACTTTGAATTTTAGAATGGAGTATTTTATTTGCCATGCTCAATTGTTTCCTCCTCTTTGCAGGGCTTAATTCTTAGTAATGCCCTGAGGGCGCAGAAGAATATTGAAGACGAAAGCTATACAATGGCCCTTAATAACCTTCGTTCAGAAGTGATTGAACTGAGAAACGAAGGTCTGGAAAAAGACAAAATCTTAATTTCACTAGTAAACAAAGTAAAGGAAGATGAAGCTAACTTTAAGGCTTAGACCGAAGCCCAGAAAACCAAAATTGAAGACCTTCGGAGACAACTGGCCGAAGCTAAGGAAAACTGCGCGCTCGCACAGGCTAATCAAGAAATCAGCGAATATTGGAAAAATCATCTAGAGAAAAATGTTGAAGAACTTCGCAAATCCAAGAAAAGGTGCTTCGAGAAATCCTTGGATTGTGTGAAAAAATTGAAAACTAGCTTCGCCAAAGTGGGTGCCTACTCTGCCGAAGAAAACTTCATATGAGGCGACCCCGAGGGCGTCGTTGAATGGATAAGTGGAGAGGCTGAAGCCTTCGAAGAAATTTTGAGTGATCACGGGGATGTTTGCGCGTTTTTCGGTGCGTGGGGAATTTCAGCCATCTTGGAGAAGGCTGGATGCGACCATGTTAGAACCATGGCCCAGGCCGAAGCTGCCTTCTCCGTAGATGATACGAAGGATCCTTCAGCCGAAGCAACCTTAATGGGTGGGAAATTTTATAATGATATCTAGGTGAATGGTGGCCGAGAGATGGCCCATGAGACTATTAAAAAGAGTGAAAAGGACACCTACGACACCCGGTAGAAGCAAAGCGGGCTGAAGAAGCTGCAGAACGCGAAAGGCGTATTGGTACTGTTTCTTGATTATTTAGCTTCGGAAGTTGTTTTATGGCTTCGAACTAAATGTGCTTACCTATTTCAGCTGAACTATCCCCACCACCGAAGCCGTACGATCCCCTAGCTGATCCAGAGATGAAGGAATCATTGGATATCATAAGCACGGCTGAATCTATTATCGACGAAGTCGTCGACAAATTACTGAACGAGATTGCAGAAAAAGTCCTTAGAGAGGAATAGGTTTTATTATAATAATCATTTCGAGAAGCTTGATATATAAAAAAATTAATAAAGGAAGATTAGACCTCTTTTGTAACGAAACTGTGTAACATTTGATGTATACAACATTGAATCGAATATGTAAATTATTGCAATTTATTTCTTTGCGATGCATGAAATTTACTCACATACCATTTTTGAGCCTTCGACGAAAAAACACCTTCCCTTCTTTTCATTCTTCGTAATGAAAAAGACCCCTTCTTATGATAAGGCTGGTTTAACTGTATTTCCCGAAGCTTACTTCATGCCTTAGCACATTCTCATTTTGACGAAGCATTTGCCGAAGATTGACTTCGTATTCAATTCTTGTGTCGTTAATGCAGTATGATGTATGATGTAATGCTATGCGAAATGATGTGATGATAAGATGCAAAATGATGAGGATGCCGAAGATATATAACCACACACCCACACTGGAACACACAAGCTCTGCATCCCCTTAGGAACGTCTTTTGAGCTTTTTCACCTTCTATTTCGGTGATATAAGTTCTGCATCCCCTTAGGAACGTCTTTTGAACTTCTTCGCCTTCTATTTCGGTGGTATAAGTTCTGCATCCCCTTAGGAATGACTTTTGAACTTCTTCGCCTTATATTTCAGCGGTATTTGACTCTGCATTCCCTTTGGAACGACTTTTGAGGAGAAAACTTACGCTGCGCTCCCTTAGGGACGACTTTTGTAGCTTCGTGAATTTTGGCTCTGCATTCCCTTAGGAACGACTTTTGAGCAAGACTTACATTGCGCTCCCTTAGGAATGACTTTTGTAGCTTCGTGAATTTTGGCTCTGCATTCCCTTAGGAACGACTTTCGAGCTTCGTAAATCTATGAAGAAGATATATTTCATTCTAGTAAGGACAGAATCATTTCAAAAAATTAAAACCAAGTTTTCATTGATTGTTCCTTATACAGAAAGCAAAAATGGCATAGAGAATAAAAGTATTTCAGAAGTAGGATATTGCTCAATATATGTGCTTTGAATCTGGTACAGTGCTATTGACTATACAAGCTTCGGACTCCTCCCTGAAGTCACGTTGTTGCTGGGAATGCTGGCGCCCTTCTGGCTGCTGGTTTCGGGTATAAGCTGGTTGCAAAGGTGGTGGCGGTGGAAGCTGAGGCCAGGAAGCTTGTGAATGGCTTGCCGAAGCAACAAAGACTGCAGGTTGATTGCCCACGTATTCTGGCATGTAAGGAGAGTGGCACGAAATAGTGTGTAAGACCTGCTTCGGCTGATTCTGCCGAGCTTCTGCTTCAGCAATCTCCTTTTGCTTCCGAATGATGATCTGACACGTTCTTGTAGTGTGGCCCTTGTTCTCACCACAGAATAAGCAATAGATTTTCCTGGGCTGATCCCCATATCTTCCTCTGAAGCCCCTACTGCCTCGGCCCCTTGGAGATCGTGGCTTGAAGAAGCTTTGCTGCTGTCTTGAAGACTACGAGCTATGCTGTGGCCTCTAAAACTGGCCTCCTTTGTCATCGTTCTGATTGGAGCTGTGGATTGATCTGACATGCCTAGGGTGGATTCTTCCTTCGAAGCCCCTAGTCATCTCAAAAAATCTGTAAGCTTCCTCCCTTCTTTGGCGGAAATCATTGTCGACTCGGATGTAATCATCCATTTTCTGAAGCAGCTTCTCCAGAGTCTGAGGGGGTTTCTTGGCAAAGTATTGAGCTATAGGCCCTGGCCGAAGACCTTTGATCATGGCCTCAATGACGATTTCATTGGGCACCGTAGGCGCTTGTGCTCTCAGGCGCATGAACCTTCGGACATATGCCTGAAGGTACTCTTCATGGTCTTGAGTGCACTGGAACAAGGCCTGAGCAGTGACTGGCTTTGTCTAAAACCCTTGAAAACTAGTGACCAGCATATCCTTAAGCTTGTGTCATGACGTGATTGTCCCTAGCCGGAGAGAGGAGTACCATGTCAGGGCCACACTCCGAACTGCCATGACGAAGGACTTTGCCATGACTACAGTATTGCCCCCGTATGAAGATATAGTTGCTTCATAGCTCATCAGAAACTGCTTTGGATCTGAGTGCCCATCATACATGGGAACTGAGGGGGCTTGTATGATGAGGGCCATGTGGTAGCCTACAGTTCTGCTGATAGAGGAGAAGCGTCATCAAAAGCAAAATTTCCATGATGGAAATCGTCATACCAATCATCATCATTGTAGGAATTATCTTGACGAAGCTCTCCTTGTGGAGGTCTTTGGTCCTGGTCATCTTGAGTAAGATGATGTATTTCTTCAGCAGCTTCATCGATCTTCTTCTGAAGATCAGAAAGACGAAGCATATTCTCTCTCTTCCTTTCGACCTACTGATGGATAGCTTCGAGATCCCTTATCTCCTGGTCTAGCTCCTCCTCTTGGGGGGTTGGACTTGTAGCCTTCCTCTTTTGTGTTCGGGCTTCGCGCAGCGTGTCCTGGTTGACGTTTAGTGGCTATAGTGTAGCCCCTAGCCTTGAAGCTTTCTTTGGTGGCATGACGAAGGTCACAGCTTGCCGAAGGTGGTCGAATGAGTTCACCGGAGGTGGGCGCCAATGTTGGGGACTTGTTCTCAAATGCTATGAGTTAAGAACAAGGCAACACAAAATGTTAAAGGTTAATGCCCTTCATACTTCGAAGCATTATTTCCCTTAGGATATAATGATCTTCAGACGAAGGTCATGAAGGACATACCTTCATCATCGTAGTGTATGTTAATGAAAGAAGAAGCATATGAAATATAAAAGACAACATGAATAATCATATGACATTATCGATATATCATCTTTTTATTATCAGGGATAAACAGAAACAATATTGAATTACATTTGTACCTTCGGCTTGATAGAAGGTAAAAGTCCAAGCGCGACGCACGAGCAAATACAAGTCAGCATGAACAATACGGGGGGTACTATTCATCTATTTATAGGCACAGGGCGCAGCCTGTGTAAAATTACATTCATGCCCTTTATGTTTACTATTGACTTAAGGACAATCCAACGAGGACTAGATAGCCTTTTCCCCTTTAAGTCGGTTCCTTTTCCTACTGATGAGCCGAAGCTCCTTTTCGCGTAGCTTCGAAGCAGCATCAACCTTTGTCCCGACCAAGCTTTTCATATTGTGTACAGTTTTATTCCGAGTCCGAAGGTACCTATACATACATTACACTTGGGAAACATTGTTAAATCATGTTTTTGAGGACCTTCGAAAGACGAAGGCCCCCAACAGTTTGAAAACCCTGAAAGCTGGTCACTAACATATCCTTTAGCTTCTGCCATGACGTGATTGTCCCTGGCCAAAGAGAGGAGTACCAAGTTTGAGCCATGCTTTTGACTGCCATGACGAAGGACTTTGCCATGCTGCGGTATTGCCCCCATATGAGGATATGGTTGCTTCATAGCTCATCAGGAATTGCTTTGGGTCTGAGTGCCCGTCATACATGGGGAGTTGAGGTGGCTTGTATGACGGTGGCCATGAGGTAGCCTACAATTCTGCTGCCAAGGGAGAAGCATCGTCAAAAGCAAAATTGCCCTGATGAAAGTCACCGTACCATTCATCATCATTGAATAGGCTTTCTTGGCGAAGCTCCCTGTGTTGGGGCCTTCGGTCTTGGTCATCCTGAGTGAGGTGACACATTTCTTCAGCGGCTTCATCGATCTTCTTCTGAAGGTCGACGAGCCAAAGCATCTTTTCCCTCTTCTTTTGCACCTGTTGGTGGATAGTCTCCAAATCCCTGATCTCTTTATCCAGTTCCTCCTCCTGAGGTGTTGGGCTAGTAGCCTTCCTCTTCTGGCCCCTAGCTTCTCATAGCGTCTCCTGATTAGTGTCCAGTGGCTACAGGGCAGCCCCTGGCACCGTTGTCTTCTTCGGCGGCATTGCGAAAGTCAATGCTTACCGAAGGTGGTCAAATGAGTTCACCGGAGGTGGGCGCCAATGTTGGTCTCTTGTTCTCGAATGCTATACATCAATAACAAAGCAACACAATTGTTAACAATTAGATACCTTCGTACTTCGAAGCATTATCTCCT
The DNA here is from genome assembly GCA_029449295.1 of Zea luxurians. Lineage (NCBI taxonomy): Eukaryota > Viridiplantae > Streptophyta > Magnoliopsida > Poales > Poaceae > Zea > Zea luxurians. The sequence goes on along the minus strand of JAOPSE010000101.1, from coordinate 653,350 downwards.
TTGGGATATAATGATCTTCAAATGAAGGTCATGAAGGGCATACCTTCATCATTTTAATGGACGAGTATAAATAGAGACACATAAAACACAAAAGAATAGTTATGATCAATTGCTAGATTATTTATATTCTTATTTTATAATGTGGATAAACATTAGTGATATCTATATTACATCAATACCTTTGGCTTGGCAGAAGGTGAGAATGCGAGAGTGACGCAAGAGTGATCACCATTTAGCGTGAACAGTACGGTGTTACTGTTCATCTATTTATAGGCATAGGACGCAGCCCGGAAAAAATTACATTCATGTCCCTGACATTTACTGCTAATCATAAGACAAGCTATCAAGGACTAAGTAGTCTTCTCCCCTTTAGGTCGGTTCCATCTTCCGCCTTCATCATTATACTAAGCCAAACCTCCTTCAACCACAGCTTCGGTATCCGTTCATCCTGCCTTCGGGTTGTATATCCATATTATGCATACCTTCATCCCAAAGCCGAAGCCTCCTGTAGCAGTCTATGTAACACTGAAAAACATTTTAGTCACATTTTTTAGGACCTTCGGAAGAGGAAGGCCCCCAACGCCTTGGCAACAAGTCGAGCTTTGTTAAACAGGGACATATGAAACATAGAAAGAACATAGAAAGAACATGAATAATTATATTAAATCTTTAGATTATTCATATTGTCATTATATAATCATAAACAAACATTAATGATAGTAAATTACATTTGTACCTTCGGCTTGACAGAAGGTAAAAGTCCGAGAGTGACGTGCGAGTGATTACAAGTCAGCGTGAACAGTACGGGGGTACTGTTCATCTATTTATAGGCACGGGATACAACTCGGACAAAATTACATTCATGTCCTTGATAACTAATCATAACCATGACACAAACTATCAGGGACTATGTGGTCTTTTCCTCTTTAAGTCGGTGCCATCCTTCGTCTCAAGCATGTCGTCAGGCCGAAGCTCTTTCAATTGTAGCTTTGGCATACATCTTCATGTCACGCCTGCTTGCATGTCATCTTGCCGAAGGTGTTTTTGCTTAGAGGTCCTTCAGCGGAGAAGAAGGCCCCCAACAGTAGCCCCTTCACGGTGCTAGATCGTTTTTCGTAACGAGCTCGATCCGCGAAAAACACCTTCCCTGAGCTGGTTGTCGAGAAACAATTATAATATTCCAAGCGTCGAGTGTTCCACCGTTCAGCGAGTGCAGGCAACCTGGCAGTTCGCCTTCCCACCTGCAGCACTATATAAACAGACGGGTTGGTGAAGAGTTACCACAACATTCATTGCCATTGCACTGTTGTGCTGTTAAAAAATTTAACCATAGCCGAAGTTTTCTGCACTGCGCTTTCAAGCGAACATTTCATCGTTTAAGGTTAGCTTTGTCAGACAGGTTAGCTTCGTCAAACTTTAAGAATCCATCAAAATGGCCAGAGTACGATCAACTGCAAGGGTGTCTCATGAGGGAGAAGAAATCGAGGCCACTGAAACAGCACCAATTTTAGAAGTAATGAAACGATAAGGTCTTGTTGTAGCTGACGAAGGTACTTCTAATGTCGAAGCTGAATAGACTGTGATTGAGAGTGAAGATGTTGAGAGCGAAGAAGACTACAGTATTCTGATCCCAATGAAGCCTGGTCATCTAGATTTTGAAAAATCTACTGTGTCTGAAGACGACATGCCTTTGATGATGAAACTGGGCTATTTTGGAGAAGCTGAAAGCAAACTTGTTCGATTTGCTGGAGAAGAGACTACCCCAAAACCGAAGAAGGATGAAGTTGTGGTTTTCAAGAGCTTCTTCAGAGCGGGGCTGCGATTTCCCCTTAATGAGATGATAGGGGAAGTCCTAAAGAACTTCGAAATATATCTTCATCAGCTGACTCCTAACGCTATTGTTAGGCTCAGTGTCTTTATCTGGGCCCTTCGAAGCCAAGGGATGATCCCAGATGCCGAAGCCTTTTGCTGCGTGCATGAGTTGCACTATCAGACGAAGGCCAGGGCAGATGGTCTTCACGAAAATTTTGGTTGTTATAATTTTGCGTATTGAAAGGATACGAAGGCACCAGTCCTCAGCTACCACACAAAGTGGCCAACTGACTGGAAAAATGAATGGTTTTATATAAAGGCTAATGAGAAAAACAGGGAGAAGCTGATGACCATGGTCATGAGTCCTCTGAGCTTGAACTTCGGAATGACCCATCCCTTATGCAACATGCAACTGGGGTCACCCTGTCAGCTAGCCGAAGTGGAATTTAGATTGGTAGCTGAGCAGATTAGTACTAGAGACTTAGTACAAGAATATTTGGCTAACAGACATATCCTACATCAAGTGGCTGGGAATGCCGAAGAAGAAGGAAGCAGGGAAGAAGCATGAACTCGTTCGACTTGCTTACCGCTTCAAATTTGAAAAACAATTCAAAAAACCGTGCAAAGAGTGGATGGACATGATCGAGACAATGTGCAATGAAATACTTGGAAATTATACCAAAATGGAAGACCAACTGATGACCGCAGCCTTCGGCACCTGGCCAAAATGAAGACTGAACCGGGTGATGGATGCCTTGAATTTTGAATATCCTGATTATGAAAGGATTGACAAGGGTGCCAAAGGGGTGAAAAGAAAAAGAATTGTCAGCATTTTGAGTAGGCAAGCTGCTAGAATGGTAAAGGAGGATGAAAAGGCGTCAAAGAAGACAAAAACTGCTCCTGAACCGAAGGTGGCAGTTTCGAAGAAGAGGAAGGCTGAAATTTCGGAGCTGAAGATAACTGAGGCAACAGAGGAGACTCCTTCGACACCGCCCACTGCTGAAATAGCAGAGGTTTTAAAGGTAATGACTAAATCTTTACCAATCAAGCTGCTAAGTCCTCTCAGACCAAAACTGACACAACTTTTATAGAAGAAGGATCAACCCTCAGCTGTAAAGGAGAAGACTGGGGGTCAGAAAAAACGAAGAATTGTTAATGTCATGCAAGCCATCGAGTGGACACCACCGTCGGCCTCGGCATAAAAAATAACACCTATTGCAAGCGCCGAGGCCATTGCCGAAGCTGATATCTCTGCCGAAGCTACAGCTGCTACCAAAGCTGCCAACCTTGAGAGTACACTGTCAGGGATTGATAAAATTCTCTCGAACATGGCTGCGGAAGAGACAACTGCGGCTGTAGAGAAGGTCATGGCCATAGTGCCTCACAAAGGGAAAAAGATTGCTGATGCTGCTACAGGAGAAAGGGACTTCGACCTTCGGAACCTAGTAGGTCAAGAATTATCCGAGGCTGAAAAGGAGCTACAGGAATATGGGATATCCTATGGCTACTAGCCAGGAGCCATGCTCTTTGGTGGAATTGACGAAGGAGCCTTAGGATGTATTCGCGACCGCGCCGGGGTGAAGATAATCGGCACTCTATCGAAGAGTGTCGGTTTCCTGAAGCTTGAAGCTGATATTAGCGGCTACCGACAACAACATATCGTCGGCAGTCTGTTTTACTCCAATTTCAAGGTAAAATTCCTTTTGCTAGGTTTCTTTTATTTTTGTGGTGAAGCAAAATTTTCTGATGTCGGCTTATTTCTACAGAGTATGTTGCTAAGTAAGGAGCTAAGAATGCAACAAGACCTCGAAGACAAGAAAAATGAAATCATAATTGAGGGCTTGGAAAATAAGATCAAAGATTACGAAGCTTCTCTGGAGAAGAAAGGCTTCCTACTTCAAGCAGCAGAGGGCTCGCTTGCATAAATCCAAGCTGAAAATGCTAGATTAAGCGAGGAAGCTTCTCCAAAGTCAAGCAGCCTTGAAAGAAAAATCAAAGGACTTGGAACAAGAGAAGAAAGATCTGCAAGTGAAATATGAGGCCGAAGCTGACAAAAATACGAAGCTAGAAAAATCTTTGAAAGACCTTCAGGATACGTGCTTGAATTTTGGCAGCCGCTGCGTGCAACAGTTGAAAGAGGTCTTCAGCTCGGTTGGGGCCAACTCTGAAGATATTACCCCTTCGGTTGAAGACATACCAAATACCTTCGGACATATTGAAAATGAAGTTGATGCACTTGATGAAGTGATAGCCCGACATGGTGACTTCTGTGCCCTGCTAGCTTCTCGCGGCTCAGCTGCCACATTTTTGAAGGCTGGTTGCACGCACGCGAAGACGGTAAATAGACCAACCTTTAGTCTATCTCCAACAGATTTGATTGATATTCCCAATGAAGCCCGAAGCATCGGAAACAGATTCATAACTCAAATTTGGGCTAAGGATGGACGAGAGTTGGCTAGGGACGAAGCCCGAAACTTGCTTAAACCGGTATGGAACTAATACGTGTTGCTTGCCTTGACTCTTGTAATTACTTTTTACCTTATACCGTTGTTTATCTGCAGGACGATGGTGCCGAAGGTTGATAATCCAAAGCACATTCCGAAGGCTGTTGAAGCTTCTCTTTAAGCCTACCTGTATAAACTTAGGAACATTTGTATTATCTTTTCAAAAAACTGTAATCGAGAATTAAACAATACTATGAATATTTGTCCATACCTTGTAATATATTTTTACCTTTTCATCCATGTACAAATTGCTTTGTTGTGGACGAAACTTGTATCTTTTGAGCCGAAGGCGAAAAACACCTTCCCTTCTTTTCGTACACAACGAAGCATGTCCTTACATAAAATGTATATATTTGAAACGAAGCTTCTTCGTGTTCATCAAAGGACTATCGTCAAAGCTGGAGTATTTCTGTTCGTGCTTCATGTTATGATGATGATGATCCTACGAATGTCTAAATGAATGTCTATATGAATGCAATGAATGATGTAATGTGCAAATGAATGTCCCAAACACACATAAAGCCACACCCAGACTCTGCATCCCCTTAGGAACGACTTTGGAGTCTTTAAGCTCTACATCCCCTTAGGAACGACTTTGGAGCTTCTTCACCTTCTATTTTGGTGGTATTTAAGCTCTGCATCCACTTAGGAACGACTTTGGAGCTTCTTCACCTTATATTTTGGTGGCATTTAAGCTCTGCATCCCCTTAGGAACGACTTTGAAGCTTCTTCACCTTATATTTCGGTGGTATTTGGCTCTACGCTACCTTAGGAATGACTTCTGTAGCTTCGAAACTTACGCTGCGCTCCCTTAAGAATGACTTTTTGCAGCTTTGTCATACTTTGTGGCGATTATAGCTCTGCATCCCCTTAGGGACGTCTTTTGAGCTTCTCTCTGTTTTCTTTTGCACTCGATGGTGCAGGTTCTGATTTTACATATTACATCTTTATGGGATTTTGGCCCTTGTATTGTGTAGGGCTAAATAAGAATGAAAATTACAATCTATGGCCCCATTAAAAACCTTTCTCCCCTCCTGAAAGGAAAAGGGTGCCATAGGAAAAATGAAAAAGATTATATCAATTACACATAGTATCGTCGAAGCTCATCCACATTCCAAGATCTAGGTATGTCGTTGCCGTCCATATCCTTCAATCTGTAAGAACCGGGTCTTGACGAAGATACTACCAAAAAAGGACCTTCCCACTTCAGTTGTAACTTGCCCACTGTATCTGGATTGGCCACTCTACGAAGCACCAAATGTCCTGGCTTGATGTTTTTCAATCGAACTTTCCTATCACACAATCTTATTGTTTCGGCCTGATACTTATTGATGTGTTCTATGGCCTGAAGTCTGGTCCCTTCTATAGTGTCTTTTGTTGTTTGATAATCAGCTTCATTCTCCACTGAAGCTGTTGTTCTTATTGATCTTGTCTTTGCTTCTTCTGGTGTTATTGCTTCGTCACCGAACAGGAGCTTGAAAGGTGTAAAACCTGTTGACCTTGACACAGTTGTGTTGTGGCTCCACACCACTTTAATCAACTCATCTAGCCACTTTCCTCTGGGCTGGTTGAAGATTAGCTTCATTATTCCTGTCATTATAATTCCATTTGCTCTTTCAACCAACCAATTTGATTCTGGATGCCATACTAATGCAAAATGAATTTTTGTACCAATTCGGTAGCAGAAACCTTTGAACGTTTCATCATCAAATTGAGTTCCATTATCCACAGTTATTGCCTTCGGCACACCGAAGCGACAAACAATATTTTGCCAAAAGAATTTCTGTACTATGGCCGAAGTTATTGTGGTCAAGGGCTTTGCTTCGATCCACTTGGAAAAATATTCCACTGCTACAACGACATATTTCAAATTTTCTTGTGCTGGTGGAAGTGGGCCTAACAAATCTAGACCCCACCTTTGCAGTGGCCAAGTTGGCTGTATTAATTGAGTTAGAGACGAAGGTTGTTTCTGGTCTTTTGTACATCTTTGGCAATTTTCACATTTTGAACCAGATCTGCTGCATCTGAAGCTGCCTTCGGCCAATGAAATCCTTGTCTGAAAACCTTCCCCAGCAAAGGCCTAGACCCAATATGAGATCCACATAAACCTGCATGTATTTCCTTCATCAGCTCTTGACCTTCTGTTCTAGATAAACACTTCAGTAATGGAGAGCAGACTCCATATTTATATAACTCCCCTTCTATGATCACATATGGTCTTGTACTTCCATCCTTTTATTATAAACTTCTTCATCCAAAATACAGTTACCTTGGAGGAAAGATATAATTTCAGTCCTCCAATCTTCACTATGTACAAGTGATATAGCAAGCACTGCTCTCTCCATAAGTTCGACTGAAGGTGCTTTTATTGTCTCAAAGAACACTTCCGAAGGCAAAGGGAGCCCCTGTGCCGCTGATTTAGCTAGCAAATCTGCATGCTCATTTTCCCCTCTTGGAATATTTTTTACAGAAAATCCTTCGAAAGAAGCCTCCAATCTTCGGACTGTATCCAAATAATTTTCAAGCTTTGGATCTCTTGCCTTGCTACTTTTGTCTACATGGCCAAAAATAACTTGGGAATCAGTTTTAAGGGTTGCCCTTCTTATTCCCATTGCCTTTAGCTTCCGAAACCCTAACAGAAGGGCTTCATATTCAGCAATATTATTTGTACAACTAAAGTCCAGCTTTACTGCGTAGCATGTCCTGACTTTAGAGGGCGCTACTAAAACCGCATCCGCTCCAGCGCCAAAGGTTCCCCAAGAACCGTCACAGAATACCGTCCAGGCTTTGGCATCTTTTTTTACTTCTTCTCCTTGAGCCCCTGGCGTCCAATCAACAATAAAATCTGCTAGCGCCTGAGATTGAATTGAGGATCTATATACATAATCAATGGTGAATTCATTGAGTTCCGCAGCCCATTTTCCAATTCTCCCTGTAGCTTCTCTATTTCTCATTATGTCCTTCAGAGGTTGTGATGAAGGGACTATTATATGATAGTCTTGAAAGTAATGCCAAAGCTTTCTGGAGGCCATTAACACAACATACAATACCTTCTCCAATACTGTGTAATTTTTCTTTGATAAACTGAGTACTTCAGAGACGAAGTATATTGGTGCTTGTCTTTTCACTTGGCCATCTTGCTTCTCCTGTACAAGTGCCGCACTGACTACAGAATGGGAGGCAGCCACATACAGGAGTAACAGAGTTCCTGATGAAGGTGGGGTTAGAGTTGTCAAGTCTATCAAGTATTGCTTTAACTCTACGAAAGCCTTCTATTGAGCCGGACCCCATTGAAAAACTTTGGCTGACTTTAATATTTCAAAGAATGGTAGATTTCTCTCTGTTGATCTTGATATAAATCTGTTCAGTGATGCCAATCTTCCTGCTAATCGTTGAGCCCCTTTCTTTGAATTTGGCGGCTCCATCCGAAGGATAGCTTCAATCTTACTTGGGTTAGCTTCGATACCTTTTGTTGATACCAGACAGCCAAGAAACTTGCCCTTCTTTACTCCGAAAACACACTTTTATGGATTTAACTTGAGACCAGCTTGCCTAAAGTTGGCAAACATCTCTTGCAAATCAGCAATGTGATTTTTTGTTTCGTGTTTTTTACTATGATGTCATCAACATAAGTTGGCACATTCCTGCCTATTTGAGAGTGAAGAACCTTGGCTGCCATTCTACTGAAGCTTCCTCCAGCATTCTTGAGCCCCTCAAACATCTGAAGGTAACAATAAGTACCACTGTGGGTTACGAAGCTTGTCTTTGGCTCATCCTCTTTCTTCATCCAAATTTGGTGATAGCCCGAGTAACAGTCCAATAAGCTCATGAGTTCTGAGAAGCTGCTGCATCTACAAGGGAGTCTATTGTTGGTAAAGGGAACTCGTCCTTCAGACATGCCTTGTTGAGATCTATGAATCAATACACATTCTCCATTTCCCATTAGCCTTCTTCACCATGACAGTATTAGCTAGCCACTCTGGATATGTTACTTCTCTGATGACACCAGCACTGAGAAGTCTCTTTACTTCATTCCGAGCACCTTCGGCTTTATCCTCAGACATTTTCTTAAGTCTTTGCTTTCTTGGCCTGAAAGATGGATCCACATTGAGTGAATGTTGAATGACATCTCTGTTAATGTAACGCCCTGAATTTGGGGGTAGAATTTTTTTCTTCTTTTCTCTCACCAAAATCAGGCGTTACCCTTTCCTTTTTCCCTTTTCTCCTCGCTAAGCCTTGATCTTTTCCAAAGTCGCAGCGGGTTTTGGCTTTAGACCTCGTGTAAAGCAAAACCTTAAAATACTTTATTTTGTGTGATGCATCATGCCGAACCATGCATACTTCTTGATTGATTAAAAATGTGAATGCTTTCATCTAGAGGAAATTAGAAATCAGAAAAAGGAAAAGCTTTTTCTTTTTTTTCTTTCTTTTCTCTTCCCCCCCTTTTTTTTCTCCCCTTTCGGCCCAACCCCCCATCGGCCGGCCCAGCTGGCGGCCCAGCCGCCCCCCTCTCCCCCCCTTTTTTTGGGCCCAGCTGTCGGCCCAGCCGTCCCCCCCTCTCTTTTTTTTCTTTTTCCAAAAATCCCCTCCCTCTCCCTCTCTCTCTCCCTCACCCTCTCCCTAGCCCTAGCGCCGCCGCCGCCCTCCCCTGCCCTAGCGTGCCGCCGCCGCTCCCTCCCCCGCGCGCCGCCCCTTCCCCGCCCACGGTGAGGCTTCCCCCTCCTCCCTCCCCTCCCTCCTCTTCCCCCTCTCGTCGGCGCCCTCCCCCGCGCCCATGGCGCGCCCGCCTGGCCCCGTCCGCTCGGCGCTCCGGCGAGCCGCCGTGCCCAGCCGCGCCCGCCCCGCCCCTCCCCGCGCCGGCCTCGCCTCGGCCGCTCCGGCGAGCCCCCGCCCCGGCCCGACCGTCCCGGCCCCTGCTCGGCCGCCCCCGCCCCGGCCCGGCCGTCCCCGCCCCGACTCGGCCGCCCGCGCCCCGGCACCGGCCCAACCGCCCCGCGCCCGGCTTCGGCCGCCCCCGCCCCAGCCCGGCCGTCCCCGCCCCAGCCCCGGCCCAACCGCCCCGCGCCCGGCCTCGGCCGCCCCCGCCCCGCCGTGCCCCGGTTCGGCCGCCCCCCCGGCTCAACCGACCGCCCCGTGCCCCGGCCCGACCGCCCCCGTGCCCCGGCTCGGCCGCCCCCGCTCTCGGCCTCGGCCGTGCCCCCGCCCTGCCCGTGCTTCGCCCCGCCCGTGCGCCATGCTTGCCCGCTCGCCCCGCCGTGCCTTGCTCGCGTCGCGTCGGCCCTCGGCGTGGCCTCGAGCTCGGCCCAGCGCACGGCCCCGACACGTGCGCGACTCGTTCGCGGCACGTTAAGTGTGGTTTTGCATGTGCGCGTGCTCGCGCAGCGTTCTGGCGTAGTTCGTCGTGCTCGCGACGCGACGCATAGCGCCCTGTTGCGCTCGCGACACGATCGTCTACCCCCTAGCCCGTCTACCCCCCCCCCCCCCCCCGTATCCTATATGCGCTAATCACGTTGTTTATATTAATAAGATAGGAGTCCCAATTTGGAAATTGGTTACGTTAGTTAATTTGTATAGCTAATCGTCTATCTTATTCAATGTTAACCTACTAAAAGTGGTCACGTTTACATTAGTGCATGTAGCTAATTCTTTTGTTAGAACCAATTGGAACTAGAACACGTGACGTCTAGTTATTCACCAACCCGTAGTGCGTCTCGGGCATAAGCTTTAACTCTCGCGAGACCTTTTCTCATTTCTTTCTAACCATGGTAAACTCATTATTGTATGTGGTATTCTATGCATGTTTAATCTACTTGTTCTCTTGTATGGTGTATTGTTGGTTTCCTAATTTCAATGGATGGATGTATGTATGCTTGCAATCGCTTAGAGAACGATCCGGTTGGAGAGCCCGAAGAACTCGCAGGAGAAGCCCCTGAGCAGCAGTCGGTTGGGGGAGGCAAGTGTCCTTTGACCTATCTCTATCCTATTCATTCTTTAATTCACCTCCCGCATTACACATTTATACCTAAGGATTGACTAGCTTTTGTTATCCATGTCCTTGTTTACCTATTTGGGTCGGATTATTATTATTTAGCTCTATGCTATTGCTCAAACTCCAATCAATGAACATGATGAGATTATATATGATACGCTGTTTTCCCTTCTCTTATTATGATGTTGTACTTGTGGTCTTCAAGGGGGCTCGAGCGGTTTCTCGAGTGCCTCTCCGTAAGGACCTGTTCTATGGATGACCGCCCGGGAAAACAGTGCAACCATGAGGGTGGAGTGGGACGCCCTTAGCTGAATAATTAGAGGAACCGGGGTGTAGTTCGCTTAGCCGTTGTGCCGTCAATGGGGCTCGGTGTATGCGGCTCGCTCTGCCAAGGTTGATTTGTCCCTTGGGGAGGAGTGCGGTACATTTAGGAAACCTAACGGGCGGCTACAGCCCCGGGGAAATCTTTGTAAAGGCTACGTAGTGAGACCCTGCCTATTCACCTTGGTAGTGTTTAAGGGTTTGATCGGCCCGAGGCAAGAGGGAATCACGGCTTGTGGGTAAAGTGCACAACCTCTGCAGAGTGTTTGAAAACTGATATCTCAGCCGTGCTCGCGGTTATGAGCGGCCAAGGGAGCTCCAATGATTAGTGGTACTTGATCAGAGACATTTTGGTTTACAGATGACAATGAGGATGGTTATGATTATGCTTATGGTAATGGTAAGTGGTATTCTTTCCGTTTGGAAAGGGTACTTTGGGTTAATAACTTGGGTTAATGCTAAAACCTGGCTTTCTACTAGTAAATAATAAACTGACCAACTAAAAGCAACTGCTTGACTTACCCCCACATAAAGCTAGTCCACTACAGCCAAACAGGATACTTGTTGAGTATGTTGATGTGTACTCACTCTTGCTCTACACACCAAACCCCCCCTGGTTGTCAGCATTGAAACCACTGCTCAGGAGAAGATGAAGCTGTGGAAGGAGACTTCCAGGAGTTCCAAGACTACGACGAGTTCTAGGTGTGGGTTAGCGGCAACCCCCAGTTGGCTGCCTGTGAAGGCCGCGGTTATCTACGTTTCGTTTTCGCACTTTGATTTATTGTAAGGACTATATGGACGCCTCAGACGCATGATGTAATCGACTATTATTTCCCTTTTAATACTATTTTGAGCACTGTGTGATGATGTCCATGTTATGTAACTGCTGTGTACGTGAATAACTGATCCTAGCACGTACATGGTTCGCATTCGGTTTCCCTTCTAAAACCGGGTGTGACAGTTAACACTATAGAGATCGTTAGCTGTCCAAGCAAAGACATCTTTGTTGTTGAACAAAAATCTTAGAAGAGTTTTTTCTTGTTCACCGGATAACTGAGATCCCAGCAATACCCTTTGGTCTGCTATGTCTTCACACAGGAGCATAGGCTTCGGCTGATCTGCCGAAGCAGCCTTCTCTCTTTTGTGCTTATATTACTGATAGGCTTCGGCTCCATCTATGTTATGGATCGCCTTTGAATCTATCCAACTCCCTTCAGCCCTCATGGCAACTTCTTGACTCTCATGAACAGCAATGGGACCTTGCTCCGAAGGTATCTTCATGCATAAGTATGCTAGATGAAGTATTGCTTCTAAGGCATTAAATGTTCCTCGACCAATGATTGCATTGTATGGGTACTCCATGTCAACAATGTCAAAGACAACTTGCTCAGTTCTTGTGTTGTGAATGTAACCGAAGGTAACTGACATTGCTATTTTGCCGAGTGCTACAATCTGTCTTCCTCCGAAGCCACAAAGAGGGTGTGTTGCATCATGAATATTGTCTTCTGGTTCTTGCATTTGTCTGAAAGCCTTTGCAAAGATGATGTCCGTTGCACTGCCTGTGTCAACTAGAACATTATGGACCAGAAATCCCTTGATGACACAAGATATAACCATGGCATCATTATGAGGATAGTCTTTAAGCTGAAGATCCTCCTAGGAGAAGGTGATTGGGATGTGAGACCACTTGGACCTGATGAAGGGTCCTTGCACCCCAACATGCTGCACTCTTCTCTGTGCTTCCTTTTTCTGCTTCTTGTTAGCTGGCTCTGAGCTTGAACCGCCTGTGATTGGGAGCACCAGCTTCGTAACCAAAGGTGCTACAACTTGGTTTTTGTACGAAGCCATTGTCACAATCAATGGAAGTGAGTTCACCCCATGGTGGGCGCCAATGTTGATCACTTGTTCTCAAAAGCTATGAATCAAGAACAAGGCAACACAAATGTTAATGGTTAAAGACCTTCATCCTTTGTAACATTATCTCCTTTAGGATATAATGAACTCCGGACGAAGGTCATGAAGGACATACCTTCGTCATTTCAATATGTAAGAATATAAACAGGGACATATGAAACATAGAAAGAACATGAATAATTATATTAAATATTTAGATTATTCATATTGTCATTATATAATCATAAACAAACATTAATGATAGTAAATTACATTTGTACCTTCGGCTTGATAGAAGGTAAAAGTCCAAGAGTGACGTGCGAGTGATTACAAGTCAGTGTGAACAGTACGAGGGTACTGTTCATCTATTTATAGGCACGGGACACAGCCCGGACAAAATTACATTCATGTCCTTGATAACTAATCATAACCATGACACAAACTATCAGGGACTATGTGGTCTTTTCCTCTTTAAGTCGGTGACATCCTTCGTCTCAATCATGTCATCATGCCGAAGCTCTTTCAATTGTAGCTTCGGCATACATCTTCATGTCACGCCTTCTTGCATGTCATCTTGCCGAAGGTGTTTTTGCTTAGAGGACCTTCGATGGAGAAGAAGGCCCCAACAGCATCCTCTATCCTGTATGTCTCAATAGAAGACACAAAAGAGTAATGTTCACAAAAGTGAGCAACTCGAGATCTAGTGGTTACCCCCTTGTGAATGTCACCAAGAATGGAGTTGACGGGGTGAACTCTTTGAATTGCTTGGTGGACTCTTGGGTACGATGGTCTTTGGTCTTGAATTTCTTAATCATCTTCCTTGTCTTGATTATCTTCATCTCCCCATTGATCAGTGTTCTCTTCTTGAGGTGGCTCATCATCTTGATCTTCATCCTCTTCTTCTTGAGCCATTTCCTCATCTTGAGTTGGTGGAGATGCTTGTATGGAAGATGATGGTTGATCTTGTGCTTGTGGAGGCTCTTCGGATTCTTTTGGACACACATCCCCAATGGACATGTTCCTTAGTGTGACACATGGAGCCTCTTCATCATCTAGTTCATCAAGATCAACTTGCTCTACTTGAGAGCCATTAGTCTCATCAAACACAATGTCATAAGAAACTTCAACTAATCCAGTGGATTTGTTGAAGACTCTATATGCCCTTGTGTTTGAGTCATAACCAAGTAAAAAGCCTTCTACTGCTTTAGGAGCAAATTTAGAATTTCTACCTCTCTTAATAAGAATAAAGCATTTGCTCCCAAAAAACTCTAAAATAAGAAACATTAGGCTTTTCACCGATGAGGAGTTCATATGATGTTTTCTTGAGGATTCGGTGAAGGTAGAGTCTGTTGATGGAGTAGCAAGCAGTGTTAATCGCCTCCGCCCAAAACCGATCCGATATCTTGTACTCATTAAGCATGGTCCTTGCCATATCCAATAGAGTTCTATTCTTCCTCTCTACAACACCATTTTGTTGAGGTATGTAAGGAGAAGAGAACTCATGCTTGATGCCCTTGAACTCCATTCCATTGTTGCTTCTAATCTTTTTGATTCTCAATCAAAACTCATTTTGAGCCCGTCTTAAGAATCTCTTCAAGGTCTCTTGGGTTTGAGATTTTTTCTACAAAAAGAATACCCAAATGAAGCGAGAATAATCATCCACAATAACAAGACAATACTTACTCCCGCCGATGCTTATATAAGCGATCGGGCTGAATAGATCCATGTGGAATAGCTCAACGGCCTAGCAGTCATCATGATGTTCTTGTGTGGATGATGAGCTCCAACTTGCTTTCCTGCTTGACATGCGCTACACATTTTGTCTTTCTCAAAATGAACATTTGTTAGTCCTAAAATATGTTCTCCCTTTAGAAGCTTGTGAAGATTCTTCATCCCAACATGGGCAAGTCGGCGATGCTTGAGCCAGCCTGTATTAGTCTTAGCGATTAAGCAAGTGTCTAGTTCAGCATTGCTATCACTAAAATGAACTAAGTATAACTAACCATCTAACACTCCCTTAAAAGCTATTGAATCATCACTTCTTCTAAAGACAGTAACACCAATATCAGTAAAAAGACAGTTGTAACCCATTTTACATAATTGAGAAACTGAAAGCAAGTTGTAATCTAAAGAATTTATAAGAAAAACATTAGAAATGGAATGGTCAGGGGATATAGCAATTTTACCCAAACCTTTGACTAAACCTTGATTTCCATCCCCGAATGTAATCGTTCTTTGGGGATCTTCATTTTTCTCATATGAGGAGAACATCCTTTTCTCCCTTGTCATGTGCTTTGTGCACCCGCTATCGATTATCCAACTTATCCCGCCAGATGCATAAACCTACAAAACAAATTTAGGCCTTATTCTTAGGTACCCAAATAGTCTTGGGTCCTTTCACATTGAAACAAGCACCTTGGGTATCCAAACACAAGTCTTGGGACTCTTGTGTTTGCCCCCAACATATTTGGCAACTACTTTGCCTGATTTGTTAGTCAGCACAAAAGATGCATCAAAAGTCTCAAAAGTCTTGGGACTCTTATGTTCATTTGATGCATTACCAACTTTCCTTTTAGGCATTTTGATATGAGTTGAATGCGTAGAGCTAGATGCCTCATTACTATACATATAAGCATGATGAGAAACAGTATGAGGTTTTCTAGCATGAATTTTACTAATTTAGTGCTCAGGATAGTTCTCAGGATATAAAACGTAACCTTCTCTATCCTAAACCATGGGAGCCTTACCCTTAACAAAATTAGATAGTCTATTCTTGGGTGCATTAAGTTTGGTGTTGATTTGACTTCCTTGTTGGAAGCCAATACCATCCTTAATGCCAGGGCGTCTCCCATTATAAAGCATGCTACGAGCAAATTTAAACTTTTCATCCTCTAACTCATGCTCGGCAATTTTAGCATTTAATTTGGCTATGTGATCATTTTGTTCTTTAAGCATGGCAAGGTGATCATTCATAGCATCAATATTTACATCTCTACATCTAGTGCAAATGGTGACATGCTCAACAGTAGATGTAGAAACATTGCAAGCATTCAATTCTTCTATCGTAGCATTTAAACTATCATTCTCAGTTCTAAGACAATTGAATCATTGCAAATGTTAAGCTCTTTAGACAAATTCTCACATTTTTCTACTTCTAGAGCATAAGCATTTTCAACTTAACAAATTTTTTATTTTCTGAACGAGCAAGTCCTCTTGGCATTCCAAGAGATCATCCTTCTCGTTAATGGTTTCTATTAATTTATTTATCTTTTTCTTTTGATCCTTAGTTAGGTTTGCAAAAAGAGAAGTTAAATCATCTTCATTATCACTAGAGCTACCCTCATCATCGGATGTAGTATATTTGGGGGTGTCTCTAGAATGTACCTTATTCTTTTTGCCGTCCTTAGCCATGAGGCATTTGTGGCCGACGTTGGGGAAGAGAAGGCCCTTGTTGATGGCGATGTTGGCGGCGTCCTCATCGGAGGAGGAGTCGGTGGAGCTCTCGTCGGAGTCCCATTCCTGCCCCATGTGTGCCTCGCCACCCTTCTTCTTGTAGTATCTTTTCTTCTCCATCTTCTTCTTCCCTTTCTTGTCGTCGTTCCTGTCACTGTCACTTGTATATGAACATTTTGCAATGAAGTGACCGGACTTACCACACCTATAGCACACCCTCTTGGAACATGATTTGTAATCCTTCTCCTTCCTTTGTTTGAGGATTTGCCGAAAGCTCTTAATGATAAGAGCCATCTCCTTGTTGTCGAGATTGGAGGCGTCGATTGGGAGTCTACTTGGTGTAGGCTCTACCTTCTTCTCTTCCGTTGCTTTGAATGCAATGGGTTGCACCTCGGGTGTGGAGGTGACAATGTGTTTAGAGTCTTTGATCATTAGTTCAAAGCTCACAAACTTGTCAATAACCTCCTCGGGAGACATCTATTTATATCTAGGATCTCCACGAATTAATTGAACTTCAGTGGGATTACAAAAAACAAGAGATCTTAGAATAACCTTGACCATTTCATGGTCATCCCACTTGATGCTCCTGAGGTTGCGCACTTGGTTGACCATCGTCTTGAGCCGGTTATACATTGCTTGTGGATCCTCTCCTTTGTTGAGGACGAATCGACCGAGCTCTCCCTCGATCTTCTCGCGCTTGGTGATTTTGGTCACCTCATCCCCTTCATGCGCCATCTTGAGGACATCCCAAATTTTTTTGGCATTTTCAACCCTTGCACCATATTATACTACACTTGACAAAAGGAGGCGAGGAGTATACAAGTTGCTTGGGAATTAAAATGTCTTATTTGGGCGGTCTCATCGAAGTCGTAGTCCTTATCGCCCACTTGTGGTGCCTACGCTCCAAATTCAACAATGTCCCATATGCTTTTGTGGAGTGAGGATAGATGATGTCTCATTTTATCACTCCACATACAATAATCTTCACCTCAAAATATGGTGATTTGCCTAGGGGTACGAAAAGTAGAGGAGCGCGTTTTGGAATGCGAGGATAGCGTAGGACATCTTACTATACTTCTTGCGCTCTTGGCACTTCGAAGTGGTAGACTCGGCTCCGGATGTGGAAGGTGATGAAGAGTCGGTCTCATAGTAGACCACCTTCTTCATTTTCTTTTTCTTCTTGTCACCCTTCCTATATGACTTGATGGAGGAAGCGGATTCCTCCTTGTGCTTGTTGCCGGCCTCCTTTGATGGAGTCTGTTCATCGTTCTTCCTTCCCAAGCCTTCAGGCTTTTCGCCGGTGACCATCTCCCTCTTGGCATGTTCCCCAACATCACTTTGAGTTGTTAGACTCTAATGAAGTACCGGGCTCTGATACCAATTGAAAGTCACCTAGAGGGGGTGAATAGGCGAAACCTAAAAATTATAAATTTTGAACACGCACTATGCCCGGGGTTAGTGTTAGAAATAATTCGGAGTGCGGAAGATAGTTCTCCTTGCTAGGAGTTGCTCAATCAATGCGGATAACTTTGGGAGCCCACTCAAAATAATATGAGCAAGAGAACTTTAGAGAGAGGAGGGGAGGGGAAACAAATCGAGTGGAGATCAACACAAATAAACATGATGATTTGTTTACTGAGGTTCGGTTCCAAAGAACCTAGTCCCCATTGAGGAGGCCACAAAGGTCGGGTCTATTCCGACCCTTTCCCTCTTTCAATCGGTCACACAGACCGATTGAGGCTTCTCCTTAATCACTTGGGTCACTAAGACCCCGCAAGGATCACCACACACTTAGGTGTCTCTTGCTAGCTTTACAAAGCACTTAGAAGAATTAGAATGAGAAGGAGAAAGCAATCCAAGCAACAAGAGCAACAAAAGAAACACTAAACACCCTCTCTCAAGTCACTAAGCAATTGAGTTGATTTTAAGGCTTGGAGAGGATTTGATCTTTTGATTGTGTCTTAGAGTATATGCTTTTGCTCTTGTATTGAATGTTGAGGTCTGAAAACTTGGATGGCTTGAATGGTTATGGTTGGGGGTATTTATAGCCCCAACCACTATTCCAGTCGTTGATGTTGATGGGCACACCGGACAGTCTGGTAGTGCACCGGACATGGCATTGTTCAGTGTCCGGTGCGTGCCACGTCAGTAGACCGTTGGGGTTTGGAGCGGTTGACTGTTGAAGTCCATTGTCCTCTTGCGGCACCGGACAGTCCGGTGTGTTCTAACTTTGCTGCTCTGACTTCTGACTCACCAGACATTGCAGTCGACCGTTGAGCACAGTTGACCGTTGCTCAGTTGGCTCACCAGACATGTCCGGTGCACATCGGACAGTCCGGTGAATTATAGCGGAGCGACTCTAGGAAAAAACCCAAGACCAGCCGGTTCGGGGGTGCCTTGGCCTGGGCACCGGACAGTGTCCGGTACGCCACTGGCAGCACCAATGCTTGTCTTTGCTCCAAACTTTGTAGAGTTCCCAACTTATACTCTTTGTTGGTTTATGTTAAACTTTATACACCTGAGATAAATGACAACTAGGCAAACTAGTTAGTCCACGTGGTTTGTGATGGACGTCAAACACCAAGATCGATTATAGGAAATGTTTTAAGCCCATTTCCCTTTCAGTTTCCCTTTGGTTCGCCTGACCCCCTTTCTAGCTCTGCCATGCCCGACCCTGGGCTCGGTGCCTCGGGGTCCGTCCAGGAGCGAGTGCTTCTAGGACAGACATTTCCTTCCTCCTACTGACTGATGGGCCTTGGTTGCTAGAGGCCTCTTCTCAGTGCCCATGCTGACCGACGGGCCCAGGGATCGGGGCTCATTTCCCTGACAATAGCCCCTGAGGGGGAGAATCTCCGCTCGAGGGCTTTTCTTGGGTCGGATGTTGCCTTGCCCCTTTTGTTGACCGTGATCAAAGAGTAGGTGGGGTTCACGAGTCTCGCCATTGGCTTTTGGGAGCGAGTCGGATGCTATAAGTAGAGGGTCTCTACACTCTTATCCCCAATCAGCTTGTCCGATGTTCCCTTTTTTCCCAAAAATGGCACCCTCTTGGGAAGCAGCATCGCCTGAAACCCTTTTTTTCCCTCGGCTAACCATGGACCACGACAAGCGTCCCGCTTCGTAGTGCCCTCACCATGGCCGGCTCAAGAGTCGTCTATCGTGGGAAAGGTGGGTGGTTTCTAGGAACTTGCTTATTTCTCGCTCTTCTGTCGTTCACTGGTCATGATCTCTCCTTATAGGATGACGAGCTCGAGCATTAGAGGGGAAGTCATATCTCTTTCATCTTCCCCCTTAGCCTCTCCAGACGAAGAGTCATGGGCTGGCCCTTGTGACGAGGGGCCCACATTGTCCTCTTCGCCGTTCGACGCTTTTGGCTCTCTGACTATCATCGGCCACCTCGTGGCAGCCATAAGACTGGTTGGGGCTGGCCCCCATCCAAATCGTGCTATTTTGTCAGGAGGATTGTCGCTTCTTCCTCTCCCGCCATGTGCATCTAGGTCCTTGACCCTCCCGCTATTGCAATGGTCGAGCTATGGGGTTGACTTGAGGCACCTCGCTTTGTAGTGAGAATGTCCGAAGCTCGCATCACAGGCCTCCAAGCACTTAGCCGTCGTGGAGGCTCATGCGTTAAGTAAGCCACGCACCCTGCTCTTCATTGCCCCATGCCCTAGGGTTGTTTAGGTCTCTATTTTTTCGCTGAGCAGGGCTGGAGGTGGAGCTGGTGGGGCTTCGTTGAGAGATCGACATAGTGACTCAGAGTGTCCCTGCCTGTGGGATGACCCACATGTAGTGCTTGCTTGACATCCTAAGCCACGTTTGGAATGTCGTGGACCATGGCATTCAATGTAGGGCTGTCATTGCTTTTGCCGTCGCCCAGCTTAGAACCTAGGCCGACCTTTGCATTCCAACGACGCTTCCCTAGGGTGCTTCGTCCGTGGCCTTCAAGAACCTGATCCATGGATTCGACGAGGCTGCAGGTGGGATCGCTGGCGTCGTGTCCTTAGAGGACTTGATATGCTGGGCTCCTTAGGGCCTTCTCTGGTAACCATCTTTTGGTTCCTCGGCATGGGCTTTAGCCCTCGTAGCCGTGCCAGGCATCATAATGGGAAGGAGGACAATGAGCTTCCCCCCTTGCCGTAGTCGTAGGTTTCTATTCTCTCTTTTCAAATGTATGGCCTCGTGCCTAGCCCCCGTGCCTAGAATCGTGGCAGTAGGAGACTTGGGGCCTATTGGGAGTCTTCTCCGCCGAAGGTCCTTGAGACAAAAACACCTTTAGAAAAATGATACAAGGGGTCCTCCTTTCCTCTACCGAAGGTCCTCAAGACAAAGACCATACATAAAAGCAATGATACCAAATGCCGAAGCTACCATCAGCTTCGGTTCAGATCTAATAGAGAAGGAAAAGACTAGATAGACCCTAATGATCTAAGTTGTTTGTAGATAAACATTTAGGGTCATGAATGTAATTTTACCTAGGCTACGTCTCATGCCTATTGTCACACCCGGTTTTGGAAGGCAAACCGAATGCAAACCATGTACGTGCCAGGATCAGAAACTCACATACACAGCGATTACATAATTGGACATCATCACACAATGCTCGAAATAATAGCGGAAAGGTACTTTATTATATCAAGATGTCCAAGACATCCACATAGTCTATTACATAACCATTTCTCAACATAAATATCAAAGTGCGGAGAAATGAAACGTAGATGATAAGCCAACACAGGCAGCTGACTGGGGGTTTGCCGCTAAAGTAAACTAGAACTCGTCATATTCCTGGAACTCCTCGAAATCTTCCATGATGCCAGCATCACCTCTTGAGCACTGAGAACAGTGGGGACAACCTGGGGTGGGGGTGGTTTGTAAAGCAAGGGTGAGTACACATCAACGTACTCAGCAAATGTCCCGTTTGGCTAAAGTGACTAGCTGTATATGGAGTTGAGGTCAAGCAGTTGCTTTTAAGTTAGTCAAGTATTTATTATTATTAGTAGAGCCAACTTTTAGTAATAAACCTAGTTATTACCCAAAAGTACCTCCTCGAACGAGGAAATACCAAAGATCAGATTTTATAACATCATAGTTAATCATCAACATAAAAGTATCCAAAGTTCTTCTAATCAAAGAGGATCCCAAGGCTGCTCTTAACCGTGAGCTCGACTGATATACCAGTTTTTAACACTCTGCAGAGGTTGTACATTTTACCCACAAGTCGTGATTCCCATTTTGTCCGGAGATCATGACTCCCCATTGATCACTTCCAAGGTGACCTAGTAGGGTCTCACTACGTAGCCTTTACAAAGACTCCCCTAGTGCATAGCTGCTTGTTAGGTTTCGCCAGTCGTACAAACGCAGTACACCTCCCCAAGGTGGGTGACTAACAAAAACCAAATCAAATGAACCTCTGCACCCCAACCTTGGTAGAGCGAGCACTACGCCCCGGCCCCCATTGACGGCCCTCTGGCAAAGCCAACTACACCACCAGGTTCATCTAATTAATCAGCTAAGGGTGTCCCATTCCACCCTCATAGTTGTACTGTTAACCCGGGTGGTCACTCCACGAATAGGTCCTTACGGAGAGGTACTTAGGAAAAAGGCCTAAGTCCCCTAAGGTATCACAAGATCATCCACATAAACAGGATAACCGTATCGTATCATAAAGGTTCACATCATGTTCATTAATTAAGTTAAGGCAATAGCAACATGCTAACCATGGTAACCCAAAAGGTAAACAAGGATAAGTGAACACAGGCTAGTCAATCCTTAGGTTTCATAAAGTAATTGCGGGACAGTGAATTATAAAGTATGTAGGATATAATAGGTCAGAGGACAATTGCCTTCACCAGGTTGCTGCTCAGGGAGGTCTCTAACAGAACACTCAGGAACTTCGGACTGCTCGTTGTCTAAATAAAGCGAGCATGCATTCAATACATTTGGAAAGTACAAATGAACATCACATCAAACATGTACAAACATTGGAACACATCTTAAAAAGACACAATACTACATATGGGATAATGAATTCAGAGTATAACATAAACTATGGCATACATTAACTTTATTTGAAAATAGATTATTATTTCCCTAAGTGTTATTTACAAGTCCATAAGCATGGATCAATTTATTTTATTGAGAC
The DNA here is from genome assembly GCA_029449295.1 of Zea luxurians. Classification (NCBI taxonomy): domain Eukaryota; kingdom Viridiplantae; phylum Streptophyta; class Magnoliopsida; order Poales; family Poaceae; genus Zea; species Zea luxurians. Next base: position 631,242 of record JAOPSE010000101.1, on the reverse strand, counting down.
CTATACTTTAGAACAGAGATGAACCTATCATTAATCTCACAAGTTTAAACATGATTAAGTCTCTAGGGTTCTCCTTTTATTTATTTTATAAATAAAACTACATCTATATTAGTTCATATTCAATCATAAAAATTAGAATGTGCAGACAATAAATGAAACCATTTTATTTAAATAGAGAATAATTCTATGAATATTTTGCAATTTGAATCACTAAATTTGGAGTTCATATGCAAAAGTTATGAAATAAACAGGTTTGGGAATTCAAAATATGAAATTAGGTCAAATTTTAGGAATATTTAAAAGTCCAGGGTTCAATCCGCAAGGGTACAGGGGCCTGAGCACAAAAACTAGGGACAGCGGGTTTATTTCCAATAAACCGATGGTCTCTTTAATAAAACAGCCATGCGAAGGGGTATCAGGTGAATCTAACCGTCAGATCTAAAACCAACGGCTGAGATTAGATTTGCGGCTGAGGGCGGGCGCGCGGGCGGGCGAGTACTGACAAGCGGGCCAGGTGATGTCAGTGACAGAGGGGGAGAGCGCGCTGACCGAGCGGGCCCAGTGCCAGGGGGGAAACGGACGGCTGCAGGGGTCCGAGGGGGTCCGAACCGTTCGATCAAGATCGGACGGAGGGGGGTCCGAAGGGGGTCCAAGTGGGTCCGAAGGGATCCGAGCGGGTCCGAGCGGGTCTGAAGGGGGTCCGAGCCGTTCGATCAAGATCGGACAGGGAAAATCAGACTGGGAAGGATGAGCGGCTGTGGGTGGCGCTGACAGGCGGGCCAGGGCGTGTCAGGCGCGCGTGCGCGAAGCGGTATCCCATGGTCCGGGCCATGCGATCAAGATCGGACGGGGGAAATCAGACCAGGGGAAAACAGATGGCTGCGGGTGGCGCCGCTCCTCTCCGCGGCGGTGAGGTCGCCGGAATTGAGGCAGGCACGGGCTAGGGTGGCTCCAGGGTCGCCGGAGTTGGGCAGTGGGGAAGAGGGTGCCACGGCAAACTCGATGGCGAGGAAGAGGCCATGAATCCACAGGCAGAGAGGGGAGAGCGGCGGTGATGTGGCCTCAGGCGGGCCGGAGAAACTCCGGTGAGCCATTCCGACCACGGGGAAGGGACTTAAGGTGCGCTAAGGCTTGGGCTAGCTTTAGCAGAGACAGGGGTGACACAGAGACCTACTCCGGTGAACTAAACTAGGCCAAATCGGCCGGCCACCGCGCGAGCACGGCAGACTGCCGCGGTCGAACACCAGCGAGGGTGAAATTGGCCGAGCATAGGGCACAATAAGGGAAATTGGGCACGGGAACGGGTGTCTCACCTTGGGGTGGAGCTCGGGGAGGCTTGGCGCGGACTCCGGCGAACTGGATGGCCAGGAACATGGGCACGGGTCTCCGGCGGCGGCTGGCGGCGAGGGCAGAGCGCGAGAGAGGGTGAGGGTGTGCGAAATAAGGTGAGGGGTGTGCGCAGGGCACAGATGGAGCTATAAGAAGGGAGCTGGACGTGAGGGTGGACGTCGTGGCCGAGAAACCCGGCGACGTGCGCGAGTGCGCATGCGCCGGTCCACGACGACGCGCGGAGAGGGTGGAGCTGACAAGGCTGGCCCACGGCGCAGAGAGAGAAAAGAGGGATGCTCGGGGCAACGGCTCGACGGCTGGCGATCCGGGCCCGCGAGACAGAGAGAGAGAGCACGGTTGAGAAAAGCGAGCACCGACAGATCGGCCCCACTGGGCAGCGAGCGAGAGAGAGAGAGGGCGCGCGCGAGGGAGAACTGCCGCTGAGAGGCGGGATCCGCCTGTCAGACGGCGCGGGCGCGCGGGCGCGCGGCCTAGCTAGGCTTAACTGGGCCGGCTGGGCTGCTTTCTCTTTTTTTTTCTCTGGATTTTCTAATTCCTTTTCTATTTCTTTTCTAGAGGGTTTTCAATTCCAAATTCAAACTAGGTTTCAAATTCCAATAAATTCAAACAAGTGCAACACTTCAAAAAAAATTTAAGCTCAGCATGATACAACATGTCATGACCCAAAATGTTTTAGCAAAAATAAATAACTAAATCTCTCTAACTTAAGCTAATTCTACTTAAAAAAGAAAAAGGGAGGAAAAATCTAGAGAGAGATAGAACCTAGGATGAGAAAAGGAAGAGTAACACCTGATTTTGGGTGATAATTAGAAAGAAATTTTATACCCCAAAATCAGGGTGTTACACCTATAAATAGATGAACAGTAGCACCATACTGTTCACGCTGAATTGTAATCACTTTCTTGCATCTTCACCTTCAAGCAAGCCAAAGGTATCACTGTAATATGAATTATGTTGGTATTCATATATGTTTTATGAAATACAAATATGAATGAATTAACGAGATATAATTACGGTATTCGTCTCATTACATTCTTGTTTAGATGTTGAATGATGAAGGTATGTACTTTGTGGCCTTCGTCTGATGAACATTATACCCATGAAGGGATAATGCTTCAGAAGACGAAGGTCCCTAACAATTAATAATCGTGTTGCCTTGTTCTTGATTCACAATATTTAAGAACAAGTGACCAACATTGGTGCCCACCTCCGGTGAATTCACTTCCACAACTGCGACAATGGCTTCGCAAGGCAACCAAGCTGTGGCACCTTCGGCTACGAAGCTGGTCCTCCCAATCACAGGTGGCTCAAGTTCTGAACCAGCCAGCAAGAAGCAGAAGAAGAAAGCAGAGAGAAGGGTACAACATGTTGGAGTGCAGGGCCCCTTCATCAAATCCTAGTGGTCTCATATACCAATCACCTTCTCCCAGGAACACCTTTAGCTCAAGGACTATCCTCATAATGATGCAATAGTTATATCTTGTGTCATCAAGGGGTTTTTAGTTCATGTCCTTGTAGACACAGGTAATGCAGTAGACATCATCTTTGCAAAAGTTTTTAGGCAAATGCAGGAGCAGGATGACAAAATTCATGATGCAACACACCCACTGTGTTGCTTCGGAGGAAGGCAGATAGTGGCACTTGGCAAAATAACTATGCCGATCACCTTCGGCTATGTTCACAACACGAGGACAGAGCAAGTTGTCTTCGACATTGTTGATATGGAGTATCCCTACAATGAAATCATTGGGCGAGGAACATTAAACACCTTTGGAGCAATACTTCATCTAGCATATCTGTGCATGAAGATACCATTAGACCAAGGCCCCATAGCTGTCCATGGGAGCCAGGAGGCTGCTAGAAGGGCCGAAGGGAACTGAACAGATTCAAAGGCTATCCATAACATAGTTGTAGCCGAAGCTCATCAGCAGTACAAACATAAAAGAGATAAGGCTGCCTCAGCAGACTAGCTAAAGCCTATGCTTTTATGTGAGGACATAGCCGAGCAGAGGGTGTTGTTGAGATCACAGCTGTCTGATGAACAAGAGAAAACCCTATTGCAGTTTCTATTCAACAACAATGATGTCTTCGCTTGGTCAGCCAGCGATCTCTGTGGTGTTAACAGAGATGTCATTGAGCACTCACTTAATGTAGACCCAGCTATCAGGCCCAGAAAGCAGAAGCTTCAGAAGATGTCCGAAGACAAAGCCGAAGGTGCACGAAATGAAGTAAAAAGGCTTCTGAGTGCCGGAGTAATCAGAGAGGTAACATACCTAGAGTGGCTGGCCAATACTGTAATGGTGAAAAAGGCTAATGGAAAGTGGAGAATGTGCATTGGTTTCACAGATCTTAATAAGGCGTGTCCGAAGGATGAGTTCCCATTACCCAGGATAGACTCTCTGGTAGATGCAGCAACTACTTTGGAGCTAATGAGTCTATTGGATTGCTATTCAAGCTATCATCAAATTTGGATGAAGAAAGAAGACGAGCCCAAGACAAGCTTCATAACCCCTAGTGGAACCTACTGCTACCTTCGAATGCCCAAGGGGCTCAAGAACGCTGGAGGAAGCTTCAACAGGATGACTACCAAAGTCCTCCATTCCCAAATTGGCAAGAATGTGCTGACATATGTTGATGATATCATAGTCAAAAGCACAAAGCAAGAAAATCACATTGCTGATTTGCAAGAAACATTTGCTAATTTTAGAAGGACTAGTCTCAAACTGAACCTAGAAAAATGTGTTTTCAAAGTGAAGAAGGGAAACATTCTTGGTTGTCTGGTATCAACAAAGGGCATCGAGGCCAACCCAGGCAAGATTGAAGCCATACTTCGGATGGAGCCACCAAAGTCATGGAAAGGTGCTCAGAGGTTGATAGGAAGGCTGGCATCATTGAATAGATTCATTTCAAGGTCAGCAGAAAGGAATTTGCCATTCTTCGAAGTATTGAAGTCAGCCTAAGTCTTCTAATGGTGACCAACTCAGCAAAAGGCCTTCAAAGAACTGAAGCAGTACTTGATAGAGTTAACAACTCTAACCCCACCTTCGTCAGGAACTCCATTGCTTCTATATGTGGCTGCTTCCCACGCTGCGGTTAGCGCAGCACTGGTACAAGAAAAACAGGATGGTCAAGCGAAAAAGCAAGTGCCAGTATATTTCATCTCGAAGTCCTCAGTCCATCAAAGAAGAATTACACAGAGCTAGAAAAGGTACTGTATGTTGTGCTGATGGCCTCCAGGAAGCTTCGACATTATTTCCAGACACACCACATCATCATACCTTCTTCACAACCTCTCAAGGATATAATAAGAAACAGAGAAGCCACAGGAAGGGTTGGAAAGTGGGCTGCAGAGCTGAATGAATTCGCTATTAATTATGTTCATAGATCTTCAATCCAATCCCAAGCGTTAGCAGACTTCATTGCTGATTGGATGCCAGGGGCTCAGGATGAAGAAAAAACAAAAGATGACAAAGCTTGGACAGTGTTTTGCGATGGGTCGTGGGGGACCTTCGGCGTAGGAGCAGCTGCTGTTCTAGTTTCACCGTCTAAAATCAGAACCTGTTATGCAGTAAGGTTGGACTTCAGTTGCACAAATAATATTGTAGAGTACGAAGCCCTTCTCTTGGGGCTTCAGAAACTTAAGGCAATGGGAATAAGAAGGGCAATTCTCAAAACCGACTCATAAGTTATTTCGGGTCACGTTGACAAGAGCAGCAAAACAAGAGACCCGAAGCTTGAGAAGTATCTGGACCCAGTCTGAAGGTTGGAAGCCTCTTTTGAAGGTTTATCTGTAAAGAATATCCCAAGGGGAGAAAATGAACATGTAGACTTATTAGCTAAGTCAGTGACACAGGGGCTTCCATTACCTTCGGAAGTATTTTTTGAAACAATAAAAGCACCTTCAGTCAAGCTCATGGAGAGAGCAGTGCTCACAATCTCGCCAGTGCACAACAAAGATTGGAGTACAGAGATTGTATCTTTCCTACAAGACAATTGTCTTTCGGATGATGAAGTCTACAATAAAAGAATGGAAGCAAGAACAAGACCTTATGAAATCATAGAGGGAGAGTTGTACAGACAAGGAGTTTGCTCTCCATTACTAAAATGCTTGTCTAGAACTGAAGGCCAAGAGCTGATGAAGGAAATACATGCAGGTCTATGTGGAGCTCATATTGGGTCTAGGCCTTTACAGGGAAAGGTTTTTAGACAAGGGTTTTATTGGCCGAAGGCAGCTTCAGATGCAGCGGACTTGGTACAAAAATCTGAAAACTGTCAGAAGTGTGCCAGAGACCAGAAACAACCTTCGTCTCTAACCCAACTAATTCAACCTACTTGGCCATTGCAGAGATGGGGCCTAGATTTGTTAGGCTTACTTCCACCAGCACAAGGTAACTTGAAGTATGTTGTGGTAGCAGTAGAATATTTCTCGAAGTGGATCGAAGCTAAACCCCTAGCTACAATAACTTCGGCCATAGTACAAAAGTTTTTCTAGCAGAATATTGTTTGCCGCTTCGGTGTGCCCAAGGCTGTTACGGTTGATAACGGGACTCAATTTGACGCTGAAACATTCAAAGCTTTTTGTAACTAGATCGGTACTAAAATACACTACGTCAGTGAGACATCCGGAATCGAATGGACTGGTAGAAAGAATAAATGGAATCATAATAATAGGGATAATGAAGTCAATCTTCAACCAACCCAGAGGAAAGTGGCCAGATGAATTAATAAAGGTAGTATGGAATTACAACGTTGTTGTCTCAAGGTCAACAGGGTTTACCCTGTTGAAGCTTCTGTTTGGTGACAAAGCAATAACACCGGAAGAAGCAAGAACGGGTTCAATAAGAACCTTAGCTTCGGCAGAAGACAAAGGTGATTGCAAAATAACAAAAGACACCAAAGAAGGGACCAGACTACAAGCAATATAGCACATCAACAAATACCAAGCCGAAACAATCAAATGGTGCGATCGGAAGGTAAGATTGAAGAATATCAAGCTAGGACACTTGGTGCTTCGAAGAGTGGCCAACCCAGATACAGTGGGGAAGCTTCAGCTTAAGTGGGAAGGTCCCTTCTTGGTGGTATCTTCATAAAAACCTGGATCATACAGGTTGAAAGACATGGATGACAATGACATTCCAAGATCTTGGAATGCAGATGAGCTTCAGTGATATTATGTGTAAACTATTTAATTTTCTTACTTTTCCCTTTGGCACCCTTTTACTTTCAAGAGGGGAGAAAGGTTTTTAATGGGGCCATAGGCTATAATTTTCGTTTTTCTTGCGTAGCCCTATGCAATACAATGGCCAAATTCCCTCACATGTAAAATGTAAAATCTGGGATTACACCATCGAGTGTAAGAAAAGTATGAAGTAGCTCCAAAGACGTCCCTAAGGGGATGCAGAGCTAAGATGCCACATAAGTAAAAGGTGAAGAAGCTCCAAAGTCATTCGTAAGGGGATGCAGAGCTTAAATGCCACCTAAGTAAAAGGTGAAGAAGCTCCAAAGTCGTTCCTAAGGGGATGCAGAGCTTAGCTCCAAAGTCGTTCATAAGGGATACAGAGCTAAAATACCACCTAAGTAAAAGGTGAAGAGACTCCAAAGTCGTTCCTAAGGGGATGCAGAGTCTGGGTGTTTTTTCTTTTGGCATACATTTGCATATTTCATCACATCATCTTTTGCATTCATATAAACATACATTAGACATTCGTTGGTTCATCATCATGACATAAAGCATAAGGCAGCCCGTCTTCGATGAGAAAATGTTTCGTTGTATACGAAGATGCTTCGTCTCAAATAAAACTTCGTTTGTACACGAAGATGTTTTGCCTCAAATGAGACTTCATCGCATATGAAAAATGCTTCTATGTGAACGAAAAGAAGGGAATGTGTTTTTTGCCTCCGGCTCAAAAAGCTACAAGCATTGGTTTCGTCCACAGCAAAGCAGTTCACACATGAATGAAAGGTAAAGTGGTATTACAAAGTATCTACAAATATTTACAACAATTTGTTCACTTTCAATTACAAAGTTTTGTCAAACGATACACTTCCCCGTATAAAGGATTTCTAAGTGTTTCTACAAATGACAACAAAAGGAGCTCCTAAGGTATTTTTCAGCACTTCAGAGATAGCTTCAGCTCATTGACATTCGACGCCATCATCCTGGAGAATGACGAAGTACAGGGTAATTAGAAATCTGATAAGGAAAATTTAAGGTAAAAGAATAAAGGTAAGGGCCCATACTTTTTTAAGCAGCTTCCGGGCTTCGTCTCCAGCCAACTCACGCCCGCCCTTAGCCCAAATTTGGGTAATGAACATGTTCCCTATGCTTCGAGCTTCGGTCGGAACATCAACCAGGTCCGATGATGAAATGTTGAAGTTCGGCCTGTTGATAGCTCTCGCATGATTGCATCCGGCTTTTATGAAGGCGGTAGGCATACCACGAGAAGCCACCAACGCACAGAAGTCCCCATGGTCGGTTATGACTTCATCAAGGACGTCAACCTCCTTCTCAATGCATTCGAGTGCCCCGAGGATATCTTCGACAGAGAGGCTGGATTCCTCAGATGCAGCTCCAACTGAATTTAAAATGCTTTTCAATCGAGGGGTGCATTGGCTCGCAAAGTCGAAGCGTTTCTCCTTGAGAGCTCTCATTGCCTCACTAAGCTTCGTGTTCTTCTCAGTCTCAACCTTAATTGTCATTTTTAAAGCTTCATTTTCCTAGTTGAATCGACTAGAGTTTTCTTTCAAAAGTTTTTGAGCATCTGCCAGCACTTTGCCCAATCTGCTATATTGAATTTGCTCTTCGGCTGAGCACAACAGCTTATCTTTTTCTTTTAAAGAATCATCAAGTTCTTTGATTTTATCCTCTAAACTCTTTACGATAGCTTCGTTCTTCCTATCTTCATCATCTTGTTGCATCTTCAGAGCTTTGCTTAGTAACAAACTCTGGAAAAAACAAACTCAAAATTAGCAAAATTAAAATAATACGAACATGTCACTCATAACTTGTAAAAAGGTTCTTACTTTAAAGTTAAAATAAAACAGGATGCCTATAATATGTTGACGCCTATAGCAGCTGATATCCTTTTCGAGCTTCAGGAATCCAACACTCTTAGATAGGGTACTTATGATTTTAGCACTGGCATGATCGCGGATGCATCCCACAACTTCTTCGTCTACCCCGCCAAAGAGCATGGACCCCGGCTGGTAGCCACAGTTGATCGCAAATTCTTTTAATTCTAACATATCCTCTTCGGAGAGCTGTTGGCCACCCAAGTGTCGTAGTTCGAAATCTGCTCCTTCCAAAGAGGTTTCTTCAGTCTACTTTCCCTTGTCTGAAGCTACTTCGGCCACCTTCTTCTCCGCAACCATGTCTGATATAATTCTGTCGATTTCGGACATGGTGGTTGTAAGATCTTCGTCTTTGGCTATAGCGGCAGCTTCGGCACTAGTTGGTTCGAGTTTTTTCTCTACCGAAGCTGGAGGCGAGATTTGTTCAATCGCTTGCAGTATATTCATCATGCGTTGCTTCTTCTGGCCCCCGTCTCTCCCATTGACAGCCGAAGGAATTTCCTTTTTCTATAAGAGACCAGCCAGTTCCAATCCCAGAGGACTTAGCGGTGTGAATGGGAAGGACTCAGTCATTACCTTCAATATTTCTGAGACATCAGCAGTAGAAGACAAAGGGCTTACAGTTGGTTTTAGTTCATCTTGTGTCTTCGTCTTCTCCGAGGACTCATTAGCAAGCTTCCGTTTCTTAGGAGCTAATGCATTCGGCTCCAACACTGTTTTCATCTTCTTCAAAGTTTCTTGGTCTTCCTTGACAGACCTGACAGCTTGCCTACTCAGAATACTGACAACCCTTTTATTTTCGCTCGCCCGGCCCCATCGTCAAGTCTGTCGTAATCTGGATATTCAAAATTCAGAGCATCCATCACCTGATTCAACCTTCGTTTTGGTTGGGTGCCGAAGGCAGCGGTCATTAACTGGTCTTCCTTCTTCGTATAACTACCGAGGATCTCATTGCACATGGTTTCTATCATTTCTAACCATTCAGAACATGGTTCTTTAAATTTCTTCTGAAATTTGAAGCGATAGGGAAGTCGAACAAGTTCATATTTTTTCCCTTCTTTCTTCTTTGGCATCCCCCATCCGTTAGAGGTTGGAAAAGTTTTGTTCGCCAGATATTCCTGCACTAAGTCCCTAGTGCTAATATGACTAGCTACCACCCTGAATTATACTTCGGCCAGCTGATATGGGGAGCCGAGTTGCATGTTGCATAACGGCCTCGTCATGTCGAAGCTTAGTCTCAGAGGACTCATTATCATAGTCATAAGCTTCTCTCTCTTTTTCTCATTAGCTTTCACATAAAACTATTCACTAGTCCACCCAGTTGGCCATTTTATACGGTAGCCAATCATCGGGGCCTTGGTATCCTTCCGGTATTCAAAATTGTAGCACCCGAAGTTCTTATGTAGACCATCGACTCTGGTCTTTGTTTGATAGTGTAGTTCGTGCACTTGGCAGAACCCTGCAGCATTGGCGCTTTTGCCCTGGCTTTGAAGAGCCCATATGTAAACACTGATCCTAACAAAGGCATTCGGTGTCAGCTGGTGGAGATATATTTGAAACCTTTTCAAAACCTCTCCTATTATATCGTATAGGGGGAACCGAAGCCCTGCCCTAAAGAAGCTTTTAAACACAACAACCTCATCATCCTTTAGCTCTGGCACCACCTCCTCTCCAACAAAACGAATCAGCTCATCATCATTATCTCCAAAACAACCTAGCTTCTTCATCAAAACCAAATCTCCTGCTGTTACGGTGGATCTCCCAAACTCGATATGACTAGGCTTCGTTGGGCTCAGAATGCTGTTGTCCTCTTCACTTTCACTGTCGCTTTCGTCTTCAGTTACAACCTCTTCAGTTTCGGCTGTAGCACCTTTGGTAGTTGCTTCTTCCGGTACAACTAAACCAGATCGTCTCATCACCTCTGATATCGGTGCTGTTTTAGTTGCTTTGGTTTTGTCTCCCTCACAGGACCCTAGCAGTGGATCTTACTCTGACCATTTTAGTTTCAGACTCCTTAAGACGAAACTAATCTTGGGCGATGAAGCACTTGTTTGAAAGTGTAACGCAGGAAGCTTCGGCTTTGGTTAAAATTTTCAATAGTGCAACACTGTGATGGCGATGAATGATGTGGTAACTTCTCACCAACCTGTCTGTTTATATAGTGCTGTAGGTGAGGAAGGCGAACCGCCAGAATGTGTACACTTGTTGAACGGTGGACCGACCAGCGCTCGAAATAATTTAATCGTTTTTTCATAACGAGCTCAGGGAAGGTGTTTTTCGGACCTTCGACATTCTGAAGCCTTCGTGTTTTTCGCAAACCGAGCTCGTTATGAAAAAACGATCTAGCACCGCGAAGGGGCTACTGTTGGGAGTCTTCTCCGCCGAAGGTCCTTGAGATAAAAACACCTTCGGAAAAATGATACAAGGGGTCCTCCTTTCCTCTACTGAAGGTCCTCAAGACGAAGACCTTACGTAAAAGCAACAATACCATATGCCGAAGCTACCATTAGCTTCGGTTCAGATCTAATAGAGAAGGAAAAGACTAGATAGACCCTAATGATCTAAGTTGTTTGTAGATAAACGTTTAGGGTCATGAATGTAATTTTACCTGGGCTACGTCTCGTGCCTATAAATAGATGAACAGTAGCACCGTATTGTTCACGCTGAATCGTAATCACTCTCTTGCATCTTCACCTTCGAGAAAGCCGAAGGTATCACTGTAATATGAATTCTGTTGGTATTCATATATGTTTTATGGAATACAAATATGAATGAATTAACGAGATATAATTACGGTATTCGTCTCTTTACATTCTTGTTTACATGTTGAATGATGAAGGTATGTCCTTCGTGGCCTTCGTCTGATGAACATTATACCCATGAAGGGATAATGCTTCAGAAGATGAAGGTCCCTAGCAATTAATAATTGTGTTGCCTTGTTCTTGATTCACAACATTTAAGAACAAGTGACCAACAGGGCCCCTTTGTGTAAATAATGATGTAACTCGTGGAACCCTTTGCTAATGCATGGTCTCACTCTTCCTGTTTTCATTTATATTATGCTTGAGGAAATGACTTGCTCGTGCCTCTGCCTGAGACGTGGTGATGTAACCAGCGGACTGTACCGGAAACGTCGATGGGTCAGTCTTATCTCCTCATTAGGCGAGTCACCTCTACTGGCACCGAGCAGCAGGGTGTCATAGGGCATCTTTTATTTAATCATGCTGTTATCCCTATCTTTTCCACCTTGCTTTTAGTTCCCTTGTCCCTCGTCTTCCGCGTTCAGCCAATCCTTCTCGTACTTGGGTCTTCCGTGTTCCTCATTTCAGACTAGAGCCGATCCTCGACAAGCCAGGAGAACCTTCTGGCCCTCACCAGACACGGTCTGCTTGACGATGACGGCTGACTGATTCTAGGTGCCGAGGAGGTCCCAGTCTCTCCTCTAATTTACGGGCTATCATTTGTTTATTTCCACGAGAGAGGTCTCACATCCCTCTTCAACCTTTCATCATGACCCTCTTTAAGTATTTGCAGGTGCAACTTCATTATATGAATCCGAACAGGATTCAACATATTGCTGCTTTCATCGCCCTATGTGAAGGGTATCTGGGTGTCGCACCCAATCTCACCTTATGGCGATTCTTTTTCTGTGTTGAGCTACTACAAAAGGAGGAGCAGAAAACAATTGAGGCGTGGCTGGTTGGGTGAGCTAGTATCTGCCTTCGCAGTGGTAGGTCGCGTGAGTGTATCTTGATTCCTCTTTCCCTCTCTATCAAGGTTGGTACATGCAGTGGTTTTATCTACAAGATGTCGGTCAAGGGTTCTTACTAGGACCACGACTTCTTAGCGTCAACCTAGGTGTTTCGTCTGAGTCCCCCATCAATTGGAGTCATGATGTTATGCACGAAGAGAAAGTTTGAGTCCAAAATCATCTGGTGGGGGTGCTTATCCTTCGAGAGAAAGGTGTCACAAGAGTGAGGGTCATTAGCACCTACCTCCGGTGCGGGCTGGCTCCCCTCAAGGCTCGACCCATGCCTCTGGATCGAATGAGGAAGGATCTCTTGCCCTAGGCACCGGGGGTCTCTCGAGCAACTTGGATGTCGCTCGATGGCTCGGCTAGGCCTTGGAGATTCAGAGGGAGGCACAGGTAGTGGCGCTGCCACCATCCCTCTCTATCCCTGAGTGTCCTCCGATGTGTCCTGAGCCAGGCTTTGTTGAATTCATAAGCACCTAGTGCCATTCCCTCTGGCCCCTTCATCGGAGGGAGGCACAGGTTGTTGAATTAATAAGCATCAGACCATATGTTGATATAGTCATTGGGGTGGCAACAATAACATTAAAATGGCACACTCTTTAGTCCTCGATCCTTGGCAGTATGGTTTGATGGTGGGGCATTGTATGGTCCAACGACACCCATCATCGGACCTTGGTGGTATGGTTCGATGGTGGGGCGTTGGATGGTCCAACGACGTCTAAATTCTGCACTATGGTGGTCTAACGACTAGTTGCCTCTTGTGACCTTATAAATAGAGCTTGTACATGTTTGGGGGTGAGCATCTTAGCATCCCAACTTGACATGCAACCTAGTAATCCTAAGAAATCATCCCCCACTAACATCTAGTGATAGAGATTCATCCAAAGTGAAATTGCGAATGATCTCTAGTGATTTGCATTGAGTTGTTGCATCTAGTGATACTAGTGATCATATTAAGCTATGTGATTCTTATTACTCTTGGTGGTTGTCGCCACATAGATGCCTTTGAGGTAGCGAAAGATTATTGAGAATCTTTGGTGATTGTTGCAAACTTTGAGCATCGATTTGTGAGGGGCTATTATGGTCATCTTTATGAAAGATTTGCAAAGACTAACTCTATTAATAACATGGCTTGTTGGAGTGCCGCTCTAGTGTGATTCTTATGATTCCCTTATTGTGGGCTTGGCTTGTTATGCTAATTACTGTGTGAATCACCTTGGTTGGACTCACCACAACAAGAATATAGGTTTCTAGCAAGCAATTGAACCTTAGGGATAAATATAATATCATCTCTTGCCTCATGAAGTTTGCACTCCAAACTATCTTGGCAATTACATATACTTTTTATTAGTTCATTTACTTATTGTGTGACAGTGATTATTATTTCTCTTGTTTATCAAATAACTTGTTGTTTTCATACATATCTTTCACAAGATATTAGCATGCTTAGAGATATTTCCTACTACAAAACTAGAGCAAGGAATCGCTTACACATGTTCAAATATATAACTTCTAGTTGTATTTGTAAGTTTTGTAGAATAATTTTATAGGCTATTCATCACGTCTATCCATGTACGTCCTTTCAACCATTCTATAGCTTTACTAGATTCTCCAGATCGATTGCCTTATAGGAAATTACATTGAGGTAATCATACATTTTTGGTAGAATCCCTCTTAATGCAACAAGAAGCCATTGCATCATAATGATGTGATAGTAATGATACTAGGTTTAGGAATTTCTTCTCTACCATATTTATTATCCTCTTTACATTCAAGAAGAAGCTTGATAAGACCTTGATACTGCTCAAGCATTCAAACATGCATTCCTTCTCTTCTTTGCTAAGCTTGTAGCTAGCATGACTTAAATAATGGTGCCCTTTATCTTTCTTCTTTGAATGTGGGTTGTCTCATTCTTTCATATGTTGCTGGTCCTTTTGTGCTCCAATCTATGTTTTGGCTTCCCACAAGCATCCATGAAGCATAGTAGGTTCACATGAAGATTCTTTGTTAGGTGCATCACTTTGATTGCATTGCAAAACTCTATAAGTTCCCACTAAGATATCTTCCAAATATAGACTTCTTATTCTACATTGGTGTGTGTCTATTAGTGTCATTTAGAATAGGTTGGCTACTAGGCCCCTTTCCAAATACTACTTGTGGATCATTAACCATATCAAATACATCATCACAACTATGATGCATATGATTTGTATAGTCATATGCTTAACCTTGAAATGCTTGCCTTTATTTCTTATGGTATGCCTAATAGGAAAAAACTGATGAAGGATAATTTATACAAACTTTAAATATTTATTCAAATAAATACTTTTAACACCACCTAAATAGTGTATGTAGGCCTTATTCCCTTGTTTGTCTATCCTAAAAGATTACTAAGAGCTAGCCAATCACTGGTTGCTATGAGTAGCAATGCTCATATGTCAAATTCTTCTTTTTTGTGCTCATTCCACACACTTGCACTTTTTTGTTCATTATAGTGAAAGTTCTTCAACTAATGGTCTTAGGTACACATCGATGTCATTACAGTGTTTCTTTGAGACTTGGACGAGCACATACATTATAATGAACTTCCACTTCATGCACAACCAAGAGGAAGATTATAGATACATATAGTCACATGCTAAGTGTCATGACAGTTATTCTTCTTTTGAAAGGATTCATGTCATCTGTATGTAAACCAAACCTTAAGTACCTTGTGTCAGTTGCGAAGTCTAGTAATTCTCTGTCAATTTTTCTTCATGGGACCCATTAGAAGGATGACTCAATATAGCATTTACCCTATGACTTTGTTTGTGCTAGCTCATCAACTTTGTATGCTCTTTACTTCTGAATAAATGTTTCAACCTTGGTGTTCCTCACTTTCTTATTGTTGACAGTCTTCTCCCGTTTGTTCTTCTCGTCGTGTTCGTCGGCCATCTTCCTCTTCCCTTTAGGATCAACTCCTGACATCACTTCAAGTAGTTAGGCTCAAAAAGTAGTGTTGAGATTTGATACAAACTAAGGTAGTGTTGTCCCTTTCCTCTTCCTGTCTTGTTGAGAATGCTTTAATGACTTCTTATAGCTTCGTCTTGCTTCATCAATTACACATACACATTGTTGATTCGAAGTTGGTGTCTTCATACTTGCATCCATAGTAGCTCAAGAAGAAGGTGCCCTTCGGTATTCTACCTGTAATGCTTGAAACAAGCTAGAAAATAGATTTTAAGTTAATGTTTTGACGACCTTCGGAAAAAGAAGGCCCCAACAGGTAACAAACGTAAGGTATCATATTTTAGTCTTTGGGAACAAATGTTATATTTTGGTAAAGAAAAGTAGAAATTTTAAATTTGCTCCTAAAGCTGTAGAAGGTTTTTTACTCGGTTATGACTCAAACACAAGGACATATAGAGTCTTGAAGAAATCCTCTGGATGTGTTGAGATTTCTTGTGACACTATGTTTGACAAAACTAATGGATCCCAACAAGAGCAAGTTGATCATGATGAGCTAGATGATGAAGGCCCCAACAAGATCATGATATCCATTAGAGAGGTGCGACCATAGGAGACACCACAAGAGCAAGAGCAAGATCAACCATCCTCCACACAGGCTCAACCCCCAGCTTTGGGTGAGGAGCAACAAGCTCAAGATTCTGGCATTGATCAAGGGAAGCTAATAAAGAACAAGACAAGGAGGATGAAGATATTGTACCACCACTACCAACAAGCCAAGTGTCACACACAAGAGTCCATCACACCATTCAAAGGGATCATCCGGTGGATATGTCCTAGGAGACATAAACAAGGGAGTAACTACTCATTCTAGAATTGCTTATTTTTTGTGAACATTACTCTTTGTGTCTTCTATTGAGCCTGTTGGGGACTTGTTCTCAAATGCTTCGAGTTAAGAACAAGGCAACATAAAAAATGTTAAGTGTTAAAGTCCTTCGTCCTTCGAAGCATTATGTCCCTTCGGGAAATAATGAGTTTCGGACGAAGGTCACATGAGACATACCTTCGTAAACATAACAAGTAACGACGAAGGATTCATATAGAGCATGAAATATAATATAAGCATCATCATAGAATCATTTCTATTTTATTAACATGGAAAAATAGAAATGATTTCAAATTACAAATGTACCTTCGGTCCTGAGAGAAGGTGAAAAATACAAGCGTGACGCAAAAGCAAAATGCCAAGTCAGCGTGAACAGTACGGGAGTACTGTTCATCTATTTATAGACGTGGGACACAGCCCACGTAAAATTACATCCATGTCCATTACATTTGTTAATGACTTATGGAAATCTGTCAAGGCTCACGTAGTCTTTTCATCTTTAAGTCGGTTCCCCTTTCTGCTATCGCGACGAAGCTTCCCTGCGCACAGCTTCGGCTGTGCATCATCCTTCGTGGAGCTTGGTAATCAGCTCGTCCTTCGTCTGGTCCAGGCTTCGTTCTGACCGTACTTCATGTTCATAATTCTGAGTCTGAAGGTACCTGTTCACATAATCCACTTGGAAAACATTGTCAAATCATGTTTTTGAGGACCTTCGGAGGACGAAGGCCCCCAACAGTAGCCCCTCGCAATATTAATTTGTTAATGATAAATTCAGATTGCGATATGGACGAAGGCCTTGAGCCGAAGGTCCAAAAAAACACCTTCCCTTTGCTAGAATAGCAACATTCGCTGACAAGTGGGGTCTTTCAATTTTCAACGCCCTGGGCGTATAAATAAGATCATACCGCAAACTTATTTGGTACGCACGCTTGCCATCTGCTTCGGCCCACTACATTTTTAGCTCTTGTGCACTAAGATTTGCTGATCTTTTTGTTTTTAAAGCTTCGGCCTTGAAAACAGTTTTTTAGCGCTTCCGAAGATGTCTGAAGGTAAGAAGATCCCTGCTGAGACGAAGCTGAGTCTTGACGAAGAGAAGAACTTGGGGTTTCTTATAGCGATGGCGGAGACCAATACAGAGAAAATCACCAAGGAAATTCTTGAAGGTTTGTCCGAAGATACTGATGACAGCGACAGTTTTGATGTAGAAAGCGGTGGGGAAGAGTCCGAAGATCGACCATGGCGACCAAGTCACACGGTTTTCGGGAAAACCACTATCAAGCAGAGTCATATTGATAATATGAGGGGGCGGTATTTTCGAGATATATCTATTGCGAGGGCTAACGCTGGAGAAAAGACTTCTCCCACCCCCGAAGAAGATGAAGTTGTAATTTTCCGAAGCTTTCTCAAGGCAGGGCTTCGATTCCCCCTAAGCAACTTTGTCGTTGAAGTCCTGAAGGCATTTCAAGTCTACCTTCATCAACTTACTCCCGAAGCTATCATAAGAATGGGGATGTTTGTCTGGGCTGCGAGAAGCCAAGGTTTAGAACCAAATGCTAAAAGCTTTTGCAACATTCATGAGTTGTTATATGAGACGAAGCCCTGGGGGAAAGAACAATATCACAACAATTTTGGGTGTTACAGCTTCGGTGCCCGCTCCGGGTCAAGCCGCCCTGTGCCAACTTTTCGGAAGAGGTGGCCCGGAGCCTGGATGACTGAATGGTTCTATGTAAAGAATGACTTAACAGCGCAAGAAAATGTCAAGAGTATCATTATGCGCCCCATCTGGCAACGCTTCGGACTTCGAAGGCCGAAGGTTGAAATGGATGAAGCGGCCGAGGAATGCCAAAGGGCCTTCGGCGTAATCTGCTCTTTCATTGGGACAAGGGACTTGGTCCAAGAGCATATTGCCTTCAGGGTGTGGCCACTTGCAGGAAAGTGGGAAATGCCGAAGGAGACCATCAAAGAGTCCGACGAAGGCGGACTGGTCAGACTGAAATACACATTCAAATATGCAGATAAATTTGTTGAACCTGATGATGACTGGTTGAAAAGCATTGAAACATTAAGTGACGAACTGCTTGGGGCATATTCGAAGGCCGAGAACACTGCGTTATCAGCAGCCTTCGGAGGCCGAAAAAAGAAAAGGCTCAACCGGGTATTTGACGCAGTTGGGTTTGTCTACCCTGACTACCACTATCCGGTATTGAGTCGCAAAAGAAAAAATACTTTTACTGCGGCAGAAGCCACGACGAGTGCTACTAGTGAGCCAGTGCCGCAAAGGAAAAAGATGAAGGTGCTCACCCACCGAGCGCGCTTTATTGAGCCGGCCATAGTGCCAAAATTTATTGGTGAAGTCTCTTTGGCCTCTGAAGCTACAGAACCAGCTGCAGTGCCGAAGATAGAAGAGAAAACTGAAGCACCTTCGGCCGAAAAAGCAGAAAAACCGAAGATTGAAGAGCCAAAAATATCGGAAATCTTAAGTCCTTCAACAAATGTTGAAACAATAAAAAATCAAAAGGGCCCGTCGGTGACCCCGAGAAGAAAAAGAATGGTGAACGTGTTAGATGTTTTGGAGACAATTAAGTCTTCAAGCACAACTCCAAAGGGGACTATTGAAGTTGCTGAAGTGTCTACCGAAGCTGAAGTTGCTGAAGCTTCGAAGCAACAACCTGAAGCCGAAGCTGGGCCTTCAGAGCCCACCAAGGAACAATCTTTGGAGACCGAGAAAATATCAGAACCAGCTTTGGTTAAAGAAATTGACACTGCCGCCCCCGAAGCTCCTTCCAGCATACACGATTACATCGTACGACATGCTTCGGGGAAGAAATTATCCGAAGAGGAAACTTACGAAGCTAACTACTATGCCAGAGAGCTAAAATATCCGAAGGGAGCAGTAGTATTCAATGGGACAAATGAAGATGACTTCCTATACTGCCTGCCTGATAACAAAGAACTATCTGTCTGCCGAGAGATGGCTAGGAGCATGGGGTTCCCGAAGCTCGAAGCTGGATTATGCGCTATGACGAAGGAAGATCTCGCGGATAGTCTTGCATATAATAGCCTAAAGGTATGGGAATTAGTCGTTTGAAAAAATTTTACAATACGTAATTTATTCGTTTATTCTTATATGGATTCTTTTTTGTATAGGGTTTAATCCTGAGCAACGCATTAAGAGCACAAAAGAGCGCTGAAGATGAAAGCTACGAAATTGCGTTTAACAATTTACGTTCAGAAGTTATTAAACTGAGAAACGAAGCTCTAGAAAAAGACAAAATTCTACTTACATTAGTAGACAAGGTAAAAAAGGACGAAGCCGCTGCAAAGGTTCAAGCCGAAGCTCACAAACGCGAAATTAAGGACCTTCAGAAGCAATTGGCCCGGGCGAAAGAAGAACGCATACTTGAAGAAACAAGACGCGAATGCAGCGACCAATGGGCTGATCATTTGGAAGCAACCGTGGAAGAGCTTCGGTCTTCGAAGAAAAAATGCTACGAAAAATCCATGGAATGCGTAAAGAAAATTAAAACCAGCTTCGCTAGCGTGGGCGCATTTTCCAGTGAAGAGAATTTTTCAAGAGGCAATCCCGAAGGCCCAATAGAATGGATCAGCCACGAAGCAGAGGCCTTCGAGGAAATCCTGAGTAGCCGCGGTGACATCTGCGCTTTTTCGGGCGCCAGAGGAATTGCTAGTGTCTTGGAGAAGAAAGGTTGTGAACATGTAAAATCTTTAGCTCAGTCCGAAGCTGCCTTATCCTCCGAAGACATCAAAGACCCCTCGGCCGAAGCAAGCATGGTTGGTGGCAAATTCTTTACTGATGTCTGGAACAACGGTGGCCGAGAAATGGCGCAAGAAATCATTCAAAGGAGTGAAAAAGGCATCCATGATGCTAGGAAAGTGACAGAAGTTGCCGAGGGGCAAATAGGTATTAATTAGTCACTCTTATTGTGTTGTGATTTTTATTTCAAACTTTGCCCGCGGTTTGTAATAGTAATGCAAAAATATTCTGTTTCCTCAGAACCTGCTGGATCGTCTGGTGACCCTCTCACAAAAGGCGATGACGAAATTAAACAAATGGCCGAAGCTATCATGGATAAAGTTGTTGAACAACTTCTAAATGAGGCTGCCGAAGTAGTATTAAGAGAAGACTAAGTGTTATTAGAAAAAACATTTGAAGTGTGATCTATGTAATATTTTATACATTTGAATGTAATATACAAGTCTCTTTTCATTATTCAATTCTTTACGATGCATGAAATTCTACATACATACCATTTTTGAGCCTTCGGCGAAAAAACACCTTCCCTTCTTTTCATGCTTCGTGAAGAAGACATTCTCCGTTAAAACTATTCTGATGAATCACGTCCACGCTTCGTGAAAACATTCTCCGAAGCTTTACAATTTCGATATTGCTCTGATGAAGCTCGTCCATGCTCCGTAAAAACATTCTCCGAAGCTGTATTCCGAAGATTATCATTGTATTCCCTCGTGACTTTACACAATTTTCACTTTCTCAAAGCGTCCATTCGAAGGTTGATACTGTGTCCCCTTCTTTTGCCAAATGCAACATGATGTATGATGCTTATGCTATGCAAAATGATGTGATGATGTTATGTTATGCAAATGACATTTGTTCCGAAGATACACACAATATATTTGTAAGCTCTGCATTCCCTTAGGAACGTCTTTGGAGCTTCTTCGCCTTTTACTTAGGCGGTATAAGCTCTGCATTCCCTTAGGAACGTCTTTGGAGCTTCTTCGCCTTTTACTTAGGCGGTATAAGCTCTGCATTCCCTTAGGAACGTCTTTGGAGCTTCTTCGCCTTTTACTTAGGCAGCATCAGCGTTGACTTTTCGCTGTATGCTCTGCATTCCCTTAGGAACGTCTTTGGAGCAAAAACTTACACTGCGCTCCCTTTGGAACGGCTTTTTGTAACTTCGACAACTTACTCTGCGTTCCTTAGAACGACTTTTTGTTGCTTCGAAGGAATTTTGATAATTCGAAAGTCCTCCTTGTTACCGCAAACTTTTAAGCTTCAGCACCTTAAGCCTGTGGAGAAGATAGATTTTCCTCATAACCAACCACGAAACTATTATATGAAAACTGAAATGTTCGTTATTACACAGAAAATAGAACTTAAACGGAAAAGACTGCTATCAAAGTAGGATATTTGTCAATAAATGTGCTTCGACTCTGGCACAGTACTATTGACTGTGCGAGCTTCAGATTGCTCTCTGAGATCCCTTTGGTGAGGAACATATTGGCTCCCTTCTGGCTGTTGGCCTTGTTGCAGCGGAGGTGGAGGCGGGGGCTGTTGCCATGAAGCTTGAGGCTGACTCGCCGAAGCTACAGAAACTGCAGGGTGGTTGCCCACGTATTCCGGGATGTAAGGCTGATGGTACGAAGCAGTATGCATGACCTGCTTCGGCTGGCCTTGTTGCGCTGCAGCTTCTGCTAGCTCCTTTTGTTTCTGGATGGTGACATGACACATCCTGGTGGTATGGCCCTTGTTTTCACCACAGAATAAGCAGAATATCCTCCTTGGTTGATCTCCAAATCTTCCGCCGAAGCCCCTGGCGCCTCTGCCTCTTGGAGCTGGTGGCCGGAAGAAAGTTTGCTGTTGCCCCGAAGCCTGTGAAGAGCACTGCGGCCTGTTCTGCTGACTCCCCTTATCATCATTTTGAGTGGAGTTGTGGATGGACCTGACATGCCTCGGATAGAATCTTCCTCCGAAGCCCCTGGTCATCTCAGAAAATCTGAAGGCCTCCTCCCTTCTTTGGCGAAAGTCATTATCGGCACGAATGTACTCGTCCATCTTTTGGAGCAGCTTCTCCAGAGTCTGAGGAGGCTTCCTAGCAAAGTATTGAGCTGCAGGTCCAGGACGAAGCCCCTTGATCATGGCTTCGATGACAATTTCATTGGGCACCGTTGGTGCCTGTGCCCTTAAACGCAAGAACCTTCTGACATACGCCTGAAGGTATTCTTCATGATCCTGAGTGCACTGGAACAAGGCTTGAGCAGTGACCGGCTTCGTCTGAAATCCTTGAAAGCTGGTTAACAACATATCCTTCAGCTTCTGCCATGAAGTGATCGTTCCTGGTCGAAGGGAGGAATACCAGGTCTGAGCAACACTCCTGACGGCCATGACGAAAGACTTCGCCATAACTGCAGCATTGCCACCATACGAAGACACTGTTGCTTCGTAGCTCATCAAGAACTGCTTCGGGTCTGAGTGGCCGTCGAACATGGGAAGCTGGGGTGGCTTATAGGACGGAGGCCAGGGTGTAGCCTGCAGCTCAGCGGACAGAGGAGAGGCATCATCGAAAACAAAATTTCCATGATGGAAATTGTCATACCAGTCATCTTCGTTGAAGAAGCCCTCCTGACGAAGGTCTTTTTGTTGAGGCCTTCGGTTCTGCTCATCGTGGGTAAGATGACGAACTTCTTCAGAAGCTTCGTCTATCTGCCTTTGCAGCTCAGCTAGCCTAGCCATCTTTTCCTTTTTCCTCTGCACCTGTTGATGAAGCATCTCCATATCCCTGATCTCTTGATCTAGTTCGTCCTCCTGAAGCGTCGGGCTGACGGCCTTCCTTTTCTGGCTTCGGGCCTCCCGAAGAGAGACGGTCTCCTGGTTGGGATCCAGCGGTTGCAGTGCTGTAGCTCCAGTCGCCGAAGCTTTCTTCGGCGCCATAGCGAAGGTCTATAGCTTCCGAAGGTGTTCAAAAAACTCGAAGTGGACGTGAGTTCACCGGAGGTGGGCGCCAATGTTGGGGACTTGTTCTCAAATGCTTCGAGTTAAGAACAAGGCAACATAAAAAATGTTAAGTGTTAAAGTCCTTCGTCCTTCAAAGCATTATGTCCCTTCGGGAAATAATGAGTTTCGGACGAAGGTCACATGAGACATACCTTCGTAAACATAACAAGTAACGACGAAGGATTCATATAGAGCATGAAATATAATATAAGCATCATCATAGAATCATTTCTATTTTATTAACATGGAAAAATAGAAATGATTTCAAATTACAAATGTACCTTCGGTCCTGAGAGAAGGTGAAAAATACAAGCGTGACGCAAAAGCAAAATGCCAAGTCAGCGTGAACAGTACGGGAGTAGTGTTCATCTATTTATAGACGTGGGACACAGCCCACGTAAAATTACATCCATGTCCATTACATTTGTTAATGACTTATGGAAATCTGTCAAGGCTCACGTAGTCTTTTCATCTTTAAG
Organism: Zea luxurians; assembly: GCA_029449295.1. NCBI lineage: Eukaryota > Viridiplantae > Streptophyta > Magnoliopsida > Poales > Poaceae > Zea > Zea luxurians. The sequence continues at coordinate 608,005 of JAOPSE010000101.1, read as the reverse complement.
TCGGTTCCCCTTTCTGCTATCGCGACGAAGCTTCCCTGCGCACAGCTTCGGCTGTGCATCATCCTTCGTGGAGCTTGGTAATCAGCTCGTCCTTCGTCTAGTCCAGGCTTCATTCTGACCGTACTTCATGTTCATAATTCTGAGTCCGAAGGTACCTGTTCACATAATCCACTTGGAAAACATTGTCAAATCATGTTTTTGAGGACCTTCGGAGGTCGAAGGCCCCCAACAGAGCCTTTTAGGATTGAAGATGCTTTGGAGGATCTAGATTGGGTGATGGACAGGCAAGAAAAGCTCAACGACTTCAAGAGGAATGAAGTATGGAACTTAGTACATGTCACACCCGGTTCCAAGGGGTAGAACCGAGCGCATATCATATGTGTGCCAGGATCCATTTCCACACATAAGTTGACGTCACAAGTGTAATATATCAAAAGACAATGCAATAAAGGCGTAAAGAGAGAATATAATACTTTATTACATCATCTGCATCATTGTATCTTGAACAAGTATCACATCAAAGTAAAGCGGAAATAAATAACATGGGCAATCTCCCACAGGAAGATGACCGACGCATTGTTAGACTTAGAATTCGTCGTCGATAAAATCTCCATCAAAGTCTCCAGCATCACCCTCTGATCAAAATATTAGCAAGGGTGAGCTCATTTATGGTCGGGGCTCAGCAAGTGGGGGAAAAATTAATACAGGTATAACAAGGTGAGGCTAAGGTTGAGCAGTAAGCATTTTAGTTGGTCAACATTTTATTAATAACACCTGTCTTACTAATAAGTGTGAATCCCAAATATCCCATTTAAACAAAGGAATATGAGTATAACAAAAACACTTAAGTGAAACCACTTAAGCAAATTATTGGCAGATCATCGGATCTCAATTTAATTCCATCTTCAAGTTCAATTATCATGTGAGGAGTCCAGGTCGCTCATAACCGGGAGCACGGCTGATATATCAGTTTTACACTCTGCAGAGGTGGTACAACTTTACCCACAAGCCATGTATCCCATCTAGCCCGGGTTGATCGGACCCTTAAACACTGCTGAGGTGAATGGCAAGGGATCCATTATGAGGCTTTCATAAATACACTTAATACGAAGCAACCCGCTAAGGTTTCTAAAGACGATGGTGGTGGCCCCCTGGTTGAGGTACCTTAGCCAAGAATACGTCCCCATGTTAACGTGGGCTGCCAGCACCTACCGCTCCCCCTCTTGCCCATATTTCAGGTAAGGTTGCTAGGCACTAAGCATATAAAGCTAATTACCAAAGCTAGAGCCATGATAGCACTCGTGGTTGCACTATTATCCTGGGTGGTCACTCCATGTTCCAATTAATATGTAATAATGTTGTTTTTAACCATCGGGTTAATGTCATAATTGCCAATTAAATTTTTGGAACATTAATACCAATTCATGAGTGACATTAAGATCATTAAGTTGGGCGGTAGCATAAATTTGCAAAGCTTAACAATTTCCTAGGTTAAACAAGGAATACAGGTGATAAATCTAGGAAATCCTTAATTAGGTATAACCCAACAAATTATGCAGTATATCAAAAAGTAAACATTATTATATGCAATGAGTGGGTACAAAAAGAATATGCAGAGGGAGAATCCACTTGCCTTGCTCAAATGCGTCCTGCGGATCGTCTTCGAACGAATTTGGTTCGTCTACCACACCATCAGCCTCTAATAACGTTACACGTCGCCATAAAAAAGAAAGTATACACCAATAAATAAACACGCACAATTACATAAACATACACCATTACATACACATTAACGCATTACACTTATCACATCTTAAATACGTCCTAATCGCGTAAATACATATTAATTCAATTATAGCTATTATTGTGAATCCTAATGGTGAATTTATGAGTGATTGCAATAAATACAGTTTTAACTAGTATTAATATATTTTAACATCATCAATGAAATTAAATGATAATTATCGTCTTTAATACTAATAAATAAATTAATAGCTTTTATCCTTTTTATTTCTAACTCAAATTATTGAGCATAGCAAAAATGAATATAACATTCTAAAAATCCCTATAAATACTAATTGAACTTTTTATAACACAAGTGAGGTTATTTTGACATAAACTAGTACTCTAAAAATTTAAGTGCTATATTTGCGAACACGTTTATTTGACTAGCAAAAATCTATTTTCCATCCTACTAATGATATTTTCTCCTTTCTTTATAAAAAAAAATGTTAATAAAATAATTAGATAAATCATCTAGAAATCCTATATATGACATGAGTTCTATACCATTTTCCAAATCCAATAAAATGCGCCTATGACTATAATTCTCCAAATGGTTTCTAAAGTTTTATTGTGACCAAATTTGACTATAAAGTTTCTTATCTAGTATTTTTATCACCAACGTGCGACTACTAAATCTACGTCATATTTCTCTAATCCAAAAATCATCGCCACGACTAACATGAAATATCACGGTGTACTAACGATCGCATATCTCTACCAAAAATTCTATAACGCACATACACATAAATTATGGATCACACGTGTTCATATTACAACAAACTAAATATACAATTCATGAATCGAATCAAAACGTATTTTATAAAATACACAAAATAATTTGGGTTGTCTTCAACCTTGGGTTCGTGCGTGCGACAAAGAGAGTTCGACGGGGTTCGGCCGGGTGGAGAAGAGCAGGGCTCGACTACGGATGGCGGATGGTGAGTGCGTGGCTCCGGCGACGAACTGCGGGCTCCGGTGAACTCCGCGGACTCCAGCGACGAACGACAACAAACGACGGCGTCGAGCAGTGCACTGGCGAGCAAGGAGAGCTAGAGAGATGGGGCGAGCTGGGGTAGGGGGAGAATGGAGGGAGAGCTCTGCTGCCCTTTTATAGAGAGCAGGAGGGAGAGAAAAAGTCTGCCAGGGAGAGAACGGTCGGTCTTCATGGCCATTGATGCGTCAGTTACCAGAGAATAACGAGGGAGGAAGAAACGGAAGCACTGATGATCCTTAACATAGCAAGTAATCGAACGGACGCGCCGTCAGACGTGCAGGGAGCTCGGCCGCCGTGGGCTTGCATCGCGCAGGCGGGTCGCGTGTGCGGCTGGGGCAGACCCGCGGCTCGAACCTGCAGCTCGGGCGTCGCGCTCGGTCTAGGCGGCTGCGCGCTCGGCGGGGTGGGGCCGGGGCGCGCGCATCGCGCGACAGGCACAGGGGCATGCAAGGCGTGGTGGGTTGAACTCGCGCGCGCGGCGCGGTGGTGCCAGCTGCCTGGGCGCGACGGTAGAGAGAGAGAAAAGCGAGAGAAGGAGAGAGATAGGAGAGGGAGAAGGAGTAGTAGAGGCTGGCGGCGGCGGCTTCTACTGCTAGCAGGCGCGCGCGTTAGGGGTTTGGGAGCCTGGGCCTAATGGGCCATTTAGGGTTAGGGTTAGATTTGTTTTTTTTTTCTAATTCCGAAATACATTTTTATATAGCTCAAAAATTCATAAAAATTCACCAAAATTATTTATAAATAACATATTTATTTTTAGACTAATAACTATTATATTATTTAATTATTACATTAATTACTAGGTTTTTCTTTAAAAGAGTTGATAATAAACATTCCGATAAGCAATCAAGCGCATGCAAAGAAAACAATCAAAATGCAACTAAATAATTAAACACTAAAAAAATTATTACCCTAATTAATATAATAACTAAATTCATTATTTTTAATTGATGGCTTTTATGGTGTTACAGTACACATCCAAAGTAGAACATTGTGGGAACCAAGTGGGTCATACGCAACAAACAAGACAAACATGGTGTGGTGACACAAGGAACAAGGCGAGACTTGTTGCAAAAGGTTATGCACAAGTTGAAGGTTTGGATTTTGATGAAACCTTTGCACCCATAGCTAGGCTTGAATCTATTTGTATTTTATTAGCCTATGCTAATCACTATGGTTTTAAGCTATTTCAAATGGACGACAAGAACACATTCCTCAATGGACCTATCAAGGAGAAAGTCTATGTTGAGCAACCTCCTGGCTTAAAAATGATAAGTATCCCGATCATGTATTTAAACTCAATAAAGGCGCTCTTTGGGCTTAAGCAAGCACCAATAGTATGTATGAATGCCTGAGAGATTTTCTTATTGTGAACTCTTATAAAGTCGAGAAAGCCAATCCTACTTTTTCACCAAGACGATTAATAATGACTTGTTTATATGCCAAATTTATGTTGATGATATTATCTTTGGTTCTACTATTCAATCATCTTGTGAGGAGTTCAACAGGATAAGGGTCAAAAAGTTTGTGATGTCCATGATGGGGAGTTAAAGTTCTTAATAGGTTTTCAAGTCAATCAACTCAAGGATGGCATCTTCATCTCTCAAACTAAGTAGACACAGGTTATCTTGAAGAAGTTTAGGATGAAGGATGCAAAACTTATCAAGACGCTAATGGAACAAACAAGCATCTCGATCTTGACACTGGAGGTAAATCTATAGATCAAAAGGTATACCAGTCTATGATAGGTTCTCTTATTTATTTATGTGCATCTAGACCACAAATTATGCTTTCAGTTTGCATGTGTGCAAGATTCCAAACTAGTCCTAAGGAATGCCATGTTAGGGCTGTTAAGAGAATCTTGAGATATTTTGTCCACACTCCTAATTTTTTGGGCTTTGTTATCCTAAGGGTTCAGACTTTGGTCTCCTTGGATATTCCAATGTCGATTATGCTGGATCTAAGGTAGATACGAAGTGTAGATTTAGGACTTAGCAATTTAAGAAGATCCTTAGTGTCCTGGAGCTCCAAGAAACAACATTTTGTTACCATATCCACCGCTGAGGCCGAGTACATTGCTGCAGGATATTGTTTTGCGCAATTACTATGGATGAGGCAAACCCTAAGGGACTTTGGCTATAATCTGAGCAAAGTCCCCCTCCTATGTGACAATGAGAGTGTGATCTAAATGGCGGATAATCCTATGGATCACGACCGCACTAAGCACATAGACATAAGGTTTTCCTTTCTAAGAGACCACACACAAAGGGGAGATATCATAATAGACCATGTGAGCAACCATAACCAGTTAACCGATATCTTCACCAAGCCTCTTGATCAAAAACAATTTTGTGAGTTGAGGATTGAGCGAAATGTCCTAGATTCCCAAAATGTGGATTGAAGTATTGCTGACATTGCATTTTTTGATATACCATTGATCATGATTTTTACCTGTTAATGTTTCTTCATTATTCATATTTATGCTTGTGCCTCAGACCTACAAGTCCAAGTGTATTGATACATTTAGGGGGTAGTCTACAAGTTGACCTTTTTGGACTAACAATGCTTTCAAGTTGACCATGTGTGTAGTCTCATGTATTGAAAGGGAAATGATGAATTCAGGAAAAGAACGATGCTTCCACTGCATTTTGGTATCAAAGATTATTTGTTTCATTACTTCTATTTCGTCATTGTTTATCTTGTGAGGAGTAATGAGCAAGGTCAACTTAATTTTTCCATTTTTGGCAGTTGATGCCAGAGGGGGAGAAATTAGAGACCAAAGCAAATGGATCAAATCAACACTAGGGTTTTCAAAAATATTTGTGCTTTGAACCTATCTTTTGATCCAAAACCCTTTATACAGCAAAGAGGAGCTCTTATTGTGAAAATTGCTAAAAGATGGAATTTTTACCACACGAAAGTTCCTTATGTCAAATTTGTTTTAGTTTGTCAAACTTAAAGTTTTTTGACTTATAAGGAAGAAAACTTTGAGAACATCTTGTTTTGCAAAATCAAAACAAGTGGTGACTCAATGGCCCAAATATGTCAAAATCTTTGAAAACTTCAGAATTCTTCTTCTACTTGAAAACATAAAATGAGCTATACTATCAATGAGAGGTGGATACTCATTTTGATCAACTACTAAAAACCTTCTTCTTCTACACAAACTATTAAGTAAATTTCAGCTAAAATGTCATATAAATTAAAACACATACACTATTATTCCTAATCTAAAAACCATATTTTTCTATTTCTGAACAATGAAATGAGCTATACGATCAATGAAACATGACATGATGAAATCGATAACCTTTAGACCCTAGAATGTATAGAGGAATAAATTCTTCATAAATGCCCAAGCATGAACTCCTTTAATGAGCAAGAATAGAGAGCTTTAAATGGCTCAAATTGAGAGATGAAGAAGGATAAGGAAAACTATAGCATGGTGAAAGGAACATGGACGCCTAAGAGGGGGTGAACTAGGAATTCTATTTTTCTTGCTTAGTCTAGGCCAAAAATAATTTTTCTAAACAAAACCTATGCAAATAACTAAGCAATAATGTGCAAACTAGGTTTTGTCTAAGTGTTGCATTTTCTACCAAAAACTATGTTATGAAACCTAAGTTCCAATCCTATATTCTAAACTAAGAATAGCAAAGATTGCAACTTAAGTAAACAATGTAAATATGGAAGCTTAAAGGCAAGGTAGAGAAGGAAAACTCTCGATACATGCTATTATTTTTATCGAGGTATCTAGAACTGTGCAAGGTTCTAACTAACCCTTGTTGGTGCCCCTACGCAAAGGGAAGCACATGCGAGAGCCAAGCAACCGGTCAAGTAACTATTTAAAGAGTCGCGGGCCTCTCAACAAGCAAGTGGTGCTTAGTTTCTGGCCTGCTCTCGGATGCTCCCCGCTGTCTTCACTATCGAGCTTCCGGCCGAAATCCCGCGGGCCTCATTCCCTCCAATACATACTGGCGGCAACACCACAAACGTAGTTGGTGTGGTCTCGCAACACCCTTGCCCCACTCAGTACAATTACCACAACTCACACAAGAGCCGAGGGGTTTTGGTGGGTTTTCTAGCCTCACTCAATCTACTAAGAACAACCTAGAGCAAGTGCATAGCGGTCTAACTAACCTAAGTCCTTCACAAAGCACCTACGCTGATCACTGAGTTATTCTATTAAGCACTTGGATGTTTGGAGCTATGGAGATGTGTCCCACTTTACTTGTAAGTTTCTTGGGCTCCCACACTTGCAAATGGTTGTCTAGAGGGTATATTAGTGCCCAACCCCAAATGTAGCTATTGGAGGAAGCAGCTCTGTCTATGTTGCATCGGACTAGTCTGGTGCTCTCCACGTCAACTAGCCATTGGTTAGCGTGACAGATTCTCTGCAACAGAGCAGTGGTTCGGTGCACCACTGAACTAGGCCGGTGCCCTCCATGTCAGTCGACCAGTGGAAACTAGCTGTTGGCCAAGGTCCAGTGCACCACTGGACCGGTTCTGTGCGCTAGATGGTCGAGTGCCCAAAAACATTGCCTTTACGCATTTGGTCCAGTGCACCAGCTAATAGCCCATTCTTGATTTCTTCGATTCTCTTGATTGGGCTATCCTTGGCCTTGTGTCTTGGAGTTTTGATGAATATTTGTGAGTCTTCTATGAGTCTTCTAATATTTTATTTTGAGGTGTTGCATCCTGAGTACCTTAGTCCAAGCCACTTTGCATCCTCTGAACTACAAAACTCAAACACTTGCAAACACATTAGTCCACATGTTATGTTGATCATAAAACACCAAAATCACTTAGTCAAATAAGTCGGGGTCTATTTTCCTTCCAATCTCCCATTTTTTGGTGATTGATGACAACACAACCAAAGCAAACAAATATTAAATACCAAAATGAAATACACATTCTACTTGCTAAAAATGCATGTGTATAGGCAAGATATATGAGATACCAAATTGAAAGGTATGTGGTCATTTGAAATTTAAACATCATTCTTTCTTATGCAAATAGTCCCCATAATGTGTGATTATGGACTTAAACCTATCCCTAACTCCATAATCCACATACTTCCTATCTTGGACCAAAACCAACATAAATATTAGAATTTCTCCCCCTTTGATATACCAAACACAACCACTTCAAAGATTTTAAATTTTTAAAGAAGTAGTTTTGGTATTTGATATACGTTGGTTTGACGTGGTCCACAAATTTCTCCCCCTTTGGAATCAAACAAAAAAAATGAATACATTAAGTGCTTATAAGAAGCATAAAAAGCTCGAGACCTCTCTAAAAAATTTCCTTTTAAAGAAAGTTCTCCCCATTTGGTGAAGCAATCTCTCACAATATGAAAAAGGTGTACTCCCCCTATCAGAAAAATCTCCCTAACTGGAAAACATGAATTTAATGAATCAAACAGGAAACTCATAATATGAAGAATAGACTGTTAAAAATATGCCCTAGAGATAATCATAGATATAAGCATATTTCTTTGCATCCATGATATATTGTTTAGTTGAATATCCATGTAAGGCACCTTATATTTTGCAATTATGTGAATTGTTTGTGAGATTCTCTACTGCAAAGCCTAAATTCCAATCCTAAATATTCTAACTAGTAAGGAGAGACTGAATCTTAAGTACTTAATGTAAATGTGGAAGGTAAAGAGCAAGGGTAGAGATGCAAACTCCCATAGATAACGCTGGTAATTTTACCAAGGTATCTCGAACTATGCAAGGTCCCGACTAATCCTCGTTGGTGCCCCTACGCAAAGGGTAGCCCACGCGAGGGCCAAGCACCACGGTCGATTGATTGCGTGGGCATCATTCCCTCTGGTACATCGTGGCAGCCGTGACACAAACTCGGTTGTCACGGTCTCGCAAGACTCTCGCCCCACTCGGTACAATTACAACAGCTCACATAAAAGCCGAGGGGTTTTGTGGGTTTTTCTAAACTCACTCAACTAACTAGGATTCAGGTAGAGCAAGCACATAAGCGGTCTAACTAACCTAATCACTTTGCAAAGCACCTACGCTAATCACCGAGTGATTCTATTAAGCACTTAGGTGTTTGAGCACTTGGAAAGCACTTAGGTGTTTGAGCACTTGGAAATGTCTATAACATGTGTTGGTATGTTGTTTGGGCTCCCACACCTTCAAATGGTCGGTTGGGTGAAGTATATATAGGCTCAAACTCAAATATAGTCGTTGGAGAAATGTTGTTGCTTCTTTGCAGCACACTGGACAGTCTGATGGTAGGCACTGGACAGTCCGGTGCCCTATCAGGTGCACCACTAGCCCTTGGATTGACCATTGCAGGTGAATGTTGCAGCGTGTCAGCCTTGCAACGAACAGTCTAGTGTCATACCAGACGGTACGGTGGCTCTCCTCCACAGTGCCACTAGGAACTAGCCGTTTGGCTATTGTTCCCTAGTGCACCGGAGGTCCAGCGGTGTGGCACCAGACAGTCCAATGTGCCACGAGATAGTCGGATGGTCGGCCAGTGGCAACACTTTCTTCATGTCTTGGACTTTGCTTGATACTTGTTGATCTTCACTTATGATCTTCATAATTTCTTATTTTGAGGTTTTGCTTCCTCAATGCCTTAGTCCAAATCACTTTAGCATCATGTGTACTACAAACACAAACACTAGCAAACACATTGGTCCACAGGTTATGTTGATCATCAAACACCAAAATCATTTAGACAAATGGGTCGGGTCCATTTTCCTTACAATGGTGATATCAAACTAATAATGTGGGCGCTTGTATGACATGAGGCTGGACCAACCCAACGTGAGATATTGTAATATAGTTCTCTTTTGTGACATGTATGTTGTATCCTTTGACTTGAGATTATCACATGTACTCAAGATGTGAAATGACCTACCTAGGGACTATCAAACGCTGCTCTGCAACTAGGTAGTTATAAAGATAGTTTTGGGTTTGTTAGAAAGCATGTTGTGAGGCATGGTCAGTCAAGATAGAATTTGTCCCTCTCTTCTTGAGAGAGATATCTCTGGGCCTGTTGAGTGATTGGATCAATAAATGCATGGTCGTGCTAAGGTTCAGAGGTAACTATGAAAGGATTCCAAATCACAATATCGAGAAAGAGAGGTCAGCTTAGAGCCAGATCAAATATTGTGAGACAAAGGGAACAACATGTACACAATGTTGTGATGGTTCGTTTGATATGATCTTTACATGCGCACGGGAGTTGACATTTCTTGCTAGAGGCCACTATCAATTATTGGACTAAGTGAGTACTCGGGCCATGTCTATGTGTACGTGAATCTATACGATCACACACTTAAGTAGATGGAGGCCTAATTCAGATAAGATCTGGATTAGACTGGGTTTAGGTTTGTTGATGGGCCTTAGAGCCAGAAGCCCATTTGGATGCCTAAATAATGAGGGTGGAGGCATGGTTAGGGTTATCCTAATTCACCCACCAGAACACCAGCAGTCGTGCCCCCTCTTGCCCTCGCCACGCCGCTATCGCGAACCTAGCAGTCCAGTGCACGGTGCTTCCTCCCTTCATGTGTGGATACCTCAAAGGTGCTACATTTGGAGCACTAGGACAAACCGCACAAGGACATGAAGGACACTGGTGACTGCATGACACTACTCGACGCATTCGCCTACATCGAGACGACTTTCACTGCCCTAAACATCTAGTGGTAATCTCATGACCTAAAACAACAATAGATCTTAGTTTTTATGGGATCAAAATTTTCTTTTGCGCTAGTGTAGCCTCTCTATAATCCTACATGGACTCCTCCTTTATCTATACATATTTATATGATGAAAGATATTCTAGAGATATCTGTTGGGGAGGAGACTGAACATAGCCTCGATCATAGAGCGAAAACCATGCTGAGCAGAGTCTAAACCCGCCCTGGCTCCAAACTAACGGAAATCCCACTTTACCTTCTATTGTCTTCGCATGTTCGATGGTGTGAGGACTTCGAAAAACTACACCAGACGGCGACAACTAAGACTTCACCTTATCTCGAGAGTGAAGTCCTTGTCACCCTTCACGACGCACCAAAAATAGAGCCCTCGTCAAACCTCCATTCGGCCCAGCCGGCCTAAGGGCATCTGACGGCTTCACCATACTTTGGAGGCTACTCACCCTACTCTCACTTCTGGTAGATGATCAAGGGGAAGCTGGTGAGTAGACTCTTGAGGACACCGTCAAAAGTTATGCTCCTCACGGCTCGGTACGGCGCCATGGGGAGGACGCTCGGGGGCCCACCTATCAGCATAACACATGGGTGTGTAAATTAGTGTGTGCCGTCTTTTGTATGGGTGTCGCTGTAATTACACCGTTACATAGAATACTATTTGGATATAGTAGGTAGACAGAGGTAGGGGCGTACTTTAGGCCACCTACCCCCGGACGGTCCTATAAATAAGCCCGTCCTATAGCCAAATGTGACATGCATAACAAGAAGCTACAGTTCCCACCAACCGTCTTGTCGCCTTCTCATGCTCTACCCTTTTTGTCACTGAGTGTTTGGGTCCACCTGACAGCTCGTCAGTGCCCAACAATATCAATTGAAAAATTTAAGGCATATGCATAATGGCAACATGAGGGGTAAAAAATGTCTAAGCAAGATGGCATAGTCTATTCAAGAGGGGATGACATGTAAATGATACCGAATGTAAGATACCACTTGTAAAGTACCAATTGAAAAGATCGTTATCTTGGCAGTGGAAGCTTTTTGTCAATCTCCGAGGACTCCATTTTCCTTCATTGAGCTACTACACACATGATAGTCTTGAAAAGGGTGTTAGTCTCAAAGAATCAAATTATAGAGTAACCTTCCTCTAAAGACGTGCATACAAGTTTTTGAATACTTGTAGGAGACATACACTTTGACTTTTAAGATCAAATAGGGGCAAATTATCCATAATTTGAGATTCAACACATATAAATCAGAATGATACTAATTGAAAATACTTGAAGGGTGATAACATGGGTATAATTCATTTAGGAGTTTTAATTAAGCTATGCACCATGCTTTATTTATCATTTAAAACCATGTAGGTTTGCTCCACGAATACCTATTTAAAATGAGCAATCCTACCATATCATGTACCTAATATGCATGCAATCCAATTGAAAATAAATACGAATCGAAAAAATCTACAATGGCATATCAATTGAAAAACATAACAATTGAAAGCAACTACTATGCATGAAAATAGAATAGATTCATAAGAAAAGATACACATATCTAAAGAAAGAAATAACAAATCTACTTTACTTAGTTATGGTTGGGGAATTTGGTCCATAATATTCACCAACCCACTTAGCAATAAACTTTATCCAATATTATGTATCCCATGATATAAATCCCATTTTGCCAAGTCTCCAAATTCCCCGAAGCCCATCGGACTTCTCATTCCATCTCAAGAACCAAACTTTGTTGATGTTTTCATGTTGAAAATAATCTCCTTTGACACTCAGATTTGTTTGGCACCCTTTCCTTTGTTAGCTTGCTTATTGGTATTGATGGCTATGACCTTTCCATTTTCTTCTTTTTAATCAAATAAGGTGTAGTCGCCTTTTTGTCCACCTTGTTGGTGTAGGTGTTGGAGATCTTACTTGTTGTCTTTTCTTTTTTTCTCCCCTGGTAGTTTTCCTTGCATTAGTAAGACTTATGCCCTTCCTTGTGGCATAACCAACAAACCACAAATTCACCCTCAACAGGCTTGTTCACTTCCACAGTGGTGTTATGCTGATGAGATTGGGTTCGTATGGCTTTGCCTTTCTTATATAAAGCATTACCAAGGCGAGCCACTTTTTGTTTTAATAATTAATTTTCCATAGCAATCTCATCAAAAATATTTCTACAATAACATTCTTAACAAGGACTTGATTGCATGGATTAGAATTAATATCAACTGAATCAGAGCATAAAGTAGAAGCATCATTTTTAATAATTTTAGGAATTTCAATAATAGGAGCTTCTAGGGTGCTACCGATGTTTTATAGCTTACTAGTTAGATCATTATTATGAATGCTAACTACTTTCATTTTCTCTAGTAAGTTTTCAATAGCATCTCGAGAGCTAGCTAACTTAGCTTTAAGTTTTTCATTCTTTTTAATTAGGCAATGTTGGGGGCCTTCCTCTTCCGAAGGTCCTCAAAAACTTAACTAACATGTTTTTCAGTATAACACAGACTGTTACAGGAAGCTTCGACTTTGGGATGAAGGAATGCTTGATATGAAGGTGCGGTCTGAAGGAAGGACAAACGAGCTCCGAAGCTGTGGCTGAAGGAGCTTCGACTTAGCACGATGGCAATGGTGAAAAATGGAACTGACCTAAAGGAGAAAAGACTGCTTAGTCCTTGACAGCTTGCCTTATGGTTAATAGAAAATGTTAGGGGCATGAATGTAATTTTGCCCGGGCTGCGTCCTGTGCCTATAAATAGATGAACAGTAATATCGTACTGTTCACGCTGCGGTGTAATCGTTTCCGAGTCTCATATTATTGCCTTCTGTCAAGCCAAAGGTATCAATGAAATATAAATATGATGAGTATTTATTCATGTTTATAAAATAAGATAAGATGAGAATATAAATAATCTATTTCTATATCGCCATTATTTATATATCTTCACTGTTTACATTCTTTTGTGTTTCATGCATCCTCATTCATACTTGTTTATTGAGATGATGAAGGCATGTCCTTCATAACCTTCGTCTGAGGGCCATTAAATTTGAAGGGATATAATGCACCGAAGGACGAAGGTCTCTAATTGTTAACTATTGTGTTGCTTTGTTCTTGGTGTATAGCATCTGAGAACAAGGACCAACATTGGCGCCCACCTCCGGTGTACCCACTTCCACGACCTTTGGAAAATCATCAACCTTCGTCATGCCGCCAAAGAAGGCAGTGGCTCTAGGGGCTGCACTACAACCACTAGAGACAAACCAGGAGATGCTCTCTCTCCGAGAAGCTAGAAGCTAGAAAAGGAAGGCTACCAGCCCAACACTTCAGGAGGAGGAGTTGGACTAGGAGATCAGAAACCTAGAAGTCATTCATTAGCATGTGCAAATGAAAAAGGAGAAGATGGCCCAGCTGGCCGGCCTTCAGAACAAGATCGATGAAGCCGCCGAAGAAATGCGACATCTTACCCAAGATGACCATGATCAAAGGCCTAAGCACAGGGAGCTTCGTTAGGAGAGCCCATTCAATGAGGATGAATGGTATGACGACTTCCATCATGGTAGCTTTACTTTCGATAATGCATCTCCTCTAGTAGCAGAACTGCAGGCTATACCTTGGCCACAATCTTACAAGCCACCTCAGTTGCCCATGTATGATGGGCACTCGGATCCCAAGCAATTCTTGATGAGTTACGAAGCAACAATATCTTCGTATGGGGGTAATGCTGCTGTGATGGCAAAGTCCTTCGTCATGGCAGTTCGAAACGTGGCCCAAACTTGGTACTCTTCTCTCCGACCAAGGACAATTACGTCATGGCAGAAGCTCAAAGACATGCTGATCACTAGCTTTCAGGGCTTTCAGACAAAGCCAGTCACAGCTCAAGCTTTGTTTCAATGTACATGGGACCATGAGGAATACCTTCAGGCGTATGTCCGAAGGTTCTTACGCTTAGGAGCACAAGCGCCCATAGTGTCCAATGAAATTGTCATTGAGGTCATGGTCAAGGGGCTTCGGCCCAGACCTTTAGCTCAGTATTTTGCCAGGAAGCCTCCACAAACTCTAGAGATGCTTCTCTAGAAGATGGATGAGTACATTCGGGCAAACAATGATTTTCGCCAAAGAAGGGAGGAGGCCTATAGGTTTTCTGAGATGACCAGGGGCTTTGGAGGAAGACTTCACCCCAGACACGTCCGATCAATCCATAACTCCAACACCAATGATGACAGAGCCAGCAATGCTCAGCATAGCCATCCTAGTTCTCAGGCTCCGAGCATGCAACAGACTTCCTTCAGACCACTAGCTCCGAGAGGTAGAGGAGGAAGAAGTTTTAATGGTGGAAGATTTGGCAATCAACCCAAAAAGTTGTACTGCCTTTTTTGTGGTGAGGACAAGGGCCATACAACAAGGTCGTTTCATGTTACCATTCAGAAGCAAAAGGAAATTGCTGAAGCTGAAGCACGGCAGAGTCAGCCGAAGCAAGTCCTCCACACTGCTTCGTGTTACTCTCCATACGTCCCAGAATATGTAGGCAATCAACAGCCTACGACCTCCGTTGCTTCCGCAAGCCATTCCCAAGCTTCCTGGGCTCAGTTGCCACCACCATCACCATTACCACCTACTCTTGCTTGCAGCCAACAGCCAGAAGGGCATCAACACGCTCAGCAATAGCGTGACTTTCAGGAGGAGTCCGAAACTCGCACAGTCAACAGCACTGTGCCAGATTCGAAGCACATTTACTAAAGAATATCCTAACATGGTGTATCTTCGTTTTGTGCCATTTTATTTTCTCGCATGAAAAACAATTTAAGGAAGTTTAATCTTCAATTTGATGTAATAATATTATGGTCACATCATCGAGTGTGAAACACATCCCCATAAACAAAAGTCCCGAAGCTACAGAAGTCATTCCTAAGGGAGCGCAGAGTAAGTCCCGAAGCTACAGAAGTCGTTCCTAAGGGAGCGTAGAGTAAGTCTCGAAGCTACAGAAGTCATTCCTAAGGGAACACAGAGTATGTTCCGAAGCTCAAAAGTCGTTCCTAAGGGGATGCAGAGCTTAAATGCCACCGAAATAGAAGGTGAAGAAGCTCCAAAGTCGTTCCTAAGGGGATGCAGAGCTTAAATACCACCTAAATAGAAGGTGAAGAGACTCAAAAGTCATTCCTAAGGGGATGCAGAGTTTGGGTGTGTTTTCGTGTGGGTATGTGGCTTCGGCACAAACATCATATCACCGCATCATTTCGCATAGCATCACATCATACATCATATTGCATCAACAACAGAAATTGTGGAGAAGGAAAGATGCTTCTTCCGAAACATTTGTCGAATGGACCTTCGGCAGTTATAATTTTACATACCAAGAGAATCTTCATCGACAACAATATTATGTAACAGACGGCATAAGAAGGGGCGATTTTTCTTTGCGAAGCATGAAAAGAAGGGAAGGTGTTTTTTGCTGAAGGCTCAAAAAATGGTATGAACACAGCTTTCATGTGTCACAAAGAAATATATTACATTAATATACATGTTTCTTATTTGTTTCTTACACAAATGTTACATTGTACTACCACAAAAAGAACTTAGTCTTCTTTGAGTATTTTCTCGGTGGCCTCATTCAGCAGTCTGTCGACGACTTCGTCGATGATGGTATTGGCAACACTCATCACATCTAGAGCCTCTTTCATAATGGGATCAGCCTAGGGGTCATATGGCTCAGGTACAGTGAAAGTTTAGCTGTACTAAACAACTTGTTAGTCCGAAGCCAAAAAAACAAACACCGAAGTTAGAATTCAATAATAATACATATATGCCTTGCGTGTTCTGCAGCCTCTTCGGCTTGCTTAGCTTCTTCTCGGGCATCATGTGTTTCTTTTTCATTTTTCTTTATAGTTTTGTCGGTCATTTCTCGGCCGCCCTTCATCCAGACATCAGAATAGAATCTCCCGCCTATCCAAGTAGCTTCGGCCGAAGGCTCCTCCGTATCGTCTATGGAGAAGACGACTTCTGCCTGGGCTGCAGCTTTAACATGTTCATAGCCAGCTTTCTCTAGAATCGCTGCAACCCCTCAAGCACCAGCGAAGGCACAAAAATCCCCACGGTCACTAAGGATTTCTTCAAAAGCTTCACTCTCTTCGCCGATCCATTCAATAACTCCTTCGGGATCGCCTCGAATGAACCTTTGCTCCGATGAGTATGCACCCACCTTTGCAAAGCTGTTTTTCAGTTTTCTTGCACAATCCAAGGAATTCTTGTAACATCTCTCCTTGGATTCACGAAGCTCCTCCACATTCTTTTCCAGTCTTGCACTTTTCCATTCACTTATTTCTTGATTTACCTTTGCAAGTTCAAAATTTTCATTAGCTTCGGCAATTTTTTCCGTAGGTCTTCGATTTCGGCCTTGTGTGCTTTGGATTGTGCAGTAATTTTTGCTTCGTTATTCTTCAGCCTATCTACTAAGGAAAGCATAATTTTATCTTTTTCTAGGGCTTCATTCCTTAATTTGATAACCTCTGACCGAAGGTTCCCAAGTGCAATTGTACAGCTTTTGTCTTCGGCCTCTTTTTGGGCTCGTAAAGCTTTACTGAGAATTAAGCCCTAACAACAAAAGGATGAAGGGAACTAATTATATCCCAAGGGAAATAATGCTTCGAAGGACGAAGGACTCTAATGTTTAACATCTTTTGTGTTGTCTTGTTCTTAACTCATAGCATTTGAGAACAAGTCCCCAACATTGGCACCCACCGTGGGTGAACTCTTTTCGACCACCTTCGGCAAGCATTGACCTTCGTCATGCCACCGAAGAAAGCTTCAGCGACAGGGGCTGCCGCTCTGCAGCCGTTGGACCAGAACTAGGAGATCTTTTCTCTTCGAGAGGCCCAAAGCCAGAAGAGGAAGGCCACTAGTCCAACACCCCAGGAGGACGAGTTGGACCAAGAAATCAGGTATATGGAGATGCTTCGTCAACAAGTACAAAGGAAGAAGGAGAAGATGGCTCGACTAGCCGACCTTTAGAGGCAGATTGATGAAGCTACTGAAGAAGTATGCCATCTTGCTCAAGATGAGCAAGAGCGAAGGCCTCAACATAGGGAGCTTCATCAAGAAGGCTTCTTCAACGAGGATGAATCGTACGATGATTTCCATCATGGAAATTTTGCTTTTGATGTTGCTTCTCCTCTGTCAGTAGAACTGCAGGCTACACCTTGGCCCCCATCTTACAAGCCACCCCAGCTCCCCATGTATGACAGGCACTCAGATCCAAAGCAGTTTCTGATGAGCTACGAAGCAACCATATCTTCATATGGAGGCAATACTGCAGTCATGGCGAAATCTTTCGTCATGGCAGTCAAGAATGTTGCACAAACCTGGTACTCCTCTCTTCGGCCAGGAACAATCACATCATGGCAGAAGCTAAAGGACATGTTGATCACCAGTTTCCAAGGGTTTCATACGAAGCCAGTCACAGCTCAGGCTCTGTTTCAATGCACACAAGATCACGAGGAGTATCTCTAGGCATACGTCCGAAGGTTCTTGCGTCTGAGAGCACAAGCGCCTACAGTGCCCAATGAAATTGTCATTGAGGCCATGATCAAGGGGCTTCGTCCAGGACCTACTGCCCAGTATTTTGCTAGAAAGCCTCCACAGACTTTGGAGAAGCTGCTTCAAAAGATGGATGAATACATTCGCGCTGATAATGACTTTCATCAAAGAAGGGAGGAGGCCTACAGGTTCTCTGAGATGACCAAGGGCTTCAGAGGGAGAATCCACCCAAGGCATGTTAGATCAATCCACTCTACCCAAAATGACGATAGAGGAAGTCAGCAACAGAGGCCACAATATTCCTCGCAAGCTTTGAGGCACCAACAAAGCCATCTTCGACCGCCAGCTCCAAGGGGCAGAGGCGCTAGGGGCTTCGGAGGAAGATTTGGGGATCAGCCCAGAAAAATTTATTGCTTATTCTGTGGTGAGGACAAGGGCCATATTACAAGGATGTGCCATGTCACCATTCAGAAACAGAAGGAAATAGCAGAAGCTGCAGCTCAGCAGAATCAGCCGAAGCAGGTCTTGCATACTGCTTCATATCACTCACCCTACATACCAGAGTATGTGGGTAACCATCCTGCAGCGTCTGTTGCTTCGGCTAGTCAGCCACAGGCATCCTAGCCACAGCCTCCACCTCTGCCACCACTACAACCTGCATATTCACGTGGCCAACAGCCAGAAGGGAGTCAGTAGACCCATCAGCAGAGATACTTCAGGGAGGAGTCCGAAGCTCGCACAGTCAACAGTACTGTGCCAGAGTCGAAGCATATCTACTAAGAGATATCCTACCCCTGAATCAGTTTTTACATTCATTGTCACCCTCTTTCTTACTAAGGAACAGTTGTTGAAAACTTAGTTTTCTTGTCGTTTTCCATTCCTTGTAGTAGCTTCGTTTTTGCCATAGTGAAAATATATCTTCTCCACAGACTTACGGAGTCCAAAAAGTCGCCGAGGCACAAAAAACCATTCCTAAGTCACAAGTATCTTCGAAGCTACAAAAAGTCGTTCTACTAAACGCAGCGTAAGTTTGCCGAAGCTACAAAAAGTCGTTTCTAAGGGAGCGCAGTGTAAGTTTTCTGCTCAAAAGTCGTTCCAAAGGGAATGCAGAGCCAAATACCGCCGAAATATAAGGTGAAGCGCGAAAAGTCAATGCGAATACCGCCGGAATAGAAGGCGAAGAAGTTCAAAAGACGTTCCTAAGGGAATGCAGAACTTACAGCGAAAAGTCAGCGCTGATACACCGAAAAATAAGCGGTGAAGCCGAAAAATAAACGGCAAAGAGATTGTGTATTCCAATATGGGGATGTGAGTGTGTGTCTTCGACACAAAGTATCATTTTCGCATAGCATAACATCATCACATCATTTTGCATAACATAACATCATACATCGTATTGCATCAATGGCACAAGAAGGGGATATAATGTTGACCTTTGGAGAATGCTTCGAAAAAGTGAAATTGTGCTAAGGCACAAAATAAGTTTCGAAGAGATACGGTTTTATCAGCTCTGAAGTGGAGGAGAAAGTCTTTTATTGACGAAGTATCAGTATTATGGCGACGCTTGGAGCATTTTTATAAAGCACTCTGATATCAAGGAAGAAAGTCTATTACTGACGAAGCATTAATGTTGCTGCGACGATTGAAGGATTTCTCACGAAGCATAAAAACTCTTCTTTACGAAGCATGAAAAGAAGGGAAGGTATTTTTTCGCCGAAGGCTCAAAAACGGTATGTACAATAAAAGTTTCATGCATCGCAAAGAAATGAATTACAAAGCCATTTATATATTACATTAAAAACTCATGAGCACCAAACATTACAAGCATAGTCTAGCAAATGTTACATTAATATTCTAGCAATGTTTTTACAATATCTATTATTCTTTCTTCAAAACTTCATCTGCAGTTTCGGTCAGCAGTTGGGTAACGGCTTCGTCTACAATAGCTTCAGCCATCTTAACAATTTATGCTGATGCCTTTGCTTCTGGGTCGGCCAACGACTCGGAGGGCTTTGGGGGAGGAGATAGTTCGGCTGCGGTAGAAAACGTAAATAAGTTTGAAGTCACAAAATAAAAAAATAAAGTTAAAAGCTATTAAGCAATACCTATCCGCCTTTCGAGTTCCGCAGCTTTTTCAGCTGCCTTTGCTGCTTCCCTAGCATCGTGAGTATCTTTTTCGCTCTTCTTTATTATCTCGTGGGCCATCCCTCGGCCGCCATTTTCCCAGATGTCAGTAAAGAACTTTCCACCAACTAAGCTTGCTTCGGCCGAGAGGTCCTTCGTATCATCAATAAATAAAGTAGCTTCGGTTTGGGCCAAAGCTTTCACATGATCGCAACCTGACTTCTCCAAAATAGCCGCAATTCCCCTCGCACCTGAGAAGGCGCAGACATCCCCACGATCATTTAAAATCTCCTCAAAGGCTTTGGCCTCGCTGCTGATCCACTCAATTGGCACCTCGGGATCGCCCCGTACGAAGTTGTCTTCACTTGAATACGCGCCAACATTGGCGAAGCTTGTTTTTATCTTTTCTACACATTCTATAGATTTTTCAAAGCATTTTTCTTTTGATGCCCGAAGTTCTGCAACTATTTTTTCCCAGTAATTTTTCCAGTAATCACTGGCATCTCGTTCAGCTTCGGTAACAGCGCATTTTAATTTTGCTTCAGCCAACTGTTTCTGAAGGTCCTCAATTTCGCATTTCTGGGCTTCAGCTTGGGCTTTGGAAGTAGCTTCGTCTTCTTTTATTTTGCTCACTAATGAATTTAATATTTTATCTTTTTCAAGACCTTCGTTCCTTAGTTCAATTACTTCGGAACGAAGGTTGTTCAGAGCTATAGTGCATCCCTCGTCTTCGGCATTTTTCTGCGCCCTGAGGGCATTGCTAAAAATCAGGCCCTGCAAAAGAAGTGCGGTATTAAGCATAAGAAATAAACAAACATTTTCGTTTTTAAGTACAAAAAATTTTATTCTCACACCTTTAAACTATTATATGCTAAGCTATCCGCCAATTCATCTTTCGATAGTGCCGAAAGCCCGACTTCCAGTGTTGGGAATCCGAAGCTTCTGCTCATCTCCCGGCAGACAGAAATCTCCTTGTTGTCTGGGAGACAATATAAGAAATCTTCTTCTCCGCTGTCGTTGAATATCAATGCCCCCTTTGAATATTTCAGTTTCTGGACATAGTATTGAGCTTCTCGTTTTTCTTCTTCAGACAACCTTTTTCCCGAAGCGTGTCGTACAATATAATCAAGAACTTCGGAAGATGCTTCGAGAGTATGAGTGGCAGTTTTTTCAGGCAGAATTTGTACTGCAGCTTCTTTTTCCGTTTCTTCTTCTCTAGTTTCCAAGGATTTCTCCTTGGCGGGCTCTGAAGGCCCAGCTTTGGTCTCGGCCTGGCTCTTTGCAGCTTCGGCTTCAGTTAATTTTGTCTCAGTCTGCGCTTTCAAAGCTTCGGCAGTTTTCTTTGGAGTAGAACTTGAAGTCTTTATCGTCTCCAGCGCATCTAGTACATTGACCATGCTTTTCCTCTTGGGGGGCGCTGTAAGACCTTTTTGTGCCTTCGGCACTGTCACTTCTGCCGAAGGGCTTGTAATTTCTAATATCTTTGTTCCTTCGACCCCTATCTCTTCAATATTATCGGCCTTCGGCTCAGCTAATTTGGTCAAGGATGTCTTCGGCTTTGCAGCCAGCTCTTCAATCCTCTGCGTAAGCGCAGGTTCTTTGGCTTCAGTAGCCGAAGAGGTCTCACCACCAAATTCAGGCACTGTGGCCGGTTCAATGTAGCGCGGTCGGTGAGTAAGAACCTTCATCTTTTTCCTCTTTGGTGCGGGCTCGCTTGGAGCAGCTGAAGCATCATCCTTCCCGGAAGTTGCACTTTTTCTTTTCTGCCCCGTGACGGGTAGCGGTAGTCAGGGTACATGAACCCAATAGCATCAAAAACTCTATTTAGCCTTTTCTTTTTACGGCTTCCAAAGGCCGTAGATAACGCATTATCTTCCACTTTGGAGTACCGCCCAAGCAGTTCATCACTTGTAGCTTCGATACACGTCAGTCAGTCATCGTCTGGTTCGATAAATTGGTCTCCAAACCTGAAGGTATATTTCAGTCGAACCAACCCACCTTCATTGGGATTGCTGATGGTTTCTTTTGGCATCTCCCAGTTGACTATCAATGGCCATATCCTGTAGGCCACGTGCTCTTGGACTAAGTCCCATGTCCCGATGAAAGAACAAACTATGCCAAAGGCCCTTCGGCATCCTTCGGCTGCTTCATCAATTTCTACCTTCGGTTTCTGAAGGCTGAAGCGGGACCAGATGGGGCACATAATGATTTCTTTAATATCTTCTCTCGCTTTTAAATCATTCTTCACATAGAACCATTCTTTCATCCAGTCTCCGGGCCATTTTTTCCAAAATGTTGGCATTGGGAAACTTGAGCCTGAGCAAGCAACGAAGCTATAGCAACCAAAATTGTTATGATACTATTCCTTACCCCAGGCCTTCGTCTCATACGAAAGTTCATGCATGCTGCTGAAACATTTTGCACTTGGCTCTAAACCTTGACTCCTCACAGCCCATACGAAGATTCCCATTCTTATGATGGCTTCGGGAGTAATCTGGTGAAGAAAAATCTGGTATATCTTTAAAACTTCAACCACAAAACTGCTTAGGGGGAATCGAAGCCTAGCCTTGAAGAAGCTTTGATAGATTACGACTTCATTCTCTTCAGGAGCAGGAGCAGTCCTGTTTCCGTTGTCAGCCCTCACGATGGATATGTCTCAAAAATATCTTCCTCTCATGTTATCGAGATGACTTTGCCTGATAGTCGATTTTCCGAAGACTGTGTGACTTGGTCGCCACGGCCGATCTTCGAAATCTTCGCCCCCACTTTCCACATCATAACTATCGCTGTCATCGGTATCTTCAGATAAGCCTTCTAGAATTTCTTTTGTAATATTTTCTGTGTTGGTCTTTGCAATTGACTCGATGAATCCAGTGGTTTTTTCCTTAAGAAGCTTCTCCTCCTCGCTCAGCTTCGTTTCAGCAACAGCTTTCTTATCTTGAGACATCTTCTCTTCGGAAATGGTGAAAATGTGCTCTTAGAGCCGAAGCTTAGAAAATCTAAAAAACCAAGCAAGCGTTGGCAAAAAGCGTACCAAATGAGCTCGTGGTGTGCTCTTATTTATACGCCTAGTGCGTTGCAGGGTGGAGGGCCCCGCTTGTCATTGACTGTTGCTATTCTAGCAAAGGGAAGGTGTTTTTTCGGACCTTCGGCTTAGGGCCTTCGTCCATATCGCAATCTGAATTTATTATTCTAACAAATTAATATTACGAGGGGCTACTTTTGGGGGCCTTCGGCTTCCGAAGGTCCTCAAAAACATGATTTAACAATGTTTCTAGAGTATAATACATGAACATGTACCTTCGGGCTCGGATCAGAATTACAGTGTGAAGAAGCACAAAGAATACGAAGGTTGGCGCAGAGCCGAAGCTATGTGTAGGAGAGCTTCGGCATGATAGCAGAAAAGGAAACCGACTTAAAAAGGAAAAGGCTATTCAGACCTCGATGGGTTACTATAGAGCCATTAGCATATGTAAAGGGCATGGGTGTAATTTTACATGGGCTGCGTCCCGTGCCTATAAATAGATGAACAGTGCCCCCGTACTGTTCACGCTGACTTGGCATTCGCTTTTGCGTCACGCTTGTACTTTCACCTTCTTTCAAGCCGAAGGTACATCTGTAATTTGATATCATTTCTATTTTTCCATAATAATAAAATAGAAATGAGCTGATAATAATACATTATTGTTTATGTTATCTTTTATATCTCATATGATGCCTTCTTCATTATTGTATGTTATGCTGATGAAGGTATGTCCTTCATAACCTTCGTCCGAAAATCATTATATCCTAAGGAAAATAATGCTTCGAAGGACGAAGGAATCTAACGTTTAATATCTTTTGTGTTGTCTTGTTCTTAACTCATAGCATTTGAGAATAAGTCCCCAACACTATCTTTACCGTAAAATGGAGTTATGCAACCTAAATTCCAATCCTATATTGTAAACTAAGAATAATAAAGATTGCAACTAAAGTAAACAATGTAAATGTGGAAGCTTAAAGGCTAAGGTAGAGAAGGCAAACTCCTGATGACACGTCGATATTTTTAACGAGGTATCTAGAACCGTGCAAGGTTCTAACTAATCCTCGTTGGTGTCCCTACCCATGCGAGGGCCAAGCACCTGGTTGAGTAACTTTGTAGAGAGCCACAAGCCTTCTCCACACGCAAGTGGTGCTCTGCTTCTAGCCTGCTCTCGAACGCTCCCCACCGTCTTACTATCGAACTTCCTGCCAAAACATTGTAGGTCTCGTTCCCTGTGGTACAAGGTGGTGGCCACACCACAAAACTCGGTTGGTGTGGTCTCGCAAGACTCCCACTCCACTCGGTACAATTACAATGGCTCGCTCAAGAGCCGAGGGGTTTTGGTGGGTTTTCTAACCTCACTCAATCTAATAGGAACAACCTAGAGCAAGCACAATAGCGATCTAACTAATCTAAGCATTTTGCAAAGCACCTACACTAATCATTGAGTGATTCTATTAAGCACTTGGGTGTTTGGAGCTATGGAGATGTGTCTCAATTCACTTGGTATGTTTCTTGGGCTCACACACTTGCAAATACCGGTTAGGGGGTATATATAGTGCTCAACCCCAAATGTAGCCGTTGGAGGAAGAAGCTCTGTCTGTGTCGCACCATACCAATCCAGTGCACCACCGGACCACGTCTGGTGCACTCCATATCAGCTAGTTGTTGGTCAGCCTGACAGATTCTGTGCAAAAGTGTAGATGTCCTAAGCACCACCGGACAGGGCCGGTGCCCGCTACGTCAGTGGATCGTTAGAAACTAGCCTTTGGCGAAGGTCTGGTGCACAGTTGGATTGGTCTGGTGCGCCAGCTGGGCGAGTGCCTAAAAATATTGCCTCTATGCAGATGGTATGGTACACCACTAGGCTGGTCTGGTACACTAGCTGAGAGCCCATTCTTGATTTCTTCGATTCTCTTGCTTGGGCTATCCTTGGCCTTGTGCCTTGGACTTTTGTTGAATATTTATGAGTTTTCTATGAGTCTTCTGATGTCTTATTTTGAGGTGTTGAATCCTTAATGTCATAGTCCAAGCCACTTTGCATCCTGTGTACTACAAAACACAAACACTTGCAAATACATTATTCCATTGGTTATGTGGATCATCAAACACCAAAATCACCTAATCCAATGGGTCTGGGTCCATTTTCCTCACATGGAAAATTTAGTCATGGTTGGTAGTTGGATCTAGGGCTTGCTAAAAGTTACTGTTTACTCCTAGTTAGAGCCGCCAATCGGAATTAAAAAGTGTGTGGATGTTTAGTCCCCATTGATGGCGCCAAGACATAAGGTTACATTTAATTTGGATTAGATTAACCAACCAGAACTAAAATATACATTCGAGGTTAGCTTAGGGCATGTACAACCTAGATACTATGTCGTGGTTCTCCAAGCATAGAAACATCTAAGAAACTCCTTCATACAATGTAATGTATATAAGCCTTGTATCTTATTCACTATGACCGCTCAAGATATGACTCATTTATATGGGTTGTATGGGTGCAACCGTATCTAGACTTAGAGAACCGTGCTAGAGACGTTCTATCATCATGATACATTTCTTGTGTTTTTACACTTACCCCCTTGATACCTTTTAAAATACGAGTTATTTATGTGAATTGTACATGCCCTTACAACACTAGATGTTGGACCTACGATTAAGATTGACTATAACCTTGAGACTAAAACCAACCGGGTCTAAAATCTAAAACCAGTAGAGTGTTGTCTACTAGTGTCTTACTTACATATAAACCTATTGGTCTAGACCACCTTAATGAAACAACAAAAGATGAACAAAAACCACTACTTCTAAAGTATGGGTCGAATAACCAAACCTTTTGCCTTTTTAAAGGAAAAACTCTACATAATCCCTAAATCTTTAGAGTGTAGTCTACTTCACTGCTCACCTTCAAAACTAGTTGTTTAACCCTTCAACTTTACAAAACCAGACAAATTGATAACTATTAGTTGGTGCTTTTGATGACATACATTGATTTAAGTGGCACCAGTTTTGTATATTTTAGTTCTGTGGTCTAGCAGTATCCAAAATTTATATAATTTTCCACACAAGCTGATAATAAGATATTGTATGTGCCCTATTTTTTCTAAAATTTTAGGAGTGACAGCTTAATTACTAAAAATCAAAACCTACATGAAAAATGCATAATATTTTTTGTCCCTAATCCATTTCTTATTCTACGAGGCTAAAATTTTTAGTGGCGCTAACTAATATAATTACTAAAGTACTAAATTTTTTGTTGATTTTATTAAGCAAGTTAAGTGTCCTTTCATCTAATTACTAACAAAATTAATTTTACATTTATTTTTTAGATACACTTAGTAAACAATAATTAAGCCATCTCCAAGTTTTATGCAGTCCCTCTCATAGCGAAAAAAACTTATACAAATATTTCTATAATTTTCTAAGGACTTTAAATCTGGGCCCATATAAAGTTCTTAAAAATATTTATGTAAAATTATGGGTCCATATTCAAAGTCCTCAGTTATCTTGTTTAATAAAATCAACAAAAAACTTCAGTAGTTTAGTTATAGTATTAGTTAACGCTAGTAAAATTTTTAGCTTCAGTTGATAAGAAATGAATTAGGGATAAAAATATTAAGCTTTTTTCATGTAGTTTTTTAGTAATTAAGTTGTTACTTCTAAAATTTCAGAAAAATTGAAACACATATAATATCCTATTACCAATTTGTGTGAAAGATTATATAACTTTTGGATAATGCTAGATCACAAACTAAAATAGATAAAATTGGTGCCACTTAAATCAATACCATGTGATCAAAATCATCAACTAAAAATGCAAATTGGTTATTTGTCTAGTTTTATAAAGCTGAGGGACTTAGGGAGTATTTGAATGCATTATAACTAATAGTTAGTTGGCTAAAAATTGTTAGTAGAATTAGCTAGCTAACAAATAACTACCCAACTATTAACTAATTTACCAAAAATAGCTAATAGTTGAACTATTAGTTAGGTTGCTTGGATGTCTCAACTAATTTTAGCCACTAACTATTATCTCTAGTGCATTCAAACACCCCCTTAAACGCAACCGATTTGAAAGGTAAAGGGGTGGTTTGAGGATCATTTAGATTTTTTTCCCAAATAAAATACAAATGAAACGTTAACTTTTGCAAAACTACGATGAAACTCTTACTCAGACGGACCCAACGAGTTACATGCACGTGAGAAA
Organism: Zea luxurians; assembly: GCA_029449295.1. Taxonomy (NCBI): domain Eukaryota; kingdom Viridiplantae; phylum Streptophyta; class Magnoliopsida; order Poales; family Poaceae; genus Zea; species Zea luxurians. The sequence goes on along the minus strand of JAOPSE010000101.1, from coordinate 580,656 downwards.
AAGCGTCGGATCAAGAAACGATCATCAGTGAGACCAGATATCATAATTCATACTGACGAGCCCTGCGACACGGACACATGGTAGCCGGAATTCGTGGATGTGCTTGTTGTGCAGACAGCAGACGAGATCCACATCCATCCCCCCTCTCCAGGCTTCTGACTTCTCTGACGGTGTGTGTGTGTGGTGGCAGTGAGCCATCGTGCACAGACCTGAAGGCCGTGTCTTTTTTCACGGGACGCTGAGACCTGAAGGCCCGGCCAGCGCGTCTGGACGTGACTGCAACACGCGGTGCAACCCCCACCGCGCGCGCCTTTGCGGCGGCGGCGGCGGCGGCGGCGGTGGCACATGTTCTGGCCGCAGAGGATCACAGGGTGGCCATCGATCCTGACGTCAGTATCCTATCAGGAGCGAACACGTAGATTCCCGGGGCCCACGGAGCGTGCATCCGAGTACACGATGCAATAGCGGCCGGCTGGCCATCGGATCCGATTAGGTTTTCCTTGCCTTTTCTGGCGTAGTATGCGTTTGGCAGCAATAGTAGTGAGTCCTGATCCAGAAGGCGCGCGCGGGGCCGGGAGAACCGGACCAGGTTTTATTCCTGCGTTCGCGGCAAGTGCGGATGATTATTCTCTGGTTCTGCAACGCCGCCGCGAGAGGATTGGATCAACGAGGGCGAATGCAACGTCAGTCCACACCCATATGATTCTCTCTGTAAAGCTTTGGCGACGACAGCCCAGCAAAATCATGCAGTGAACGAACCTCACTTTATTAGTCATTAAAGATCGGCGATTTTTTTTCTGGCCGGTGATGGTTCTAGGATTCAGGACTGGGGTATTTTCAAACCAAAGCTGTCGAGCTACCATTGGCTGCATGCTACCGTCATGCCCTCTCCATCCAACAAAGACACGGTCTTCAAAAATATAACTTTGAATGTTTTTATTAAAATACAAATAAACTTTTAATATATTTATATTTTTATAAAAGTACTTGTTATCACAAAATTTGTACATATAAATATTAGGTTTCAAAACTAAATAACAAAATAGTTATTTCTAGTCAAAGTTTTATAAGTTTGACTCAAATCTTGTTCAAAACGAAAACTAATAGGACATCAGAGGAAGTATATGTATAAGACACTATCGGACACACCTGCTCGGTAAAGAAGACTCGGTGAACTGTACATCGGCATCGACTTTTTTGCCGAGTACTTTTGTCGGGCACTCGGCAAAGACTTTGTCGAATGTTATCTGGTTCTCGGCAAAAAAAGTCATTGTTATGGCGCTAGGTGACGGTGACGGAGACTTTGCCTAGTGCCGCTGTGGCACTCGGCAAAGGCTATGGCCGTCAGCTATAGATAGCTCCTGACGGCCCTTTGTCGAGCGTCGCGTTTCGCCGAGAGTTTGACACTCGGTAAAAGAGTCTTTGTCGAATGTCATTCTATGCTGGCTGTCTCAAGCTCGGTAAACGAGGTGGTAGTCGAGAGTTTTAATTCGTCGAGTGTGACACTCGGCAAAGAATGCTTTGACGAATGTCCGACAAAATGCACTCAACAAAGCACCAAGCACTTGGTAAAGAGACGGATTCCGGTAGTGAGGGCATGTATAGTGGAGAGACACCAAAACGGTTCTCCAAGCACAAGAGACAACTAAGTGACTCTATTATACAATAGAGTGTCTATAATTATAGTCTATTAATAAATATATAAGTGAATGCGCCTGTAAAGCATCGAATAGATATAACAAACGACAAATTCGTACAAGAGAAGTGAAGACGTCTAGGTTACGAGTCAGATACATCTCTTTATGGAGAGACAGCTCTAGATATTTTCTGCAAATACCCTCTTTATACATCTCAAGAGCCTCTATATTAACACTATTGTATATGCCCGTATCATTGAGCTGGTAGCCTGATAGTCGCGACCTAGGGTTTCTATGAGGATTAGGTTATACCAGCAGACCGCGCATACGATCGTACAATGTTCTGTACTATAGATATCACTGTTTGCGGTGTTATTTGAAATAAGTGGGATAGGAAATGAGATAGGAAAACGACTAGAGATATAGCCTTACAATTTGGAAGAGGTGAGAGGATTAGGGGCGGGCGAGATGTGGCAGACAGACGGGATCGTCGGGATGCCACTATCATGCATTTCCACCATGGGAAGGATACATAGAGTGTGGGATAGGATTGGACCAGCGAACTGTGGTTTTTGATAGACCAATGACAATAAATGGGATAAAAATGAAGCCCGACTAACACCATGCATGCGTGTGTATACCTTGTATATTATCAAAATTGTTGGATATTTCCCAGGCATATACATACTGGATCCGTTCTGACTTGTGGTGCCCTATTAGCATGTCTAATTTGGTTGTCTATATGTAGCTTATATCAAGACTTTACGGTGTAATTTTCTCGTTTTGGGTTGTCGTGGAGGTTCTTATGTATAGAGATGTCAATGGGTATAGAGATGTCAATGGACTGGATACCCGCTAACTTGTGAGGAATTTTCTTATTAGGCTTAGAGTATAGTATAAAAATTATCCTCATGGATATTTAAATATGGGACAAAATTCTCATCTATTGGGTAAGCGAGTATGGGTATGGAAAACAATCGTCCAAACCCGATTATCCATGGATAATATTCACCCAATAAAATTAGACGTGCAACCTAACAGACAATAAGTACAACCAATAACCCTATCTCTCCCAACCCCTTTAAAACTATCTCAAGCAGCTTAATCGTACTCATACCCATATTCAAACTCCACTCTGCAAACAGTGCAGTATACAGTGCAAAATATGCTTATGGGTAAACTTTGGATGAACTGCTAGAGACGGCCTAAGAACCCATCCACCCAAACCTAGGCGGCAAGCCACCAGCCGTCCGCCCACTAGTTCATGTATCACTTTGTGTTTTGCTGTTTTGAAAGGTTAAATAATGTTTTTTCTTGTTACATGTTAGATTTATTGGTGATGTATTATCGTTTGATGTCGTGTGACTGTTAATGTCATATAAAATATAATGTGACAATATTTTTCTTGCAGGGAATAGGGACCCATAGGGACCCGATACCCGAATGGGTATGGGTATGAGATGAATCTTAAACCCATGATGGCTATGGGTATGAGCACAACAACATTGTGGATCATTTTCGGTGGCCTACATTATTTTCGGTGGCTAGGGCTTGGCCGCAGAAAATAGGCTACTATTTTCGGCGGCTTAAACTGGCCACCGAAAATAGGCTTATTTTCGCCGGCCACGGACACCGCCGTCGAAAATAAACTTTTTTAAAAACTGTGGGGCCTTTCTTCTCTATTCTTTCTCTTCTCTCCCATGCAGCAACGCCCGCCGTCGCGCCGTCATCGCCCGCCCCGCCGCCGAGCGTCGCTGCCGCCCGCCCGCCTGTCGCCCGCCGCCGCGCTACTCGCCCACCGAGCCGTAGCGCTGCCCGCCACTCCGAGCCGCCGAGCCCTCCTACCACCACTCTGCCATCGTCATCGAGCCACCGCATCAAGAGGTAAATTTTTTTGCGTATTTTATTCCTTATTTTCGGTGGCTGTTATTTAGTTGCCGCCGAAATTAGTATATATTTGTAACTGTGTTTGTTTGATTACTGTTTGTAATTAGTATTATTGTTTAGTTCGTTTTTATTAATGTATTAGTGGTATATGTGATTTAGGGATTAGGGGCATATTGTATTTAGGAATTAATTTTATATTAATATGTGGTATGTACTATTGTATTATTAGTTTTAATAGTACATTATATTGGTACGTAGAATAGTTATATTATTAGTGTACGTGGTACTTAGTTTGATTTGATTAATATTATTTCATTCTTTGTTTTATATATAAGTAATATATTGTTTAGTGGCAGTGAGATTATGCTGCCGAAATTTTTTTGGATCCTGCTAGCTTGCTATAGGTTTAGAACCTATCCTTACCTATACATGTAGGACCGATACCCTTGACGAAGTTGAATAACGTTTTCACAATATGGTTCGGTTTAACAGTCTCAGGCATGGCTGAAGACCGTGCATGGATGCACAATGGCTGGAGTAGGAATGGACGTCATTCTGATGATTGGGTAGCCAAGACCAAAGATTTTGTGGACCACGTATTCTCCTTGTCATTAACCAGCATTGTCAGATGCCCTTGTAGGCGGCACGAAAAGAGTATATTTCTTAATAAGGAAAGAGTTAGCCTAGATCTTTGTCAGTTTGGATTTATGCCCGAATATGAGGTGTGGGAGCATCATGGTGAGGTAGTACCCAACCGGAATGTAGAAGAGGAGAACAATGATTGGGCTGGCGATGATGCGCATGAGATGCTAGATTTGCTATGTCCAGAATTAAACCTAAGCTCCGAGGATCCTGCCACACTAGAGGTTTCCAGATTTTTTAAACTACTAAAAGACTCTGAAGAGCCGTTGCATGAACACACAGACGTGAGTATACTCACTTTTGTGACTCGGCTCATGGCCATTAAGTCCAAGTATTTTTTCTCGAACAATTGTTACAGTGAGATTTTAAAGTTATTAGGAGATGTGCTCCCAAAGCCTAATAAGTTGCCTAAATACATGTACCATTCAAAGACAATTATCAAAGGTATCGGTATGGATTATGAAAAGATTGATGTGTGCAAAAATAATTGTATGCTTTTCATGAAGGAGCATGCGGGAGAGAAAAAATGTATGAAATATGGACAATCTAGATTTGTGGAAGTTGTTAACGATGAGGGTGACAAGGTGATGACAGATGTTGCACATAAGCAGCTCCGCTACTTCCCACTAACTCCTCGAGTGAAACGGTTGTTTCTATCTAAAAAACCGCTATGCACATGCGATGGCACAAAGAAGGTGTCCGTGATAACGATGACCTAATTGTGCACCCTACGGATGGGGATGCTTGGAAGGCTCTCGACACGTTTGATCCAGACTTCGCAGTTGATCCGAGGAATGTTCGAATCGGCCTCGCGACCGATGGCTTCACACCTTTTGGTCAAATGGCATCATCATACTCATGTTGGCCCATCTTTGTTATTCCATACAACCTTCCACCTTCTCTTTGTATGAAATATGAATTTATATTTCTTTGCTTAATCATTCCTGGCCCACACTATCCTGGAAAGAAACTCAATGTCATGTTAAAACCTTTGATTGAAGAGTTGAAGGAGCTTTGGAATGGAGTTGAAGCATACGATATTTTCAAAAAACAGATATTCAAACTTCGAGTTGCGTATTTGTGGTCGGTGCATGACTTCATGGCGCATGCTATTTTTACCGGTTGGAGTACACATGGTAGATTGACATGTCCATATTGCGGTTCAGATACAGATTGCTTCCGTCTTGCTCATGGTGGAAAGATCACTTACTTCGATTGTCATCGACGCTGGTTGCCCAGGAAACACCCCTTTAGGAGTGATAAGAAGAACTTTATAAAGAACACCGTGGTCACCAAAGGACCACCTAAACGTCTTAACACAACATAAATATATGCTCAGCTGAACAACCTTGTCCTAAATGAAAAGGGGGACAAGTACGAAGGATTCGGAGTGGATCACAACTAGACACATATATGTGGTCTCTAGGAGCTCCCATATATGTCGTCATTTATTCTTGTGCACAACATTGATGTCATGCACCAAGAAAGTAATGTTGCTGAAGCCCTCATACACACCTGCTTGCGTTTTGAAAAAACAAAGGACAATCTGAAATCTCGAAGAGATCTAGCAATGCTTTGTGATCGACCAACCCAAGTGCTCAATGACAACGACAAGCCACCACGTGCCTAATTCTGTCTTACCTCTAAAGACAAGATCAAGTTAATGAGATGGATGAAAAATTAAATTTCTTGATGGTTATGCTGCGGGCTTGAAAAGAGTTGTGAATTTGAAAATGGGAAAACTAACTGGGTTAAAGAGCCATGACTTCCATATATTAATGGAGAGGATTATCCCTGTCATGTTTCATGATTACATGCCCGACGCCATGTGGCAAGCAATAGCTGAGTTAAGTTATTTCTACAGGCAGATCTGTGCCAAAGAAATAAGTAAAAATTTGATGGAGAAGTTGGAGAAAGAAATACCAGTGTTGTGATGCAAGCTAGAAAAAATATTCCCACCTGGATTCTTCAATCCGATGGAGCATCTACTTATTCACATTCCATATGAGGCAAAGGTTGGTGGACCTGTACAATATAGGTGGATGTATCACATTGAACGTGCACTCAAAAACCTGCGAGGCATGGTTCGAAATAAGGCTAGAGTAGAAGGATGCATCGCTGAAGCTTTTTTGCTAAAGGTGGTTTCATACTTCACGAGTGTGTATTTCGCAGAGGAACATAATGTCTATGCTGCTACCATGTGATACAATGTCGATGAGGAACCTCCTTTCAGTGTTCTCAACATTTTCCAATGGAGAGGCACAATTACTAGTTAGGGCACGTTCTACCACCTTAGCATGGATGAAAGAATGTCCGCATTACTATACATGTACTTGATTATGGAAGAGATGGAGCCATATTTCATGTAAGTCTTTATTTTTCCACATAATTTCTTTGCCAAGGAGCCATATTTAATTACTTATTTGTCGTACAGTAAGTTCGACGAGGAAAATTGGACTTATTCCCATCTGCCTACAAGCAAACAACTAGATACGATGCGATGACATGGGAGGCAAGGAAGACCTAATTTTGTTGTCTGGTTTCGGGAGCATGTAAACTCTTTATATTCCTTATTTTGATGTCATTTAGCCTTTTACGCGAGGTAGTCATTTTAACTGTATATTATTTGCAGTGCACAAAGACTCCTAACATACACAAGGACTTGAGACAACTATCTTATGGGACGGTGACTTGCAGAACCTTTGGTCGATACGATGTGAATGGCTTTCGTTTTCGTTCAGACCAATTTGAAAAGTCTCGTCCTCGTGCAGCCACACGTAACACTGGAGTTCTGACTAGGGCACTCGATGCACTTGGAAGAGAAACTAATTATTATGCCATCATTCAAAACATCCTAGAGTTTAATTTTGCAGGGAACAAAACTTTGAAATTAGTATTCTTTCTATGTGATTGGTTTGACAGCAATAATGAGATTAGACAAAGTCAATATGGTATAACTGAAGTAAAGCACATGGAACGACTTCGAGGTCATGATAATTTTATCCTTGCACACCAATGAGAGCAGGTCTACGATATGTCGTACCCAAATCCGAAGTTTAAAGCATGGTGGGTAGTTCACAAGGTGAACCCTAGGGAACGTTTACATACTCCTTGCACTACTAGTTATCAATTCGAAGATGAACATGCCGATGATGTTTATCAAGAAGAAGAATTGCCAACCACTTTTACTATCGATGATGGTGTTGCACTGAACTCACTAGTCGGAGACCGTAACGATGTCACTGCTGATGAGTGTGTTGCACCGAAACGAAAACGAAATCCAAGGAACAAAAATCCAAATTGCGAGCTTTGGATCGAAGAAGACTCCTTGATCGTGATTCTGATGAATTTTGATGTGTAATGCATAATTTAACTTTATCTAATTTATTATTTGTGTGGAGCTAATACCTTTAATGTTTTATGGAGCTAATACTTTTAATGTTTTTCTATTGAACAGGATGAGTGGTAGGAAAACAAAGCACACTGCTAGGGGGTTTCTTAATGTGGCTAGCAGGATAGTCTCTGGTGCATGTTCCCTTTTCCAAGGGAGTTCTTCTAGCCACAGAAGACAAGAGGCGTTGCTGAGACACGCCCGGCCAGAACTGCATGATACACCTATCGCTCTACAACGGACTACCGATGTAAATGTTTATGTAATTGATCTTATTTGTCAGTCACTTATATATAAATGTGTCTTACATGTCTCTATTTCATGTCCATAGGAAGAGGAGGACGAAGAGGAGGAGGTGCAACACCATGAGGAGGAGGAGGAGGTGTAGGCCCATGAGGAGGAGGAGGTCGTGGGCATAGATGCTAAGGCGGATGATGATACCACCGAGGCTCCTGCCGTTCGACGAAGGGGCACTCGGAAGGGCCACTTTGTCCTACCTCCGTCAGCGCCTGCACAATCTGAAGCTTGGGTACTGATCATCTCGGTTGGTGATAGGTACTCCTATTTGGCCACTTTGTTCTTACTTATTTGTTTATTGTAAACTATATATGACATGACTTCCTTGTTTTTTGTCATGCAGCCAATGGGATGACACGTCTTTCGATGACCGAGGTCACCATAGATAGGTTAATCAAATCTTAGGTAACCTCTGTCGTCTACATAATCCAGGAATTTCCACTGACCCGAAAGGTGTGGTGGTTCCTTGCACTAGCTGGTCGCACTTCGTACTAGCTCCACATGCTACATATGGAACAGCTCAACGCGCCATCAAGCATGACTTTTGGGTATAAGAGTAATGTTTCAAACTAACATTTTATGATTTGTTTGAAACTAAATTTATTTTCGATGTTGGACAGAGACACTATTGTATGGAACCTGAGGCTCAAGAGCATGCAGACCGAGTATTAGAGAAAAATGCGAAGAAGGTGTGCAGGGATGCATTTTCCAATGCTCGTCTACAAGTTGTGAACGCGTACATGAAGCGCCGAGGACATTCGATCAACAACTTTCGACAATATTTGGATGTCTACTTGACTATAGACCAGTACATGGAGGTAAAAATCTAATTTAGCAGCTCATTCAGATGTGAATGTAATTTTGAGCTAACGCTTATATGCAGGTAACTCTTCCATGGATGGAACACCAGCCATAGTCTTACAAGGCTTTGTGTGAGATATGGGCTTTGCCAGAGTGGATTGAGAAGTCAAACAGGAATTGACATAGGTAGTGCCAGCAGCAGGACGAGGACGATGATGAGGTCATAGTTAACCATACCTATGGGGTTGATGGACACATTTGGTTGGCGAAGCGAATGGTGAGTATGTAGTATTCTGTTTTACTCAGAAATGAAACCGGTTTAAACTCATATATTTGCAGGAGGCTCAAATTGGAGTTGTCCCGAGCCCAATCGATGTTTATAGGAGAGGGCATAGAGCAAAAAACGGTGAAATCTCCGATGAGCTATGTAGTCAAGCGGCCGTTGAGCATATGGTTAGTTGTTGTTAGGATTAATGTTTTCTTGCCATATAGCTATAAATACATGTGTTCTAAACCTTCATATTGTATTGCAGGAGACATACAGGCAGGAGATGGTTAGGAAGCATTGAGAAGACTACGATTGGCAAGGAGCGCCTACCATCGACGCTGAAGTTATGCATTCTATTGGTGGAAAGGCGCATGGACGGTATTTGAAAGCGAAATGTGCCCTTGGGCCACTTCTATAAATGTTTAAGTGATTAGATGCTCAACACATATTGACTGAGTTCTTATGTGCTAAATGAGTGAGAAGTGCAAATCAAAGAACAAGGTATGTTTCTAGACTTAGTAAATTGTTTTTGAATACATACGTGTTTATCTAAGTGCTAGAAATAGTGACAAGAAAAGAAGAAAAGGATTGGAGAAGAGTTGGCTAAGTACAGCCAAAACTAGCAACAGTCTGGCATACCGAACAGTGTCCGGTGCCCCAGGCGCCTCGACGGTGAACTGGCTGCTCTCAGGAATCGACTGGGCGACTTCGCTAAAAATCACCGGACTGTCCGGTGTGTCATCAACGCCCGCGCCCAACTCTTTGGCGACGAACTCGTCGCTCCTGGGAAAAGAATCATGCGCCATGGCTAAAATTCACCGGACTGTCCAGTGGTGCACCGGACTGTCCGGTGAGCCAACGGCGCTCGCGGCCAATGGTTGCCTGCGCGATCAACGGGCGACACGTGGCAAAGCCAACGGTCGGATGGTTGCATCGGACTATCTGGTGGGCACCGGATAGTGTCCGGTGCGCCAACAGATCTGAAGACCCAACGGTCGGCTTCGCCAGAAAAGGAAAGAGATAGCGCACCAGACAGCTACAGGACCTGTCCGGTGGCGCACTAGACTGTCCGGTGTGCCACTCGACAGAAGGCAGGAATTGCTTTCCATGTTGATCTCCAACGGCTCCTAGTTGCCTTAGGGCTATAAAAGGGACCCCTAGGCGCATGGAACAGTACACCAAGCTTTCAAGAAACATCCTAAGACTCCCGGACTTCGCCTCCACACATTCGATTCACTGTGTTAGTGATTTGAGCTCCGTTTGAGTAGCGAACTCCCTATTCTATGTTTTGAGCTCAAGTCTTGGCTTGTGTGCGTGTGTGTGCTGTGGATTTGAGTCTTGTGTGCGTTGCTTTCCCTCCCTTACTCTTGTGCTTCTTTGTGATCAATACTGTAAGGGCGAGAGGCTCCAACTTGTGGAGATTCCTCGCAAACGGGAAGAATACTCAAAAAGAAAAGACCGTGGTATTCAAGTTAATCATTGGATCACTTGAAAGGGGTTGAGTGCAACCCTCGTCCATTGGGACGCCACAACGTGGAAGTAGGCAAGTGTTACTTGGCCGAACCACGGGATAAAAATCGCGTGTCTCTTGTGTTGCTTTGCTCTACTACTGCTTTGTTCACAAGAAGACTGTTTCATAGCGACTTGATTAACTTACACTAACATTTCTATAATCAAGTTTGTTGCTATTTAGTGTTTGGTTTTACAGGATCACCTATTCACCCGCTCTAGGTGCTCTCAATTGGTATCAGAGTCATACTCTTCATCTAAGGGACTAACCGCCCGAAGAGACGGATCCTAAGGGAAAGGGGATGGTGGTCAATGACAAGGAGAAGGAGTCCCTCTTCAACGAGCCAAGAGACAACAAGCCCACTAACTCAGGCTCGAGTCACAAGAAGAGGGACGGGAAGAAGAAGAGGCGCATCAAGAAGATCATATACTACGACAGCAATGCCTCCTCTTCTTCACCAAGGGACGACAACGACGACTCCTCATCCAAGAAAAAGACGGTTAATCAAAACTACTCCTTTGATTATTCCCATATTCCATATAATTCAAATGCTCATTTACTTTCTATTCCTCTTGGAAAACCCCCACACTTTGATGGAGAGAATTACTCATTTTGGAGTCATAAAATGCGTAGTCACCTATTTTCTCTTCATCCTAGTATTTGGTAAATTGTAGAAAATGGGATGCATTTTGATAGTACGGATAACCCTGTATTTATAAATGAACAAATTCATAAAAATGCTCAAGCCACTACTGTTTTGCTAGCATCTCTATGCAGGGATGAATATAACAAGGTTAGCGGCTTGGACAACGCCAAACAAATCTGGGACACCCTCAAGATATCACATGAGGGAAATGATGCCACCATGATCACCAAGATGGAACTGGTGGAAGGCAAACTGGGGAGGTTCGCGATGATCAGGGGAGAGGAGCCAACATAGATGTACAACAGGCTCAAAACCCTGGTCAACAAAATCTGAAGCTATGGAAGCACAAGATGGACGGATCATGACGTTGTTCAACTCATGCTCAGGTCATTTACAGTAATTGACCATCATCTTGTGAATCTTATTCGTGAAAACCCCAGGTACACAAAAATGACGCCGAGGAGATACTCGGAAAATTCGTAAGTGGGCGTATGATGGTGAAAGAAGCTCGATACGTGGACGATGCCTTAGACGGTTCACTGCCCGTCTACGAGCCACAACCCATTGCTTTCAAGGCAACCAACAGCAGGGAGGCGCTACCAAACAAGGTGGCACAAGTAGAGGCGGCCAGGCTCAATGAATATGAGATGACAATCATCATCAAGCACTTTAAGACCACGCTAAAAGGACGCAAGGAGTACCCCAACAAGAATAAAACAAGGGGAAAGCGCTCCTACTTCAAATGCGGTAAGACTGGTCATTTTATTGCTCAATGTCCCAATAATGAAAATGACCAGGCACAAGAAAAGCATGGAAAGAAGGAGAAGAAGAAGAACTACAAGAAGGCGAAGGGCGAGGCGCACCTTGGAAAGGAATGGGATTCTGACTGCTCTTCATCCGACTCCGACGATGAAGGACTAGCTGCCCCGGCCTTCGATAAATCTTCGCTCTTCCCCAACGAACACCATACATGTCTTATGGCTAAGGAGAAGGTACGTATTCGAGATACCCCTAAGTATTCTTTGTCTAGCGATGAGGAATCCTCCGATGATGAAGTAGATTACTCTAATTTATTTAAGGGGTTAGATAGAGCTAAAGTAGAGAAAATTAATGAATTAATCAATGCTCTTAATGAAAATGATAGACTGCTAGAAAAGTAAGAGGATATATTATATGAGGAACATGACAAGTTTGTTAGCATTCAAAAATTTCTTGCTTTAGAAATAAAGAAAAATGAAATATTGTCATCTGAGTTGTCTTTGTGTCATGAATCCATTTCTAGCCTAAAGAATTTAAATGTAGAATTAAATGCTAAGCTAGAGAAAGTTAGTGAAACTAGTTCATGTATAGAGCATGTCATTATTTGCAATAGATGTAAGGACTTTGATGTTGATGTCTGTAATGAATATCTTACTTTTATTGCTAAATTAAACAATGAGGTGGCAAGTCTTAATGCTCAACTTAAGACTTGCAAAGTTGATTATGATAAACTAAAATTTGCTAGGGATGCCTACACTGTTGGTAGACACCCCTCAATTAAGGATGGACTTGGTTTTCGAAAGGAAACCAAGAACTTAACAAGCCAAAGGACTCCCGTTCTCAACAAGGAGAAAGGGAAGTCCCCTATGGCTATTAGTCCTCAAAGGAACCATGCCTATATTTATGATAGGAAGTTTACTAGTCGTGCTCATATCATAATGATAGATGCTATGATCATGCCGTTTTACCTGGTTATCATATATCTCATGCTATGGTTGCTTTTAGCTCTACTTATGCTTATGGTAGAAATAGGCCTAGGAATAATCATGTTGTGTCTCATGTGCCTAGGAGAGTGTGCAATGGTCCTACTACTGTTATCATGCTTGCAATGCTTCTTTTGTACTTTTATGCAAGAATGCAAAAGTAGTTGCTAGGAAGTTGGGATCCAAATGCAAGGGAGACAAAACTTGCATATGGGTTCCAAAAACTGTTGTGACTAACCTTGTAGGACCCAACAAGAGTTGGGTACCTAAAACCCAAGCTTAAATTCCTTGCAGGTTTATACATCCGGGGGCTCAAGCTGGATTATCGACAGCGGATGCACAAACCACATGACGGGGGATAAGAAGATGTTCACCTCCTACGTCAAGAACAAGGATTCCTAGGATACGATCATCTTTGGAGATGGGAATCAAGGCAAGGTCAAAGGCTTGGGCAAGATAGCCATCACATCCGAGCATTCTATCTCTAATGTGTTTTTAGTTGAATCACTCGGGTATAATCTGTTATCTGTGAGTCAATTATGTAACATGGGTTATAATTGTCTATTCACAAATATTGATGTATCTGTCTTTAGAAGAAGTGATGGTTCATTAGCTTTTAAGGGTGTATTAGATGGCAAGCTCTCCTGGGCAAGTTGATCCAATGGGGGAGTGAAAAGAGTGCAAGCAAGGTTTAACTCGAGATGACAATTGCTCTGTTAATCTGGCCTCTCAAGGGCACTGTACGGGGGTATTTATAGGTGCACGAGTGCCCAACGTCCCATTGTAAGGACGTTTATGCCCTCGGGCACCTAGACTATCCCTAGAATATTCCCATAAGGGAGGGTTATAGATTGTCATTACAGAAAAGCTATTACAAGTCGAGCCCGTAACACGCCTCTCCATGCGGGGCCTGTTACAATGGGCCAAATCCCGCGTGGGCCTCTAGGTCAGGTGAGGACGCAGGATGTGGAGACTTCGTCGTAGGCCTTCGCCTTGCAGTGAGGAGGACGAAGGGTGGGCCGCGCCGGTCATCTTGCCTCCATTGGTGCGGCGAGGTGATGAAGGCCTAGAGCAAAGGGTAGCGTCTTCGCCTTCCCCCCAACATTTGCCCTATGAGGGACCAGTTCGACTGAGTCATCTGGTGCCGAAGATGTTGCTAGATGGTGGAGACACTGCCCTTGCTCAAAGTGGTTCCTTGGGGGTTTTTGATGTGACCGTTGATGGACGTGGTACTGTTAGACTGCGGGCTTCCCGAAGCGTCGCGCCCTGTGTATAAAAAGGGGGCGGCACGACTCAGGTTGTCTTACCTTTCTATGCGCCGCAAAACCCTAACATTTTGAAATTGTTCGCCCGCTCTCCAACCCTCCTTGTTCCTCTTCATCGGAGATCTAGCCTGCGTCAAGCAAACCACGCGTCGCCACTGACAGTACGTAGCAATGTCGTCTTCTTCTTCATCCGCTGCAAATATGTCGTTGGGCGAATCGTTGACCGAGGATACCTTGAGCGACTTGGCGACGGTGAAGCTACACCCGGGCCACACGGTAGAGTTTGGCGTTTTGAGGATCTCCTCGGTTCACGTGCAAGACATGCAGCAGTTGGGGTATTTTCGGAATGGAATTGGCCGAGTTTCGGGAGCAGAAGAGATCCCTGAGCCGGAGGGTGAGATAGTTGTGTTCGAGGTGTTCTTTACCGCCGGCCTTCGCCTACTTGCACATCGTTTTTTAGCGGAGGTCTTGCAGAGGTATGACGTGCAGATCCACCAATTGACACCTAATGCCGTGGTGGCCCTGGCGAAGTATGTCTGGGCAGTGACTTCATATGGCGGTCAGCCCTCCGTAGAGGTCTTCATCAGGAATTATTGTCTGCACTGGCTGAAGATAAAAATTGGAAGCAAGATTGCACAGTTTGGATCATGCACCTTTACACCAAGGACTAGGAAGACTTCGGCGGAAGTTATGGAACTAGTACCCTGCGCCCGCAACAATTGGGGCGATTGGTATGATTATTGGTTTTATGTGTCGGGAGGCGAAGTCGAAGACCTCCTAGGACTCCTGGCGGCCGTGATGTGCTCCCACTGTTATGTGGCGTTCCCGCCGTTTGAGGTTGCGGAGGATGATAGGGACGAAGGGGCCCTTCGGTGTGCTACCCGTATGAGTAGCGGGCGCGATTTGGTTGAGGAATTCATCGGCTATGGGGTGTGGCCCTTGGCGCATGGCTGGGCGCTGGGCAAAGTATGCCCTCGCCATATGCCCTCCCTGGGTGGGCAGCAAGTGTGAAGTTCAGCCTTCACGTTGGATCTGCGCGGCCAGGACCCAGCCGCGTTCGTTCGTGAAGTGGAGGACGGAGCAGTGAGGATAGTGGGGCGGTATGTGCCAAGGAAGGAGGCCCTACGGAGTTGGGATATTCGTGGATCCAACGTTCGCTTGAATAGGGTCTTCAAGTTGAATCGTTTTCCATACGACGGCTATCCCGAGGATGACACTACTGTGGCCGTCGATCGCCGCGGGAAAAAACCGGTGGCTGCGGATGGGGAAGGTTCTTCGCGGGATGCTGCGCCGGTCATGAAGAAGAGAAAATTAGGTACTGTAGCTGAAGGGTTGGGGGTCTCCGATCGTTTTGCTATGGAGTTAATGGGTACTTGAGTGGCCCTCGGGGGAAGGATGACTTCGCCCGAGCTCCGGGAGTCTTCGGCGCGAATGCTGAGGGTTACCGGGGGTCGATGGCCTAGGAACGTTCCGATCCCCCGCGTGGCCAGCGAAGACATGTTTACGTCTTGTATGGCTCGTGAGTTGAAGATTTTTCCTTATGGGTGGAATATTTCTGTTGTTGTATCGGTAGTGATGGAGAGGGATCGTCAGGATGCTGCGTGGAAGCGCCGGGCGATCATTAGGGTCGGGGACCCTTTCCGCGAAGTGAAGAAGGCGTGGGAAGCGCGAAGTCTGCCGCCCCTGCCAGCAGCAAACCACCGCCAGCCACGAAGCCGACCGCCCCGAGGCCCAGCAAGTCCTCGGTGGGTGCGAGGGCTGCTGCTTCTGGCGCGGGCAAGCTGCCCTGGGCCAAGGCCGCGAAGGAACAAAGGCCGGCGTCGCCGGCGCTCACTGATGTGGCAGCGGCACGTGTTGCCGACTTTGACACGGACATCTGCGTGGGGGATTACCTCGTTGGTAAGTTTTTTTCATGAGGACTAGGTCTGAAATAAGATCATGGTGCAGGGTCGGATGCGGGGCAGCTGGCTGTCGTCCCGACTACGGTGGCGGCCACCTCACCAACGGTGGCAGGTGGGGCGAAGGGTGCTTCATAGGACCCGTGGTCCAACTTCTGCGCGAGCGGCAAGATTTCGTCGGCCGCCGCCGCTAAAGATGTGGCGGGCTCTGTGTCCCAGCAGCTGAGGCTTGTGTCGCAGCAGCTGAAGCATGTAAGTCGTGTTGGGCTTCGATAGTTCATTGTTTTTATGTGGTTGCAAATCTCATGGGTTTTTGTGGCAGGCGGCTGCCTTCGCCGACCATGTTGCATCTGGCGCCTTGACTTCGGAGTTTGCTGCCGAAGTCGAGCGTCTCCGGGCGCAGCATACGGATGCTGTTCGGGAGAAGTCGGCTGCGGAAAACAAAAGCCGCAGGCTGACGGAGAGGTTGGCCGCTTTGGAGGCCGAGAAGGGGGAAATCTTGCGTTAGTTGGCGGAGGAGAGGAGGGACGCGAACAAGGCCATCACCGACGCGCAGGCTGCTCAAGCCGATGCTAAACTTGCATGGGCGAAGGCCAATCTCGCTCACCAATGCGCCGAGGAGCTAGAAGCGCGGCTCAGCGGCCTGTGCAACCACGTGGATAAAGCCGAGGCCTCGACACGCGTGGAGGTTGAGCGGACGCGTGCACAGCTCGTGGATGCGTACCGGGAGCTGGGTGCGCAGACCGCCGCCTTCGAAGCGCCCGGCCAAGAGGTTGGCCTCCGCTTCCTTGAGTGGCTGCAGGAGGAGCTGGGGGTGCTACTGACAATCGTGGCGGGCCTCATGTCCTTTGCCTCCCACGTCACCTGTGAGGGGGCCATGAATGCTATGTCCCGTGAGGGGTGCGAGCATTTCGAGGTCTTCGACCAGTCGGACAAAGGCTTCGAACGCGAAATCTTCCAGGTCGAGGACCCGGTTCTTAAGCGGTCGGCGGGGGCGCTCTTCGAAAGGATGTGGGGTCCTCACGGCCGAGAGACGGTCCGGGAGAGGTCCGACCGGGCAATGGATTAGGTATGGGCCCATTTTGTGTGGTTATATGTGTGGGTATGTTTGGGTGTGTGTGGTTTTGCGGAATGAATGTGCTATTGCTACAGATGGCACATGACGAAGAGGTTGAGGACCTTGGCGATCTAGATAGCACGCTGCCCGAGGCCTCGGGAGTGGAGCTGGCGCCGCTGACCGATGCGGGCAAGGGCCCCTCGGCGACCCCCACGCCGACTGGAGCTGGCGAAGACCCCGCGCCAGCCCCTTGGCTGACGGGTGAGGACGCCTCGAAGGCGGTGGACGAACCAGCTACCGAAGACCCCGCGGCGGCGGCGGTTGGGCCTTCGCAGGTGGCAGAATAGGGGTTAGGGATTTTAAGTGTAAACTTTTGTCTGCGTGATACTGAACCTCGGTTGCTGCGCAGGTTCCGATGTTCGGGCCTGCGCACGCAATCGCTACTGACAATACTGATTTTGTGGCAGCCTCAACCGTAGTGCCTGCTGATGATATATCGTTTGGCTCTGTGTCCGAGTGTTTTGAGTCTGATGGTGAATCTGGGAGTTCGATTTCTTGGATGGAGGAGTCTTCGGATGAAGGCTTGGTTTATTTTGCAGCGTTAGATGTGGCTGGAGTGGAGCCTTCACAGCGTGTGGAGGGTTCCGGGGGTCTCCCTAGTGCGAGTACTGGGTATAGGTGGCGAATGGCGGTGGTGAAGCATAGAGTGAGTGAATTTTCGTGAAGTGGTAGGCGTCGTCGTATTGGGATGGAGCGTGGCCGTCTTTGCGTGGACCGGACTGGTAAACGAGAATTGTTGTCCTTGCCGATTGGGGCGAGCATAGGTGAAGGGGAGTTGCGAAATCTTTTTGAGGGTGAGGAATTGAGGATAATGTTCTTCAATTACAGGGAGATGGGTATCATCCCGAAGGTTGAGCCACTGTAATATATGATGCCATCGCTAAGTGTATGTAACTGTAATTTGTATGATGTGGCTGCACGCCTGCGTTGATCCGGCTGCACCCGTGGGTGACTTTTGCGCGGAGTGTCTTTAAATAAAAGACTTCGATTGACGCACTTGTTGTGCTATTCTAGCTGCATCCTTAGGCGACTTTTGCACAGAGAGTCTTTTGGAAAAGACTTTGATTTTGCGCACTTATTGTGCTATTCCGGCTGCACCCTTAGGCAACTTTTGCATGGAGAGTCTTTTAGGAAAAAACTTCAATTTTGCACACTTATTGTGCTATTCCGGCTGCACCCTTAGGCAAATTTTGCACGGAGAGTCTTTGAGGAAAAGACTTCGATTTTGCGTACTTATTGTGCTATTTCGGCTGCACCCGTAGGCGACTTTTGCGCGGAGTGTCGCACGTGAGGGTAGTCTGCGCTGCCTCTCGTGGTGACCTCAGAGTGGTCGAATGCCGAAGACCGTCGATGCGGTCTTTTTCGACATGTCGCGTCTGAGTTTTTGCGGGGGATTTTTGCTGGTATATTACATGGCTCCGCCTCGTTAAAAACCTCACCCCCCCGGGAGGAAAGGAGTGCGGGCCAGAATGGTACTGTTTGGTGAATTACAAGGGCGCGTGGGCCCTGAAGGTTTAGACAAAAAATTTGCGGAGATTGTTAATATTCTAGGAATACCTAGGTCTTCGCCGGATGGCGTTGTTAGCCTGTACGCGCTGGGGGATGCCTTTGACTTGACGATGAATGGACCCTCCCACTTCGGCTCCAGCTTGCCCCGTGACTTTGTCCGGGTGGATCGGACGAGTACGAGGTCTCCTTCGTTGAAATCTCTTGGGACGACTGCGTGGTCACGCCAGGCCTTGGTCTGAGCTTGATATTTGTTGAGGGCCTGCAGGGCGAAGACGCGGTCTCTGTCG
The DNA here is from genome assembly GCA_029449295.1 of Zea luxurians. Taxonomy (NCBI): domain Eukaryota; kingdom Viridiplantae; phylum Streptophyta; class Magnoliopsida; order Poales; family Poaceae; genus Zea; species Zea luxurians. Next base: position 561,759 of record JAOPSE010000101.1, on the reverse strand, counting down.
ATGAGGTCTTTGGACGTTGGTTCGTCTATGTCAGGGACTGCTGATGTGCTTGTTCGGGGCGACCAATGCTTTATCTTCTGTGGCGTCATGGCCTTCGATCCATATAGTAGACAAAAAGGTGTAAATCCGGTCGCCCGACATTCGATCGTGTTTAGGACCCAGACTACCTCAGGTAGCTGGTCGGCCCATTTACCCTTCTTGTTGTCGAGGAGCCTTTTCTTGATGGCGGTGAAAATCTTGTCGTTGGCGCGCTCGACGATGCCGTTGGATTGGGGGTGGTACACCGAGGCGAAGGCAAGCTTGGTGCCGATGGAGAAGCAGAAGTCTTAAAGTCCTGGCTATCAAACTATTTGCCATTGTCGACTATGAGCTCGGACGGGACTCCGAACCGGCAAATAATGTTTTGCTAGAAGAACTTCTGAGCAGTCTTCGACGTTATTGTGGATACTGCCCTGTCCTCGATCCACTTGGTAAAATATTCAACGGCGACGAAGGTGAACTTGAGGTTCCCTTGAGCCGCAGGTAGTGGCCCGACAATATCCAGCCCCCAGCGTTGTAGTGGCCATGTGTGGGCAATCAGCTTGGTGAACTGTGAAGGGTTGCCCGAGCGAGGAGAAAACTTCTGGCAAGCTTCGCACGACCTTGTGACTCGATTCACGGCGCAGATTATAGCGAGGGCCAGTAAAATCCTTGATGGATCACCTTGGCAGCGAGGGCCCTGGGCCCTAAGTGAGAGCCGCAAGGTCTGCTGTGGACTTTGTGTAGGATCTGAATGCCTTCAGTTTCGATGATGCATTTTAGCATGGGTTGACTGATCCCCTTCTTGTATAGCTGGCCACCGACTAGTGCGAAGTCCTGGCTTTGGTGCTTGAGGCGTTTGGCCTCATTGATGTCGCTCGTGTGGTAATATCCTTGTAGAAACAGTGTTACTGGGGCCCACCAATCTTTAGTCATGATGAGGTTGACAATGTGATGGCCTTCGGCGTCATTGGTTACTTGTAATCCCTCTGGGTTGCAGACGGCTGGTGTGCCAATGATGTGGTAGAACAAATCAGAGGGCAAGGTCTCGCCTCTGGCCGCTGCCTTAGCCAACATGTCGGCCTCCTTGTTCCTGGCACGGTCCTCATGTTGTAAGGTGAAGCCCTTGAATTGCCTCTCGAGACTGCGAACAGCCGTGAGATACAGCATGAGTGCGGGGTCCTTCGCTGAATATTCTTTTTCGACCTGGCCGACGACGACTTTGGAGTCTGTCTTGACTATGCAGGTAGTGACGCCGATTGCTTTTAGCTTGCGAAGGCCCAGGATGATGGCTTCATACTCTGCTATGTTGTTGGTGCATTTGTCAGACTCTAGAGCGAAGCTAAGGCGTGCTGCGTATCTGTGCTTGACACATGTGGGTGACGTGATGATTGCAGCCGCACCTGCCCCCACATGGCACCATGCGCCATCGCAGTGGATAGTCCACACCTTCTCTGAGGGCTGTTCTTGCTGCCGTGTCGACCCTGTCCAGTCGACGATGAAGTCTGCCAGGACTTGCGACTTGATTGCTGTCCTGGGCTCGAAGGTGATATGGTACCCGGAGAGTTCGGCTGCCCATTTGGCGATGCGGACGGATGCCTCCAGATTTCTGAATAATTCGCCTAGCCCCCTGTCCAAGGTGACCCGCACCTTGAACACCTCAAAATAGTGGTGCAACTTACGCGATGCCATGACGACTGCGTAGGAAATTTTTTCTAACTCCGTCATGTTGCATTTGGAAGTCGTGAGGACTTCAGAGACATAGTAGACTAGACACTACCGGGTCATGCCCTCTCTATCCTGCTCTTGGATCAACGCTGCGCTGACTAGATGTAGCGAGGCTGCAACATAGAGCAGCAGAGGCAGCGAGGGGTCGGGACTGGTAAGAATTGCCAATTCTGACAGGTGCTGCTTGAGTGATGCGAAGGCTGCCACTTGTTCTGGTCCCCATGCGAAGTCTTTTGCACCGCATAGTGTCTTGAGGAAAGGTAGATTTCGCTCTGCGGACTTGGAAATGAATCTGTTAAGGGCGGCTAACCTGCCTGTCAGACGCTGGACGTCCCTGACTGACTGCGGAGGTGTCATATTGATGATTGATTGAATCTTGGTAGGGTTGGCTTCGATCCTGCGGTGCGACACCAAGTAGCCCAATATTTTCCCTTGGCGGACACCGAAGACGCACTTCTTAGGGTTGAGGCGAAGTCGTGCGTCCCGCATGTTTGCGAATGTCTCTACGAGGTCAACTAGGTGGTCTTCTTTATTTCTGCTTGCGATGACGATGTCGTCCACGTACGTGAAGATGTTGTGGCCCACTTGGCTCTCGAGCACTATCTTGGTGAGGCAAGAGAAGGTTGAGCTAGCGTTCTTGAGTCCCTCCGGCATTCTGATGAAGCAGTACGTGCCGAAGGGTGTGATGAAACTAGTGCTGGCCTTGTCTTCCTCCATATATATCTGGTGGTAGCCAGAGAAGCAGTCAAGGAGTGACATGACTTCGCATCCGGCTGCACTATCGACTATCTTGTCGATCCGTGGCAGCGGGAAATTGTACTTGGGGCAGGCCTTGTTGAGGCTAGTGAAATCGATGCACATCCACCACTTGCCGCTTTTCTTTTGCACCATGACTACGTTGGTGAGCCACGTAGGATAGGCGATTGGTTCGATGAAATTGCCCTCCAGCAGGCGGTGTACTTCGGCTTTGGCGGCTTCTATTTTTTCATCAGACATTTTGCGCAACCGCTGCTTCTTTGGGCGCACTGAAGGGTCGATGCCCAGGCTGTGCTTGATGACAGTGTGACTGACTCCGACCAGGTCGAGGGTGGACCTGGCGAAGACGTCCTTGTATCTAGAAAGATAGGAGATGACGGTGCGACTGACTCCGACCAGGTCTTCGCTTATTACAACCGTCTGCTTAGGCGTTGCCGGATCGAGGGGAACTGTCTTCGTACCGTCGTTGCTCTGCAGTTGTGCCTTGACTTTTTCATCGGTGGTTGGACGGGTCGCCTCGGAGACTTTGCGCTGTGTTGTGAGGCAGTGTACGTTCCGCTGGCCTGGAACGAAGTCTCTCTCAATGTTGTGTGCAGTATGCTAGTTACCGTAAACTGTTATCACACCTTGCGGGCCTAGGATTTTCATGTAGAGGTACAGGCCGTGAATGGCCGCTTCAAATTTGTTGATGGAGCCCCGACCCATTATGGCGTTGTAGGGGTAGACCATGTCGACGATGTCAAATGTGACCTGTTCGCTTCGCGCATTGGGTGCGACGCCGAATGACAGGGGTAGCTCTATCTTGCCCACAGGGAAAGTGCCCTTGCCACCGAAGCCATATAGGGGGTTATCCGACGGCTTGAGTAAGCTATGGCTGATGCCCATGTGGTCGAAGGCGTGCAGGAAAATGATGTCTACCTAGCTGCCATTGTCAACTAGGACTTTGTGCAGGTCCCAGCTTGCCACACTGCAGTTGATCACCATGGCGTCGACATGGGGTGCACTGTGCAGATCGACATCTCTGGCATCGAAGGTTAGTGGCACATGTGACCACTTCGTCTGCACGACTGGGCCGGTGAGGGTGACGTGGTTGATGCTTCGGTGATCCGTTTTTAGCCGCTTCGACTCGAATCTGTGCTGGACCTACCGGTGATCATGTGGATGACTCCGCGATACGGCTGATCGGCGAAGTCTTCTTGCTTCGGCGTTGGTGGGTGATTTTGGTGGTGTGGGTTTGGGTGATGCGGAGGCGGAGGCGGGGGTGGAAGGACCTGTACTTCCTGATGATGTTGATATGCGTGGTTGGGTGGGTGCTGGGTATGGGCGTTGTTGTATGGTTGGTGGTGGTGATATGTGTGCGCGACAACTCTTTGATTGTCGGATGGTTGTGCCCGAGACATTCTGTCTTTGGTGGCCTTGGTTTCTAGGCAATCCCTTGTTGGGTGTGCGCAGTCTTCGCCGTGAAACAAACAGTAAAATATGCGCGGCGGCTGAGCCCGTCCCCGGCCCCGGCCTCGCATGCCATTGCCTCGGCCCTAGGGGGGATATTCTTGATGACGAGGGGCCTCGCCGGTGGGGTGCTGGTTTGCTATGTTGTGCACCTGCTATTGACTTCGGCTGTCCCGTGCGGAGTCTGACTGCGACGGCCTTGTCTAGGTTCGGCTGGACTGCGGAGGGTCCTTGGGCTTCTTCTGAGACTCGACCTTGCGCTGATGGAGCTCTTCGGATCTGGCGTACTTCTCGAACAGCTGGTAGAGCTCTTGGAGATTTTTGGGTGGGTCCCTGATGCAGTGAGTCTATAGGACGCCAGCCCGAAGGCCACTGATGGCGTAGTGTATGGCGATTTGGTCGTCGACCGAAGGCAGTTGTGACTTGAGAGTCAGGAACTTGTGGTAGTACTCCCGTAGGGTTTCCTTCTCTTGCTGTTTGCAGAGTGACAGCTCGGCCAAGGCATTGGTGTTTGGGCGGTACCCTTGGAAGTTGAGCAGAAACTTGTCTTGGAGACTTCTCCAGGAGTCAATGGACAATGGGGGCAACCTGGTGTACTAGGTCAAGGCCGAACCCTCGAGGGCGATGATGAAGGACTTGGCCATTGTGGCATCGTCCCCTCCGGATGATGCGACGGCGACTTGATAGCTCATGATGTATTGTGCTGGGTCGGTGCTGCCGTTGTACTTGGGGTAGGTCCCTGCCCTGAAGTTGGTGGGCCATGGTGACACTTGGAGTTGCGGCGCCAGGGGGCTTCGCTCATCGAGGTAGTTGATGCCTTGGAAAGCTGCGGCGTGCGGGATGAAGGGCCCGCGCTGGGGAATGAATAAGTCTCTAGCTGGCGCACGCTGTTGGAGGGGTGGGTCATGCTGCAGATCATGCTGGCCTTCGCTCTGCATGAACGCAATCTCTTGCTCGAGTTCCCGGGCTTTCTGCTCCTCGTCTCGTATCATCTGGCGCACTTTGGCTTGCACGGTGACACGTTGGTGCTTGGCCTCGAGGATGTCATTCTGCTTTTGGAGGTTGTGGTTCTTGATGCGGAGGGCCCGTAGTTGTAGCTGTTCTTCGGCTGAGATGCCGATGACCTCACCGTCCTCTGTTGCGTCTTCACCCTCTGGTGGAGCGAAGCCTGGGGGCGGTACTTGTGGTTGTCCTCCGGAGCTGCAGGTGCGGAGGGTGCCTTTTGGAGTGGGTGAATCGTTGCACTGTCTCTTGCCGAGAACTTCGTCTTCGCAGGCTTCTTGGGGGGTGTTGTCTGCGAGGGCCTTGCCCTTTTTCTCAGCTAGCATTGCTGCGTTCGCTGCTTCATCGACGGATGGGGTTGCCTTCGAACTAGCTCTCTTGGGTGCCATTGTGGGTGATTTGTTCGTAGCACGAACGGTGGGCGCCAATGTTGGAACTTGCTCTCCTGGGAAAGTTGATCCAACGGGGGAGTGAAAAGGGTGCAAGCAAGGTTTAACTCGAGATGACAATTGCTCTGTTAATCTGGCCTCTCAAGGGCACTGTACGGGGGTATTTATAGGTGCACGAGTGCCCAACGTCCCATTGTAAGGACGTTTATGCCCTCGGGCACCTGGACTATCCCCAAAATATTCCCATAAGGGAGGGTTATAGATTGTCATTACAGAAAAGCTATTACAAGTCGGGCCCGTAACATGCCTCTCCATGCGGGGCCTATTACAATGGATCGAATCCCACGTGGGCCTCTAGGTCGGGTGAGGATGTGGGATGTGGAGACTTCGTCGTAGGCCTTCGCCTTGCAGTGAGGAGGACGAAGGGTGGGCCGCGCTGGTCATCTTGCATCCATTGGTGCGGCGAGGTGATGAAGGCCTGGAGCGAAGGGTAGCGTCTTCGCCTTCGCCCCAACACCGATCTAGATGCATGCTTAATAGCTAAGACTAATATGGGTTGGCTTTGGCATCACCGTCTAGCACATGTTGGGACGAAGAACCTTCATAAGCTTCTAAAGGGAGATCATGTGTTAGGACTAACCGATGTCTGTTTTGAGAAAGACAGACCTTGTGCAGCATGTCAGGCAGGGAAACAGGTGGGAAGCACTCATCACAGCAAGAATGTGATGACAACATCAAGACCACTGGAGCTTCTTCACATGGATCTCTTTGGACCCATTGCCTACCTCAGCATCAGGGGAAGTAAGTATGGTCTTGTAATTGTCGATGATTTTTCTCGCTTCACTTGGGTATTCTTTTTGCAGGATAAGTCAGAAACTAAGGGACCCTAAAGCGCTTCTTAAGGAGAGCTCAAAATTAATTTGAGCTAAAGGAGAAGAAGATAAGAAGTGACAATGGGTCTGAGTTCAAAAATCTACAAGTTGAAGAGTATCTTAAGGAGGAAGGCATCAAGCACGAGTTCTCCGCTCCCGACACACCACAGCAAAATGGTGTGGTAGAGAGGAAGAACAGGATGCTAATCGACATGGTGAAAACAATTCTTGGAGAGTACAAGACGCCTAAGCGGTTTTGGTCAGAAGCTGTGAACACAGCTTGCCATGCCAAAAATCGGCTCTACCTACACCGTCTCCTCAAGAAGACCTCCTACGAACTCCTTACTAGTAACAAACCAAATGTTTCTTATTTTCATGTATTTAGGAGCAAATGCTACATTTTGGTGAAGAAAGGTAGACATTCTAAATTTGCTCCCAAGGCAGTAGAAGGTTTCTTACTAGGATATGACTCAAATACAAAGGCGTATAGGGTCTTCAACAAATCATCAGGTTAGTTGAAGTCTCTAGTGACGTTGTATCAATGAGACTAATGGCTCTCCAAGAGAGCAAGTTGATCTTGATGATATAGGTGAAGAAGTTCTAACGGCCGCAATGCGCACGATGGCGATAGGTGATGTGCGACCACAGGAACTACAGGAACAAGATCAACCATCTTCCTCGACAATGGTGCATTCCCCAACTCAAGACGATGACCAGGTACATCAAGAAGAGGGGCAAGATCAAGGTAGAGCACAAGAAGAACAGGTTATGGAGGAAGAAGCACCTCGGGCCCCTCCAACCCAAGTCCGAGCAACAATCCAAAGACATCACCCCGTCAATCAGATTCTGGGTGACATCAGCAAGGGAGTAACTACTCACTCACGACTAGCTAATTTTTGTGAGTATTACTCGTTTGTCTCTTCTATTGATCCTTTCATGGTAGAGGAGGCCTTGCAGCTTCCAGACTGGGTGTTGGTCATGTAGGAAGAACTCAACAACTTCAAACGGAATGAAGTCTGGAGCCTGGTGCCACGTCCAAAGCAAAAAGTTGTGGGAACCAAGTGGGTGTTCTGCAACAAACAAGACGAGCACGGAGTGGTGACAAGAAACAAGGCTCGACTTGTGGCAAAAGGTTATGCCCAAGTCGCAGGTTTGGACTTTGAGGAGACTTTTGCTCCTATGGCTAGGCTAGAGTCAATTTGGATATTACTAGCCTATGCTGCTCACCATTCTTTTAGGCTGTTCCAAATGGATGTAAAGATTGCTTTCCTCAATGGTCCAATCAAGGAGGAGGTAGACGTGGAACAACCCCCTGGCTTTGAGGATGAAAGGTATCCCGACCATGTATATGAGCTCTCTAAGCAAGCTCCAAGAGCATGGTATGAATGCCTTAGAGATTCCTTAATTGCTAATGCTTTCAAGGTTGGGAAAGCTGGTCCCACTCTTTTTACAAAGACTTGTGATGGTGATCTTTTTGTGTGCCAAATTTATGTCGATGACATAATATTTGGTTCTACTAACCAAAAGTCTTGTGAGGAGTTTAGCAGGGTGATGATGCAAAAGTTCGAGATGTCGATGATGGGCGAGTTGACTTACTTCCTTAGATTTCAAGTGAAGCAACTCAAGGACGGCACCTTCATCTCCCAAACGAAGTACACCCAAGATCTTCTTAAGAGGTTTGGAATGAAGGATGCTAAGCCCGCGAAGACACCGATGGGGACTGACGGACATATTGACCTCAACAAAAGAGGTAAGTCCGTTGATCAAAAGGCATACCAGTCAATGATAGGTTCATTACTGTATCTTTGTGCTAGTAGACCGGACATTATGCTTAGTGTATGCATGTGTGCTCAATTTCAATCCGACCCCAAGGAATGTCACCTTGTGGCTGTTAAGCAAATTTTTAGGTATTTAGTTTCTACGCCTTGCTTCGGGATCTAGTATCCAAAGGGGTCTACCTTTGACTTGTTTGGATACTCAGACTCTGACTATGCCGGATGCAAGGTTGATAGGAAGAGCACATCAGAGACGTGCCAATTTCTAGGAAGGTCCCTAGTGTCCTAGAGTTCCAAGAAAAAACATCCATTGCCCTATCCACCACTGAGGCTGAGTATGTTGCCGCAAGACAGTGTTGCGCGCAACTACTTTGGATGAGGCAAACCCTCTGGGACTTTGGCTACAATCTGAGCAAAGTCCCACTCCTATGTGACAATGAGAGTGCAATCCGCTTGGCGGATAATCCTGTTGAACACAGTCGCACTAAGCATATAGACATCCGGCATCACTTCTTAAGAGACCACCAGCAAAAGGGAGATATCGATGTGTACCACATTAGCACCGAGAATCAGCTAGCCGATATCTTCACTAAGCCTTTAGACGAGAAAAGGTTTTGCAAGTTGCGTAGTGAACTAAATGTCTTAGATTCACGTAACCTGGATTGATCTAGAGCATACATGTAGTTCATGCCTTTGATCATGTTACCTTAAGCATTTACATCATTTGTTGTCTATTTATGATGCTCAAGTTGTACAAGTCATCCCCGAACCTCACAAGTCCGTATGCAAATGATGCATATATTTAGGGGGAGATGTGCTACAACTTGATCCCCTTGAGACTAACGTGTTTGTTTGAGTACACTTGATGTAGTCTCAAAGGTACATTGAAAGGGAAAGTGAACTTGGACGACGAAAAGACTTCCACTGCACTCCGGTATTAGTGTATTTAATTCCAAGTTCATACTTATGCTCTCATTGCCTTTTTGCCCTTATTTGACATTTGGTGAGGCAATGGGGTTACAAGGCCAAAAATGATCCCGTTTTGGTGCTTAATGCCAAAGGGGGAGAAATTAAGGCCAAAGCAACTGGATCAGCCAAACCACTTGAGAATTTTGAAAATAGTAGAGTTAGAATTTGTGTTTTGCCAAAATGACTCCTATTGCAAATTTGGTCTCTTATGGGGGAAGAATTTGATTATGGGAAAAAGGGGGAGTTTGTGGCACTTGATCAATTTCACTCTTGGAATATCTCTCTATTTGCCCAAACAAGTGTGTTTAACTTAGAGATAGGAAAAAGAATTTGAATTGCAAAAACATACCAAGTGGTGGCAAAGAATGATCCAAATATGCCAAATCCTGACAAGAGAGAATTTGGTCTTCATTTGCATTGATGTTGCGCTTCTTATGTTGCTTTTTGATGTGTTGGCATAAATCACCAAAAAGAGGGAGATTGAAAGGGAAATGTTCCCTTGGGCCACTTCTATAAATGTTTTGGTGATTAGATGCTCAACACATATTGACTGAGTTCTTATGTGCTAAATGAGTGAGAAGTGCAAATCAAAGAACAAGGTATGTTTCTAGACTTAGTAATTTGTTTTTGAATACTAACTTGTTTATCTAAGTGCTAGAAACAGTGACAAGAAAAGAAGAAAAGGATTAGAGAAGAGTTGGCTAAGTACAGCCAAAACCAGCACCAGTCTGGCACACCGGACTGTCCGGTGCCCCAGGCGCCTCGACGGTGAACTGGCTGCGCTCGGGAATCGACTGGGTGACTTCGCTAAAAATCACCGGACTATCTGGTGGTGCACCGGACTGTCCGGTGCGTCATCAGCGCCCGCGCCCAACTCTTCGGCGACGAACTTGTCGCTCTCGAGAAAAGAATAATGCGTCGCTGCTAAAATTCACCGGACTGTCCGGTGAGCCCACGGCGCTCGCGGCCAACGGTCGCTTGCGCGATCAATGGGAGACGCGTGGAAAAGCCAACGGTCGGATGGTTGCACCGGACAGTGTCCGGTGCGCCAACAGATCTAAAGATCCATCGGTCGGCTTCGCCAGAAAAGGAAAGAGATCGCGCACCGGACAGCTACAGGTTCTATCCGGTGCGCCACTCGACAGAAGGCAGGAATTGCTTTCCATATTGATCTCCAACGGCTCCTAGCTGCCTTAGGGCTATAAAAGGGACCCCTAGGCACATGGAGCAGTACACCAAGCTTTCAAGAAACATCCTAAGACTCCTAGACATGACCTCCACACATTTGATTCACTATGTTACTGATTTGAGCTCCGTTTGAGTAGCGAAATCCCTATGATGTGTTTTGAGCTCAAGTCTTGGCTTGTGTGCGTGTGTGTGCTGCGGATTTGAGTCTTGTGTGTGTTGCTTTCCCTCCCTTACTCTTGTGCTTCTTTGTGATCAATACTGTAAGGGCGAGAGGCTCCAACTTGTGGAGATTCCTCGCAAACGGGAAGAATACTCAAAAAGAAAAGACCGTGGTATTCAAGTTGATATTCAAGTTGATCATTGGATCACTTGAAAAGGGTTGAGTGCAACCCTCGTCCATTGGGACGCCATAACGTGGAAGTAGGCAAGTGTTACTTGGCCGAACCACGGGATAAAAATCGCGTGTCTTTTGTGTTGCTTTTCTCTACTACTGCTTTGTTCACAAGAAGACCGTTTCATAGCAACTTGATTAACTCACAGTAACATTTCTATAATCAAGTTTGTTGCTATTTAGTGTTTGATTTTACAGGATCACCTATTCACCCCCCCCCCCCTCTAGGTGCTCTCAGTATTAACTTTTGAATTTTTCAATAATATTGGAACTATAACCGAATAGCTAATTTTCTTGTTTTTCAAGATATTCTATGTTTATCGGTGTGATCGATTCGACAGAGTTGTGTTCTCGTGGCGGCTCTTCGTTGCAGGCGGGTTGTGGTAGCAGCCGTAGTCGGCGCTCTATATCTAGCATGGAGGACGCTATGAGGGAACAACAAGAAAGGTTTCGTAAAGAGCTGCGGTAACAACAAATGACATTCCTCCAACAGCAATCAGAGTACATGGCTGCTTACAACGCACAGGCGCAACAAGCAATGAACGTAAGTGTCTTATTTATTCTCAACAAGGTCGATATTGGTCCTATAACTAATATATTGTATTTGCAAGAGTTTTGTTTTCCAGAGCAGGCACAACAACAACCATTTGTTTTCCCTCAATTTCAGTCGCCGATGCCTCAGTGGGGATTACATGCTCCGCCACCTCCACCTCAGGTGCTTCAATTTAGTTTAAGACTTGTCGTTTATATTAAACTTTCAAATCTTGACTAAACTTGATTTTGTAGGGATCCGGGGTCATGGGCCACAACAAGCCACCACCAGTGATACCAGCACCAGGAGGGAGCTTATGCAGGGGAGGGAGCTACTACAGGAGAGGTTAGTTTGACAAGCAATTTATTTGAATATTGGTCATATAAACACTGTCTTTATTAATGTCTTCTTTTTTCTTTAAAATCCAAACCCGTTACACGACTTCGTCAACGAGTTTTTCGCTTCTGGAGGTAGTGGTCACAACTCCAACGACCCCGACATGTGATGGTTGAGTTTTGTGCCGAATTGTGCGTTGTAATAGACTATTTGTGAACATTATGTTGTATGGACTATTTGTGAACTGTGATGTTGTAATGGACTCCAACTTTATGTTGTTGACTGATTGTGCAATTGTGGATTTAATGTTTCTGTCATTTTATTGTGATTATATTGTTGATGAATTTGCTGCTTTTTTGCATTTTTTAAAAAAAAAATCTCTGAAATTATTAATTTTCGGCGGCCTTAGTGGGCCGCCGAAAATAAGCCTGGGATATTTTCGGCAACCCTTGTTTTCGGCGGCTACATCTGGCCGCCGAAAGTTAATGCTTATTTTCAGCGGCTGCTCTGTTGGCCGCCGAAAATAACAAAAATAAGTTATTTTCGGCGGCCAGGTGTCAGCCGCCGAAAATAAGCGCTAATTTTTGGCTGATTTTTTCTAGTGGCCAGAGACCGCTGAAAATAGGCCTAAAGCCGCCGAAATATCTTACTTTCGGCAGCAAAGGTCTTATTTTTGACGGTCTCTGGCCGCCGAAAATGATTGTATGTGCTGTTGTGGAGGATAGGGAGGAATTTAGCTTCATGGGGATGAGTTTGGGGGTCGAAATCTGATGGTGAACTCCTTAGTGCTTAACTTAAGTCCAATAATACAACGTTGCTAGTGCACCAGATTTCACCCTATTTAGACACTGTTTGAATGTACTATAGCAAATAATTAGTTGCTAAAATTATTTACAAACATTCAAACAACCTAACTAAACTAATAGTTGTTTTTAGCTAAAGACATCCAAACACTCTCAGCTAATAATAATTCAACTAACTATTAGTCATACCCTCAACTCTATTGGTACATTACCCTGTTCAACTCTCAACTCAACTGAAATCGACTAAAAAAGTTAGCCAACTACTAGTAAGTCAACTAATTTCACTAATAAATTTTTAGCCTGCTAACTAGCTCTAATGTATTTAAACATGCCCTTCGTAGCAATTTGTATATTCGCCTCAGCTGATATGGACTTAAAATAGCATAATATTCTCACATCCCCTGCCTCTATTAGAAACATATATGAGGCATTTACTATCACATGGAAATAAACGAGTACATTCAACAAAATGTAAAGAACCAAATACGATTTGCTCGTGGACAATAACAAACACCACTATTGAAATAATGTGGGTCTCGCCTATATTAATATTTAATAATAGTCAATACTAAAGGCATACTTAAATGCTACGGTGTACTACTATTTTAGTACCATAGTGGAAGTTCAAGGGACAATTCAATCAACTTAAATAGGTGGACCATTGGTGCATCTATTAAGAAGCTGATAAAAGGGTGAAGGACTGCCACACACGCGCGCGCCATCGGCCAGGTTGAGGCCGAGACCGTTACTGGCTATTTCCTGTGTTATGGCTAGTAATGGACAAGCTGCGTCACTGATGTCAGCTAGTAACAAACGTCACTGATGTCAGCTCCGTTACTGTCTGTTGGCCTCCATTTGTGCATGTATATATACGGAAGAGGTGAGGCTGCTTCTAGGGATGACGACAGCATAGTACGCACATACAGTCTAAGACACGTTGCACACAGCCATTCCCGTCCCACCTTCTGCGAACATAGACAGTGTGGTAGAGCAGGCCTCCGAAATCACCGTCCATAGAGAGACACATGCACGGGTGTGCGGGTTTTTAGGGAGCGTACTCACGACTGCTCGCTTCATCCACTCGATCAACGCGGATCAAGTTCCTCGTCGCCGGCGCCGTTCGAGGGACTACACTGCGTACATCTGCCTACATCGACTGTGTACGACTACATCGAACATACACACGAGATGTCTCGTGTGAATGAAGCCACTGATGCTTTAAGCATCGGTCCCTCCGTAGGGTACATTATGTTTTTAGTAATTGTGCATATTTTACTATTGTTTACTGCTTATGTGAGTAGTGATACACACATGCATATACATGTCGTCACATACATCACTGTGATTTTGTGGATTAAATTAAACTAAAAATGTCTATTTCTCCAACAATCCAAAAACCTGATATTAGGCATTTTTATGTTAGTGGTTTTGCTGCTGCGTTAAAACCAAGTGAACCTTCTGATGGGACATTTTATAAGAGGTGTCGTAGTAAGATGATACTGTGGTTGACTGTAATGAACTGCTATCACGCCGCACAGGAGAAACCCAAACATTTCACTCCTGAGGAGGAGAGAATGTTCGACGTTGTCGATAACCTATTTTGAGGCACCGTGATTGGCGCTCTTGCCAACAAGTATGTTGATTCTTATCTAACATACACATCTACAAAAGAGTTATGGGATGCATTAGATGAGAAGATCTGTGTTTCTGATACTGGTAGCGAGTTGTACATCATAGAGTAGCTATTTGACTACAAGATGGTTGTGAACCATCCTGTAGTTGAACAGGCTCATAAAATACAAGCACTGGCTAAGGAACCCGAACAGTTTCCATGTGTCTTGCCTGACAAGTTCGTGGCTAGCAGTATTATCGCTAAGCTGCCACCTTTTGCTACCACTCTAAAACATAAGAGACAAGAGTTTAGCGTGGCTGAGCTTATTGGGTCTCTTGATGTTGAGGAGAGAGCGAGAGCAAAAGACACTCGTGGAAAAGAAGTTGAGACTTCTAGTATCAATATGGTACAAAAGAAGAACTCCAATGTGTCACATAATAATAAAAAGAAGAACAAGCAACAGAATGCAAGCAGACAGTCTTGTTTAAAAAGAAGAACAAAGGAGCTGGTTGCTTTGTTTACGGGAGTACAGATCACTGGGCAAGCGCTTGTCCAGATCGTAAATTTAAGCAAGGGAAAAAACTAGCTCAAGAGAAGAAAATAGCAAACATGGTTGTTAGCGAGACTGCAGAAGGAACATCGGGGTATGGTAATCTTTTACCTATTGTTCTTTCAGTGTGTCAATCCCTTGAGCGGTGGCTGACACTGGTGCTAACATTCATGTGCGTGTTGATATTTCTTTGTTTTCTTCTTATCAGTGTAAAGGGGATGGAGCCTTGCTGATGGGGAATGGATCACATGTGCGTGTTCTTGGTGTTGGTACAGTCATTCTAAAGTTTACTTCGGGAAAGACGGTGCTCTTGAAGAATGTGCAGCATGTCCCCTCCATAAAAAAGGATCTTGTTAGTGGCTCACTTATATGTCGAGATGGCTATAAACTTGTGTTCGAGTCCAATAAATGTATACTATCAAAGTATGGAACATTTGTTGGAAAAGGCTATGATAGTGGAGGCTTGTTCCACTTATCTTTGCATGATGTGTGTAATAAGTCTGTGAACAATGTGATTTCGAATGAGCCGTATATTTGGTATTCACGACTTTGTCACATCAATTTTGGTTGTGTTTCGCGGTTAGCAAATTTAAATTTAATCCCAAAATTTGATTTAGTCAAAGGTTCTAAGTGTCAGGTGTGTGTGCAATCTAAGCAACCTCGCAAGCCTCATCAGGCCACAGAGGCGAGGAACTTGGCACCACTGGACTTAATACATTCTGATTTATGTGAGATAAACAGAATATTGACTAATAGAGGCAAACAATATTTTATTACTTTTATTGATGATTCTACTAGATTTTGTTATGTGTATCTCTTAAAGTCAAAAGATGAAGCTTTGCATTATTTTAAGACCTACAAAGCTAAAGTGGAAAATCAACTCGAGGGGAAAATTACACGGTTAAGGTTTGATCTTGGTGGAGAATATTTTTCAGGTGATTTTTCTGATTTTTGTGTGGAACATGGCATTATTCATGAGAGGACACCACCATACTCACCACAATCCAATGGGATTGCTGAGAGAAAGAACCGTACTCTAACTGATTTGGTTAATGCCATGTTAGAGACTTCGGGACTATCTAAGGAATGGTGGGGTGAGGCGATCTTGACGGCGTGTCATGTCCTGAATAAAGTTCCCACAACAAACAAAGAAATCACACCATTCGAGGAATGGGAAAAGAGGAAATTAAATATCTCCTATTTGCGCATCTGCGGTTGTTTGGCCAAAGTGAATGTGCTAATTAACAAGAAGCGCAACTTATGACCGAAAACTGTTGATTGTGTTTTTCTTGGGTATGCTTTTCACGGCATTGGATATAGGTTCTTAATTATAAACTCTAGAGTACCAGACATGTTGGTTGGTACTGTTATGGAGTCCAAAGATGCTACGTTTTTAGGACGAATTTCCCATTAAAGCTACACATGATACGTCTAGTGATGAACCAACGATATCCCATGAGCATTTTATTGCGGTAGAACACACTGAGGAATCCCATATACATAATCCTATGGAAGATGACAATGTATCAACTTGAAAGAGTAAGAGACCAAGGATTGCAAATTCCTTTGGTGATGATTACATTGTATATCTTGTGAATGACACCCCAAGTACCATTGAAGAGGCATATTCCTCTCCTGATGCTAACTTTTGGAAGGAAGCAATAAGGAGTGAGATGGATTCTATTATGTCTAATGCAACTTGGGAGGTCGTTGAGCGTCCTTATGGGTGTAAGCCCTTTGGGAGTAAATGGGTGTTTAAGAAAAAGCTTAGGCCTGATGGTACTATTAAAAGGTACAAGGTGAGGCTTGTAATTAAAGGCTATTCAGAAAGGAAGGTGAGATTTCTTTGATACTTATTCACCTATGGTTCGATTGATCACAATTCGTGTGGTACTTTCTCTGGCTGTGTTTCATGGTCTTCTCGTCCATCAAATGGATGTTAAGACATCATTCCTAAATGGAGAGCTAGATGAGGAAATCTACATGGAGCAGCCAGCTGGGTTTGTAGCAAACGATTAAGAAGGCATGGTGTGTAAGTTACTGAAATCTTAATATGGCCTAAAACAAGCACATAAACAATGGCATGAAAAGTTCGATAGAATTTTGACATCTACCGGCTTTGTTTTGAACGAAGCAGACAAATGTGTATATTATTGGTATGGTAGGGGTGAGGGAGTAATGTTGTGCATGTATGTTGATGACATTCTAATCTTGGATACGAGTCTTAATGTGATTGAAGAGACAAAAGACTTTCTGTCCAATAATTTTGGAATGAAAGATTTGGGAGAAGCTGATATTATTCTTAACATTAAGCTACTGAGAGAAGGCAATGGTGGGGTCACACTTGTGCAATCCCAATATATGGAAAAGGTTTTGAGTCGCTTTGGTTATTGCGAATGTTAACCTTCTCCAACACCTTATGATCATAGTAAGCTTTTGAAGAAAAATCGAACGATATCTAGGGATCAATTGAGATATTTCCAAATAATTGGTTCACTCATGTACTTAGCTAGCGCTATGAGGCCTGACATCTCGTTTGTTGTGAGCAAATTGAGACGGTTTGTTTCAAATCCAGGAGATGATCACTAGCGTGCTCTTAAGAGAGTTCTGCGCATCTAAAAGGTACTATGAGCTTAGGCATCTATTATACCGGATACCCAATAGTACTGGAGGGTTATTGTGATGCTGATGAGATATATGCCACAAGTGGATATGTGTTTTCACTTGGAGGTGGCGCTGTTTCATAGAAGTCTTGCAAGCATACCATCTTAACAAGGTCGACTATGGAAGTAGAACTCACAGCATTAGATATCGCTTCAATTGAGGCTGAGTGGCTTCGTGAACTCCTTATGGATTTAACGGTGCTTGAAAAACCTGTGCCGACTATTTCTATGAACTGTGATAATCAGAATGTGATAATCAAGATAAACAGTTCTAAGGATAATATGAAGTCGACAAGGCACATAAAGAAGGCATTTAAAATATGTCAGGAAATTAAGAAACTCCGGAGTAATAGCGTTGGACTATGTCCATACATCTAAAAATCTGGCAGATCAATTTACTAAGGGGCTATCACGTAGTGTGATAGATAGTGCATCGAGTGAGATGGGCCTAAGACCCACCTAAAGTTTATCATAGTGGTAACCTGTTCTATGTGATCGAAGATCCCGTGAATTAGAATGGTGAAACAAGCTAGTGGTAGAATGAGAGGAAAGGCCCTTAATAAGATTTATTCTAGATGCACATCTTTCCTTATTGTAAGGTAGGTTGGTGTTTACACCTTAATATTTTCTTCCAAGTGGATTTGTGAAGCAAAGATGTTGTCCTACAGAACATCTTCGGAGGAACATACCTATATGGGTTAACTGCTAGTCAGAGTTTATGAGATCTGGGTGATCTCTAGATACCCATGAAAGGCTATGGAGTTTTACTTATATGCTCCAATCAGAGGGGATGCGCTCGGCAATCTAGTACTGGTAAAGAGTTTAGATGAAACTTATTCCACACAAAACTGCCAATTTAAGACCTAGTCCATTTGTGCAGTTGTGGTTAAGTGTTAGTCTAGATTCTAGGTGGATGTTCAACTTAACAGTCTCCATCGAAACACCAGTATATCAAACGTTTGAGATGATGATAGCATTTTAGTGTAACTTAGCATTTAGTGGGGATTGTTGAAATAATGTGGGCCTGGCCCATATTAATATTCAATAATAGTCAATGCTAAAGGCCCACTTTAATGCTACGGTGTACTACTAAGTTCAAGGGATAATTCAATCAACTTAAATAGGTGGACCATTGGTGCATCTATTGAGAAGCTGAGAAAAGGGTGAAGGACTACCACACACACACGCCCCACCGGCCGGGCCATGGTCATGGCCGTGGTAATCGAACCTTAGTCCGAATGTTCTTTCCTAACGATTGCACATTTTGCTTGGAGTGATGATTGTCCATTACTGTCGTACGTTACTGGCCGTTTCCTGTGTTATGGCTAGTAACGGACGAGCTGTAATGGCTATCAGCTAGTAACGGACGTCACTGATGGTGTTAGTTTATGGCTGACTATAACGGTAGCTCTGATGGCGACCATTACTGTCCGTTGGCCTCCCTCTGCGTGTATATATATATATATATATATATATATATATATATATATATATATATATATATATATATATATATATATATATATATATATATATATATATATATGGAGGAGGTGAGGCTGCTTCTGGAGATGACGATAGCACAGTACGCACGTACAGTCTCAGACGCGTTGCACACAGTCATTCTTGTCCCACCTTCTGCGAGCACAGACAGTGGGGGAGAGCAGGCCTCCGAAATCGTCATCCGCAGAGAGACACTTGTACGGGTGTGCAGGCGATCAGGTTTTTGGGAGCGTACTTGCGACTGCTCGCTTCGTCCGTCCGACCAATGCTGATCAAGTTTCTCGTCGCCGACGCTGTTCGAGGGACTGCACTCCGTACATTTGCCTGCATTGACTGCATACAACTACATCGTACATACACACGAGATGTCTCATGTGAATGAAGCTACTGATGCCTTGAGCATCGGTCCCTCTGTAGGGTACATTTTATTTTTAGTAATTGTGCATGTTTTACTATTGTTTACTGCTTATATAAATAGTGATACACATATGCACATACATGTCGTCACATATATCACTGTGATTTTCTAGATTAAATTAAAAGTAAAAATGCTTATTTCTCCAATAACCACAACGTACGTATATTTACGATGTCCTAGAGATTGGCCTGCATAAGAGAGATCTAATACAAATTAGGCTAATGCATGCAAGTACACAGTTATAACCTAGCTATATATGCTTCAGATGTATATAAGACAATCAAGTTCTTATATCATATGCACTACCAAGCATGGCTGTAAATCTTCTTACGCCCCGGACCAAGTCTAGTTAATTTCGCTCATCTCTTTCCATTCATTTTAGTAATTTTACACCAGAGAGCAAATGAAATTACGTTATATATATAAGCCACGCCCAGGCCATGGCCAGAACGACCCAGGTGTGAATCCAGCCGGCCTTGGCTATACACACGATCTTTAATTTGGTTCAATTACGGAGTGTAGCTAGCAATAAGCAGGTGGCAGAGGAACTTCAAATATTAAGCTAGATCATAAAAAATGATGCAGTTCCGGGATTCCCATGCTCAAGTCAAGCATCCAAATGCGCACCGCAAAGAACCTCGCCCTTTTTGTAAAGCGAGCGGGGGGTGGCGCGCGCAGGATCGGAGGCCCCACGAGATTCGGGGGTATCGATGGTCGATGAGCATGAGCTACGACCTTGCTGCTCCGCAGGCGAACCAAAACCAAGAGGGGCGCCAAAGTTCATCACAACTCTCTCTCTCTCTCTCTTCTCTCTAGTCTCCTTTACGACTAAGCGTAGACCGATGCCGCATGCGCCATGCACAGCACAGAGAGGCACTTTTGTTTAATCTGCAGTTGCTGTCACGCGCGAATCACTTCCGGCGGCCTGCCCATGCCACGATGATGCGCTGATTAACCAATGCGCCGGCCGTAGCAATGTGGACCATTCTACCGTATTTTGTAACCTCATAGCTATATATAAGTATATATACTCCATTGGGGAAATTTATTACAGTAACCACCATTCTGAAATTGATGCAGTTAATTCTAGATTTACGTACGTACCTTCAGTTAAATTATCTAATATTTGACAAATTAATTAGACTCAAAATAAATTGGCTTGATATTGATCTTGTTGAGCACCAAATTGAGCCTTGCGGACGGTCCGGCCCTGAGGCCGGACGGTCCGCGGTCCGGACAGTCCGCGCCTGTGGGCCGGACGGTCCGCGCATGCGCAGAACAGTTTAGGGTTCCGAGTTTTGTGCTACGGTTATTAGCTATATTCGCGGGATTAGCTCGGAATCAGTTGTGTAAAGGGTCCAGCCCCCCTCCTCTATAAATAGAGAGGTCTACGGCCGATTTGTAATCATCATCAATCGAATCAATACAACTTCTATTTCGTATTTTATCCTAGGAGTAGTTCTAGTCTAGTTTAGGTTTAGATATCCAATCCCCAAATTCTTCGTCTCTCTTCGACTCTACGTCGATTAGGGGAGTCTAGGTCGGCCTGCCCGAGCCTAGACACAACCTAGGATCTCTACTCCCCGACGGGGTCCCTCCCGGGAGCGAGATCCAGGCGCCGTCGGCGATCGTCCGCCGTCCCTGCGTACGCGCGGACCGTCCGGCCCCAGGGCGCGGACCGTCCGGTCGTCAGGCAGGAGCCCTAGCCGCGCACCAGGCCGCGGACCGTCCGGCCCCAGGCCGCGGACAGTCCGCCCCTGCGCAGAGTGTACCACCGCGCCTCGCACCAGGCCGCGGACCGTCCGGCCCCGCGCGCGGACCGTCCGCCCCTGTGCAGAGGGCACCGCCACGGTTCTTGTTGAGTGTTTGGCGCTCCGAAAAGGCGTCAACATACTTTTTGGCGACTCCGCTGGGGACAACACATCTAAGCTCATCAGATCGGCCCTCAATGGCCGGTTCAAAGGATAGCTCTGATATTTCTCTAAGCAACATTATAGAGCCGACTTGGGAAACCTTGCCGGCTGACGAGCAGCTCCAGTTTGAGGAGCACAAGGAGCGGATGATCCAGGAGGCGAAAGCAAAGTTCTTGGCCAACTTCAAAGTGGACAGGAACAACAAGGTCGTCCGACATCGGGCGACGGATCCGGCTTCGCTCCAACCCACGCCAGATATCCCCAATGTAAGTAATACCAACGATCTGCAATCTCTTAGAAATTATGTAGAAGATCAGCGTGAACAAATGCAGAACATCATAGGGGATATGCAAAGCGATCTTAAGAGACTAGTACGTGCATTCGATAAATCTAGTACCGCAAATTTTCCTTCGCACGAGGTTGAGTTAGGAGATAACGCGCGTAACACATCAGCTACAGGTTGTCACGACCAGTCACAACCCCTTTATGGGATGCCGATGGACACATACCCTAAGCAACCGCAAATCGGCAGCAAACCAGCCGATCTGCACATGCCCGGACCGTCCGCACGTGAGCGCGGACCGTCCGGGCCAACAGCAGTCGGGCCTATTTTTAATGAGTTACCTAGATATGCGCCCGAGCCACCACATATGACACAGAACCCAAATTACCCAGTCGGACGGTCCGCATACAATGACAGACGGTCCGCATATGACCACGGAAGGTCCGGGTACGTATCCGGACAGTCCGCGCATAAGTCTTTTGAGGAGGATTATTACATGAATCCTCGCCCGTCCCAGCAACACTTCCCATCACACTATGCAATGCACCAGCCCACTAATTCAGGATCAAAAGCCCAGGAAAGCTTTCCGGCCCCACCTGGAAGGCCGGAAAGAAACGATCAAACGTATGAGCCATATAGAGCAAATGGAAATGCACCACGTAACTCAAACCAATGGGGGGAAAGACAACATGCTAATATCCAGCCAACCCCACCTATGTTTGACCAGAGAGCCGGTGGTCTCGCACCGGCTGCCATTGATATAGTAAGGGAAGAAATAGCCGGGGCGTTCCGAGATAAGCTCGGAGTAAGCATGGTCCCTGGGGGGCAATCATATCGGAAACCTTATGACAGCCGATTTGATCACCACCCATACCCACAGGGAACCAGGATTCCCGAATTCACAAAATTTTCGGGTGATCAAGGAAAGAACACACGTGAACACATAGGCCAATTTTTAGCACAATTAGGAGAGTTGGCCGACACGGAGGCATTTCGCGTACGTTTGTTTTCATTATCTTTAACAGGAACTGCGTTTGCATGGTACGCCACTTTACCTCCTAATTCCATTTCATCATGGGGGGATTTAGAACAAAAATTTCATGATCATTTTTTCTCCGGTGACTATGAATTGGATTTGGTAGATTTAGCGTCGTTGCGACAAACAAAAGATGAATCGGTTAATGATTACATCCGGAGATTCCGAGATACAAGAAACCGATGCTTTCAAATTCACTTAGCAGAGAAACAGCTAGTAGGATTAGCTTTTAATGGTCTGCGATA
Organism: Zea luxurians; assembly: GCA_029449295.1. NCBI lineage: Eukaryota > Viridiplantae > Streptophyta > Magnoliopsida > Poales > Poaceae > Zea > Zea luxurians. The sequence continues at coordinate 539,328 of JAOPSE010000101.1, read as the reverse complement.
TTATTTAAAAGAAAGATTAGAAGGCATCCAATTCTTTACACTAGCACAATTACACCAGAGAGCTTCGGCTTGTGAAAGCCGAAGCAAAGAAACTACTAAAACAATTCGTCACAACATACGTGTAGTGGAATGCGACCAAAGTAGCTCAGAAGACGAATCAGCAGAGGTGTATGCTGCTGAAATGGTTTGGCCAAAGCAGGCCAAATCTTCGGCTTGTGCCTCCTTACAGCCGGTTCAAAAGAAACGGCAAGAGGAGGTTAAGTTTACATTTAATGTTGGTAAATGTGATAAAATATTTGACGAACTACTCAAAAATGGCAATATTAAAATAAATCACACTGTTCCATCCGCCGACGAGCTAAAACGTCGTGCATATTGCAAGTGGCATAACTCATTTTCTCATGCCACTAATGATTGTAATGTATTCCGACGACAGATTCAATCGGCCATTAATGAGGGACGATTGAAATTTCAGGAAATGCAGGTGGATACAGAGCCCTTTCCAATGAACGTGATCGACTTTGAGGGCAAGAAAGTCCTGGTTCGGCCAAACACGGCCGATAAAGGGAAGGGCAAAGAGGCAATCATCGGCAATTCTAAAAAGGCCGATGAGGATCATAAAATTTCTTGCAGGAAAGTGGTAGCCGAGAAGACTCCCGATGGAGGGGAGACCCTAAAGGTGACCATCACAACCTCCAGTACTGGGGGGCAAGCGCAGACAGGGAGACAGATACAGGAACCCGTGCTGTGTATCCCGGACGGTCCGGCACGTAGGAGCGGACGGTCTGGGACCCCACCGGACAGTCCGGAGAGCTCCGGCGGACGGTCCGGCCATGCTCAGAACTCGCAGCGACCACGTACCTTCAAACCACGACGACCAGAGATAGGTACGTGGAAAACAAATACATTTAAAGCAGCTGGTCGGCTGATCAAGCCTGGCCCGACTTTCGATCAATTGTTGTCTAAATATGTGAAAAAGAAGGCTGGCCCCAGTGACCGGCCACCGAAGCGACCCCGCTCACCCATTCATGAGCAACGTCAGGTCAGGCCGATTGGACCACATCACCAATCGGAAGAAATGAAAGGTCCTATTGTACAATTGAGACCTAACATGCCGACATGGACCCCTCCACCTCCTTATCCATCTATGCCATATCCATACACATACTTACCCCCACCATATGTCCCAAATCAAATGTGGGGCATGCCACCATATCCATTTGGGATGCCACAGTACCCCGCCTGGGGGGCACCCCAAACATCCGTTTTTGATAGGTTGGCACCGCCAGTGCAAGACCGATTGAGCACTGCTAAATCCGGTCACCAGGCACAGGCCCAACAAGGTTGCCGGACTACTCGGCCTCCTAGGCCGACCAATCCGGCAGGGGGGCATATGCCTGTAGCAACTCAAAGAACAAAAAAGGACATCATCAAAATAGGCACTGCGGATGTTGTCATACAGGGAGACAATAAAGGGCCGATGATTTTCGGCGAATCGGCCAACACAACCGAAAAGGATACGGCTACCATCAAAACAGCCGACCCAAAATACTCCATGCCTCGATGGTGCCCAGCGGGATTGACACGATCCCAAAAGAGAAAATTACAGCGCCTAAGAGCAAAGGAGAGCCAGGAGAAGGAGGCGGAAAAGACATTTAATGACACACATCCACTATACCCGCCACCACAAAAGAAATGGAGACCGAAGGCCGTTGAGAAAAAACAAACGGCCATAGAAATAGAAAGTCAACCTGCACCAGGCGCGGACCGTCCGGCCCCCGCGTGCGGACCGTCCGCTGTTCACCAGGAAGGCTCTGGACAACCTGCACCAGGCGCGGACCGTCCGGCCCCCGCGTGCGGACCGTCCGCCGTTCATCAGGAAGCCTCCAACAACACGACAACATCCATGGAAGAGGACGACCTGCTAGGAGAAGACCTGGTCGACTACGAGGCTTCTCCAGAACGCCCAGGTATGGATGTAAATATTATTACATTTTCTTCCGATTGCACTATCATTGGCGACGATGAACCTGTTGCTGCCCAGTTCGATTTTGGTCCTAAAGAAGCCGCCTTTACTAAACCAAAGGAATCGGTAAACCATTTAAAGCCGCTCTTCGTGCGCGGTCACATTGATGGAATACCGATTGCTAAGATGTTGGTGGATGGAGGGGCGGCTGTAAATCTAATGCCTTATTCATTATACAGAAAATTAGGTAAACAAGATGACGAACTTGTCAAAACCAACATGACCCTCAGCGGTGTTGGGGATAGTTCGATTAAAGCCAGGGGAGTCACGTCCGTTGAATTAACCATCGGGACTAAGACCCTTGCTGCTGCATTCTTCGTCGCTGATGTAGAAGGGAATTACAGTTTAATTCTAGGCAGAGATTGGATTCATGCCAATCAATGTGTACCTTCTACATTACATCAAATGCTAATACAATGGGTAGGCGATGAGGTAGAGCAAGTACATGCCGATGTATCGGCCTGCATCGCTGTGGCCGATGCCCCTGTACTCTGGACTTATGAGACTGCTACATGTCTCACAGGGGTAGATTTTTCTGATTATCAGTTCATAAGTATAGATAAGAAAGGTTTCATTCCTGTAATGCTAGAGCCGATGGAGAATCGGCTGAATCCTAAATAGAGTTTAAACGATGAATACACACAAAGTTCATGAGTCTTTGATCACGGACAATTCGGCCCTCAAAGCCGGATGGTCTGGTCTATCACAGAACAGTTCGGACTTTAAGACCGAACATCTACCACAGCGAAAAGATAGTATTACGGATGATCCGGTCCCCGAGACCGGAAAGTCCGCCATCACACAAAGATCGTCTGATTCCTCTGTTGGGGACATGATAGAGGAATTCAGAGATCTTGATAAACTAGGACAGGGGTTTACATCGGCTGATCCTTTGGAGGAGATTGACATAGGAAATGGTAAAACTCCAAGGCCGACTTTTGTAAACAAGACCCTGGAGACCGATTCTAGAAATGAGATGATCGGTCTATTGAAGGAATATTCAGATTGTTTTGCTTGGAATTACACTGAAATGCCTGGACTAAGCCGAGAGATTGTCGAACATCGGCTGCCCATTAAGTCTGGTTTCAGACCTTTCAAGCAGAAAGCTAGAGCGTTTCGTCCAGATCTTCTCCCACGGATCAAGGACGAAATCCACCGGCTGCTAGAAGCTAATTTTATTAGACCTTGCAGATACGCAGAGTGGGTCTCCAATATTGTGCCGGTGGAGAAAAAGGAGTCAGGTAAACTTAGAGTATGCATTGATTTTCGTAATTTAAATAAAGCAACTCCTAAAGATGAATATCCCATGCCCATAGCCGACACGTTAATCAATAATGCATCAGGAAATAGAATTATTAGCTTCCTTGATGGTAATGCCGGATATAATCAAATTTTCATGGCCGAAGAAGATGCGTCTAAAACGGCCTTTATATGTCCAGGCTTCATTGGTTTATTTGAATGGGTTGTCATGACATTCGGTCTTAAAAATGCTGGTGCTACTTATCAGAGGGCTATGAATCTGATTTTCCATGAGTTGTTAGGAAACACTGTGGAAGTCTACATTGATGATATTGTAGTCAAATCGGCTAAGTTTAGTTCTCATATAGCTGATTTGCGCAAAGCCTTTGATAAAATGCGTCGGTATGGTTTAAAAATGAACCCACGTAAATGTGCTTTTGGAGTGTCGGCTGGTAAGTTTTTAGGATTTGTCATCCATGAGCATGGTATAGAAATAGACCCTGACCGAATCAAGTCTATTCGGAATGTGGGGCCTCCGACTTGTAAGGTCGAAGTGCAGAGGTTTCTCGGCAAGGTGAATTATTTACGAAGGTTTATTTCTAACCTAGCCGGGAAGATTGATGCCTTCACCCCTATCCTTCGGCTTAAGAATGATGCTGAATTCACTTGGGAGGCAGAGCAGCAGGAAGCATTTGATCTCATTAAAAAATACTTGTCTTCGGCTCCCGTGTTAAAAGCACCACAAGTAGGAGCACCATTCAGGTTATACATTGCAGCTGAAGACAAGGTTATTGGGGCTGTTCTGACACAAGAAACTGAGGGGAAGGAGCATGTGGTGACATATCTAAGCCGAAGGTTGGTGGATGCTGAAACAAGGTACACTTTTATTGAAAAATTATGTTTATGCTTGTTTTATGCATGCACCAAATGTAGATGTTATTTACTGTCTAGTCATTGCACTGTTTCTGGTCAAGCCGATGTAATCAAATACATGTTGCATAACCCAATTATGAGTGGTAGAATTGGTAAGTGGGCTTATGCACTCATAGAATATGACTTGGCCTATGAACCATTGAAATCTATGAAAGGCCAAGTCGTAGCGGATTTTATTGTAGAACATCGGGTTAATGATATTCATGAACTAGACATGTCATACCTCACTATTACTCCTTGGACTTTATATTTTGATGGATCGGTTTGCAATGAAGGGCAAGGAATTGGCATTGTGCTTGTTTCACCAAGAAATGTCTACTTTGACTTCTCTAGCCGATTGAAAACTTATTGCACTAATAATCAAGCTGAATATGAGGCCCTCCTATTCGGTTTAGAACTTTTAAATAGTATGGGAGTAAAACATGTGAAGGTATTTGGTGATTCTCAGCTGGTTGTCCAACAAGTGTTAGAAGAATATCAATGTCTTGATGGTACTCTAAATAGTTATCTTGAGAAATGTTGGAGCATAATCCATTCTTTTGATGGATTCAGTATTCGGCATGTCTCTAGAGTTGAGAATCATAGAGCTAACGATTTGGCACAAGATGCATCAGGTTATCGGATAAAGAGAGGGAAATTTCACAAAACTGAAAATCTGATAACCAGTGCAGAGCCAAATTCCCAGGTCGCGGACCGTCCGCGTGACGACGCCGGACCGTCCGAGGTTGCCAGAAATGTTCTCTTAATCGATTCGGCTGACAATGAAGCCGATGCAAGTGATTGGAGGACACCTATACTTAATTATTTGCAAAATCCCAATATCAGGACAGATAAAAACATTCGGCGAACAGCTTTCAAGTATGTTTTGATGAGTGATGAACTTTACCGCCGAACAGTCAATGACATCCTGCTTAAGTGCTTGGGCCCGGATGACGCTATATTAGCCATGGCCGAAGTACATGAGGGAATTTGTGGTACTCATCAATCAGCTCCAAAGATGAAGTGGTTGTTGCGAAGGTCTGGTTTTTATTGGCCTAGTATGATAGCTGATTGTTTCAAGTACTACAAGGGTTGCCAAGTGTGTCAAAAATTCGGCGACCTACAGTTGGTCCCTGCAGCCGAATTACATCCTATCATCAAGCCTTGGCCATTCAGAGGATGGGGATTAGACTTTATTGGAGAAATTCATCCTTCATCATCAAAGGGGCATCGGTTTGTGTTAGTTGCCACTGACTACTTCACCAAATGGACTGAAGCCGTTGCTCTAAAGAACATGACACACAGGGAGGTAATTGAGTTTATAACTGAGCATATCATTCATAGATTCGGCATTCCCCAGACCTTAACTACAGATCAAGGTACTTCTTTTATGTCAAAGGAGGTACGTGAATTTGCTGAATTATACAGAATTAAGCTGCTTAATTCATCTCCATATTATGCTCAGGCCAATGGTCAGGCCGAGTCTAGCAATAGGACATTGATTAATTTGATAAAAAAGAAAATATCTGATAATCCTAAACATTGGCATAAGATTTTGTCTGAGGCTTTATGGGCTCATAGAATATCTAAACATAGGGCTACTAAAGTATCTCCTTTTGAGCTTGTCTATGGGCAGGAAGCGGTGTTGCCTGTGGAAATAAGTTTGAATGCTATCAGGTTCTCCAGACAAAATGATCTAACTGTTACCGATTATTATGATTCAATGATGGATAATATTGATGAGGTGACTGACAAAAGGATGATAGCTTTGGGAGCAATAGAAAAGGACAAAATCATGGTAGCCAGGGCCTACAACAAGAAGGTCAAAGCAAAATCATTTCAGGTAGGGGACCTGGTGTGGAAGACCATTCTGCCTCTAAGGAATAAAGATCGGAAGTTCGGGAAATGGTCACCAAGTTGGGAAGGTCCTTATAAAGTAAAACAGGTGATGTCTGGCAACGCCTATTTGCTACAAACATTACAAGGCAAGGATTTGCCTAAGGCTTTGAATGGGCGTTTCCTCAAGCAGTACCATCCTAGTATGTGGCAGGATGCCTAAGAAAACCGATGTGCTCACATCGAGTTAGTTGCTTTTGGTTTGCTCAGCTCCACCAAAAGGCAGGGGGGGCATATGTTGAGCACCAAATTGAGCCTTGCGGACGGTCCGGCCCTGAGGCCGGACGGTCCGCGCATGCGCAGAACAGTTTAGGGTTCCGAGTTTTGTGCTACGGTTATTAGCTATATTCGCGGGATTAGCTCGGAATCAGTTGTGTAAAGGGTCCAGCCCCCCTCCTCTATAAATAGAGAGGTCTACGGCCGATTTGTAATCATCATCAATCGAATCAATACAACTTCTATTTCGTATTTTATCCTAGGAGTAGTTCTAGTCTAGTTTAGGTTTAGATATCCAATCCCCAAATTCTTCGTCTCTCTTCGACTCTACGTCGATTAGGGGAGTCTAGGTCGGCCTGCCCGAGCCTAGACACAACCTAGGATCTCTACTCCCCGACGGGGTCCCTCCCGGGAGCGAGATCCAGGCGCCGTCGGCGATCGTCCGCCGTCCCTGCGTACGCGCGGACCGTCCGGCCCCAGGGCGCGGACCGTCCGGTCGTCAGGCAGGAGCCCTAGCCGCGCACCAGGCCGCGGACCGTCCGGCCCCAGGCCGCGGACAGTCCGCCCCTGCGCAGAGTGTACCACCGCGCCTCGCACCAGGCCGCGGACCGTCCGGCCCCGCGCGCGGACCGTCCGCCCCTGTGCAGAGGGCACCGCCACGGTTTTTGTTGAGTGTTTGGCGCTCCGAAAAGGCGTCAACAGATCTAGAATTATATTTTTGCACACAGAAGAAATAGATACCTATTTCTATTTTTCTACAGGTTAATTGTCTGTGGCCATGGTGTAAGTTAGGGTAATAATGCATATTCCCTCCATTCTAAAAGGAAATAAAATTCTAAATTAAAACTTTCTTAGGTTTAACCAAGTCTAATATTTAAGTCTCTAAATAGATTTACTAGAGGTGGAACAGTGCGCGTCACGGCGGGGAGGGGGGGGGGGGGGTCTCGCTGTCAAACACAAGGCTGAGAGTGGTGCCAGCAGTGATAGGGCGAGGCGAGGAGTAGTGCGCGAGAGATGGCGAGCGAGGCACGTGCGGTGGGCTCCCGGGGTCAGCTGCAAGGGTGGTGGTCAGAATTTTGCAGGCCTGAGAGCGGTGGGCAAGGAGGGCGAATAGGGTGGATAGAGCAAAAAGTTGGATGAGGATGCTTGCGTGGAACCAGTTTAGGGGTTTGCTGGGCATGGGGCTGGCGAGGGGGCTAGTGGATTTTGTGGGGCAAGGGGTGCATTGCGGGGTTGTCAGCTGGGTGCGGGCTGACCTGGAGTTGGCGGAAGATGGGCCTGTAGTGGCCATGCATGTCTAGCTGCTCTCGCCTTGGTCAAATCCAAAACGGTAGCACCTTGGTCACGCAACCTTCCCGGACGAAACTATACCTTTCAGAAATCCAAAGCTCACGGGAGATGTCAAGGCAGTGGTTGCTATAGCAAAAGCCATGACCCGCAAGGCCCTGCGGGACAACCTGCCTCGTGCCATCTAGAAGGTGGTGCACCAGCACAAGTTGCTTGAGAAAAGCAAGAAACCCATCTCCATCCCCTTCCTTAGGAAGCTGTTCACGGCCGTCGGCCTGAGTTGCAAGGCCGCCTCTAAGATTGGCATGGTGCCCCCATCCCAGAGTGATTGCCACCCGTCAGGGACACCCCGTCGTCAGGACGCTTGCTACCGGTAGTCGCCATTACCCCACCCTCTTAGCTCTTTATGGTTTGTTCATTCAGTTTGTGTGGATGTTGGCCTTAGCCACCCAACGTGATGTGTCAGGGCCCTGCTACGATCTTCGTACTGCGTGCCTTGAACTTGAACCTGTCTTTTGTGCTTTTGGTGCTCATCCTCACCTTAATGAATAACTGGGACTTATGCTTACCTATCTTGTCATGGAATGTGCGCGGTATAGGCGATTCAGATAAGTGCACTGTTGTCAGTGATGCTCTATCTGTTGCACACCCTATCATCATTTGCATTTATGAATCCAAGTTACGAGACCCTGATTTTTCTTCATGTCGTACCTTCCTTCCACCAAATGTTAGGAACTTCAAATCTGACCCCGCTGACAGGCCCTCAGGAGGAATTATCACTGTCTGGAACCTCTCAAGCTTCTCCATTGTCTCTTGCACCTAGAAAACCTACTCTCTAACCACCACCCTCTCATCATCTCTCTTCGATGGCATGATAACCCTCATGAATGTCTACGCCTATGCCTACCACCAACACTCCCTTCCTTCCTTGCTGAGCTCTCTGAACTCTTCATCTTGGTTCAAGGCCCCTGGCTCTTGCTTGGGGACTTCAATCTTGTTCAATCCCCCGATGAGATGAGCTCTAGCCACATCAACAACAGACTTTGCTCAGCCTTCAACTCCACCCTCAATGACATTTGTGTGATGGAGCTCCCCCTCTTTGGATGCTCCTTTACCTGGCCCAATTGTCGTGTTAATCCCGCCCTTACTAGGCTTGATCGAGCCTTCTCTAACACCCAGCTACTAGCCCTTTTCCCTCCATATCCTTGAATGCTCTCCCCGCCCCACCTCGGATCACAAACCCATCCTAGTCTCCATCTCCACAATGGTTCTAAAATCTAGAGTCTTCCGCTTTGAAAATGTTTGGATTCTCAACCACCACTTCCTTCCCGCTGTGCTCCCTGCTTGGCACTCCACCCCTATCTGCCCTGACACTGCTGCGACGCTGCCGCCTGCCTGAAAAACCTCAAGTGTTCATGTAAAAGTTGGGGAGCTTACACCGACGCAAGGTGTCCTCGATCACCGACTGCACCTTCATCATCACGCTGCTTGACAACTTAGAAGAGGGCAGAAACCTATCACCTACTAAATTTTAAGCTTGGGGGCTATGCAGATCATGGCTGTCACAGTCTCTCCTTGAGCGGGCTGCCTACTAAAAACAAAGAAGCAAGCAGAAAGCCATCAAAGAAGCAAATGAAAACACTGTTTTCCACCATGCTCATGCTTATGCTCGAAGGAAGAAGTGCTCTATCGCTCATGGTGCAAGTTGGCCAAGTCGTCTACTCAAGCCAGGAAGAAAAAACCAAAGCCATCTATGAATACTACGCCTCGTCTATGGGGGCTACTCTCGTTCCAATCCCCACCTTCTACGTACAAATTATGTACTCCCCCTCTTACCTCCCATCCAGCCTTGATGTTCCCTTCATTGCAAAAGAAACCCTAGACGGCCTCGACGGCTTCGGGTCTAATTTCTTCAAGGTTGTCTAGCAATTAGAAAAAACCACTCTTGTGAACCTCCTTCGAGCATTCCACAATGGCCAAATCAACCTAGACAGTATCAACATATCATATGCCACCCTCCCTAAAAAACCTGATGCCCTTGCAATGGGTGACTACCGCCCCATCTGCCTCCAAAACTACAACATTAAAATCCTATCTAAAATCCTCACAAACTGTCACAAACCCATCATTGATTCCCTTGTCAGCCTTGATCAGACTAGCTTCCTTAAAGGGAGATCAATTTCAAAGAAAACTTCATCTATGCTCTTGAGCTAGTCCAATGCTGCCACAAAAGGAAAACCCCCCACCCTTGTCCTCAAGCTAGACTTCGCCAAAGCCTTCGACACTGTAGATTGGGACGACTTGTTTAAAATCCTCACTACCCGTGGCTTCAGCGGCACTTGGCTTGGGTGGGTGCAAAAATTCTAGCCTCCTCAAAAACTGATATTGTGGTGAATGGGTCCCTTGGCTCGTGGTTCACCTATAAACACAGGCTACGCCAAGGGGACCCTATGTCCCCTACCTCTTCATCCTTATCACCATCATGTTACAGGTGATCATCAATCGTGACCCCCACATCAGGCACCCAGTCTCCCCCCGCGAACCCTGCATGGTCCTACAATATGCCAACGACACCCTGATCCTCCTCAAAGGCCACCCCGAGGATGCCTCACACCTAAAACCAACATTCGACCATTTCAGCTCCATGATAGGCCTAAAAATCAACTTCAGCAAAAGCGTAGCCGTCCCCATGCATATGAACACAAACCACACACAACAAATCTCCTCCTCTATCGATTGCCATATGGAAGGCTCCCCTCTCTCCTACCAAGCTCCACCTACACCTTTTCTCCCCCGCCATATCCAAAACTGACAGATACCTCGTGGGGTGGCAGGCGTCTCTCTTGAACCCCATGGGTTCTTGGTCCTCATCAAATCCGGCCATGACATCCACTTAAACTATATTATGAGTGTCGCCGAGCTTCAAAAAGGGACTGTCAAAAAACTGGACCAACGCCACCATGGCTTCCTTTGGTCGGGCAAGGATTTTGTTCGTGGGTCTCGATGCCTTGTCCCTTGGGACACGGTGCTCGAGAGAAAAAACTCCGGTGGCCTTGGTGTCCGAGATCTTGAATGGTTCAACAACTGTCTCCACCTTAAGCTGATCCACCGCCTCCACACTTCGTCTTGCTTCTCTTTGGGTGTCTGGGTCCGCTGTTGTGTCTATCTAGCAAGCCTCACTAGTGACCTCCCGGGTGCCCACTAGGCCTCCTTGCGGTCCTTGCTCCCCCTCTACCATGCTATCACCACCTGTGTCATCCATGATTGAAAAATCACCTCGTTTTGGCACGACGTCTAGTGCTCGGATAATGACCTTGCCACAAAATTTCCTACCCTAAAGTCTCATTCCAAGATGTCGGACCCCTCTGTTTTAGGGTCCTCTCTCACCCTCTCGTTATGGATTTTGTCTCCCACCTCTCGGATCAGGCAAAGAATGAGCTTGATAGCCTAAACACCCTTCTTCAGGACATTAGGCTCTCTGGCATGCCAGACAGCAGACAATATATGCTTGCCAAAACTGACGACTCCCTCCACTCAGGGCTCCTCTACAAAATGCTAACAAACCATAGGGAACCTTCTACCCCCTTGTCCACCTTCATCTAGGAAAGCAAAGCGTCGCTAAGAGTCCGCTTCTTCTCTTGGCTAGCCTCAAAACACAGACTCCAAACACGAGTGAACTTACATAAGAAAAATCCTTGGCAGTGATACCTTTGAAGTCTGTGCTACAGAACCTATGAGAACGTTGCATATCCTCTTCCACTGCAGCTTTGCCAACGCCTTCTGGATTTTTGTCGGCATCACATTCACATAAGTATGCACTGCTCCCGCCTCCATGAGCTTGCCTGCCCCCATCCTCTTCAAGGATAGGGCTTCAATGGCTTCATTCTCCTATGCTATTGGCACCTTTGGAAATGTCGGAACGCTAAGGTTTTTTGAGGCGAGCTCACCTCCCTCTTGGGCCAAGTGATTCAATCGTGCAAGACTGACTCCTGTTTATGGGCACAACACCTCCCCCCCCCCCCGCCACACACACAAATAAAGGCATATGGCCGCCTGGTGTAACATCTTCAATGTATAAGCTCATTGTAATCTATATTAAATCTTATCATCCCTACCCCCGCCTTGCTTTGCTGTGAAATGATCCATGCAACTATTGTAATTCCTCTCCAACATGACGGATGATTAATCGAATCTTCAGGTGGGGAACCCTCTCCCACCGTAACCGGCTAAAAAATAGATTTAGTATAAAAACTATTTAAACTAATCTAACGATATACATCATCAAATTATATTATCTTCATAGATTTAATTAAATTTAAAAGTTGTTTCACTTCGTCCGACACGAGAATGTAGAACTGCGTAGTTTTAGTCATTGCAGTTTCTATTTTAAACTTCATCAGTGTAGTTTTGTATTACCACCATATTGAAGGCTGCTGGTGATGAGATTAGACACAGTAGCAGAGTGTGTGGACTGTGGGGACTGTAGGAGATGAGAGATGCATGCTGCGCAGGCTGCCGCAGGAGTCGCAGTCCAAAGGCCTGTTTGGTTTGATGCCTAACTTGCCACACTTTGCCTAACTTTTCTGTCTAAGGTTAGTTCTTCAATTCAAACGACTAACCTTAGGCAAAGTGTGGCACATTTAGCCACGAACCAAACAGCCCCTAAATCTCATGTGCGCCTTAACAGAGCTGCATGCGCGTCGCGTCACACATCAACGGAACGTTGGCTCTTATGCGGATTTAAAATTAAATTACACCTTACACCTGTCCTGCTGTCCAGCACGGCCCTGGCTCTAGAATACGATCCAGGCTGAGAAGAAACGTCAACCAATCGCCCCCTATGTATCCGAGAGTTGCTAGACAGCTAGAGCACTCTCTAACAGACTTTTGTGGATCTCAAATTAAATTAGCGGAGGTGTTTAAGAAGAAAAGTAGGAGCGATCGAAACTGTTATTTAATTGGTGCCCTCACTTGATGTGCCATGCTTGTAGTGTGCATGCCGCAACACAGTTCCTACTAAAAAAGCATTTAAAAAACGCCTTGTTTTTTTTCCGATAGAAACGGTCATCTAAAACCGCCTCTAAAATTTGGCCCTAAAACTATCCGTCTCTAAAAATACATTTGTATGAAATAGGGTATTTTTAGCCGCATCTAAAAGACCATGACCAACACATTGTATGTATGGGCGTGAAAACATAACTTTGCAATATATAGAGTGCACTATTTACAATAGAGCTTGGATTGGAAGATGAGACATGAGAATGAATAAGTTGCTGAAGATAACCTAAATACATTTATCTTTAGAGGTGAAGGGAGGTGCAACCGCTTTTACCGATAAATTCTTAAAAGTTGTTGGATCTAGAGTCACTTCTAAAATGAGCGCCCCAAGGTAAAACTAAGAAGTTTTTTCAAATGAACTCAGAGGAGGACAAACTTTGAAAAAAAGGTGCCTGTCTTGAACTCTATGGCTTTGTAGTTCATATTTTTTTATTTGAAATTATTTGGATCCAATAAATTCCAACCGAAGTTCTTACATTTTGAAACCTATTTTTAAAAACAAGCTTTACATTTGACAACTTTTTCACTTAAATTCATCTACCCAATAAAAAATTAGTTCCAATTTCTCATTTGTTGAAATTCAAGTTTATGAATGACCTAGGGTATAGAAACGACCAAAACAAAAGTAATTGAACTTAAAAGTTATATATTTTTGTAGTTAGAAACTTTTTATTTAAAGTTATGTATTAAAAAAATATTTGTATATTTATAATTAAAATTCAAAATTTTCGAACTACCTTGGATGAAGAAATGATCAAAATCATAGTTTTAGATCTTAAAAGTTATACAACTTTTGTAGTTGTCAACATTTTTAGTTGAATTTATTAGGGTTCTGAATACTAATTTCAAAATTGGACAAATATAATTTGAGAAAGAATATTTCATATAGATATTGGTCAATTTAGGGTGGAGTGGTTAGGCTAGCTCCAATGGAGCCCTAAAGACCTCCCCCACACTACGTAGAGAGGCTATGTGGTGAATTTTTAGTCCAACCATTCCCCCCCCCCACACACACACAATCCCCATATAGGGGGAGAGAGGCATATCCCCATGTATGGGGTGAGCTTTAATCTCCCCCATTCATTAATTACTTTATTTTTTACGATATTAATTATTTTTAAGCTTTATAACTTAATACTAATGTGTATTATGGTAGTACAAATAGTATATAATTTTTAAACTTAAAAAACTTATGGAAAAATGTTAAATAAATTGTGTTATAGTGTATAGGGGAGCTAGATAGGGTGAATGGTTGGAGACGTCCTGTACGTGGGGGTTATCTTCTGGGAAGATATAGTAAAATATAATAGAAGGTACAAATAGAGGGAGAAATATAGGAGGACTGGATGGAGATGGTCTTAGAGGAGTAATGAGTGGAGCATGAGGTTGCCGGTAAATTTGTGAAGTATGTGTTTATTCACCCAAAAATTCATTTTTTGTTGTATTTAGGCCTACATTTGTGATTTTTATAAAATAAATTATAGAGGTGTTTGGTCCAATTATCCCTACAAACCATTTGCAGACACCTCTAAAAATCCTATTTGTAACAATGTCCATTTTTTCCCATACCAAAGCCCTCCAAAGTCTTCTAGAAGTTTTGTTTAACAAATGTGGTACCCGCTAAGAGCTATCTCAAAAGTAAAAAAAAACTATAGTAAATGCTCTAGAAAAATAAATAGATTCGAGATTTAAGTATATCTAAGCAAATATAGTGTGCCCTAGCCTAGCTCACGAGGCCGTCCTAAGCTAGAAGGGTTTTGGCTTGCTCACAAACCTTAGTGGACATGGTCTGGGCATAGATCTACTACTTGTCGAGGACTACTTCGACAATGAATTTAAGAGGTAGGTCATGAGACTGAAAACTACTGAAAGTAAATGTGCCCATGGGAATTAAGATAGGTTCAGGCTCTCGATGCGAGATAATATTCTACGTCCTATGTGTTGGTGGCTATTACTTATGTTCTGTCCTCCTCAAGCACCCCAACCCTCCTTTTATAGTCCAAGGAGAGGGGGATATTATGTGTTTGAGTTATTTACAAATTACATATCAGGATCGATTATCATCTATGGATAACCACCTAGCCTAATCGAGTTTATCTCCAACTATCAGGAGTCTTACCCTTATAAGCACAAGATTTTGCATTATTTATAAGATATCAATCCAGTGCCAAATATGATTAGATATTCATCATCTTTATCTTCCAAAGACTTCCTTTCATTTGAGGGTCTCTATCTAGGCCATGGGTCGAGCCCTTGGTCGTCTTGGCTGAGGTCATGGGTCCATCTATCACGACCCTCTTCATTAATCGTTCGTAGGGTACCCTTATTATATGTCCTTAATAGTAGCCCCTGAGGCTTATTTTGCAGAGTCCTTGACTTGGGAGTTGAATACTCCACACTTGACTTTGTGTGAATAGTTTGTTCTTGTCGTGGTAGCACAACTCTACTTTTAGGCTAAGTCCTTGGCTCGGCCAAATAGCCCTAGAGCCCATAGACTTAGGTTTTTACTATTCAGGACTTTCTTGCTTCACCAGACTAGTGCCCCAAATTTTGAAGTATTAGGCTGCTTTAGCTTCTCTATCAACTTCGCGTCTTCAGAACACTTCAGCTTCTATGGTACGCTTTTAATTGCACTCCTTAGTGACCCTTGGAGTTCTCTTAGTCATTTGTTCGCACATTAGCCTTCCAGCGCTAACCTACCTTCACTATTTCATCTTCCAATTCCTTCCACAAACCCTAGCTCCCTTTTTTCACCATCAACTGAGAGTCCGTAGCCATGGCCACCTCTCACTTGCATGGATTTGAAGGTTCAATTGTGGAGTTGAAAGATTTGAGGACGCTCATAGAGAAGGGTTTGTTTAGTCACTTAGAGGGAAGTTCTGGGAAAGGAAACATTTTTAACACTAGGTGATAATCAGAATGTAGATTTCTTGCATCATTTAATGCATGGGCTTGGCTTGCCTACCTCTCATTTTCATGAATTTCTTCAATACTATCAAATTGAGTTGGTGCACCTTAATGCCAACTCAATAATGTACATTTCCATCTTTGCTAATCTATACTAAGCTTACCTTGGGATTCCCCCTTTATTTCCCCTCTTCTAGCAACTTTTCTTTCTTTTCCATTGTCTAAGCAAAGAGCATCCTTAGGTAGTACTAGGTTTCAAGGTTCAACTAAGGGCAAATCGCTAATACTTACACTGCCCTTTGAAGACTTCACACAGATCTTAGCACATACACTGGTTCTATATCTGTAAGCATGCTCTAAAGTTGCCCAATTTCCTTAGTGTTGATGATTTATCAACAATGAATTTATATGAGGGTGTTCACAAGACCTAAGAACTAAAAGTAAAGGCATATGGGACAGATTGTTTAGACTAGTTCAAGCTCTCAGCGCAAGATAGTACCCTACATCCAGTTTATGGTGGCTATGTTTATAATCTCATTGCATCTACCCTTGTGGGGTGCCTTGTCCCTCCTTTTATAGTTGATGAACGAGGCGATTACAAGGAAAGGGAACTCATCCCATACCAGACTTGGACTCAAATCTATCTAAGTTACAAGGCTTTCTTATCCTTATCAATATTCCCTTGTATGTTGAGCATTATTGTTACAACAAAGATATGGCATAGGTGCAACACAAATCTCGAAATCTTCCTTATATGTCCACGAACGCAGGCTTCATCATGACATATAAGATGGGTTCTTCTAAGGTTTATTCCAAGTCCTAGAGTGAGTCTAGATCAGGCACACGAGCCAACCCCTTTGGGATCTATGTGCCTAGGGTACCCTTGGTATATATCCTTCACAGTATCCCCTAGTTCAACATGGCAGGGTTGTCAACTCAAGTAGTTCAGACTTAATCAACTCTTCAGTTTTCAGATAGTCAAGTTATCCATATCTAATCAAGCCCCCGAGTCTTTGGACTCGATTATTTACTGGTCATAACTCGACCAAAAGTTATCGAACTTCTATTTGAGAATCGTGCGCCACTTAAGCTTCCATATATCACATGTCTATGCTTCGGGTTATAAATTTTAGGGTTGTTTTCCATTTAGGGTTATGTGACCATTCGTTCTCAGTTTGATTTCTATCACCATAAAATCTCTATTATCAGTTCCATAATCCATCAATCTTTTGCACTAATCCCTTTCACAAAAAACTTTAAGCCGCCATGGCTCATCCCACCAACATAAGTTCGAGAAAATGACCGTCGACGTAAAGGATCTAATAAGCTTGATGACCATGAAGCTTCTGCTTGAACAAGACATACCAATAGAAGCTTCTAGGCAAGAATGAGTCATTCCCTATGCCTGATGTCGCCTAGATAGTGGTCTTCCTAATACTTTCTTCATGGATTGGGGATTCTGGCTTCCTCCTTTCTGAGAGAACTCCTAGAATAATACAAAATAGAGCCGATCACTTGACCCTAATGTTGTTCTTCACATAGCTATATTCGCCCTTTTATTGGAGGCTTTCATGGGAATCCCTTCATTGTTTCCTCTATTTCAATACCTATTTTTCTTTGTCCCTGCCCAAATAAGGAAAAACTTGTTGTAGTGGATGACATTGGTATACAATTGAGGGCCAGCTGAGTGTATTTGGATGGCCCCTTCCAAACGTTTTGGAAGGTTTGGCACATCGAGGGAGGTTATGGCTAGCAAGAAGTGGTGACACCTAGTTGCAGCTTGGCTAGGGGTAGTTATGGCTAGTAGGGGTTGGCCTAAGGGAGCCATGGCCACATGAAGATCACCCACCTACAAAAGGAAGTGACAACGAGTACTGCAGCAGCTAAGGAAGGAATTTTGGGCATGCGAGGAGGAATGTTGGTCCAATTTAAAGGGGAAGGAGAGGAAGGTGTCGGTGTTTTGAGTCCGACCGCACACCTAGGGTTACCCCTAAGGTGCTTTTAGGAGTAGGACGGTGTTACCGACTGTAGCTCGATGGATCATGCTGGGCGCACGAGAAATAGTAGATAATGATGTACAGGTTTAGGCCACTTTGAGATGTGTAACACCCTACGTCCTGGCGAGAGTGTTTTATGTGATGGGTTACAAGGGAGTTCTCTGGTGCTGGAAAACGTAGAGAGCGGGATGAATGGCTATGCAATGAGTGATGTCCCCCGTCTTGAAGGGGTGCCCCCTAGGCCTTATATACTCGACCAACGTGTGCCAAAATAATAGTGAACTAACTCAGTCTATCTTCCTATAGTTCAGCCGACTCATCCTCGCTCAGTTCCAATGTACGGGGCCCCTGCGCGAGAAGGTCGGGTCACTGTTGCGATTACTGCTCGAATTTGTTGGGTCGTCTAGGCTTGCGCCGACCCGGCCTTGTGTTAATCCGTTCCACTGGTCGTTCCTCCCAGGCCCACGAGGGGATGACCTTACGAATTATGGGGCCCTTGGGCCTTTCGTGAGGTCTTTTATCCTTCTAGTGGATCCGGGGGATATCTGTCACCCACAAGCCCCCGATCTTTGGGCTGATTTTGAAATAAACAGCCCAAAGATCCTAGGTCCAGCTTGTAGTATTTGATTTTAATAGGGAATGCTTTGGAAATAAGTCTGTCGGGCCACTGCTTCTGAATTCTAAGTGATTCGGTTAACACCTTTTCTTTTTACTGTCTTCTTCTGCTATTATTCCTCGAAATTTGGTGTTCTGTCTCAGGTTCATGCTTCGGAGGTCAGCATTTTGCACTGTTGGACTTCGAACTTCATTGGGTGCACCGAAGGTGCACCCAATGGGTGTAGCCCCCGAGCTTCGAGTGGATTTTTGCAAACAATCCACTCGAAGGTCTTCACTTCAAGTATTATCAGAAATCACTTTCATCTTCCACTTGTGCTTTTTCAGAGGTCAGCCTTGTCTTAATTTTGCCTTATGCTTTAGAGGTCAGCATTTTGCTTCTTCGGGGATGATGATTCATTAGCCCCCCAGCTTCGAGTGGATTTTTGAAAATAATCCACTCGAAGGTCTTCATTTCGTGCCTTTTTCTAGGAATCATCCTTTCCTTTTGTCGAATGCCTTCAGAGATCCGCATTATATTATTAACACTATGCTTTAGAGGTCAGCACACATTTTTGTCTTTGAGGTTGAGTACGCGATCTGCCCATATCTTGCTAGGTCCTATAATTTATTTGATCTGTGACTGATTGGACGTTCGATAGATGGCCCTTGACTAGTCTGTATGTCACTTCGTGCTTTGATGCTTCTGTCGATCAGACTTGTACCTTATCGTCTATATTTGGCTTTCCTTTGATCCTTGCTGATATCTCTCTTCTGTCTTGGAGTATTCATTGCATATACTGTACGGATGTGACATTTTTGGAAAATATACTGATAATTTCTGGGCGTCCCCCCAATAGTTGTAGGTAAGGGACGGCTTGGTACGCTGAGTGTTTAGCAGACTGCTTCTGGGTAGTAACTTGATGTGACCGCGGGTGTAATCATATCGCCCGCGCAGTTGACTGGAGTCCCAATGGGTGTTGTGTTACGTGAAACGGCGTCAGCCGCCTGACGTGTCTTCAGACGGTTTGAATTGCATATTGAATTTTTGCGACTGTTCGGTGGCCGTGGTAGGAGGTGAGCGGTTGCCTTCTTCTATAAATAGTGTTCTTGCTTCTCCGGCATTTTCACATTTCTTGCTGCTACTTGCTGTTTCATCTCCTCTCCTTCCTTCCACTACGCCATGGGCAAGAGCAAGAAAGGTGGTGGCTCTTTGCATCACTCTGGCGACAAGCGCAAGCACGAGTCGACTCCTCCCTCGGAGGACTTCGGCGACTCGGAGTACTCGGAGGAGGAGTTCTCCTCCGAGTTCGAGGGCTCTACGGCTCCTGCCTCTCCCTCGGCGTCGTCTGATGATTCAGATGACTCCCAAGGGATCACCACGGAGGTATGGACTTACATCCAGGCCGTCGAGCGCGCCGGGCTCGAGGGCTCGGATGAGTCGGAGTACTACTCATATGAGGAGAATTCCTCCGACTCGTCCGAGGAGGGCAGCGGCGGTGACGGTGACGACAGCGGCAAGGGCGGTGACGACAGCGGCAAGGGTGGCGGCGGCGACGTCGGTGGCGGCAGCAAGTGCAGCAGCAAGGGAAGCAACAAGGCCAGTGGCTAGACGCCACTGGTTTTAGATGTTAGTGTAGATTAGTAGTAGAAATAGTATTAGCCAAATAATATAGTAGTAGCTAGTAGTATAGTTAGTGAAATGTAATATAGTAGTAGGGAAAGCATCAGCTCATAATGAGTTGATTTGTAAGTTCGGTAGTGCTTCCCGTATAATGAAGAATGATTTCGCTCCATCTTGTGTGTATCATTTTGCCTTCTTGCTGATTGTCGACCGTGTTAATACCTGCTGCAGAGGCTGTTTCTGAACGTAATGCTTGAGTAGCGACTTAGAATTATTGAGCCGTGCTTCAGACTGCCTTCTTCATGATGCCAGCGCTTTAGTAGTGGTGGCCGAGTGATTATCAGCGATGTTGGGGCTTTTAGAAGTGATAGCCGAGCGATAGCGGGCCATGTCGGTGTTTTAGAAATAACGACCGAGCGGTTACTGGCGATGTCGGCGTTTTAGAGGTAACAGGCGAATCTTCTGGAGCCACGTCACTGTTTTAGGAATAACAGCCGAGTGACTGCTGGCGACATCGGCGTTTTAGAAGTAATAGCCGAGTGATAACGGACCACGTCGGCCGTTTTGGAAATAGTGGTCGAGTGAAGTCAGGTAACGTCAGCGTTTTTATAAATAACAGCTGAGTTAATTTG
This sequence comes from Zea luxurians, assembly GCA_029449295.1. Lineage (NCBI taxonomy): Eukaryota > Viridiplantae > Streptophyta > Magnoliopsida > Poales > Poaceae > Zea > Zea luxurians. The sequence goes on along the minus strand of JAOPSE010000101.1, from coordinate 518,940 downwards.
GGCTGCGTCGGCCGTTTTGGAAATAACGGCCGAGTGATGACATGGCATGCCAGCATTTTAGAAATAACGGCTGGGTGATGACATGGCACGCCAGCGTTTTAGAAATAACGGCTGGGTGATGACATGGCATGCCAGCGTTTTAGAAATAACCGCTGGGTGATGACATGGCACGCCAGCGTTTTAGAAATAACCGTCGGGTGATGACTGGGCGCTTTTTAGAAATGGCGTCTGGCCCAGGAAAACCCCATATGTACTACACTGTCGCACGCCTCCACGTTCCGTGCCCTAGTTTCTGCTTTTCTGCATCTAGGCTTTCTCTGCTCTCCTGCAATATTGCTTCCGCTCCGCTTCGCTAGCAAGGTTGAGATGGCACCCAAGCGGAAAGCTTCGAGTTCGTCCGTCGCAATCATTCCCCCCATCAATCCCAACAGTCAGTTGCCTTTCGCAGGTAACCATATGTCTGTTGTCTCTGAATCCGACCTTCTTCATCTCATTTCTATCGGAGTTCTTCCTCCGAAGGAGCTCTGTTCATGGTGGATCTATCGTGGGGTCACTGTTCCGATAGAAGACACCCACGAATCCGTCATTTACGTTCCTTTTCTTATCCGCGGACTTGCTCTTCACATTTCTCCTTTCTTCCGCGGTCTCCTTGATTTCTATCGCTTGAATCTGACCCATCTGAATCCCAATTTCATTCTGCAAGTTTCTGTTTTTGTTCATTTATGCGAAGCCTTTCTTGGTGTTTTGCCCCACTTTGGCCTTTGGAAGTATTTGTACCACTGTCGGCCCGGGATGGCCAGAGGGCAGCACCAGCTGGTGGGGGCGCGAGCTTGGAGATGCGCCGTGGGAGGAAGACTGACTACCTCGACATCCCACTCAAGGACACATCAAGGGATGGCGCCTGGAATGGTTCATCGTGGAGAATCATGGGAATTCTCTCCCCCCACGGTCAGGGAGACAGCCGGATGTTCGCACTTCGAGCTGGACCGAATCCCCCACAGACCAGGAGGTGGCCGAGGCAGGGGCTCTGCTAGCTGAAGTTGGATTGTTGAAAGAAAGGGGTCTGACTGCAGAAGCTATGGTCGCTGACTTTGTTTTCAAGAACATTCAGCCGCTAAAAGACAGAGCATATCCGGCCTATCTGTACCGAGGCTTGGCTGATTCAACCCGGGTAACCAACAGAAGAATTCCTGTTGTGGATTTGGTGAGCCGGCTCGAAATGATACTCAGAGGCAAGGTGTCGAACATCTGTGCTCCTGTTGCATACTCGGCCTGGAATCTGCCTCCTTCCTAGGCCTTTACCAGTTTCGTGTCAAATCCTCCTGCTGGTGATAGCGGTTTGGGCCTTAGAGTGCGACCCTCTCCCGAAGAAGTTAGTGCTTTGGTTGCCTCACTCGAAGAAATTCCTGACGATGAGAGGCAGGTTCATTTTGAGGTGCCTTTGAATCCAAGTGATGCAGAGATAAGTGCTATGCTGGATATGTTAGCTGAGGATTCTTCTGATGCCGCTCCTGCTGAAACACTGGTGGTGGCGTCCATCCCTGAGGCCGGCAAAGCTTTGGATGCTCAGAGGTCTGACAGTGTTCGCCCGAAGCGTTCTCGCCGAGACAATTAGCCCACTTCTCCTGCTGAGGGGAAGAAAAAGAAGAAGAGACGTCTTCGTCGAGTGTCTAGCTTGGATCAGGATGCCGGTCCTTCTGTTCCTGCTGCTGAGGAAGTGCCAGTGCCTGAATTTGCTGAAGCTGACCCCAATGGGTGTACTGTCCGTGTTGTTGATGAAGATGATGAAGAAGAGGATGAAATCCCTCTGATTCGGAAAAACAACCGGCGTTACATAGCTAGTGGGGAAAGTAGCGGTGTTCCTTCTCCTGCTTTGTCTGCCCTCATTGGTCTGCAAGAATTATCTCTGACGAACTTTGATCAAACTCTTGAAGACATGGTTCCAGAAGATCTGTTGTCAGAGCCGGCATATGGTGGCATGATGGATGTTTGTGCTGATGTGCCTGATGCCGGGTTGGGGTCATGCCGGGCAGCGTCCCGCGCCTCATCGACCTTAGAGCATGGTCTTGAGGGTCAGGAGGCTGGTCTGGATTGCACTGCTCCCACGGAAGTGACTGAGGGTCCTCCAGCCTTAGAGGTGGCTATTGCAGAGAACTCGGCCCTCCAGGATGGTGCTGGCGCTTACCCAGCCCCTGAGGGTGTTGCCGGAGATGATCCGGCTCGAATGGGTAGCGCAAGTTGTGACCCAGCCCCCGAGGGTGTTCGAGTGGGTTCTCTCTCCCACACTTCCATGGATGTTCACGTAGGGTCTTCTCCTCCACATTCTGGTTGCATGGCGATAGCCCAAACCTTGGGTCAAGGAGTCGCTTTAGAGGCCAGCGCACCTGATGACAGAGTTCTGGCTTCTGCTGATGACACTGAATTGGTTCCCACTGATGCATTGTGGGTTGTTTCGGTTGGTGATCCTTTGTCAAGCCATCAATTGACTTCCCACGACTTGGGAGTTCCCTCATTCTTCTCTAACCTTCAGGTATTTTGGTTTCTTCTGGTCTGACTTTACCCCAGGCAGATAATTGTTCTCATGCTTGTCTGTTTTTAATACCAGGCATTGGTTGATGAGATGGCTAGTCGGCTGAGGTTGCAGGGTGCCTCTGTCCCATAAGGAGCTTTGTCTCTGGCTCATTGGAATCCAGTGTTGCTTCAGCGGCGTGTATCTGATTTGGAGGTGGCAAATGCCGGTCAGTGCTCTTTTGCTTCCTTTTTTTATTACTTGATTAATCTTCTTTTTAACTGAACACCTTTGCTTGACTATTTCTTGACAGATATGGCTCGGCGGTATTCTGATCTTGAGGAAAAATATTCTCAAGGTCAGACTGAACTGGCCCGGGTTTCTGCTTCACTGAATGATGCTAACATGCTGAGCTCCACCCTCCGTGCTCAGCTCGACTCTGAAAAGGTGACCAGTGAATCTTGGCTTTGTTTGCTGTGTTCTTATTGCTTGCTTGACGTTTGGAGAAACTGATTCTTATCTGCAGGAGGAAAAGCGTGCCCTCGCCACTTCTCGTGACAACCTTGACAAGCTATACCGCGATGCTAGCAATTCGTTGACCATCTTGGAGAGGAGTCATCGCTTCACCAGGGAGGAGTTGGATAATCATCGTTATAAGCTACAAGAGTCCTTGGATGATGTGATTCGCCTCAGGCAGTTGGTGTCGACCAAAGATACTATCATCAAGGATCTACGTGCTTCCAAGAAATCAGTCGCCCATGAGCTAGAAACTTCTCGGTTGGCTGTCAAGGCTGCTGAAGAGACTTCTGCTACTCTAAGGGCCCAGCGCGCCAAAGCTATGGATAAAGCTATTCGCGCGGGGCGGATCCTGATGAGGAGACCGGACGTGGTTGTTCCTGATGACATAGTGGCTGACGTGAATGCTGCTCCTGATTCCTTGAGTCGTCCTTCTTCGTCAGTTGCTCCTGAGAAGAACACTGTCAAATAGAAAACATTGTATGCTTTGAATGTGTGGTTAATGTGCTCGGATGTTTTGTTAGAGAACACTTTTGAATACTGAATGCTACTATTGTTTTCCCATTGTTAGAATTCCATAGTATCTACATTTGTAGAAGTAAATGTAGTGTGATGGTTTTGAAATTTCATCGTGGGGCATAGAAGTTGCCCTAAGATGGGTGATTGCAAACGTGCCAAGCGTGCCGTGCCAATTTAAGTCAGTGCCAACTTAAACCGACCGCTCCGTTAGTAGGGCATAGTGGCCACCCCGAGTTAAGTAAGTGTGAGCATGTCGCACCGCCTTAAGTCATTGTCGACTTAAGCCGATTGCTCCGTTAGTAGGGCATAGTGGTCACCCTGAGTTTAGTAAGCGTGAGCATGTCGCACTGCCTTAAGTCATTGCCGACTTAAGCCGATTTCTTCGTTAGTAGGGCATAGTGGTCACCCCGAGTTTAGTAAGTGTGAGCATGTCGCACCGCGTTAAGTCATTGCCGACTTAAGCCGATTGCTCCGTTAGTAGGGCATAGTGGTCACCCCGAGTTGAGTAAGTATGCCAATTGACAGCGAACAATTTGAGTGCCTTTGAAGCCTTTTTATTGATGATGTATTTCTCAATTTACAGAATACATCGTCGTCCCAATAGCTTCTGGGATGTAGCTAGGGGTAAAACTTCCTGAGGTGTTCTATGTTCCATGAGTTCCCAATTTTTGTGCCATCCATCTGAGTGAGACGATATGATCCCGGCCGAGTGACTTCTGCTACTATGAATGGTCCTTCCCATAGAGGTGACAATTTGTGTCGTCCCTCCCCCGTTAGAATTCGGCGGAGGACGAGATCTCCCACTGTGAAGGATCGATGTCGTATGGCCTTATCATGATAGCGCCTCAGATTTTGCTGATACTGTGCTGATTGAATCACTGTATTCAGTCGCTCTTCTTCGAGTACATCAACATCCTCCAGCCTAGTAGCTTCAGCTTCTGCTATGTTTTCAAAGATTAACCTCAGTGCCCCGAACTTGAGATCAGCAGGTAGCACTGCCTCTGAACCGTAAACCATAAAGAAGGGAGTATTTCCATGCAGAGCTCGGCTAGGTTGAGTTCTCAGGCTCCAAACCACATACGGCAGCTCTCTGATCCACTTTCCTACGAACTTCTCATTCTTGTCGAAGACTTTCTTTCTGAGTGCTTCTAATATCATCCTGTTGGCTCTTTCTACTTGCCCGTTGGCTCTTGGGTGCGCCACCGAGGCATATTTGATCTGAATGCTCTTTTGCTCGCAGAAATCGAAGAACTCTGAACTGGTGAAATTGGATCCCAGATCAGTTATGATGCTATTCGGTATCCCGAACCTGAATATTATGTCTTGTATGAATTCCACTGCCTTAGCTAAAGTTAGAGAAGCAATGGGTTTGAACTCTATCCATTTAGTGAATTTGTCGATAGCAACCAGTACATGAGTGTATCCTCCTTGAGCTTTCTTGCAAGGTCCAATCATATCCAATCCCCAGCACGCGAACGGCCAAGTTACGGGTATAGTCTGCAGCTGCTGTGCTGGTAGATGCTGCGGTTTTGACAAGTACCGGCAGGCTTTGCACCTCTGGACTAACTCGGCTGCATCACTCTTCGCTGTTGGCCAGTAGAAACCTGACCTGAAGACCTTCCCAACTAGGGTCCTGGATGCTATGTGTACTCCACATTGCCCAGCATGGACCTCATCCAGAAGTTGCTTTCCAGTAGCTGAGAGAATGCATTTCATGAGGACTCCTGATGCGCCCCTTCTGTATAGTGTTTCCCCAATGAGCGTATAGTGAGCTGACTGTCTTGCGATGCGCTCGGCTGCATTCTTGTCATCTGGTTCCTCCTCGTTTTTTATATATTTGATGATCGGCCCCCTCCAGTCATCAGAATCTGACTCTGGTTGGCTCAAAGTATTACATTCCTCTGCCCGATCCAGTGAAATGCTTGGGTGTAATATTCCTTGAACGAAAACTCCAGGCGGGACCTGAGTTCGACTGGATCCTAGCTTGGACAATACATCAGCTGCTGTGTTTCGATCTCTCTCCACATGGTGAAATTCCAGACCTTCAAATTTGTCTTCTAGTTTCCGGACAGCAGTGCAGTACTTTCCTATGGAATCGTTCGAACAATCCCATTCTTTATTTATCTGACTTATGACCACCAGAGAATCTCCATATACCATCAGTCTGTTGATGCCCAGTGATATGGCAATGTTCAGTCCATGAATCAGAGCTTCGTATTCTACTGCATTGTTAGAGGCTGGAAATAACAACTGAAGGGCATATCTGAGGTGTTCACCTCCAGGTGCAGTAAAGAGGATCCATGTGCCTGCTCCCTGCAGCTTTAACGAGCCATCGAAATACATTCGCCATACTTCTGCGGTTTCTAGGTTATCTGGTACCTGTTGTTCAGTCCACTCTGATACAAAATCAACCAGTGCTTGAGTTTTGATGGCAGTGCGAGGTCAAAATTCGATGTCATGAGATCCTAGCTCGCAGGTCCACTTGGCTATTCTCCCGATGGCTTCTTTGTTGTGAAGAATATCTCCTATCGGAAATCCAATGACTACTATGACTTTGTGGTCATCGAAGTAGTGATGGAGCTTGCGTGCAGTTAGAAGTACTGCATATAATAGCTTCTGAACTTGAGGGTATTTCTTCTTCGAGGGACCCAGAACTTCACTGATGAAATAAACAGGATGCTGTACTGGGTATGCATGTCCCTCTTCTGCTCGCTCGACTACTAACGCAGTGCTCACCACGTGAGTCGTGCAAGAGATATATAACAGCAGATCTTTAGCTGGTTGAGTTGGCGTGGCTCGACGCGGTGGTTTCAGCACTGGTGGTGTTGTCAAGAACTTTTTCAACGCATCTAGAGCTTCCTGTGCTTCTGAAGTCCACTAAAATTTGTCCACCTTCTTGAGTAACTTATAAAACGGTAAGCCTTTTTCTCCCAGCCTGGATATAAATTTGCTCAGAGCTGCCATACATCCGGTGAGTCTTTGCACTTTTTTTGTGATCATGGAGCTTCCATCTTCATGATGGCCTCAATCTTTTCTGGATTGGCTTCAATTCCTCGGTGGCTGACAATAAACTCGAGCAACTTTCCTGCTGGTACTCCGAAGACACATTTTTTGGGATTAAGCTTCCATCTGTATCGCCATAGGGTATTGAAGACCAGCTGTAAATCCTCAATGAAATTTTCTGAATTCTCTGTCTTGATCACCACATCATCCACGTAAGCTTCCACACACTTGCCCCAGTGATCGGCTAAGCATGTCTGAATAGCCCTCTGATAAGTCGCTCCAGCGTTTTTGAGGCCGAACGGCATGGAGGTATAGCAGAAAGCTCCGAATGGAGTGATGAATGCTGATTTTTCCTCGTCTTCTTTTGCTAGACTAATCTGATGATACCCAGAGTAGCAATCCAAGAAAGGCAACACAGAACATCCGGTGGTGGAATCTACCACCTGATCTATCCTAGGAAGCCCGAAGGGATCCTTTGGACAGTGTTTGTTGAGATCCGTATAGTCGACGCACATGCGCCAATCCACTTTATTCTTTTTGAGTACAAGAACAGGGTTCGCTAACCACTCGAGATGTAACACCTCTCTAATAAATCTAGCCATGACCAAGCGAGCCAGCTCAGCGCGGATGGCTTCTCTCTTGTCGAGCGTGAAATGACGTAATTTTTGCCGAATCGGCCTCGCCTGGCGGTAGACTTTCAATTTGTGCTCGGCTAGTTCTCTTGGGACTCCCGGCATATCCGCAGGTTGCCATGCGAATATGTCTCGGTTATCTTGTAGGAACTGGACGAGCGCGCCTTCCTATTTGTCATCCAGGTTGGAGCTGATGATGGTGGTTTTGCGTTCATTAGTGAACCCAAGGTTGATCCTTTTGGTTTCTTCAGTCAGACGCATAGAGGTCGCGGCTTGAGCTTCATTCGCGGGTATCGCGAGGTCTTCCTCAGGCTTTGAGTTCGCCCGCGCAGAAGAAGTCGCCGATGGTTTGGTGGTGAGGGCCGCCTGAATGGCCACTCGGAAACATTCTGCGGCGCCTTGGAAGTCAGCGCGCACAGTTATGATCCCTTGCGGTCCTGGCATCTTCAATATCATTTATGTATAACGCGGGATGGCCATGAACTTTGCCAATCTAGGCCTCCCGATGATGGTGTTGTACCCGCAGTCGAAGTTTGCCACCTCGAACCTTAGGAACTCGGTTCTGTAGTTCTCTGGAGTTCCAAAGGTGACCGGCATGTAGATGTGGCCCAGCGGGTATTCTCCTTCAGTCGGCATGATGCCGAAGAAAGGAGTGTCCGACTCGTGGAGCTCTTTGAGGTGAACTCCCATGCCTTGGAGTGTCCGAGGGAAGGTGACGTTGATGCTGCTCTCCCCGTCCACTAATACCTTCTTTACCCTGCTCTCTCGGATCACCGGATCGACGAGGAGCGGGTATTTGCCTGGGTGGTCGAAGTTGAGCCACTGATCTGCTCGGGTGAAGGTGATCAGGTGCTCCGACCATCGGTATGGGTTAGGAGGACCGATAGCCGCCACCAGTATCTGATGATCGTTGAGCTTTTGTTGTCTCTTGTTCTCCTGTGATCCGTGTCCACCGAATATGACATTGACCTCTCTATCGACGCGCGGGAAGGCTCCACCTCCCCCCTCCTCCTGCTGCTGGGGTTGTCGCGGTTCTCCTGTCCTCCTCGCGACGGGGGAGGAGGTAGAGGTTGTAAGGGTCGGTCGTGCCCGACGGAGTGCTTGAAGTCTCTGCAGTTCCGAAGGGTGTGGCGCATGTCCTTGTGGTACGGGCACTGGGCGTCGAGGATGTCGTCCAGCGTACGTTCGCCTCCATGAGGTCCTCCTCGAGCGCGAGAGGTAGGTGGTCCGACGACGTGGACTTCTTCGCGAGGCCTCTCCTCCCAACGCTTGTCGGGCTGTTGGTTCGTGTCGCATCGCGATGCCGCTGGTGCTGGCTTCGCTCCTCCGATGAGGTCCTGAGCTCGCTCGTCGGTGGTGATGTAGAGGTCGGCTTCCCGGAAAAGCTGCTCGGAGGTAGTCGGCGCCTTCTGTAATATGGTTCGGACGAAGGCCGAGTCATTGGATCCCCTGTAGAAGTCCTCGATCACTGCTGTCTCCGTGACCTCGGGGATACGATTTCTCATGGTCTGGAACCTTTTGAGGTACGACCGAAGAGTTTCATCCCCTCGGCGCTTGATGGATTTGAGGTCCCATGGCTGCACCGGTTTGTCAGAGAGAGACTGAAAGTTGGTGATGAAACGCCGACTGAAGTCGCTCCAGTCGTTGATGCAGTGTCGGGGTAGGTGTCGTAGCTACTGCAGTGCGTCTTGCCCGAGGACGATAGGCAAATATGCGGTCATCACGTCCTCGGTCGCCCTGGCAGCTCGTGCAGCGGTGGTGTAGACGGCCAGCCAGCCTCCCGGATCCTGCTTAGGTTCATATTTGTCGACGTTGGATACCTTGAAGTTAGGGGGCCATTGAATGGCCCTGAGGCGCGGAGTAAGTGCCGATACTCCACATGTGTCCTCCTGTCATCGATGATGTTGTCTGTACCGGAGAGGGGAGTGGTCGTCGTGGTGCCTCGACCGTCCCCGGGTGGTGCCACCAGTTGAAGCTGTGGCCGACTCGGTCCTGGTAGCCTGACTCCGTGCTAGGATGCCGTGGTCCCGGTCGTACTCTTCCCGGCGACGGATCTCGTTCTCGTGTCGTCGTTCACGTGAAGCATTGATGGAGCTTCGTGCGTCCTGGCGACTGTTGATGGCGTGTTATAGATCGTTCGGCGGGTGAGCGAGGGGTAGAAGATGATTGGCTGCTTGAGTGAACAGCCGCCGATAGCCCTCGGCATCGGGAGTCTGAGGGAGGCCATAAGCTATCCGAGCCAACACCCCTCCGACTTCACTCGGCGTTTTTATGGCTCGGGCGAAGTCGGGGTTCAGGTTGCGCCCGAAGAGTGGATTTTCCCGACGTTGCCTTGTCTCCTGCTCGGCCTGTTCTTGAGCCCGTCGACGATCGCGTCGTCGGGAATTCCTTCTTTCCCTAAAGACACGTTCCTCCGGAGTTTCTCCTATCTCCGAGACCTCGTCTCGCGATACAGGTTGCGCCGGGTCCCGCTCTCCGGCCTCATGATGTCACCGGATATTTCGGCGTCGGTTCCTTCGTCGGCGGGATTCCCGCTGAGGAGGTTCCTCTCTAGGCACAGTCGGTTCGTCGTCGGAGATGGGGGGCGATTCCACTCTCCCGATGAAGAGGACGTTGGGGTAGAAAGGAGTCATTATCGCGACGATCTTCTTCCTGTCTTCCTTAGAGGACGGAGGCACAGGAAGAGCAGCTTGATGACCCGTGGCCTCGTTTGCTTCTTTCCTCCTTGTGATCCGTGTCCATTCTTCTATCGGAGAGGTGGACAGCGGAGTTCTATGAGTAGACGGACCCTTGGTTCTTGGTTTGCTGACGGCGGTCTTTTTTCGGAGCGCTGGAGGTTGCGCTTTTTCCTGCCTCGCCCTGATTTTCTCGGAGATTTCTGAGGAAGGCTTTCTCTCTGGCGGATCCGCGATGCGATGCAGAGTTCCCTCCTCATCCGCTACAGATGAGATAGTACCAAAGCAGAACATGGATCTGGGGCGGAGGATGATCTTGTGCTGGAAGGTGACGGCCATTGAGCTAGCTTGGATCGATGACACACACCCTACCTGACGTGCCAGCTGTCGGTGTTTTGAGTCCGACCGCACACCCAGGGTTACCCGACAAGGTGCTTTTAGGAGTAGGACGGTGTTACCGATTGTAGCTCGATGGTTCGTGCTGGGCGCACGAGAAACAGTAGACAATGATGTACAGGTTTGGGACGCTTTGAGATGCGTAACACCCTACGTCCTGGCGAGAGTGCTTTATGTGATGGGTTACAAGGGAGTTCTCTAGTGCTGGAAAACGTAGAGAGCGGGATGAATGGCTACGCAATGAGTGATGTCCCCGTCTTGAAGGGGTGCCCCCTAGGCCTTATATACTCGACCATGGGGCATTACATGTGGATATGATAACAACGTGTGCTAAAGTAATAGTGAACTAACTGAGTCTATCTTCCTATAGTTCAGCCGACTCATCCTCGCTCAGTTCCGATGTATGAGGTCCCTGCGCGGGAAGGTCGGGTCACTGTTGCGATTGATAGTCGCCTAGAGGGGGGTGAATAGGGCGAAACTGAAATTTACAAAAATAATCACAACTACAAGCCGGGTTAGCGTTAGTAATAAAGAAACGAGTCCGCGAGAGAGGGCGCAAAACAAATCGCAAGCAAATAAGAGTGTGACACGAGGATTTGTTTTACCGAGGTTCGGTTCTCGCAAACCTACTCCCCGTTGAGGAGGCCACAAAGGCCGGGTCTCTTTCAACCCTTCCCTCTCTCAAACGATCCCACGGATCGAGTGAGCTTTCTCTTCTTCTCAATCAACCGGGAACAAAACTTCCCCGCAAGGGCCACCACACAATTGGTGCCTCTTGCCTTGGTTACAATTGAATGATGATCTCAAGAACAAGTGAGAAAGAAAAGAATGCGATCCAAGCGCAAGAGCTCAAAAGAACACGGCAAATCTCTCTCACTAGTCACTAAGGGCTTGAGTGGAATTGGAGAGGACTTGATCTCTTTGTATGTGTCTAGAATTGAATGCTTAGCTCTTGTAAGTGGTTGAGAGTTGGAAAACTTGGATGGCAATGAATGTGGGGTGGTTGGGGTATTTATAGCCCCAACCACCAAAAGTGACCGTTGCTGGAACCCCTCTGTTCGATGGCGCACCGGACAGTCCGGTGCACACCGGACAGTCCGGTGCCCCTGCCACGTCACCATTGCCGTTGGATTCTGACCGTTGGAGCTTCTGACTTCTGGGCCCTCCTGGGTGTCCGGTGCACACCGGACATGTACTGTTTGATGTCCGGTGCACCGGTATGGGCGAGCCTGCCGTCTGCGCGCGCTGCGCGCACATTTAATGCACCGCAGGGAGCCGTTGGCGCCGCAGGGAGCCGTTGCTCCGCTGGCACACCGGACAGTCCGGTGCACACCGGACAGTCCGGTGAATTTTAGCGGAGCGGCTCCCGCGCGAACCCGAGGCAGGCGAGTTCCGGAGGCGGCGATTCCTTGGAGCACCGGACATGTCCGGTGCACACCGGACAGTCCGGTGAATTATAGCGCGCCGGCCTCCGAGAAATCCCGAGGGCGAAGAGTTTGAAGTCGAAGTCCTCTGGCCGCACCGGACAGTCCGGTGCACACCGGACAGTCCGGTGCCTCCAGCCAGAGGAGCCCTCGGTTGCCTTGCTGCTCCTTTGCTGAATCCAACACTTGGTCTTTTTATTGGCTGATTGTAAACCTTTTGCACCTGTATAACTTATGCACTAGAGTAAACTAGTTAGTCCAATGTTTGTGTTGGGCAATTCAACCACCAAAATTATTTAGGAACTAGGTGTAAGCCTAATTCCCTTTCAATCTCCCCCTTTTTGGTGATTGATGCCAACACAAACCAAAGCAAATATATAAGTGCATAATTGAACTAGTTTACATAATGTAAGTGCAAAGGTTGCTTGGAATTGAGCCAATATAAACTTATATGATGCGCATGGATGGTTTCTTTGTTTTTGACATATTGGACCATATTTGCACCAAGAGTTTTGTTTTTGCAAATTCTTTTGTAAATTCTTTTTAAAGTATTTTTGCAAGATAGTCAAAGGTAAATGAATAAGGTTTTTGCAAAGCATTTTCAAGATATGGAATTTTCTCCCCCTATTTCCAATGCTTTTCTTTGACTAAGCAAAACTCCCCCTCAAATAAGGTCTCCTCTTAGTGTTCAAGAGGGTTTTCAAGACATCAATTTTGAAAATACTAGTTGCTCCCCCTTTAGAACAAAGAGATACCAATTTTGAAATTTACCAATTTAAAATCATCAATTTTATAAAATTGGTGGTAGTGCGGTCCTTTTGCTTTGGGCTCATATTTTCTCCCCCTTTGGCATGAATCGCCAAAAACGGAATCATTAGAGCCCAATGAGGTACTTTCTCCAAAGTTGGAGAGATGATGCGGAGCGACGGCGAAGGATGAGTAGTGGAGTGGAGTGGAAGCCTTGTCTTCGCCGAAGACTCCAATTCCCTTTCAATATACCTATGACTTGGTTGGAAATACTCTTGAAAACACATTAGTCATAGCATATATAAAAGAGACATGATCAAAGGTATATTTATGAGCTATGTGTGCAAGACTAGCAAAAGAAATTCCTAGAATCAAGAATATTAAGCTCATGCCTAAGTCGGGTAAAAGATTGTTCATCAAGTGGTTTGGTAAAGATATCGGCTAATTGATCTTTAGTATTAATATAAGAAATCTCGATATCCCCCTTTTGTTGGTGATCCCGAAGAAAATGATACCGAATGGCTATGTGCTTAGTGCGGCTGTGCTCGACGGGATTGTCGGCCATTTTGATTGCACTCTCATTGTCACATAGCAAAGGGACTTTGGTTAATTTGTAACCGTAGTCCCGCAGGGTTTGCCTCATCCAAAGCAATTGCGCGCAACAATGGCCTGCGGCAATATACTCGGCTTCGGCGGTAGAAAGAGCGACCGAATTTTGCTTCTTTGAAGCCCATGACACCAAGGATCTTCCCAAGAACTGGCAAGTCCCCGATGTGCTCTTCCTATTAATCCTACACCCCGCCCAATCGGCATCCGAATAACCAATCAAATCAAAAGTGGATCCACGAGGGTACCAAAGCCCAAACTTAGGAGTAAAAGCCAAATATCTCAAGATTCGTTTCACGGCCGTAAGGTGTGATTCCTTAGGGTCGGCTTGGAATCTTGCACACATGCAAACGGAAAGCATAATGTCCGGTCGAGATGCACATAAATAAAGCAATAATCCAATCATCGACCGGTATACCTTTTGATCCACGGACTTACCTCCCGTGTCGAGGTCGAGATGCCCATTGGTTCCCATGGGTGTCTTGATGGGCTTGGCATCCTTCATTCCAAACTTGCTTAGAATATCTTGAGTATACTTTGTTTGGCTGATGAAGGTGCCTTCTTGGAGTTGCTTGACTTGGAATCCTAGGAAATACTTCAACTCCCCCATCATCGACATCTCGAATTTTTGTGTCATGATCCTACTAAATTCTTCACATGTAGATTTGTTAGTAGACCCAAATATGATATCATCAACATAAATTTGGCATACAAACAAATCATTGTCAAGAGTTTTAGTAAATAAAGTAGGATCGGCCTTGCCGACTTTGAAGCCATTTGCAATAAGGAAATCTCTAAGGCATTCATACCATGCTCTTGGGGCTTGCTTGAGCCCATAAAGCGCCTTAGAGAGCCTATAAACATGGTTAGGGTACTCACTGTCTTCAAAGCCGGGAGGTTGCTCAACATAGACCTCCTCCTTGATTGGTCCATTGAGGAAGGGACTCTTCACGTCCATTTGATAAAGCTTGAAGCCATGGTAAGTAGCATAGGCTAATAATATACGAATTGACTCAAGCCTAGCTACGGGTGCATAGGTTTCACCAAAATCCAAACCTTCGACTTGTGAATACCCCTTGGCCACGAGTCGAGCTTTGTTCCTTGTCACCACACCATGCTCGTCTTGCTTGTTGCGGAAGACCCACTTGGTTCCTACAACATTTTGATTAGGACGTGGAACTAAGTGCCATACCTCATTCCTCGTGAAATTGTTGAGCTCCTCTTGCATCGCCATCACCCAATCCGAATCTTGTAGTGCTTCCTCTACCCTGGTTGGCTCAATAGAGGAAACAAACGAGTAATGTTCACAAAAGTGAGCAACACGAGATCGAGTAGTTACCCCCTTATGAATGTCGCCGAGGATGGTGTCGACGGGGTGATCTCGTTGTATTGCTTGGTGGACTCTTGGGTGTGGCGGCCTTGGTTGTTCATCCTCCTTGTCTTCATCATTTGAATCTCCCCCTTGATCTTTGCCGTTATTTTGAGGTGGCTCATCTTCTTGATCTTCTTGTTCAACATCTTGAGCCTCATCCTCAACTTGAGTTGGTGGGGATGCTTGCATGGAGGAGGATGGTTGATCTTGTGCATTTGAAGGCTCTTCGGATTCCTTAGGACACACATCCCCAATGGACATGTTCCTTAGCGCTATGCATGGAGCCTGTTCTTCACCTACATCATCAAGATCAACTTGCTCTACTTGAGAGCCGTTAGTCTCATCAAACACAACGTCACAAGAAACTTCAACAAGTCCTGAGGACCTGTTAAAGACTCTATATGCCCTTGTGTTTGAGTCATATCCTAGTAAAAAGCCTTCTACAGTTTTAGGAGCAAATTTAGATTTTCTACCTCTTTTAACAAGTATAAAACATTTGCTACCAAAAACTCTAAAATATGAAATATTGGGCTTTTTACCGGTTAGGAGTTCATAAGATGTCTTCTTGAGGATTCGGTGAAGATATAACCGGTTGATGGCGTAGCAGGCGGTGTTGACCGCCTCGGCCCAAAACCGATCCGGTGTCTTGTACTCATCAAGCATGGTTCTTGCCATGTCCAATAGAGTTCGATTCTTCCTCTCCACTACACCATTTTGTTGTGGAGTGTAGGGAGAAGAGAACTCATGCTTGATGCCCTCCTCCTCAAGGAAACCTTCAATTTGAGCGTTCTTGAACTCCGTTCCATTGTCGCTTCTAATTTTCTTGATCCTTAAGCCGAACTCATTTTGAGCCCGTCTCAAGAATCCCTTTAAGGTCTCTTGGGTTTGTGATTTTTCCTGCAAAAAGAATACCCAAGTGAAGCGAGAATAGTCATCCACAATTACAAGGCAATACTTACTACCGCCGATGCTTATGTAAGCGATCGGGCCGAACAAATCCATGTGAAGGAGCTCCAGTGGCCTGTCGGTAGTCATGATGTTTTTGTGTGGATGATGGACACCAACTTGCTTCCCAGCTTGGCAAGCGCTACAAATCCTGTCTTTCTCAAAATGGACATCGGTTAGTCCCAAAATGTGTTCTCCCTTTAGAAGCTTGTGAAGATTCTTCATTCCAACATGGGCTAGTCGGCGGTGCCAGAGCCAACCCAAGTTAGTCTTAGCAATCAAGCAAGTGTTGAGCTCAGCTCTATGAAAATCTACTAAGTATAGCTGACCCTCTAACACTCCCTTAAAAGCTATTGAATCATCACTTCTTCTAAAGACAGTTACATCTATATCAGTAAAAAGACAGTTGTAGCCCATTTGACATAATTGGGATACGGAAAGCAAATTGTAATCTAAGGAATCTACAAGAAAAACATTAGAAATGGAATGGTCAGGGGATATAGCAATTTTACCCAAACCTTTGACCAAACCTTGATTTCCATCCCCGAATGTGATAGCTCGTTGGGGATCTTGGTTTTTCTCATATGAGGAGAACATCCTTTTCTCCCCTGTCATGTGGTTTGTGCACCCGCTGTCGAGTATCCAACTTGAGCCCCCGGATGCATAAACCTACAAAACAAGTTTAGTTCTTTGTTTTAGGTACCCAAACGGTTTTGGGTCCTTTGGCATTAGATACAAGAACTTTGGGTACCCAAACACAAGTCTTGGAGCCCTTGTGTTTGCCCCCAACAATTTTGGCAACTACCTTGCCAGATTTGCTAGTCAACACATAAGATGCATCAAAAGTTTTAAATGAAATGGTATGATCATTTGATGCATTGGTGGTTTTCTTTCTAGGCAACTTGGCATGGGTTGGTTGCCTAGATCTAGATGTCTCACCCTTATACATAAAAGCATAATTAGGGCCAGAGTGAGACTTCCTAGAATGAATTTTCTTAATTTTACTCTCAGGATACCCGGCAGGGTACAAAATGTAACCCTCGTTATCCTGAGGCATGGGAGCCTTGCCCTTAACAAAGTTAGACAAGTTCTTAGGAGGGGCATTAATTTTGACATTGTCTCCCCTTTGGAAGCCAATGCCGTCCTTAATGCCCGGGCGTCTCCCATTATAGAGCATGCTTCTAGCTAATTTAAATTTTTCATTTTCTAAGTCATGCTCTCTAATTTTAGCATTAAGTTGAGCTATGTGATCATTTTGTTGTTTAATTAAGGCTAGGTGATCATGGATAGCATCAACATTAATGTCTCTACATCTAGTACAAATGGAAACATGCTCAACATGAGATGTAGAGGGTTTGCAAGTTTTAAGTTCAACAACCTTAGCATGCAACATATCATTTTTAGTTCTAAGGTCGGAAATAGTAGCATTGCAAACATCAAAATCCTTAGCCTTAGCAATTAATTTCTCATTTTCATTTCTAAGGCTAGCAATGGAAACATTCAACTTATCAATCCTAGCAAGCAAATCAACATTATTATTTCTAGGATCAATGCAAACATGAGAATCAACCTTAGCTAACAAATTTGCATTTTCATTTCTAAGGTTGTCTAAAGTCTCATGACAAGTGCTTAGCTCACTAGACAATTTTTCACATTTTTCTCTTTCTAGAGCATAAGCATTTTTAACCTTAACATGTTTCTTGTTTTCCTTGATTAGGAAGTCCTCTTGGGAATCCAAGAGATCATCCTTTTCATGGATGGCACTAATTAGCTCATTTAATTTTTCCTTTTGTTCCATGTTAAGGTTGGCAAAAAGAATGCGTAAGTTATCCTCTTCATTTTTATCATCATCCTCATCACTAGATGTTTCATATTTAGTGGAGGACTTTGATTTTACCTTCTTTTTGCCGTCCTTGGCCATGAGGCACTTGTGGCCGACGTTGGGGAAGAGGAGGCCCTTGGTGACGGCGATGTTGGCGGCGTCCTCGTCGTCGGAGGAGTCGCTTGAGCTTTCGTCGGAGTCCCACTCCCGACAAACATGGGCATCGCCGCCCTTCTTCTTGTAGTACTTCTTCTTTTCCTTCCTCTTGCCCTTCTTGTCGTCACCCCTGTCACTATCACTTGATAATGGACATTTAGCAATAAAGTGACCGGGCTTACCACACTTGTAGCAAACCTTCTTGGAACGGGATTTGTAGTCCTTCCCCTTCCTTTGTTTGAGGATTTGCCGGAAGCTTTTGATGATTAGGTCCATCTCCTCGTTGTCGAGCTTGGAGGCGTCAATTGGTTGTCTACTTGGTGTAGACTCCTCCTTCTTCTCCTCCGTTGCCTTGAAGGCCACGGGTTGCACCTCGGATGTGGAAGGCTCATCAAGCTCGTTGATCTTCTTGGAGCCCTTAATCATGCATTCAAAACTAACAAAATTCCCGATGACTTCCTCGGGGGTCATTTGTGTATATCTAGGATTGCCACGAATTAATTGTACTTGAGTAGGGTTAAGGAAAATAAGGGCTCTTAGAATAACCTTAACCACTTCGTGGTCATCCCATTTTGCGCTCCCGAGGTTGCGCACTTGGTTCACCAAGGTCTTGAGCCGGTTGTACATGTCTTGTGGCTCCTCCCCTTGGCGAAGACGGAAGCGACCGAGCTCCCCCTCGATCGTTTCCCGCTTGGTGATCTTGGTGAGTTCATCACCCTCGTGCGCCGTCTTGAGTAGGTCCCAAATCTCCTTGGCGTTCTTCAACCCTTGTACTTTGTTGTATTCCTCCTTGCTTAGAGAGGCAAGGAGGATGGTTGCGGCTTGGGAGTTGAAGTGCTCGATTTGGGCCACTTCGTCCGTGTCGTAGTCTTCATCCCCTACGGATGGTACCTGTACACCATACTCAACAACATCCCATAATCTTTTGTGGAGAGAGGTTAGATGAAATCGCATCAAATTACTCCACATAGCATAATCTTCACCATTAAAAGTTGGTGGTTTGCCTAATGGGACGGAAAGTAAAGGTGTATGTTTAGGGACGCGAGGGTAGCGTAGGGGGATCTTACTATACTTCTTACGCTCTTGGCGTTTAGAAGTGACGGACGCCGCGTCGGAGCCGGAGGTAGATGTCGATGAGGTATCGGTCTCGTAGTAGACCACCTTCCTCATCCTCTTGTGCTTGTCCCCACTCCGATGCGGCTTGTGAGAAGAAGATTTTTCCTTCTTCTCTTTGTGGTGAGAAGAGGAAGATCTTTTCTCCTTCCGCTTGGAGGATTTCTTCTTCTTCTCTCTTCTCTTGGTGCGGGACTCTTCCGATGAAGATGAAGTACTCCCTTGGCTTGTAGTGGGCTTGTCATCGCCGGTCTCCATCTCCCTCTTGGTGTGATCTCCCGACATCACTTCGAGCGGTTAGGCTCTAATGAAGCACCGGGCTCTGATACCAATTGATAGTCGCCTAGAGGGGGGGTGAATAGGGCGAAACTGAAATTTACAAAAATAATCACAACTACAAGCCGGGTTAGCGTTAGTAATAAAGAAACGAGTCCGCGAGAGAGGGCGCAAAACAAATCGCAAGCAAATAAGAGTGTGACACGAGGATTTGTTTTACCGAGGTTCGGTTCTCGCAAACCTACTCCCCGTTGAGGAGGCCACAAAGGCCGGGTCTCTTTCAACCCTTCCCTCTCTCAAACGATCCCACGGATCGAGTGAGCTTTCTCTTCTTCTCAATCAACCGGGAACAAAACTTCCCCGCAAGGGCCACCACACAATTGGTGCCTCTTGCCTAGGTTACAATTGAATGATGATCTCAAGAACAAGTGAGAAAGAAAAGAATGCGATCCAAGCGCAAGAGCTCAAAAGAACACGGCAAATCTCTCTCACTAGTCACTAAGGGCTTGAGTGGAATTGGAGAGGACTTGATCTCTTTGTATGTGTCTAGAATTGAATGCTTAGCTCTTGTAAGTGGTTGAGAGTTGGAAAACTTGGATGGCAATGAATGTGGGGTGGTTGGGGTATTTATAGCCCCAACCACCAAAAGTGACCGTTGCTGGAACCCCTCTGTTCGATGGCGCACCGGACAGTCCGGTGCACACCGGACAGTCCGGTGCCCCTGCCACGTCACTATT
Organism: Zea luxurians; assembly: GCA_029449295.1. Lineage (NCBI taxonomy): Eukaryota > Viridiplantae > Streptophyta > Magnoliopsida > Poales > Poaceae > Zea > Zea luxurians. The sequence continues at coordinate 499,492 of JAOPSE010000101.1, read as the reverse complement.
GCCGTTGGATTCTGACCGTTGGAGCTTCTGACTTCTGGGCCCTCCTGGGTGTCCGGTGCACACCGGACATGTACTGTTTGATGTCCGGTGCACCGGTATGGGCGAGCCTGCCGTCTGCGCGCGCTGCGCGCGCATTTAATGCACCGCAGGGAGCCGTTGGCGCCGCAGGGAGCCGTTGCTCCGCTGGCACACCGGACAGTCCGGTGCACACCGGACAGTCCGGTGAATTTTAGCGGAGCGGCTCCCGCGCGAACCCGAGGCAGGCGAGTTCCGGAGGCGGCGATTCCTTGGAGCACCGGACATGTCCGGTGCACACCGGACAGTCCGGTGAATTATAGCGCGCCGGCCTCCGAGAAATCCCGAGGGCGAAGAGTTTGAAGTCGAAGTCCTCTGGCCGCACCGGACAGTCCGGTGCACACCGGACAGTCCGGTGCCTCCAGCCAGAGGAGCCCTCGGTTGCCTTGCTGCTCCTTTGCTGAATCCAACACTTGGTCTTTTTATTGGCTGATTGTAAACCTTTTGCACCTGTATAACTTATGCACTAGAGTAAACTAGTTAGTCCAATGTTTGTGTTGGGCAATTCAACCACCAAAATTATTTAGGAACTAGGTGTAAGCCTAATTCCCTTTCAGCGATTACTGCTCGAATTTGTTGGGCCGTCTGGGCTTGCGCCGACCCGGCCTTGTGTTAATCCGTTCCACTGGTCATTCCTCCCAGGCCCACGAGGGGATGACCTTACGAATTATGGGGCCCTTGGGCCTTTCGTGAGGTCTTTTATCATTCTAGTGGATCCGGGGGATATCTGTCCCCCGTAGAAGGGAAAACCCACCATTGAAGGTCTAGTGGAGGTGAGAAGGAAGAATCACATCCATCGAAGTGGAAGCAAAAGGGCCACAAAGAGAAAATGATGAGCCTCACGTACGCTTGTGCCTGGTTGCTATGCCTGGCCACGCCACACCAGTCCCTGCCCGACTATGCCTTGCCCTATAGCGCTTGCGCCATTAGCACACCATGCCAGCGTCCGCACCGATGGCCACTCTAGGCTGGCAACAGTGCCTGCGGGTTTCTTGGCCATGCCACACCTGGTCAAACACACAATAGAGTTTTGTATCATTATATTAAGAAGAAGCAAACAAAAGTTCAAGGTTCAAAGATGGACCAAATACAGCACCTCCTTATGGAGGCAAGTAACAAGCATACACAAATCATTAGTGATAACAATGATCCATATCCAGCATAAAACATCGTTATCTTATTACCTATGGACTCGTAGGTCAAAAGAGAAAGGTACAACTATAACATCAAAACATCAAAGATCAACGAATCTAGCGGCCTCCACGCGCATCGACCGTGAAGACAACAAGCCTAGGCTTCACCTTCGTCTTCATCAACGTACACCCATACGCTACCTTCAGATGAGCAACAATGTCTATGGCAAGTTTGAGTACTTTTGGTACTTAGAAACTTGGTTCCTTTGCTAAGATTTTTTTACTTCAAATTCATTTGTAAAAGCAATTATTATTTATGTGATTCTAAACTCAATTATTCTCGTAAACAAGGATCATAACATAAATCCATAACCAAACAAACCACATCTCATTTAACTATGTGAGGGTCCATGCCACTTATGACCATGAACATGACTGTAATAAAAGTTTTATCTCTTTAGAGGTTCTACACATTCCCCACGAGGAGTGAGTTCATTCCTCTATCATCAAGAGTCTGAATATATCCATCTAGTTCATGGTTGTAAGACACTTGCACACTTTCTTGGTGTGCGGCTAGGGGACCACTTCAAGCCTTTTTGATGGGTTCAACCAGGTTGAACACACCCAATATGGTTTTGACCAATAGCAAAGTACACCTTTCCTAGAAGGCCCTCTTGTGCCAAATGAATATCAGCAATACCCCTTCTATCATCCACACATCACTTTTTCGATGGATTTGTCAAAGATAGTTGTCATCGCCCTAGGTATGGGTAACATGTGCGCTATATGATAACCAACTAGCACGAAGTATGAGCTGACGACCCACCATCATAGTGGGTCATATCAGGAAGACCCAACTAGGAGAAGAATGTGTGACTGGGCCCTCCATGTGGGTTTTCCCTATCGCGCATGACTCAGCCAAACGATCGCCCCACAGGAGCCCCCACCAACCCATAGGGATGACAATGGGTCGGGTTTGAGTTAGGTGGAGCAAAAACCCAACTGTGAACACACCCATGAAGCCTACCCTAAACCAATCGCTCTTGCAGATGCAAATTCAATCCCGCGCCCGAACCCGTCAGGTTTCAGGTGGGTATTGGATCATCCATGGGATTTTACTTAGTGTATATTTTTAAACAAAAATTTGGCTATAAGAAATTAAGTACTGATATTAAGCCTTCTCCATTGAGCATCAACAAAACATTTCATGAATCATTTGCCAAGTTACTTATTCAAAATAATTACTATTGTATCTTAATATTTTTTTGCGCAAAATAAAGAATGAACTAAATTTCGGGTTAGGTGCTCGTCACCCACGAGTTAAAATAGTCTGGATGCCCCACGTGTCCATCGACTCCCACAAGAGCCAATGGCCCTCTAGGAGGCCTGCTGCCTCCACCCTCTCCGTCATCCATAATGGGGTCTAGGTGCACCACGTGCCCCTGAGATCCCCAACATTCCTAGTGGGCCCTAGGCATGCCACATGTCTAGGCCGCCCACACCACGTTTGGTCAAGGTGTTGGAGTCAGAGAGTGGAAGTGTCTATGCGATGAGACACGCATGATCGTGCCCCACATCTTCGGCCACGACGGTTGATATGCCTAGACATTCTAGGCATTAGGGCTAGAAAAAAAAGCTCGAGGCTCGTGAGCCGGCTCGAGCTCCCTTAGGCTCGGCTCGGCTCGACTCGGAGAGGCTCGCGAGCCTGAACGAGCTTGAGTCGAGCCTACTTTTATGGCTCGCTTAAATAGCGAGCCAAGCCGATCCTGAGCAAGCCCGAGCCAGCTTGGGAGTCTACCATATCATGTAGTGCTATGTTGTGACACTATTACAATACTATGTTATTGATTTATCTTCTTAATTTTTTATGGATCTAATGCTAGATGTAGTTTAAAATATGTTCCTGAATTTTTGGTACATATTTTTATTTTATATATAATGAAAGTATACAATTTATGTTATAAATTGGATTTGGCGGCCCGCGAGCTGACTCGAGCCAGATCGTGAGCCTAAATAAGCCCGAGCTTAGCCTAATTTCCGAGCTCGCAATATGACACTGAGCCGAGCCAAACTTGCCTCACTAGGTGACCGAGCCTCAGCTTGGCTCGTTTGTGGCCATACTAGGCATGGCAATAGTGCACCAATGTGGTGCACACATGGATGACGACCGCCATGTCTGGTGACGACTTCCACCATCCATGATGTATGGATGACTTTGACCACCCAAGACGTATAGGCGAGACTACTATATGGCCATGGATAGGTGGTTACACCTTCAATAGTAATTGCTTCTCCCTTGTACTATAAAAGGGAGAGCAGAACTCCTTCTAGAGGGACACCTAATTCAAGCTAGACCTAATCCGAGGAGACACTTTTCAGACATAGACAACCCTAGCTCAGGCTAATACTTAGCCATTTTTGGCTTCCAAGCAATAAAACCAGCAACCAAGAGGATGTAGGGTATTACACTTTAGCGACCCAAACCTCGTTAAACCCAGTTTCGTAGAACACATCAATGTAACATCAAATATTAACACAATTCATCAATTCACACACATGTTCACCAATTTAATCCACGATCATATTCTCATAGACCAATTTAATACATATAGACATAGTTCATCAATCATTAGTTTAACTCATAGGCCATATACAACACACGTACATACGACATGTTCATCAATTATTACGTAAATGATATGTATATAGTTTCGTTTTGCTGAAACGTGGTAGCTCGTTTAGCTCGTGAGCTGACTCGTTAACAAACTGAGCTGACTTGTTAACAAACCAAGCTAGAATATCAGTCCAGCTCGCGGAAAAATTCAAACAAGTTGATTCGAGCCCGGATAAGATAACCACAAACCAAACGAGCCGACCAGCCATCGCTCGTCCAAACACAGAGCCACCAATCGAATGACCGCGCCTTAAATCATGGTTTGAATAATAGGGCACTACAAAAACGACATAGTGCTTCAGTCATAGTGCTGAATAGCACAGTGACTCTGGGAGCACCTGCAATAGCGACGGGAGTCCCGCTAGAGGACCATAGATGGTGCATTAGAACTTAGCAACAGCTATTGTATTTAGCATTTTTATTGCAAATGCACTACTATTGGTGTTGCCCACTATTGTCATGTGATGATTTTAATGGTAACAAAAATGTTAAGATAGTAATTTGTACGCTGATAAAAAAAATGAATATATACACAAGTGACTCGAAAGCACATAAGATACCCTGGTACATTCGTACTACTACTTGTTACAGTTCTTCGCACTTCAGAGCTGACACGGTATGGGCGTGCATGCAGGATACGAATGCTAGTTCCCGCTGATTCTGCTTTGCCCGCGGCCCGCGCGCAACAGCCCAACAGCAACTGCCAGCAGCCGCTGCACCACAGCAGAAACCATCAACTACGAGAGTGGCAAACGACAAACAAACATCACTTCGTCACCAAACAATAATGCACGAGCACGACCCCCCCTACACGGACACCAACAGCGATGGATGGGCAAGGACAATAATGGTGGCAGGAGCGACAGCGACGACATCAAGCGGCGCCCGGTTTGTCCTGGCCGGAGGCCCAGACGATGTCCTTGAGCGCCGGCCGGAGCTCCTCGCTACAGAACGACCGGTACTCCATCGTGTCGCCGCCGTCCTTCTTCACGTCCACCAGGAGCACCGACGGCGCCACGCTGAAGATCTCCGCGGCCACTGCCAGCCGCGCCCCCGAGCGCCCGCGCGACACGGCCTCCAAACGAACGCCCCGGGAGCCGCTCTTTGTCACGCGCATGTTGGCTCCGCGGCCGGTGACCAGCGACTCCAGACGGGAGACCACGCTGCTGGCGGCCTCGCGCGTCACGAAACGGATGCCGCCCGCGCTAGACCTCCCTACGCCGCCGCCACGGCCCTGGTCGAAGAGCGGGGACAGGTCGAAGCCCTCCGAGAAAGAGATGAGGTGGAACGCGTTCAGCACCTCGGGCTCTTCCTTGTCGTCAGAGGTGGCGCGGCGCGCGTCCGGGGTTGGCTCCTTGAGGTTGAGCGGCGGCAGGACGGGCAACGGCTTCCGGTACCACGGCGTCTCGACGAGGCGAGCGACGGTGATGCGCGTGCTCGGGTCGGGGTCGAGCAGCTCGCCGATGAGCTTCCGGGCGTCCGCTGAGACCCACGGCGGGCAGAGGAACTCGCCGCGCTGCATCTTCCGGTACATGACCATGAGGTTGTCCTCGTGGAACGGCAAGCTGCCAACGAGGAGCACGTAGAGGATGACGCCACAGGACCAGAGGTCCGCCTTGGCGCCGTCGTAGCCCTTCCCGCCGAGCACCTCGGGGGCGACGTACGACGGCGTGCCGCAGGCGGTATGGAGCAGCCCGTCGGAGCGCGCGTGTCCGGCGAGCGCGCTGAGCCCAAAGTCCGCCACTTTGAGGTTGCCTACCTCGTCGAGGAGCAGGTTCTCGAGCTTCAGGTCTCGGTGGAACACCCCGCGGCCGTGGCAGAAGTCGACTGCGGCGACGAGCTGGCGGAAGTAACAGCGTGCCACGTCCTCCCGAACCCGCCCCGCGCGCGCGATGCGGGAGAAGAGCTCTCCGCCGCGGACGAGCTCGAGCGCGAGGTAGATCTTGGAGCGGGTGGCCATCACCTCGTGCAGCTCCACGATGTTGGGGTGGGACACCATCTTCATGACGGCGATCTCCCGCTTGATCTGCTCCGCCATGCCCGCGCGCTCCAGCTTGTCCTTGGCCACCACCTTGACCGCGACGCTGCGGCCCGTGCGCAGGTCCCGCGCCGCGTGCACCCGCCCGAAGTTGCCGTGCCCCAGCACCCGCCCCAGCTCGTACCGCCCCTGCAGCACGCTCTTCCCGTCCGCCGCCACCGCACCCTCCATTGCCGCCCACCTCCTTCCTTTCTTCGATGTTCCTTCTTCGACAAAGTTGGCCTGACCTGACTTTACCTGAAAACCCGGCGACGAGGCCGATGAACCTACCCGTCCTCGACGTGCTTGCGGTGGCAGTTGCGGCCACTGCGCAGGTTGCGCTTTCCGGCAAGGTCAGACATTTCTCAGCATTCCTGTAGCAACGAGGCTGCACTTTGCGGCTTGCGGGTGCCGGACTGTCAGGGGCTTTTCTGGCGAGCTCAGCCGCTCCCTCAGACCCTCACACGACACAGGCGCCGGGCTTTATGGTGGCGCATGCGTATCTTGGGTAGCGCCATTGGCCATCCGCCATCGATTGAGAGATGTGGTCGCGGCGACGGCAGCTGGGCGCGGGCCGGAATGATTGCTGGGCCCATTTCTTATTCCATTATTAGCGGATCAAGTCGATTATCATGACAACATATCTGGCATGTAACATTGGTGCACATGGTGCACATATTAAATCATCACCACTCATTTTAAATCGAACGTCTCTAGTTGTTTGGTACATTTTACTAAGGACACCCTTCAACGTGGTGGTGTGTAGTGGTGGAAGGTGTTATTTGTAAATTAAATAATCAACTAGAGACGTTAGATCTAAAATAAGTGGTGATGATTTAATATGTGCATCATGTGTACCAGTCTTCTATGTGCACCAGATATGTCCCCGATTATCATTTTCAAATGCACGGCAGCGGCCAGCCAACTTGGCCGTGGCTACGTGGGTAATGGTCTAATGGACTTCGTTTCTCGACATGCTCCCATAGTAAAGGTTTATGTTGCCTACTTTTCTCGCTTGATCTCTATATCTTTTTTCCATTACTTGATAAATACTCATGAGTTACATTGAAAAAATAATGACACGATGATAAGATATTACAATAGCGTTGTTTAGAACATCAGTTTTACATATAACATCCACCTATTAAATGACTCATGTGCCAGCGACCGATCTAGGATTTAAACTACCTATGATGAAGCTCTCAAAATTTAAATCTTACATATATAACGAGCATGATGAAATATGTCCATACGGACATCGCTAAATTAAAAAACAATTTCTGGTGACGTATCTTATAAACGATGCTACATTTGACGATGAGATTTGGGTAATTGCATCCTTTGATTTTTTTTCGTTATAGCTTGGAATCGCTTCATAATTGTTTCATCAAGTCATCTAAATACCACTCTCTCGGTATAGCAAATCATCAAGTCATTGAGTTATTCATCGCCTATCTTATTGCACAAACCGATCTTGATTATATTCATAGCTGAAAATGCTCTACATATGTTGTTGCCACTAGTAAGAGCAATGCTAACTCGATGAGGCGGTAGACCAATGAAAATGCTACATGTCTTTCAATTTTAACCATCTTAATAGCCAAACTTTCGAGATCATGGCAACTAATAGAGTCATACACTCTTCTTACAAGAAGAAAAATGTCTCAAGTTGATTCTTTATAGTTGCATGGTGCCTTTCTTCACCAAAACTCTAAAAACCCATGGTCCCATGTACATAATTAAAAAGCAGGAAGACCATACTGTCGTGGTTTCGGAAACTAGAGACACAGTAAAATTTGTGTTCCGTGGGGGAGGCTAGCACGGACTCGCTCCGAATGGTGAATCGTGTGACTCGAGGGGGTTTATACTAGTTTAGGTTAGCACCCTACGTCTAGTGTAGTGTTGGTCCTTTGTATTGCTCTTGGTTGGGTGTTACAGAGGGTGCAAGTGAGAATGAGATGGCGAAGGAGAGGAGAACTGCTACTAAATGCTCCTAGCTCTCGTGCCTTGCTCATGCTTAGCCGACCCCTTTTATAGTTCAATGGGACATGTTACAAAGAGATGGGTAGTCTGAAGCAGAGCAAGAACTGTTATCTACGAGAGTTCCTATGACGTAGCTCCCCTGACGTCGCCTTCTGACATGCGCGTAAGCGCACGACCGGTATGGCAGGTCGCTTCACCCTGTCTTGTTTGTGGATTATTGTAGAGACTCCGGTGTTGTGGCTTTCGTAGCGAAACTTGGCATGTTCCACGTCACAGAGTTGGGAGACGTTAAGGGTCGTACGTGATGATGCCTCATCTCATTGATGGAGACTCTTCACCACTCTCTCGGCGTGCCGTGACGTCCGTCAAGATGGTTTTTGGTGGTGACGTGCCTTATCGTGGCTCGCGTGGGTCAACAGTGTCTGCCTCGTTTTCACCCTAAGCGAGTACAGGCATGCACCTGCCAGGTGCATGACGGAGGGTCGTGGAACTAGGGTCCACAAATGTATCGGTCCCTATTGTGAATCTTCACGACTCCGCCTCGCCTAGTTGTTCGGCGGGACTTGGTCGGTCTTGTCCGCCTTGCAGAATTACTCGGCGGGAGTTGGTCTGTTTTACTCCCATGGCTTCTTGCCTAGTTGGGCCGCCACAAGTAATGGGCCTGCTTTGGGTGCCTCTTTCCTGGGGACCTGTCAGCAACCTTCGAGCCTTTAAGTAACTCCTTGAATTGTTTGTGAGTCAGGATTCTTAACGCGCATAAGTGCATATGCTAGATGTAGCCCCGAGCCCCCAAGTAACCCGTGAGGATTGCTTAGGGGTTTATCTTGTGAAAGTGGTGTGTCCACAACCTTTGGACCAGATCCTATGACTGTTGGTCTGGTCCTGTGCCCGATTCGAGTGTGCGCTTACTCAATGTTGGAGCTAGGCGTGGCCGCTTGGTTGCAGCTTTTTGGTTCGCATGCATCCCCTCGGAAAGTTTTTTTGGTCCCTTTGAGAGGAGGAGGGCTAGCCACAGCAAACCTAGTAGGCATGGTGTGGGTGACCATCAAGCTACTAATGGGTGGTCCAAGCATGATCCAACCACACTCTAGCAGTGTCTGGTCTAGCGAGTGGTCCCACTGGAGGGCTCAATCTGCTGGGGGCATCACACTAAGCCCTTCCTTACTCGACCCTATGTCGGCCATTTGGTCGGTTTGTCCGACCAAAGGGGCCTGTGGCCACCTCATCAGCTGGGTTACCGCAAGGGAGTGTGAGGTACGACCTTGGATGCGACTTCGAGCAAATGGCCTTGTGTCGGCCACCGGGCTTGAGGCTTGTTGGGAGCTTGCTCGGATTGTCCCTCGCTCTATGTGAGTGGTTGTTTTTAGAAAGTTTACCTAGCTAGTCCCAGGGGTCATAATCATTACTTTCACGACGAAGAGTCATCCATCATGATGCTTAGCGTGGGCGACCGACGGGACGTGCGGTGTCATGTTTGGTGCAGGCGTGTGTGGGCAGTTGATGGGACAGATAACGTCCCGCTTGGCACAGGCATGTGGGGCGGTTGACGGGACGGATAGCTACCCGCTTGATGTAGGCATGGTTTCCAAGCGGCATTACCTCCCTCGACGCTCTGTTTGAGGCGACCAGGAGTTGCAGCGGTGGAGTTTTCCTGTGCCATGGTCGTGGTGGGCCCAACTACAAGTTGTCGCCTTTGCCTTCCTGTACTAGCATATAATCCCTCTGTCCCACGATATAAGGCGTAACCACTTTTTGTCCTTGTCCCACAATATAAGGCATGCTCTCTCTATGCATACGTACATCGATGCAGTGGTATAAAGACAATTAAATACATTTCTTGGTCTTTGAACCAGAGGTGGTTACACCTTATATACTGGGGCGGAGGGAGTATAAATAGAGGGGTTAGCCTGGGTTGGTTTCATGCTTACTAGCTTTCGCGCTCTAGTCTCCTTTCTCGCCCCAAAACCTTCTTGTCCCTGAGTGTTTCGTCTATTCGAGCACTCATGTGATGTGATGAGTGTTGTGCAATGCATAGCTTGGATTATGAACCTTGTGACAGTAAATTGCTGAATTGGTTCAGTCTCTTCGTGAATGCACCCACGAAGATGAACATCGCAACGTGGAATTGGGGCGGCGTATAACGAGGGCACAAGGGTGTCAGCTCGTTTTTAGGTTTATGTCAATTTACTTATTAGCTTTAGCTATATGGTATGTGGTATACTTGGTACATACTCAACACTTAGGGCCGGGGCCCCACACCTTTGAGGCTTAGGGCAACTGCCCCCTTGCCCACCCTATACGATCGACCCTAACTCTATCACACACTTAATGTTTTCTAGGTCTGTGTATCGACATTGCAGGTATGTTTAGAAAAGAGAAGACAAAGAGAGAGTTTTTCTAGTGCATGCATAAGGTTCCTGGTGGAGCAAACCGCAAAGGCAAAAACTTTTATTAATAATCATGGAAAAATGTACATGATGGTGCCTTCGAGCAACATAGCCACAGATACATTGCCCTGATATATATGTTGTCCTAGTAAGCATTTAAGGATAAAACTTACGAAGGTGCTATATGTTCAATGGATTGGGTAGTGAGGTACCATCTTCTATAGCTAGCCTGACACACCTAGGCCAAGAGATGTCCATGACTCGAAAGGGAACCTCCTTGGTAGGGGTTAGTTTATTCATTCTACTTGGTTGAGGATGCACTAGAGCATGAGGTCTCATTGTCGAGTGTATGGTCTCTAACATGGTGCTAAAGCTAGTGACACAAAGTTTTTTGGTAGTCTATAGTACGAAGTAGAGCTTGTTATTACCATTCATCAGTGAGGTCCAACGCCTCAAGGTGGATCTATTCCTACAAAAAAATCTCATACACTTTGACTTATGGGAGCCCTTAGTAATTTTTGGGGAAGGACTGCTTCATACCATAGACCAAAAAGAAAGGAGTCAACTCGATGGCATGTTTTGGAACAGTCTAGTTTGTTTGGAGGACCAACTCGAGGTGCTCAGTCCATTTGGTGTCATGCTTCTTGAGGCAATCATATTTCTAGGTCTTAAGGACCCATAGAATCTCTACAATCGCTCACTCGTTCTTCCTATTACTTTGAGGGTGATGCGGTGAGGCAAAGCAGAGCTTGATGCCCATGTCATCACAATACTCACTGAATAGTCCACTAGTGAATTGGGTTCCATTATTGTAATCACCTTATTTGAGACCCCTAAGCGAGATATGGTACCTCAAAGAAACTTGATATCAGAGTGCTTGTCAATCTTGGTGACACCCACTGCCTCCGACCACTTTGCAAATTTGTTAATATCCATGTGAATGTATTCATAGCCATCGATAGCCCAAGGGAAGGACCCTAGGATGTCCATGCCCTAGACCACAAAGAGCTAGGATATTGGGATGAATTGCAATGATAGGGCCAATGTGTGTATTTGCTTCATGTGAAATTGGCTTGCTCTACATTTCCTTACTAGCTTAGCTACATCCATGATGGCTATTGGTTAGTAAAATCCTTGACAAAGGGCTTTACCAGCCATCATGCGAGATGATGAATGGCTAGCACACTTGCCCTCATGGATGTCAATGGGTATAGCATTGCCCTCCCAATAATAAACACACATAAGGAGGATCTCGCTCGTGCTGAATCGGTAGAGGTCCCCTTCCACCAACACATACCTCTTAGCCCAGGGTAATGTGCTCCATAGTGGCATCGATCAGGCAAGTTGAGTGGTAGTTTTGGGGAGCCTTAGCTCAACGGTCCCCATAGGAAGAGATGTTTGAGTTCATCGATTATCATTTTTCATGTCCTGGGGATGTACTTATAGCACATGATATTAGAAAAATGAGTTCCAACTGTTTGATTTTGATGGCCTAGGGCGCCAGCTACGTGTTGCTACACACATAGAGCCCACAAATATGTGTTGTGAATGGATATGTGTGCACGCGCGTGCTACATTCGCTTCCAATAATCATTTCTGCAAGGTTGGAGCGGACCCAGCACAAAATATAATTGAGGGCATATTTGTAAGGACGAACACAAAAATATACCATAGCAGGGGTATCTAAATTAGACTGAGTAGGAGACCTCATGGTAAAAATTTAGAGTGTAATACTTGAAACAAAGAAATGAGCGGAGTCATATGCCCTCACTCGTCTCTACTTGGATCCGCCCGTGTCTCTTACATTGATTTGGTGGATCCTTCTGTCGGAAATAATGCAGTCGGTTGCCCTATAAACACCGTTTGGGGAAACAAATTGTTGCCTGTAAAGATTGCTTTTCTAGGAGTGTTGGTGCTAGCTAGTAATACTAGTATCAGCTATGAGCAGCCCACAAAAAGAAATACATTTGACCGACAGAAATGAACCAGATTACAGGTATGCTTTTTACTATTACTAGTTAACACAAACGAATTGAAGTCGTTATGGAAAATTAAGTTTCGCCCCTTTTTTTTGGCCTTTTCCCCACGTATACACACAGGCGACTAACTAACAGGCTGCGGTCTACGTACAGCTGTGAATGCCAGCAATGGCGTTTCGAGGCGCGCCCGGCGATGTAAACAGCTGACCTAGGTGCTCTCTGTCTACCACGCCGTCTACGTGTACGTCCAGTGAATACGCTCAAGTCAGAATCAAACATGTCGCTCCAAAACTCCTAGTACACGGGACCTGGCGATTTGGCTAACCCCGGGCCCGGTTGCTGACTAACCTGCGAATTGCAGTGCGACACCGCGAGTGACAGCCTGCTGCGCAGGTGGTACCGCTGGCTGGTATTATTGCCTGGTAAGGCTTGCTTTAATTTGGCCGGGGCCGCTTGAGTAGAGTAGCTAGCGGAGCCGTCAATGTTCAATGGAACTGTACTGGCTCCTCACCATAGCCACCTACGAACATGGTACTCCTAGTAGTGCGGCTTACTAAGATGCTGTTTGATTTATAGACTGTAACATAAGTGTTAATGAACATGGTACTTCTAGTAGTGCGGCTTACTAAGATGCTGTTTGATTTATAGACTGTAACATAAATGTCAATGGTAATGATTGACACTCGAGAGTGACAGCTGTAATAAATTTGAATATGCCGGTATCAGTTTTTAGTGTGGGATCCGATTTCGTCAATGCGTGTATTACCATCATCAGTTGGCACTGCTAATAACATCCAAAATCATTAGTATGCTTATAGCGAATGGCAAATTCATCTTGAAGTATCTATCTACTTAGTACAGTGATGGGTATGAGGTATCTCTCGTCATGGCTTATGAGTTATGACCGTGTTCGGCCTTATGTGGCAAAGTAAGATGGTGACCATTGCGCTGCTGTCGCAAAACCGCCAAGCCGCAGTATCAATGGGCCGTGGACAGGTGTTTCCATGGGCCCGGCGCTCAGCAGGCCTTGTAGGCCCAGCGCCACATGCCCGACTGCGACTGGGGGGCCAGCATCCTATTTGTCCGCGTAAAGGCAGCTTCAGACGACGGTACAGAGGTAAACCTGCGACGACGACGCAGCAATTGTTTTAACAGCTCTGTGAACGACGTCCATCTCACACGGTTTTAGAGCCACATGGCAGTGGTGCATCGTTCCTTCTTTACTGGCCTTTTTGCTTGATTTCGTTTGGTTCGGTGACTTGTCACGGCAGACGTCCGGGCTGACCTACACTACACTACACCTACCAGCAAGGTGTTGAGCAGTGGCCGCACCTACATATCTGCAACAATAGCCGCTCACTGTTGCTTCTTGCTTCCAGCGACCCTTGCTGCTTGGTGTCCTCGTTTCATTGGACACAGTGTACACGCGCGCTGCCGCCCTGCCAACTACTTTGGCAACCATGGCAGGACACTAGGACAGACAGTTCATGAGGAAAATCATCCACCGTTGAAAGGCTCTTCTTTTGATCTCTTCTCCCCCCAAGCAAGAAGAAGGGGATGTTATTGTAACCCGCCTCGTGAATGGTTGTACAGCTGAGAGCAGAGAGAATCGCTATGAGATGTACATTCTAATAGTGACCGGCCTGGATACTGAAACATCTAATAATTTAGATTCTGTGGGTGGGCGACAATCATAGAAAATTGCGACGATTCAAGCGTCTGTTACTCTCTTCTCTCTCGCGTACATACAGTCAATACACACACAGCTCGGAGCCTCCGCCTCCGGGCCACAGAACTCAGATCCAAAGGGCCAGAGAATCAATCAAGTATCTTGATGGACGACCATCAGAGATCCAAAGGGCCATGTGGCGCTGTGGGCACGCGTGATGGAGCCATGTCATCCAAGCCGCCCAGCAAGGCAAGGCTGGCGTTAGCAACCACCGCCGTCGCTGTCGACGAAATCTGCGTCCCGTGACTGGGACCAAGAACAATGCGTGCGTGTCACCTTCGGGCCAAGCCAATAATGCTCATCTTTTGCACCAAAAAAAATTAAATCTAACGGCGGTGCCACAGCCGGGGCCCGGGGGCGCGCGGCGCCGTGGAGCTGGCGGAGGAGCGGTCGCTGTGTAGTACAAGCGTGACGCAGATTTCGTATTCGGCAATGTTGATCCGACATTTATTTCGTATTCGGCAAGAGAGTAACTTCCAGGATTACATGGATCGTTTTGCTTAGTTGTTTGATCAGTTGGTTGCTTATGCTGACATGCTTTATTCTACTTGTCGTTTCGTTGATGGACTACATGACGATATTAAAGTTGTAGTTACTATTCATCGCCCGACAACGTTGGATAGTGCCTTCTCTCTTGCCTTACTGCAGGACGAGGTGGCTGAACCCGTTAAGAGAAGGGAATTTCGTCATCCTGCTCCATCTACCTTTTCAAGACCATATGCAAAAGGGCCATTACCTCTACCTCCACCCCTTTTTTCAGACAAGTTGGGTCAGGCCACTGACTACAAGAGACTGCAGTATGCTGGACGTTCAACTGATGACAAGTGGGCATATCTCAAGGGCTTCCGGAGGGCTCATGGACTTTGTGACAGATGTGCTGAAAAATGGTCACGTGATCACAAGTGTTCTTCAGTTTCTCTAAATGCTATGGAGGAACTCTAGGCTATTATGGAACTGGATGTTGATGGCACAAATTCAGAACAAATTACCACTGAAGATCAGTTGTTGCTTACCATTTCTTCTGATGCCTTGTTAGGATTTTCTAGAACTAGATCATTGTTGTTTGATGGACTGATGAATGGACATCAAATTCAGTTGATGGTCGACTCAGGTAGTACCAGCTCGGTTGATGACTTGTTCTCAAATGCTAAGAGTTAAGAACAAGGCAACATAAAAAGTGTTAAGTGTTAAAGTCCTTCGTCCTCCGAAATATTATGTCCCTTCGGGAAATAATGAATCTCGGACGAAGGTTACAAAAAACATACCTTCGTAAATATGACAATAAATGACGAAGGTTTCGTATAAAGCATAAAATATAAGACAAACATTTAAATATTATGACAGAATCATTTCTATTTCATTATCATGGAAAAATAGAAATGATTTCAAATTACAAATGTACCTTCGGTCTTGAAGGAAGAGAAAAGTACAAGCGTGACGCAATAGCAAATGCCAAGTCAGCGTGAACAGTACGGGGGCACTGTTCACCTATTTATAGGCACGGGACACAGCCCATGTAAAATTACACCCATGCCCTTTACATTTGGTAGTAATTCTATAGTAATCCACCGAGGTCTAAATAGCCTTTTCATCTTTAAGTCGGTTTCCTTTTCTGCTGTCCCGCCGAAGCTTTCCCGCTCACAGCTTCGGCCCTGTATCAACCTTCGTATTCTTTGGGCTTCTCCCACTGTGGTACCGATTCGAGTCCGAAGATACCTGTTCACACATTATACTCCAGAAACATTGTTAAATCATGTTTTTGAGGACCTTCGGAAGCCGAAGGCCCCCAACAGTAGCCCCTCGCAATATTAATTTGTTAATGATAAATTCAAATTGCGATATGGACGAAGGCCTTGAGCCGAAGGTCCGAAAAAACATCTTCCCTTTGCTAGAATAGCAACATTCACTGACAAGCGGGGTCTTTTAATTTTCAACGCCCTGGGGGTATAAATAAGATCATACCGCACACTTATTTGGTACGCACACTTGCCATCTGCTTCGGCCCACTAAATTTTTAGCTCTTGCGCATTAAGATTTGGTGATCTTTTTGATTTTGAAGCTTCGGACTTGAAAACAGTTTTTAGCGTTTCCGAAGATGTCTGAAGATAAGAAGGCTGGTCCCGAGATGAAGCTGAGTCTCTCTGAAGAGAAGAACCTGGGGTTTCTTATAGCGATGGCGGAAACCAATACAGAGAAAATCACCAAGGAAATTCTTGAAGGTTTGTCCGAAGATACTGATGACAGCGACAGTTTTGATGTAGAAAGTGGTGGGGAGGAATCCGAAGATCGACCATGGCGACCAAGTCACACGGTTTTCGGTAAAACTACTATTAAGCAGAGCCATATTGATAATATGAGGGGGCGGTATTTTCGAGATACATCTATTGTGAGAGCTGACGCTGGAGAAAAGACTTCTCCCACCCCCGAAGAAGATGAAGTTGTAATCTTCCGAAGCTTTTTCAAGGCTGGGCTTCGATTCCCCCTGAGCAACTTTGTTGTTGAGGTACTGAAAACATTTCAAGTTTACCTTCATCAAATTACTCCCGAAGCTATCATAAGAATGGGAATCTTCGTCTGGGCTGCGAGAAGCCAAGGTTTAGAACCAAATGCTAAGAGCTTTTGCAATATTCATGAGTTGATATACGAGACGAAGCCCTGGGGGAAAGAACAATATCATAACAACTTTGGTTGCTACAGCTTCGGTGCCCGCTCCGGGTCAAGCTGCCCTGTGCCAACCTTTCGGAAGAGGTGGCCCGGAACCTGGATGACTGAATGGTTCTATGTAAAGAATGACTTAACAGCGCAAGAAAATGTCAAGAGTATCATTATGCGCCCCATCCGGCAACGCTTCGGACTTCGAAGGCCGAAGGTTGAAATGGATGAAGCGGCCGAGGAATGCCAAAGGGCCTTCGGCGTAATATGCTCTTTCATTGGGTCAAGGGACTTGGTCCAGGAGCATATTGCCTTCAGGGTGTGGCCACTTGCAGGAAAGTGGGAGATGCCGAAGGAGACCATCAAAGAGTCCGACGAAGGCGGACTGATCAGACTGAAATACACATTCAAATATGCAGATAAATTTGTTGAACCTGATGATGACTGGTTGAAAAGCATTGAAACATTAAGTGACGAACTGCTTGGGGCATATTCGAAGGCCGAGAACACTGCATTGTCAGCAGCCTTCGGAGGCCGAAAGAAGAAAAGGCTCAACCGGGTATTTGACGCAGTCGGGTTTGTTTACCCTGACTATCACTATCCGGTATTGGGTCGCAAAAGAAAAAATACTTCTCCTGCGGCGGAAGCTACGACGAGTGCTACTAGTGAGTCAGTGCCGCAAAAGAAAAAGATGAAGGTGCCCACCCACCCAGTGCGATTTATTGAGCCGGCTACAGTGCCAGAATTTATTGGTGAAGTCTCTTTGGCCTCTGAAGCTACCGAACCAGCTCCAGTGCCGAAGATGGAAGAAAAGACTGAAGCGCCTTCAGTAGAAAAAGCAGAGAAACCGAAGGTCGAAGAGCCAAAAATATCGAAAATCTTAAGTCCTTCGGTAAATGTTGAAACAATAAAAAACCAAAAGGGCCCATTGGTGACCCCAAAAAGAAAAAGAATGGTGAACGTACTAGATGTCTTGGAGACAATTAAGTCTTCAAGCACAACTCCAAAAAAGACTGTTGAACTTGCTGAAGCGTCTACTGAAGCTTCGAAACAACAAGCTGAAACTGAGGCTGGACCTTCAGAGCCCACCAAGGAACAATCTTTGGAGACCGAGAAAATAAAAACATTAAAACCATTTTTGGTTGAGGAAATTGACACTGCCGTCCCCGAAGCTCCTACCAGCACATGCGATTACATCATACGACATGCTTCGGGGAAGAAATTATCTGAAGAAGAGACTTATGAAGCCGATCATTATGCTAGAGAGTTAAAGTATCCGAAGGGGGCAGTAGTGTTCAATGGGACAAATGAAGACGACTTCCTATACTGCCTCCCCGATAACAAAGAGTTATCTGTCTGCCGGGAGATGGCCAGAAGTATAGGTTTCCCGAAGCTCGAAGCTGGATTATGTGCTATGACGAAGGAAGATCTCGCGGACAGTCTTGCGTATAATAGCTTGAAGGTATAGGAATTAGACGTTTGAAAAATTTTACAATACGTAATTCATTCCTTTATTCTTATATGGATTCTTTTTTGTATAGGGTTTGATCCTGAGCAACGCACTAAGAGCACAAAAGAGTGCTGAAGATGAAAGCTATGAAATTGCGTTCAACAACCTTCGATCAGAAGTTATTAAACTGAGAAACGAAGCTCTGGAGAAGGATAAAATTCTGCTTACACTGGTAGACAAGGTAAAGAAGGACGAAGCTGCTTCAAAAACCCAGGCGGAAGCCCAAAAACGTGAAATTAAAGATCTTCAGAAACAGCTAGCTAGAGCTAAAGAGGAACGTGTGCTTGAGGAAACAAAACGAGAACTTAGTGATCATTTGGTCAATAATTTAGAGTTAAGTGTTAAAGAGCTTCGTGCATCTCAGAGGAAATGCTATGTTAAATCTGTAGAATGCGTCAAAAAGATAAAATCCAGCTTCGCCAGCGTTGGCGCCTTTTCTAGTGAAGAGAATTTTCCAAGAGGCAATCCCGAAGGTCCACTGGACTGGATCAGTCACGAAGCAGAAGCCTTCGAGGAAATCCTGAGCAGCCGCGGTGACATCTGCGCTTTTTCAGGCGCCAGAGGAATTGCTGCTGTTTTGGAGAAAAAAGGTTGTGAACATATAAAATTCTTAGCTCAGTCCGAAGCTGCCCTGTCCTCTGAAGACATCAAAGATCCCTCGACCGAAGCAAGCATGGTTGGCGGTAAATTC
The DNA here is from genome assembly GCA_029449295.1 of Zea luxurians. NCBI lineage: Eukaryota > Viridiplantae > Streptophyta > Magnoliopsida > Poales > Poaceae > Zea > Zea luxurians. The sequence continues at coordinate 480,662 of JAOPSE010000101.1, read as the reverse complement.
TTCGCTGATATCTGGGACAATGGCGGCCGAGAAATGGCGCAAGAAATAATTCAAAGAAGTGAAAAAGGCATCCATGATGCTAGGAAAGTGGCAGAAGCTGCCGAAAGAAGTACAGAGCCCGAAAGGCAATTAGGTATTAATTAGTCGTTCTTATTGTGTTGTAATTTTTATTTCAAACTTTGTTCGCAATTTGTAATAGTAATGAAGAAATGTTCTCTTCCCTCAGAACCTGCTGGATCGACTGCCGACCCTCACACAAAAGGAGATGACGAGATTAAACGAATGGCCGAAGCTATCATGGATAAAGTTGTTGATCAACTTCTAAATGAGGCCGCCGAAGCAGTATTAAGAGAAGACTAAATATTATTAGAAAAAACATTGGAAGTGTGATCTTTGTAATATTTTGTACATTTGAATGTAATATACAAGTCTCTTTTCATTATTCAATTCTTTACGATGCATGAAATTCTACATACATACCATTTTTGAGCCTTCGGCGAAAAAACACCTTCCCTTCTTTTCATGCTTCGTGAAGAAAACATTCTCCGTTAAAACTGTTCTGATAAATCACATCCATGCTTCGTATAAACATTCTCCGAAGCTATACAATTTTGATATTACTCTGATGAAGCTCATCCATGCTTCGTAAAAACATTCTCCGAAGCTATTTTCCGAAGATTATCATTGTATTCCCTCGTGACTTTACACAATTTGCTCTTTCTCAAAGCATCCTTTCGAAGGTTGATACTGTGTCCCCTTCTTTTGCCATATGCGACATGATGTATGATGCTTATGCTATGCAAAATGATGTGATGATGTTATGTTATGCAAATGACATTTGTTCCGAAGATACACACAAAATATATTTGTAAGCTCTGCATTCCCTTAGGAACGTCTTTGGAGCTTCTTCGCCTTTTATTTAGGCGGTATAAGCTCTGCATTCCCTTAGGAACGTCTTTGGAGCTTCTTCGCCTTTTACTTAGGCGGTATCAGCGTTGACTTTTCGCTGTATGCTCTGCATTCCCTTAGGAACGTCTTTGGAGCAAAAAACTTACACTGCGCTCCCTTTGGAACGGCTTTTTGTAACTTCGGCAACTTACTCTGCGTTCCTTAGAACGACTTTTTGTTGCTTCGAAGGAGTTTTAATAATTCGAAGGTCCTTCTTGTTACCGCAAATATCTAAGCTTCAGCAACTTAAGCCTGTGGAGAAGATAGATTTTCCTCATAACCAACCACGAAACTATTATATGAAAACTGAAATGTTCTTTATTACACAGAAAATAAAACTTAAACGGAAAAGACTGTTATCAAAGTAGGATATCTGTCAATAAATGTGCTTCGATTCTGGCACAGTACTATTGACTGTGCGAGCTTCAGATTGCTCTCTGAGATCCCTTTGGTGCGGAACATATTGGCTCCCTTCTGGCTGTTGGCCTTGTTGCAGCGGAGGTGGAGGCGGGGGCTGTTGCCATGAAGCTTGAGGTTGACTCGCCGAAGCTACGGAAACTGCAGGGTGGTTGCCCACATATTCCGGGATGTAAGGCTGATGGTACGAAGCAGTATGCATGACCTGCTTCGGCTGTCCCTGTTGCGCTGCAGCTTCTGCTAGCTCCTTTTGTTTCTGGATGGTGACATGGCACATCCTGGTGGTATGGCCCTTGTTCTCACCGCAGAATAAGCAAAATGTCCTCCTTGGTTGATCTTCAAATCTCCCGCCGAAGCCCCTGGCCCCTCTGCCTCTTGGAGCTGGTGGCCGAAAGAAAGTTTGCTGTTGCCCCGAAGCCTGTGAGGAGCACCGCGGCCTGTTCTGCTGACTCCCCTTATCATCATTTTGAGTGTTGTGGATGGACCTGACATGCCTCGGATAGAATCTTCCCCCGAAGCCCCTGGTCATCTCAGAGAATCTGAAGGCCTCCTCCCTTCTTTGGCGAAAGTCATTATCAGCACGAATGTACTCGTCCATCTTTTGGAGCAGCTTCTCCAGAGTCTGAGGAGGCTTCCTAGCAAAGTATTGGGCTGCAGGTCCAGGACGAAGCCCCTTGATCATGGCTTCGATAACAATTTCATTGGGCACCGTTGGTGCCTGCGCCCTCAAACGCAAGAACCTTCTGACATACGCCTGAAGGTATTCTTCATGATCCTGAGTGCACTGGAACAAGGCTTGAGCAGTGACCGGCTTCGTCTGAAATCCTTGAAAGCTGGTTAACAACATATCCTTCAGCTTCTGCCATGAGGTGATCGTTCCTGGTCGAAGGGAGGAATACCAGGTCTGAGCAACATTCCTGACGGCCATAACGAAAGACTTCGCCATGACTGCAGCATTGCCCCCATACGAAGACACTGTTGCTTCGTAGCTCATCAAGAACTGCTTCGGGTCTGAGTGGCCGTCGAACATGGGAAGCTGGGGTGGCTTATAGGATGGAGGCCAAGGTGTAGCCTGCAGCTCAGCGGACAAAGGAGAAGCATCATCGAAAACAAAATTTCCCTGATGGAAATTGTCATACCAGTCATCTTCGTTGACGAAGCCCTCCTGATGAAGGTCTTTCTGCTGAGGCCTTCTGTTTTGCTCATCGTGAGCAAGATGGCGAACTTCCTCAGAGGCTTCGTCTATCTGCCTTTGCAACTCAGCTAGCCGGGCCATCTTCTCCTTCTTCCTCTGCACCTGTTGATGTAGCATCTCCATGTCCCTGATTTCTTGGTCTAGCTCTTCCTCCTGAAGCGTCGGGCTGACGGCCTTTCTCTTCTGGCTTCGGGCCTCCCGAAGAGAGACGGTCTCCTGGTTGTGGTCCAGCGGTTGCAGTGCTGCAGCCCCAGTCGCTGAAGCTTTCTTCGGCGCCATAGCGAAGGTCTATAGCTTCCGAAGGTGTTCAAAAAACTCGAAGTGGAAGTGAGTTCACCGGAGGTGGGCGCCAATGTTGATGACTTGTTCTCAAATGCTAAGAGTTAAGAACAAGGCAACATAAAAAGTGTTAAGTGTTAAAGTCCTTCGTCCTCCGAAATATTATGTCCCTTCGGGAAATAATGAATCTCGGACGAAGGTTACAAAAAACATACCTTCGTAAATATGACAATAAATGACGAAGGTTTCGTATAAAGCATAAAATATAAGACAAACATTTAAATATTATGACAGAATCATTTCTATTTCATTATCATGGAAAAATAGAAATGATTTCAAATTACAAATGTACCTTCGGTCTTGAAGGAAGAGAAAAGTACAAGCGTGACGCAATAGCAAATGCCAAGTCAGCGTGAACAGTACGGGGGCACTGTTCACCTATTTATAGGCACGGGACACAGCCCATGTCAAATTACACCCATGCCCTTTACATTTGGTAGTAATTCTATAGTAATCCACCGAGGTCTAAATAGCCTTTTCATCTTTAAGTCGGTTTCCTTTTCTGCTGTCCCGCCGAAGCTTTCCCGCTCACAGCTTCGGCCCTGTATCAACCTTCGTATTCTTTGGGCTTCTCCCACTGTGGTACCGATTCGAGTCCGAAGATACCTGTTCACACATTATACTCCAGAAACATTGTTAAATCATGTTTTTGAGGACCTTCGGAAGCCGAAGGCCCCCAACAAGCTCTTTCATCAGCTACACTTTGGCTAATCAATTATCGGCTATGGTTCCCTTGGCTAATACAACAGTGGTGAAGGTTGCAAATGGGCGGTTGCTGCACTGTAATTTTTATGTTCCTGCATGCACTTGGACCATTGCTTCATATCAATTCCAGCATGATTTGAAGGTTTTGGACTTACCCGTGGTTGATATTGTCTTGGGTATGGATTGGTTAGAACTCCATGGCCCTATGAGAATTCATCGGGGTCGGCGATGGATGTCTTTTACTCACATGGGACAGAATATCTGTTTGTATGGGGTCGATTCACTCCTGGCTGACAGCTTGTTGGTGCAACTCCTGTCAATTGAATAGATGGCTGATGACAAACAGACCTCGCCTGATTACCCACCTAACATTGTTGTGATATTGGCATAATTTCAGCCACTATTTCAAGCTCCTACACAACTTCCTGCTACTAGAATATGTGACCATACAATTCCTCTGGTAGAGGGTGCTGAAGAAATCGAGCGTCGCGGAGAGATATATCCCTTGGCCGTGAGATGCGCTTCCGTGCCACGCGTCTTCAATCCGGAGTGGTGCCGCAGTCCAACCCCTGTGCGGTACGTCCGTTCAGAATTTTTTTCCCTTTGTAGGATAATTCATTTTGAGCCTGTAGCCTTTGCATGTCTCTTTTTTACTCCACTTTTGAGTGCTTTATCCGTCGCGAAGTCCATTCCGCAAGCCTATGTTAATGTAACAAAAAAAAAGACGTGTGTTAGTTAACTTCGAATTATTGAGGAACATATTTACTTATAGAAAAATTCTCAGTAATGGTCAATGTAACAAAAAAAGTAAAATTAATTGTAAAAGAATTTTGTGCGAATCAATTTATTTTTAGAAAAACAAGAAAATAGAGAGAGAAATCACATTCCAAAAGGGTTCTTAATAGGAGGGCAGATTCTTGGCACATGATACTAGGAAACAGTCTTTCCCGTCTAATTGCTCTCCCTAAACAAACCTAGCCTCGCTGGCAATGAGGACATTCCACTACTAGACGAGAACTCTAGACCTGCCAGCCAAGGTTGCCATGGTACAACAACGTTGAACGCTGAACGGGCGCAGGAAATGGCCCAATCACCCGGCAGCAGATCCACCCGAATCTTCGGTGCTCCAACCTCGCCGGCAACAACCGCCCCCGACGCGTCATGGGCCCTTCCTCGCTCCCGCCTCCACTCCGTAGCTCCCACCTCACCCCCGCTCCTCGCAGGCTCGACCCCACCCGTTCGGTCCGCGTGCCCGCCTCACGTTGGCCCGCCGCGCGCACCACACATTGTCCACACCACACCGCTACATACAAATAAGCGAGCCCCCCGGCGCCCAACGACTTTGCAAATCCCGTGTGCCGCACTGGCCGAGCCCACATTCGAACCAAAGTCCCCCCAAGGAAAACCATGTGCCGCGCCCGCCACGTTCCCACGCGCCACTAAATCAGCAGCGCCCGGCCGCCCGGAGCTGCCAGTAGCGGCAACAGCAAAACAAGAAGCAGCCAGCCACCAGGCACTAGTAAACAGTAAGCAGCAGAGAGCATGGCGAGATCAGGGCGGGAAGCGGAGCCCGGAGAGGAGGAACGGAAGCTGGTGCTGGGCAAGTACGAGCTGGGCCGCCTGCTGGGGCAGGGCACCTTCGCCAAGGTTTACTACGCGAGGGACCTGAGCGCCGGCGCCGGCACGGGCCACAGCTGCAGCGTAGCAATCAAGGTAATCGACAAGGCGCGGCTGCGGCGCACGGAGGGGATGGTGGAGCAGCTGCGCCGGGAGATCTCCATCATGCGGATGGTGCGGCACCCCAACGTGGTGGGCATCCGGGAGGTGCTCGCCAGCCGCTCCCGCGTCTTCGTCGTCATGGAGTACGCGCGCGGCGGGGAGCTCTTCGCCAAGGTGGCCCGGGGCCGCCTCGCCGAGGACCACGCGCGCCGCTACTTCCAGCAGCTGGTCGCTGCCGTCGGCTTCTGCCACCGCCGCGGCGTCGCGCACCGGGACCTCAAGCCCGAGAACCTGCTGCTGGACGAGGCGGGGCGGCTCAAGGTCACCGACTTCGGGCTGGCCGCGCTGCCCGAGCAGCTGCGCCACGACGGCCTGCTCCACACGCAGTGCGGCACCCCCGCGTACGTCGCGCCCGAGGTGCTCAGGAAGCGCGGCTACGACGGCGCCCGCGCCGACCTCTGGTCCTGCGGCGTCGTGCTCTACGTCCTCCTCTGCGGCTTCCTCCCGTTCCAGCACGACAACTACGTCAAGTTGTACCAGAAGATCTTCAAGGCCGACTACCAGGTGCCGCCCTGGGTCTCCGGCGACGCGCGCCGCCTCATCGCGCGCCTGCTCGTCGTCGACCCCGCCAAGCGCGCCTCCATCGCCGAGATCATGTGCACGCCGTGGTTCAGGAAGGGCTTCGTGCCGCCCGTCCTTTCGCCCCCGGTGACGCCCAAGAAACAGCAGCTGGACGAAGGCGCTGCCCTCTTCCACAACGACGACGACGACGACAGCAGCAGCAACCACTCTGGCGCCACCTCCCCTCGGTCGTGCAACGCGTTCCAGCTCATCTCGTCCATGTCCTCCGGGTTCGACCTGTCGGGGCTGTTCGAGAGCGAGCAGAAGACCGCGACCGTGTTCACGGCCCGCGCGCCGGCGGCCACCGTGGTGGAGAAGCTGGAGTCCGTGGCGCGCGCCCTAGGATTCGAGGTCACCAGGGGGAAAGGCTGGAAGGTGAGGATGGAGGCCAAGGCCGAGGGCACGAACGGACGGCTCGCGGCCACCGCCGAGGTGCTCGAGGTGGCCGTGGACGTGGCCGTGGTCGAGTTCGTGCACGACGCCGGGGACGCGCTGGACTTCAACAAGTTCTGCGCCGTCGACATCCGCCCGGGGCTCACGGAGATCGTCTGGGCGTGGCAGGGCGATAGCCCGGCCGCCGCCGTTGGCACCGCGTGAACAAGCGTCCTGGCGTCCCCGTCTGTGACGTGCAAGTTGTAGCAACTTTGCGTAGGAGTTAAACACGGCTGCACTGGCACCAGCTTGTTCGTTGTGTGCCATATGCTGTACAGGAAGGAAGAGTCGAACCGAGCCGGGAAGTTTTCGATCGACTTGCCAAGTTTTGTACGATCACAACCTGTATTTTGTGGAGATATGTGCATACAAAATTTTGAACATGATCAAATTTAGAGCTAGTTTGAAAACACCATTTTTCGAAGAGATTTCAAATTTTACAAGATAAAATAAACTAATTTTCTTTAGAAAAATGAAAATCTCTTTTGAAAATGTGGATCCCAAAATAACCCTTAGTTTTGGTCCCCAAATATATATATATATATTTTTCCCATAAGGATGATTGTGCCAATTAAAATCAATTATTACTATGTCATTTTCACTGGATCTAGGTTGTTCTTAAACAGCGATGGATATTCGTACAAGTCTTCGATGTCCAATGTCCAATGAGGTGGAAATTTCGGTGTTACAAAAGTAATTACACGATGACCACTTAGGCTATTCCTAATAGACGGTATCATAATGTCATATATGATTTTTTTACTAATGTGACAAGATATTTATAGGAGAGATAAAAGTTATATCTTAAGTAAGATACTGTATTGACACGATATCTTTATGTTATGACAAAAAATATTACTAGGGTCCATTCGTTATGGCCTGGACTTTGTTTTTTTTTTGGCTCGATTAGTTAAAATGCACAACTCATTATGTCGAGTAACAGTAGTCAAATGACCTTTCGCCGTTTGCCACCCCACAAGAGAAATTATTGTTGCACTTTTTTTTGGCTGGGACCTAATAATTGTGCTTGCGTGCTACTGTTGACAAGGAAAAAGAGAGCACCACCGATATGATATTATTTGAGAAAAATAAAGTGAGCAAACTATCAGAATCAGATAGTACGAAAGTAATAGACTTTACATAAAGAATGTTGTACAATATGATTTGATTGCCTCTCTTCGTGTAGTTTATACCAAATAATTCGCATAAAAATGGTCATGGAAAAAAGATTCCAAGCAAACAAGGCCATCCAAACCACTCTAGGCATATCTTTAGAGTATATTGAGTGCGGATAGACTTAGGCTATCAGCACTTATAATACTCTAAATTTATATTTAAAAGGAATATTGTATCTTTATTAGCAAGATTCTCTACTCTTTACTATAATTTTCTGTATCCATGCATGTTTATTCTATATCTTCACTCCATATACCAACTACAATATAATATATTATTTCTTTCCAACTCTCTCCCTATCGCTGCCGATTTCCTCTCTTCTCCACCTCTTAAAACGTGTACGAGACGTTCAGTAGGAGAGAATGTGACTCTATAAATAGTGTTTCCCCAGACCTCTCTAGTTTACAGTGACCGATAGTGCTTAGCTGCAACTTTTTTTGTACTGGATATCTAACGATATATTCATAGCGTACTCCCAGTCTCAATTGGATTACGAGATTTTTTTTCCTGTTTTCCTATGTTTTTTCTATAAAAATAAATTGATTCATATTCATATATGATTTATTCCTATGTTCTAAAAAAGCCCTTACTCCGTATTTTCCATTGGGGATCTCTCTCCCCCCACTACCAGATTCTAAAAAAAGCTCTTAGGCTGTTCGCAGCGCGTGCGGCGAGCCTCCCTCTATCCTTATAGAGTGCACGTATAGGGTAGCTTTTGAGGTGCAACGGTTGACGCTAAAGTCATTTCTACGCGAAACAGTCTTAGCGCGAAACACATGAGTCCGCTAGATCCAGGGGTGTACCGTAGCATCCCCTTGACTTAAGTTTGGTGTTGGTTGATATTTAATAGTTGAAGAAAAAATGGTAATAGAAGATGGATATAGTTAGATAATGATATTTTTATAGTTGTAGTGTGGTATACGGATGATGAAAAATTAGAGAGTGGAATCTAGCTGAGGTGGCATAAAAGTGAGATATATGAGACAAATTTAGAGGAAACCGCTGTGGATAGCCTTACTCCGTATTTTTCATTGGGAATCTCTCTCTTCCCTACCAGATTTGCTTAGGCTATCCGCAACGGTTCTCCCTAAATTTTTCCCCCTATATCACTTTTTTGCGTCACATTATCAACATTTCACCCCCTATTTTTCATCTCCCGCACCGGTTTTCCCTAAATACTCCCCATATACCTCACTACAACTATAAAATATCATTTTCTATATCTACTATTAATTTTTTATCTACTAATAATTACTCATTAACTTACAGTACAGTGCCGTAAGGGATGAATAGTAAACCGCTAGATTGAAGAGAAGAGAGAAAAGGGCTAGCGCGTAGAGTGAATTGGAGGGGGCACGCTGCGGGGTCAAGGGAGGGAGGGAGCTGTAGCCGAAGGGGAGGTGGAGCCCTCTCCGCTGCGGCCAGCCACACACAGACACACTGTTGGAACCAAAAAAGAGCGGGCGGACGGTCCGGCCCTGAGGCCGGACGGTCCGCGGTCCGGACAGTCCGCGCCTGTGGGCCGGACGGTCCGCGCGTGCGCAGAACAGATTAGGGTTCCGAGTTTTGTGCTACGGTTGTTAGCTAGATTCGCGGGATTAGCTCGGAATTAGTTGTGTAAAGGGTCCAGCCCCCCTCCTCTATAAATAGAGAGGTCTACGGCCGATTTGTAATAAAAAACAATCGAATCAATACAACTTCTATTTCGCATTTTATCGTAGGAGTAGTTCTAGTCTAGTTTAGGTTTAGCTATCCAATCCCCAAATTCTTCGTCTCTCCTCGACTCTACGTCGATTAGAGGAGTCTAGGTCGGCCGGCCCGAGCCTAGACACCACCTAGGATCTCTACTCCCCGACGGGGTCCCTCCCGGGAGCGAGATCCAGGCGCCGTCGGCGATCTTCCGCCGTCCCTGCGTACGCGCGGACCGTCCGGCCCCAGGGCGCGGACCGTCCGGCCGTCAGGCAGGAGCCCTAGCCGCGCATCAGGCCGCGGACCGTCCGGCCCCAGGCCGCGGACAGTCCGCCCTTGCGCAGAGAGCACCACCGCGCCTCGCACCAGGCCGCGGACCGTCCGGCCCCTGCGCGCGGACCGTCCGCCCCTGTGCAGAGGGCACCGCCACGGTTCTTGTTGAGTGTTTGGCGCTCCAAAAAGGCGTCAACATACTTTTTGGCGACTCCGCTGGGGACGACACATCTAAGCTCATCAGATCGGCCCTCGATGGCCGGTTCAAAGGATAGCTCTGATATTTCTCTAAACAACATCATAGAGCCGACTTGGGAAACCTTGCCGGCTGACGAGCAGCTCCAGTTCGAGGAGCACAAGGAGCGGATGATCCAGGAGGCGAAAGCAAAGTTCTTGGCCAACTTCAAAGTGGACAGGAACAACAAGGTCGTCCGACATCGGGCGACGGATCCGGCTTCGCTCCAACCCACGCCAGATATCCCCAATGTAAGTAATACCAACGATCTACAATCTCTTAGAAATTATGTAGAAGATCAGCGTGAACAAATGCAGAACATTATAGGGGGTATGCAAAGCGATCTTAAGAGACTAGTACGTGCATTCGATAAATCTAGTACCGCAAATTTTCCTTCGCACGAGGTTGAGTTAGGAGATAACACGCATAACACATCGGCTACAGGTTGTCACGACCAGTCACAACCCCTTTATGGGATGCCGATGGACACATACTCTAAGCAACCGCAAATCGGCAGCAAACCAGCCGATCTGCACATGCCCGGACCGTCCGCACGTGAGTGCGGACCGTCCGGGCCAACAGCAGTTGGGCCTATTTTTAATGAGTTACCTAGATATGCGCCCGAGCCATCCCATATGACACAGAACCCAAACTACCCAGCCGGACGGTCCGCATACAATGACGGACGGTCCGCATATGATCACGGACGGTCCGGGTACGTATCCGGACAGTCCGCGCATAAGTCTTTTGAGGAGGGTTATTACATGAATCCTCGCCCGTCCCAGCAACACTTCCCATCACACTATGCAATGCACCAGCCCACTAATTCAGGACCCAAAGCCCAGGAAAGCTTTCCGGCCACACCTGGAAGGCCGGAAAGAAACGATCAAACGTATGAGCCATATAGAGCAAATGTAAATACACCACGTAACTCAAACCAATGGGGGGAAAGACAACATGCTAATATCCAGCCAACCCCACCTATGTTTGACCAGAGAGCCGGTGGTCTCGCACCGGCTGCCATTGATATAGTAAGGGAAGAAATAGCCGGGGCGTTCCGAGATAAGCTCGGAGTAAGCATGGTCCCTGGGGGGCAATCATATCGGAAACCTTATGACAGCCGATTTGATCACCACCCATACCCACAGGGAACCAGGATACCCGAATTCACAAAATTTTCGGGTGATCAAGGAAAGAACACACGTGAACACATAGGCCAATTTTTAGCACAATTAGGAGAGTTGGCCGACATAGAGGCATTTCGCATACGTTTGTTTTCATTATCTTTAACAGGAATTGCGTTTGCATGGTACGCCACTTTACCTCCTAATTCCATTTCATCATGGGGGGATTTAGAACAAAAATTTCATGATCATTTTTTCTCCGGTGACTATGAATTGGATTTGGTAGATTTAGCGTCGTTGCGACAGACAAAAGATGAATCGGTTAATGGTTACATCCGGAGATTCCGAGATACAAGAAACCGATGCTTTCAAATTCATTTAGCAGAAAAACAGCTAGTAGGATTAGCTTTTAATGGTCTGCGATATTATTTAAAAGAAAGATTAGAAGGCATCCAATTCTTTACACTAGCACAATTACACCAGAGAGCTTCGGCTTGCGAAAGCCGGAGCAAAGAAACTGCTAAAACAATGCGTCACAACGTACATATAGTAGAATACGACCAAAGTAGCTCAGATGACGAATCAGCAGAAGTGTATGCTGCTGAAATGGTTTGGCCAAAACAGGCCAAATCTTCGGTTTGTTCCTCCTTACAGCCAGTTCAAAAGAAACGGCAAGAGGAGGTTAAGTTTACATTTAATGTTGGTAAATGCGATAAAATATTTGACGAACTACTCAAAAATGGCAATATTAAAATAAATCACACTGTTCCATCCGCCGACGAGCTAAAACGTCGTGCATACTGCAAGTGGCATAACTCATTTTCTCATGCCACTAATGATTGTAATGTATTCCGACGACAGATTCAATCGGCCATTAATGAGGGACGATTGAAATTTCAGGAAATGCAGGTGGATACAGAGCCATTTCCAATGAACGTGATCGACTTCGAGGGCAAAAAAGTCCTGGTTCGGCCAAACACGGCCGATAAAGGCAAAGGCAAAGAGGCAATCATCGGCAATTCTAAAAAGGCCGATGAGGATCATAAAGTTTCTTGCAGGAAAGTGATAGCCGAGAAGACTCCCGATGGAGGGGAGACCTTAAAGGTGACCATTACAACCTCTAGTACTGGGGGGCAAGCGCAGACAGGGAGACAGATACAGGAACCCGTGCTGCGTATCCCGGACGGTCCGGCACGTAGGTGCGGACGGTCCGGGACCCCACCGGACAGTCCGGAGAGCTCAGGCGGACGGTCCGGCCATGCTCAGGACTCGCAGCGACCACGTACCTTCAAACCACGACGACCAGAGATAGGTACGTGGAAAACAAATACATTTAAAGCAGCTGGTCGGCTGATCAAGCCTGGCCCGACTTTCGATCAATTGTTGTCTAAATATGTGAAAAAGAAGGCTGGCCCCAGTGACCGGCCACCGAAGCGACCCCGCTCACCCATTCATGAGCAACGTCAGGTCAGGCCGATTGGACCACATCACCAATCGGAAGAAATGAAAGGTCCTATTGTACAATTGAGACCTAACATGCCGACATGGACCCCTCCACCTCCTTATCCATCTATGCCATATTCATACACATACTTACCTCCACCATATGTCCCAAATCAAATGTGGGGCATGCCACCATATCCATTTGGGATGCCACAGTACCCCGCCTGGGGGGCACCCCAAACATCCGTTTTTGATAGGTTGGCACCGCCAGTGCAAGACCGATTGAGCTCTGTTGAATCCGGTCACCAGGCACAGGCCCAACAAGGTTGCCGGACTACTCGGCCTCCTAGGCCGACCAATCCGGCAGGGGGGCATATGCCTGTAGCAACTCAAAGAGCAAAAAAGGATATCATCAAAATAGGCACTGCGGATGTTGTCATACAGGGAGACAATAAAGGGCCGATGATTTTCGGCGAATCGGCCAACACGACCGAAAAGGATACGGCTATCATCAAAACAGCTGATCCAAAATACTCCATGCCTCGATGGTGCCCAGCGGGATTGACACGGTCACAAAAAAGAAAATTACAGCGCCTAAGAGCAAAGGAGAGCCAGGAGAAGGAGGCGGAAAAGACATTTAATGACACACATCCACTATACCCGCTACCACAAAAGAAATGGAGACCGAAGGCCGTTGAGGAAAAACAAACGGCCATAGAAATAGAAAGTCGACCTGCACCAGGCGCGGACCGTCCGGCCCCCGCGTGCGGACCGTCCGCCGTTCGCCAGGAAGGCTCTGGACAACCTGCACTAGGCGCGGACCGTCCGGCCCCCGCATGCGGACCGTCCGCCGTTCACCAGGAAGCCTCCAACAACACGACAACATCCATGGAAGAGGACGACCTGCTAGGAGAAGACCTGGTCGACTACGAGGCTTCTCCAGAACGCCCAGGTATGGATGTAAATATTATTACATTTTCTTCCGATTGCACTATCATTGGCGACGATGAACTTGTTGCTGCCCAGTTCGATTTTGGTCCTAAAGAAGCCGCCTTTTCTAAACCAAAGGAATCGGCAAATCATTTAAAGCCGCTCTTCGTGCGCGGTCACATTGATGGAATACCGATTGCTAAGATGTTGGTGGATGGAGGGGCGGCTGTAAATCTAATGCCTTATTCATTATACAGAAAATTAGGTAAACAAGATGACGAACTTGTCAAAACCAACATGACCCTCAGTGGTGTTGGGAATAGTTCGATTAAAGCCAGGGGAGTCACGTCCGTTGAATTAACCATCGGGACTAAGACCCTTGCTGCTGCATTCTTCGTCGCTGATGTAGAAGGGAATTACAGTTTAATTCTAGGCAGAGATTGGATTCATGCCAATCAATGTATACCTTCTACATTACATCAAATGCTAATATAATGGGTAGGCGATGAGGTAGAACAAGTACATGCTGATGTATCGGCCTGCATCGCTGTGGCCGATGCCCCTGTACTCTGGACTTATGAGACTGCTACATGTCTCACAGGAGTAGATTTTTCTGATTATCAGTTCATAAGTATAGATAAGAAAGGTTTCATTCCTGTAATGCTAGAGCCGATGGAGAATCGGCTAAATCCTAAATAAAGTTTAAATGATGAATACACATGAAGTTCATGAGTCGTTGATCACGGACAATTCGGCTCTCGAAGCCGGATGGTCTGGTCTTTCACAAAACAGTTCGGGCTTTAAGACCGAACATCTACCACAGCGAAAAGACAGTATTACGGATGATCCGGTCCCTGAGACCGGAAAGCCCGCCATCACACAAAGATCATCTAATTCCTCTGTGGGGGACATGATAGAGGAATTCAGAGATCTTGATAAACTAGGACAGGGGTTTACATCGGCCGATCCATTGGAGGAGATTGACATAGGAGATGGTAAAACTCCGAGGCCAACTTTTGTAAACAAGACCCTGGAGGCCGATCCTAGAGATGAGATGATCGGTCTATTGAAGGAGTATTCAGACTGTTTTGCTTGGAATTACACTGAAATGCCTGGACTAAGCCGAGAGATTGTCGAACATCGGCTGCCCATTAAGTCTGGTTTCAGACCTTTCAAGCAGAAAGCCAGAACGTTTCGTCCAGATCTTCTCCCACGAATCAAGGACGAAATCCACCGGCTGCTAGAAGCTAATTTTATTAGACCTTGCAGATACGCAGAGTGGGTCTCCAATATTGTGCCGGTGGAGAAGAAGGAGTCAGGTAAACTTAGAGTATGCATTGATTTTCGTAATTTAAATAAAGCAACTCCTAAAGACGAATATCCCATGCCCATAGCCGACACATTAATCAATAATGCATCAGGGAATAGAATTATTAGCTTTCTTGATGGTAATGCCGGATATAATCAGATTTTCATGGCCGAAGAAGATGCGTCTAAAACGGCCTTTATATGTCCAGGCTTCATTGGTTTATTTGAATGGGTTGTCATGACATTCGGTCTTAAAAATGCTGGTGCTACTTATCAGAGGGCTATGAATCTGATCTTCCATGAGTTGTTAGGAAACACTGTGGAAGTCTACATTGATGATATTGTAGTCAAATCGGCTAAGTTTAGTTCTCATATAGCCGATTTGCGCAAAGCCTTTGATAAAATGCGTCGGTATGGTTTAAAAATGAACCCACGTAAATGTGCTTTTGGGGTGTCGGCTGGTAAGTTTTTAGGATTTGTCATCCATGAACATGGTATAGAAATAGACCCTGACCGAATCAAGTCTATTCGGAATGTGGGGCCTCCGACTTGTAAGGTCGAAGTGCAGAGGTTTCTCGGCAAGGTGAATTATTTACGAAGATTTATTTCTAACCTAGCCGGGAAGATTGATGCCTTCACCCCTATCCTTCGGCTTAAGAATGATGCTGAATTCACTTGGGGGGCAGAGCAGCAGAAAGCATTTGATCTCATTAAAAAATACTTGTCTTCGGCTCCCGTGTTAAAAGCACCACAAGTAGGAGCACCATTCAGATTATACATTGCAGCTGAAGACAAGGTTATTGGGGCTGTTCTAACACAAGAAACTGAGGAGAAGGAGCATGTGGTGACATATCTAAGCCGAAGGTTGGTGGATGCTGAAACAAGGTACACTTTTATTGAAAAGTTATGCTTATGCTTGTTTTATGCATGCACCAAATGTAGATGTTATTTACTGTCTAGTCATTGCACTGTTTCTGGTCAAGCCGATGTAATCAAATACATGTTGCATAACCCAATTATGAGTGGTAGAATTGGTAAGTGGGCTTATGCACTCATAGAATATGACTTGGCCTATGAACCATTGAAATCTATGAAAGGCCAAGTCGTAGCGGATTTTATTGTAGAACATCGGGTTAATGATATTCATGAACTAGACATGTCATACCTCACTATTACTCCTTGGACTTTATATTTTGATGGATCGGTTTGCAATGAAGGGCAAGGAATTGGCATTGTACTTGTTTCACCAAGTAATGTCTCCTTTGACTTCTCTAGCCGATTGAAAACTTATTGCACTAATAATCAAGCTGAATATGAGGCCCTCTTATTCGGTTTAGAACTTTTAAATAGTATGGGAGTAAAACATGTGAAGGTATTTGGTGATTCTCAGCTGGTTGTCCAACAAGTGTTAGAGGAATATCAATGTTTTGATGGTACTCTAAATAGTTATCTTGAGAAATGTTGGAGCATAATCCATTCTTTTGACGAATTCAGTATTCGGCATGTCTCTAGAGTTGAGAATCATAGAGCTAACGATTTGGCACAAGATGCATCAGGTTATCGGATAAAGAGAGGGAAATTTCACAAAACTGAAAACCTGATAACCAGTGCAGAGCCAAATTCCCAGGTCGCGGACCGTCCGCGTGACGACGCCGGACCGTCCGGGGTTACCAGAAACGTCCTCTTAATTGATTCGGCTGACAATGAAGCCGATGCAAGTGATTGGAGGACACCTATACTTAATTATTTACGAAATCCCAATAACAGGACAGATAAAAACATTCGGCGAACAGCTTTCAAGTATGTTTTGATGAGTGATGAACTCTACCGCCGAACAGTCAATGATGTCTTGCTTAAGTGCTTGGGCCCAGATGATGCTATATTGGCCATGGCCGAAGTACATGAAGGAATTTGTGGTACCCACCAATCGGCTCCAAAGATGAAATGGCTGTTGCGAAGGTCTGGTTTTTATTGGCCTAACATGGTAGCTGATTGTTTCAAGTACTACAAGGGTTGCCAGGTATGTCAAAAATTCGGCGACCTACAGTTGGTCCCTTCAGCCGAATTGCATCCTATCATCAAACCTTGGCCTTTCAGAGGATGGGGATTAGACTTTATTGGAGAAATTCATCCTTCATCATCAAAAGGGCATCGGTTCGTGTTAGTTGCCACTGACTACTTTACCAAATGGACTGAAGCCGTTGCTCTGAAGAACATGACACACAAGGAGGTAATTGAGTTCATAACTGAGCATATTATTCATAGATTCGGCATTCCCCAGACCTTGACTACAGATCAAGGGACTTCTTTTATGTCTAAGGAGGTACGTGAATTTGCTGAATTATATAGAATTAAGTTGCTTAATTCATCTCCATACTATGCTCAGGCCAATGGGCAGGCCGAGTCTAGTAATAGGACATTGATCAACTTGATAAAAAAGAAGATATCTAATAATCCTAAGTATTGGCATAAGATTTTGTCTGAAGCTTTATGGGCTCATAGAATATCTAAACATAGTGCTACTAAAGTGTCTCCTTTTGAGCTGGTCTATGGGCAGGAAGCAGTGTTGCCTGTGGAGATAAGTTTGAATGCTGTTAGGTTCGCCAGACAAAATGATCTAACCGTCATGGATTATTATAATTCAATGATGGATAATATTGATGAGGTGACCGACAAGAGGGTGATAGCTTTGGGAGCAATAGAAAAAGACAAGATCAAAGTGGCCAGGGCCTACAACAAGAAGGTCAAAGCAAAGTCATTTCAAGTAGGGGATCTGGTGTGGAAGACCATCTTGCCTTTAAGGAATAAAGACCGTAAGTTTGGAAAATGGTCGCCAAGCTGGGAGGGTCCTTATAAAGTAAAACAGGTAATGTCTGGTAACGCCTATTTGCTACAAACATTACAAGGCAAGGATTTACCAAAGGCTTTGAATGGGCGTTTCCTCAAACAGTACCATCCTAGTATGTGGCAAGATGCCTAAGAGAACCGATGTGATTACATCGAGTTAGTTGCTTTTGGTTCGCCCAGCTCCACCAAAAGGCAGGGGGGCATATGTTGGAACCAAAAAAGAGCGGGCGGACGGTCCGGCCTTGAGGCCGGACGGTCCGCGGTCCGGACAGTCCGCGCCTGTGGGCCGGACGGTCCGCGCGTGCGCAGAACAGATTAGGGTTCCGAGTTTTGTGCTACGGTTGTTAGCTAGATTCGCGGGATTAGCTCGGAATTAGTTGTGTAAAGGGTCCAGCCCCCCTCCTCTATAAATAGAGAGGTCTACGGCCGATTTGTAATAAAAAACAATCGAATCAATACAACTTCTATTTCGCATTTTATCCTAGGAGTAGTTCTAGTCTAGTTTAGGTTTAGCTATCCAATCCCCAAATTCTTCGTCTCTCCTCGACTCTACGTCGATTAGAGGAGTCTAGGTCGGCCGGCCCGAGCCTAGACACCACCTAGGATCTCTACTCCCCGACGGGGTTCCTCCCGGGAGCGAGATCCAGGCGCCATCGGCGATCTTCCGCCGTCCCTGCGTACGCGCGGACCGTCCGGCCCCAGGGCGCGGACCGTCCGGCCGTCAGGCAGGAGCCCTAGCCGCGCATCAGGCCGCGGACCGTCCGGCCCCAGGCCGCGGACAGTCCGCCCTTGCGCAGAGAGCACCACCGCGCCTCGCACCAGGCCGTGGACCGTCCGGCCCCTGCGCGCGGACCGTCCGCCCCTGTGCAGAGGGCACCGCCACGGTTCTTATTGAGTGTTTGACGCTCCAAAAAGGCGTCAACACACACTCGAGTCTTGCTCGTGCGTGCGACATGCTGAAAGGAGTAGCCCTGTACAACTTGTACTGCAGACTTGCAGTTCAGTGAACTCCTCACCTCGAGCCAGCGTGTGACGGCCCGCCGCTAGAGGCGTCAAGAAACTCCCTCCCACGCGCGCGCGACGGCGACGGCGACACGACACTTGTAGAGCACTGCATGCGCATGCGAGCACCTTTCGCGCGCATCGCTGATACCTTGCTGCTCTTACTGAAACAGGACGACAGGTCCCCCGACGATACCTTTGCGTGGCATCAGGGAGTTTCTCAAGGGGCAGATGGATGCAAGAGGTAGCACGTCCCCGCAGCGCGCCATTGACGTCGTCAAGGAGCACGTACGCAAGGATGGAACAAGTAGGTAGACAGATAGGGTTATTTGCTGAGGTCTGACCCGACGTATTTAATTTAGGACGAGCCATTATTAATGGGATGCCATGCCGGCGTGGTGCGGTGGGCGAGAAGCTCTCTCGCCGAGGTGAGAGAGTCACTGTCGACACTGTCTCTTTATTGTGTGTTTGGTTAGATGTAAAGAAAGGATGAAAAAAATAGCCATAATCTCTATAGCGTTTGGATAAGAGTCACGTATGTACGAGTTAAACATTAGAGTAACTTTTAGTGACGACGAGATTCTAAAAATTCGATGGAACGATATCGTCCTCTCTTTATCCTATTTTTATCTCAAACCAAATAATAGACGAAGTTGGTTAGCCGCTGGACGTTACCGATTCATCCAGTTCGGATAAGCGCTGGCCGAAACAAGCACGCGCGCGAGATCGGCCGAACACTGAGTCTGTGACGTCCGATCTTGTGCTTCTTTTTTTTTTTGTTTGCGGAAGGAAATGCAGAGCGCAACTCACCGTCGATTTGGACGTCTTCCTAACGAGTCGCAGCGCAGTCAGTAGCGCTCGCTGCATCTGATCTTTCCATCTGCAGTCTGCAGGACATGACGAAACAGCTCTTGGGATATCTGGTCTGATGGGTTTGGGCTGGGCAGCAAGTAGCATGTTCGATTGACTTAAATCTGTGTTAGGCCTTGTTCGTTTACATCGGATTGCATCTGGAATCGTTTCGATTAATCAAAATTTATATAAATTAGAAAAGCAATCCGGCTCGGAGTTATTCTGACCTACTAATCCGACACAAACGAACAAGACCTATTATTTCTATAATATTTTTTATCTGTATAAATCGCAACTGAACCGGTCGCTGGCTTCCATCGGAACCGAGGCCTTTTTTTCCCTTTGTGTGGGTCCGACCGGCGCGCTTCGTTTAGGGAAAGGAGAAGCGATAACGTCTTGTCGGAGGGGCCTTATCCGCTTATCCTGATGTACTCCTTATCTCTTGTGCCCATAAAGCCCAGATTCTGCACTGGTACGTTAATTTAATTAGTTAGTGTGGCTACTAACAGGATGGATATGTAGAGGTGAATGGTACGTGAAGTTCTGCGTTTGTATCACCATGATGTCAATTAAACAGACCAAGCTAGCTAATATCTGCCACTGTCACCATTGTCTATTTGCTAATGATATGAAACAGTAGTGCTGTTGCAAGTAATCAAGGCCATTCGTGAAGTTAAGGAGTACGAATGTGCCTTAAAAAAAGGTTGACAGCTGAACAGCCGAGTTTCAGAAGTTGAACCCTACAGTTCTTTGCACTTGCACGCGAATTATACTAATAACTTGCAGTTGCTAAATGATTGCCGCCGATGCTGATTGATGATGGTAAGGCCCTGTTCTAATCTCGTGAGATAAACTTTAGCAGCTTTTTTTTAGCTACTTTTAGTCATATGTAATCTAAACAGTAGAGCTAATGGTGGTAATTGAAGCTAAATTTTAGCACTTTAATTCATATAACTAAAGTTCAGCATGAAGCTAAAGTTTATCCCGTGAGATTGAAACGGGCCCTAAGTCCACACCACACCGCTGCAGCGAAAATATCTGGGACTGGGAGCACTGTTCGCCCAAGTTCGATCGCCGACGCGTGCGGGAATCTGACGGATGGAGATGAGGGGTGGGTTCCAGGATTTGTTGGTGGCTGGTGCCCTGCTGGGATGGTTGGGCGGGCCCTCGCTTTCACTTGCGCAGCCGGATTCCGTTTCTCTTGCTACGATGCATCTTCCCCTGCGGGAGGTGGGCCTCACCCACCGGGTCAGCTTTCCTTTCTTTCGAGTTTCGATTCGTGTGAGCACTTTATGGGCATGTACAGACTAGACACTACTGCACGGTACTACAAATACAAGATACAACTAAAATACAATGGTCATGTCTAAAACATGTGTCTTACGATATTCATTGTACCAATCAGAGCATTCAATAAATTAAAGTGACCAATCAGCTAGTCTTCTGTCTCGAACATAGAGCTAAGACACTGTGTCTTCGTCAAGATACGTGTCTTGAGTTTTTTTACATTCACCCCCCTAGACACACTCTAAGACACAACTTAAGACACCCATTGTACATGCCCTAACTGTGATCCATTTCTAGCCTATGTTGGGCCCATATACAGAAGGCCGTCAGCGGACCGATTAGTAGTTGTTGTTAAGTCTACCAAGTGTTATACGACCCAATATCCAATGTAAACTCGATCTTTCTATATAATAAATATGTACTCTTCGTAAATCGTAATACCTGATAAAAGAATAGACCATTACTTCACCAGCATGTAATTGTTTAGACATGTCAGGCTCATTTCAGATCACCCAAAATCATAAAAAACCTGAAATTCAATTTCTGAGAGCCCAAGATTCAAAACATATTTAATAAAAAATTTAAAAAGTAAGACAAACAAATTTGACCAAAAGAAAACCTAATGTTTCGATTAAATTACTAGAGGTGTGTAATGACTATCTCGTTAAAAAAACCTTTTGTCACAAGTAAAAAGAGTATACCAGCTCCACAGAGAGTTCATAAGTTTAATTCATTGTCTAATGTTTACAACAAAAGTAAAATTGCATCTCATCCTCTGATTCAAAACTGTAAAAAAAATCTAACTGGCATCATCTCCAGCTTTGCGTTCTTTATCAAGTACATGAAAATATAGAATGAAGTGCGGTTTTAATGGATATATGTGCCTTTTTGTGTCTCTATATGGGGCTATTTCGTGGTTGTCTTAAACGAGTTGTGCCTGTGCCCTCCCGTGGACCGCGACCTCGGCCTAGGTACGGTCCGATAAATCGAACCAGGCCACTTTGACACTAAAATATTTTGGGCCGTGTAATTTTTTCGTTCTTCAGGTTAGCCTATCAGGCTCGGCTCAAATATACACCTATAGACATGCTTTACATCCATCCGTTGAATTAAGAAGTAGTGTGATATATGGTCTTCATCTGCTCTTAACCCATATTTTAGTAAACCTATTCGATCTACAATAAAATTTTGTGTTAGATGAATGCTCTAGATTGAATTCAGGGGATTAGATAATGATAACTCTCGCAGTTATTTGCGTCTGCATCCATCGCATGCTGCCACACCGTTGCCTCCAACCACGTTGTCGCTATTGAGAACTACGTTACCACGGATCACCAGATCTACTCCCTTCCCTCCCGTCAACAGTAGAGGCGCAAGAAGCTGTAGAAAATCCGTCACCCTTCCCATAAGCACGACAGAGGAAACACACGAGACACAGGATATAGGGTTGGGCCTCTGGCCTCTTTCTGATATCTGTAATATGAAGGGGTGTATAAATCCTTATATAGAGATGTGAGACCCCTCAGGGGCAAAGCCGGTATTTGCCCACATAACCCTAACTAGGGTTACTTAACACCCCCCTTGGGCGAATACCGCGACCAACACATGCCTCGTTAAAACTCCGAAAAACCCAGTGGGAAAAATGTGGAGAAAGAGTGCATGGTGATACAAATTGCATTTGCACTTTGTTGCCTCATTAAAAACCTCATGTGAGAAACTTCAAGAAAACTCACCAAGGAAAAAAGAGTACAACAGCTGTCATCGTGACAGATTTCGATCCTCTGGGATCTAGATTCTATTGAATCTTCTACAAGGGCTAACTTTAGAAATGTGCTCCCCCTAATCCTTGCAAAACCGTATCAATAAAGCAAATATCTTCTTCTGGAAGTATATGCACATAAAGATTTAGCAAACGGATTGCATATCCTTGCAATGACTATTTTAGGAACTTTACCTCTACTCACTTCTAGGATATACGAGGTAAGTGCATGTATTAATATAAATAAGCCACTTTGACTGATGGTGTTCGATCGACTGGATCTATATATTTGATAGAAAGTTCCATAAAGGTTCACATATTGATCATCAAGCTCACGCCTTCAGGGCATAGAATATGACATTTATTGTCTCACGATTGAGATCAATATAAGTATTCGCTCCCCCTGACGATGACATCTGTCAAAGTCGTTATCCCTCATAACTCAAGCATATTCTTCAAGATATATGTCTCATTGTTCATCTGGAATAACGAGAATGGATAAGGTTGGGGTGCTATCATTTTCTATCTTACACCACAATTTATACATAGTTGTGCAAAGCAAATAACATGTCCTTCAATAGGATTTAGGGGATAATATAGTTGCAACAGTACATATTCTAAATATGACACATCGCTCCAGGCGTTCATCCTTTGCAACATCTATGATGGTGTAACAAAAGTCCATCAAAGATCGTAATCCATCAGGGATTTTTCATCGATCAGATATATCGTTATAGTCTGTCATTCTGACATAATAGGGATATTTTTCTAGTAACAACTAAACCTGTCAGGGACCGTAATTAGGGGTACCCCCAAGACTCCTAATCTCAGCTGATAACCCCCATCAGCACAAAGCTGCAAAGGCCTGATGGGCGCAATTCTGGTCAAGGCTCCGTCCACTCAAGGGACACGATCTCGTCTCGCCCGAGCCCAGCCTCGGGCAGGAACGGTAGACCAAGGCAGATTCACGCCTCGCCCGAGGGTCTCCTCAAGCAACGGGCGCACCTTCGACTCGCCCGAGGCCCAGCTCGGGCAGGCTTCGCGGAGAAGCAACCTTGGCCGGATCGCCACGCCAACCGACCATATCGCAGGAGCATTCAATGCAAGGATCGCCTGACACCTTATCCTGACGCACGCTCTCCAGTCGACAAGGCCGAAGTGACTGCAGTCACTTCGCCCCTCCACTGACTGACCTGACAGGAAAATAGCGCCGCCTGTGCTGCTCCGACTGCTGTGCCACCCGCCAGGGTGAGGCTGACAGCAGCCAAGTCCAGCCTCGGGCGTCATAGGAATCTCCGCCTCGCCCGACCCTAGGGCTTGGACTCAACCTCGACTCCGGAAGACGGTCTCCGCCTCGCCCGACCCCAGGGCTCGGACTCCACCTCGACTCCGGAAGACGGTCTCCGCCTCGCCCAACCCCAGGGCTCGGACTCAACCTCGACCTCGGAAGACGGTCTCCGCCTCGCCTGACCCTAGGGCTCGGACTCAACCTCGACCTCGGATGACGGTCTCCGCCTCGCCCGACCCTCGGGCTCGGACTCGGCCTCGACCTCGGAGGAGCCACCGCCTCGCCCGACCTTGGGATCAGACTGACCACGTCGCAGGAGGGTACATCATTACCCTACCTCTAGCTAGCTCAGGCTACGGGGAACAAGACCGACGTCCCATCTGGCTCGCCCCGGTAAAACAAGTAATGATGGCACCCCGCGTGCTCCATGACGACGGCGGTTCTCAGCCCCCTACGGAAGCAAGGATACGTCAGCAAGGATCCGACAGCCCCGACAGCTGTACTTCTACAGGGCTCAAGCGCTCCTCCGACGGCCACGACGCCACATGAACAGGGCTCCAACACCTCTCCGACAGCCACGTCGGCATGTACATAGGGCTCTGGCTCCCCTCTGCTAGACACGTTAGCACACTGCTACACCCCCAGTTGTACACCTGGACCCTCTCCTTACGTCTATAAAAGGAAGGTCCAGGGCCCTCGTACGAAAAGGTGGCCGCGCGGGAGAATGGGCTGACGCACCGGCTCTCTCTCTCTCTCTCCCTCGCGAACACTTGTAACCCCCTACTGCAAGCGCATCCGCCCTGGGCGCAGGACAACACGAGGCCACGGTTCCCCTCACTGTTTTCCCCCCTTGTGTCTCTGTCTCGCGTCGATCCATCTGGGCTGGGACACGCAGCGACAATTTACTCGTCGGTCCAGGGAGCTCCCGGGGTCGAAACGCCGACAGTTGGCGCGCCAGGTAGGGGCCTGCTGCGTGTTGACGAACAGCTTCCTATCAAGCTCCAGATGGGGAGTCTCCAGCAACCTCTCCAGCCCGGGACGCTGCTCCATTTCGGGAGTCTTGAGTTCATGTCCCTTGACGGCAGCTACGACATGATACTCCTTCCTCCACCGCGCGACAACGACAATGGCGGCCGTCAGCCCGCCCGCCGGCGGCGGAATCGACGACGTCTCTCCCGCGTGATGGAAGAACACATCCGGGTCTGTCCTGTCACCTTCCCCGTCGACGAAGGAGGAGGCGGGGCAACCATGGCCAAGCAGGAGGCGACACCTTGTCGGCTGTCGAGCGAGTCGACGACGTTGGCGCCCCAGCGGGGGACACGTCGGGCGTTGACCTCGCGTCTGCGACGAAGATGAGCGTCGTTTCCCCGCAACACGCCAACCCCAAGCAGACGAACGACGCCAACACGCTCGCGAAGGACTTGCTGAGCGTTAGCCTCGTACCTGAGATAACGGTGCAGTCCGTCCCCGACGCGACTTCGTCACCATCCGTTGATCAAGAGGTACCGTCCGTTTCCCATCCTGTGCCTTTTAGATTCAGCTTCGACCCACCAAGCAACCCCGCTTTGGTGGACGCTTTCATAAAGGCATATCCAAACCTTTCGGGGTACCATATGTGGTCAACCTAGGACCGATTGACGGCTGTCTCGACCTACGGGCCCCCGGGTTCCGAGGAAGACAACGAGCCCGACTCTGGTTGGGATTTCTCCAGGCTCGATAACCCCAGTGCCATGCGGGACTTCATGACCGCATGCGACTACTGCCTCTCCGATTGCTCCGATGGTAGCCATAGCCTCGGCGACGAGGACTATGGCCCAAGTCGCGAATGTTTGCACGTCGATCTAGGGGGTCTCGACGAAGGCAACCACCTCGGTATGCCGGAGAATGATGATCCCCCTAGGCCTATGCCTCGCGTTGACATCCTTGGGAGCTAGCTGTGGTCCCAGTCCCTGCGGGGGGTCCGGACGCACAGCTCGAGCAAATCCACGAGATGCAGGCCAGGCTCAATGAGGAAGCAGGGCAACTTGTGCAGCTCCGGCAGAACATCGGGCAGGAGTGGGCAGGCCGAGCACCAGCCGGAGAAGCGCGTCATCTGGCCCAGGACGTCCAGCACCGCATCACCGACGATGCTAGGGCAAGGCTGCCCCCGACTTCCAGTGGGGTCGGCCAGAACCTAGCTGCAGCAGCAATACTACTCCGAGCGATGCCGGAACCATCCACCACCGAGGGGCGGCGTATCCAGGGAGAGCTCAAGAATCTCCTGGAGGATGCCGCGGTCCGACGGGCCGAAAGCTCTGCCTCCCGAAGGCAGGGATACCCACGGAGCATCGCGCCGCGACTTCTCGATTCATGCGGGAAGCCTCGGTCCACACCGGGCGCACGCGGGACACAGCGCCTGCGGCCCCGGGCCGCCTCAGCAACGAGCACCATCGCCGCGACCGTCGAGCCCACCTCGACGAGAGGGTGCGCCGAGGCTACCACCCCAGGCGTGGGGGACGCTACGACAGCGAGGAGAATCGGAGCCCCTTGCTCGAACCACCCGGTCCGCAAGCTTTCAGCCGGGCCATACGACGGGCGCCGTTCCCGACCCGGTTCCGGGCCCCGACTACCATCACCAAGTACTTGGGGAGACAAGGCCGGAATTGTGGCTCGCGGACTACCGGCTGGCCTGCCAGCTGGGTGGAACGGACGATGACAACCTCATCATCCGCAACCTCCCCCTGTTCCTCTCCGACGCCGCCCGAGCCTGGCTGGAGCATCTGCCACCTGCGCAGATCTCCAACTGGGACGACCTGGTCAAAGCCTTCGCCGGCAACTTCCAAGGCACATACGTGCGCCCTGGGAACTCCTGGGATCTCCGAAGCTGCCGCCAGCAGCCGGGAGAATCCCTGCGGGACTACATCCGGCGATTTTCGAAGCAGCGCACCGAGCTGCCCAACATCACCGACTCGGATGTCATCGGCGCGCTCCTCGCCGGCACCACTTGCCGCGACCTGGTGAGCAAGCTGGGTCGCAAGACTCCCACCAGGGCGAGCGAGATGATGGACATCGCCACCAAGTTCGCCTCTGGTCAGGAGGCGGTCAAAGCCATCTTCCGGAAGGACAAGCAGCCTCAGGGGCACCAGCCGGAAGACATCCCCGAGGCGTCCGCTCAGCGCGGCGCGAAGAAGAAGGGCAAGAAGAAGTCACAAGCAAAACGCGATGCCGCCGATGTAGACCTTGTCGCCGCCGTCGAGCATAAGAACCCTCGAAAGCCTCCCGGAGGCGCCAACCTGTTCGACAAGATGCTAAAGGAGTCGTGCCCCTATCATTAGGGTCCCGTCAAGCACACCCTTGAGGAGTGCGTCATGCTTCGGCGCTACTTCCACAAGGCCGGGCTCCCGGCGAAAGGTGGCAGAGCCCCCGACAACGACAAGAAGGAAGCCCACAAGGAAGAGGAGTTCTCTGAGGTCCATGACTGCTTCATGATCTATGGTGGGCGGGTGGCGAACGCCTCGGCTCAACACCGCAAGCAAGAGCGTCGTGAGGTCTGCTCGGTAAAGGTGGCGGCGCCAGTCTACCTAGACTGGTGCGACAAGCCCATCACCTTCGACCAAGGCGACCACCCCGACCGTGTGCCGAGCCCGGGGAAGTACCCGCTCGTTGTTGATCCTGTCATTAGCAACGTTAGGCTTACCAAGGTCCTCATGGACGGAGGCAGCAGCCTCAACATCATCTACGCCGACACCCTCGGGCTCCTGCAGATCGATCTGTCCTTGATCCGGGCCGGTGCGGCACCCTTTCACGGGATCATTCCCGGGAAGCGCGTCCAACCCCTTGGACAACTCGATCTGCTCGTCTGCTTCGGGACTCCCTCCAACTTTCGAAAGGAAACCCTCACGTTT
The DNA here is from genome assembly GCA_029449295.1 of Zea luxurians. Classification (NCBI taxonomy): domain Eukaryota; kingdom Viridiplantae; phylum Streptophyta; class Magnoliopsida; order Poales; family Poaceae; genus Zea; species Zea luxurians. Next base: position 453,189 of record JAOPSE010000101.1, on the reverse strand, counting down.
GAGGTGGTCGGGTTCCGAGGAACCTACCACGCAGTGCTGGGGAGACCATGCTATGCCAAGTTCATGGCCGTCCCCAACTACACCTACCTCAAGCTCAAGATGCCGGGCCCCAACAGCGTCATCACCATCGGCCCCACGTACCGACACACGTACGAATGCGACGTGGAGTGCGTGGAGTACGCCGAGGTGAAAGGGAATTAGGCTTACACCTATTTCCTAATTGATTTTGGTGGTTGAATTGTCCAACACAAATAATTGGACTAACTAGTTTGCTCTAGTCTATAAGTTCTACAGGTGCCAAAGGTTCACAAAAAGTCAATAAAAAGACCAAGAATAGGGTTCAATCAAAGAGGGCAAGGGACAACCGAAGTGTGCCCTGGTCTGGCGCACTGGACTGTCCGGTGTGCCACCGGACAGTGTCCGGTGCACCAGGGGACTCCAAGCTGAACTCTTCACCTTCGGGAAATCTCAGAGGCCCTTCGCTATAATTCACCGGACTGTCCGGTGCACCACCGGACAGTGTCCGGTGCTCCAGGGGAGAGCGACTCTGAACTCGCCAGCTTCGGGAATCCGCTCCGCTAAAATTCACCGGACTGTCCGGTGTGACAGCGGAGCAACGACTACTTCGCGCACAACGCTCGACTGCAACGCATTAAATGCGCGCCAGAGCGCGTAGAGGAGCAGAGCACGCGCAGGTGGCACACCGGACAGCCTACAGGGCCTGTCCGGTGCACCACCGGACAGCCAGGCGGGCCCATAGGTCAGAGCTGCAACGGTCGAACCCCAACGGTCTGCTGACGTGGCTGGCGCACTGGACTGTCTGGTGCGCCATGCGACAGGCAGCTTTCTCCAACAGCTACAATTTGGTTGGTGGCTATAAATACCACCCCAACCGGCCACTTCAAGGTGTGGGAGCCCAAGCAACATTCCAAGTCATCTAGTTGACATTCTCAAGCCCTCCCAAACAGATATATTCATTGATACATCCTATACACAAGATTTAGACAACTACAACCGACACAAGTGCCACAAAAGAGAGAGCAAGCAATAGAGAGCTACTCATTTGAGTTGAGCACTAGTGCCTTGTGAGATTCATTGAGAGATAGTGTGTGCTACATCTTTGTGTTCATTTGCGCGTGGAGTTTTGACTCCCATTGAACTTCCTCCAAAGTTTTGGAGGCTTGTAAAAGCTAGCAAGAGACACCAAAGAGTGTGGTGGTCCTTGCGGGATCGAGAGTGATCCTTGAGAAGAAGAAGAGCTCGCCGGTTTTGAGTGATCGGTGGAGAGAGGGAAAGGGTTGAAAAAGACCCGTCCTTAGTGGACTCCTCAACGGGGACTAGGCCTTCGAGGGCCGAACCTCGGTAAAACAAATCACCCGTGTCCATTGTGTTTATTGCTTGTGATTTGCTTGTTTTCCTTCACTCTAAGTTTTTCTTGCACTATTCTTTGCTAACCCATTTGGTGTTGCTTTAAGATAAATTCTCATTTAGTGAAGCAACACTTCGCAAGAAAGAACTTAAGTTGTTACTCTTCTCATCTAAGCCTTCTTGCTTTATTATCATAGACTTATTAGTTGTATTGATTAATCACTTCCGCATTATTTGAAAGCTATACTCTTTACTAGCAAGAACTTAGTTTTTATACTCCGACAATTGTATATCTTGTTCTAACCACTAATCAAGGGATCTAGTTGGGGGATAAAGTTTTATTTTTCAGGTTTTGCCTATCCACCCCCCTCTAGGCGACTTTCAATTGGTATCAGAGCTAGGCACTTCATCTTGAGTCTAACAACTTGAAGTGATGGCTCGTAGAAGATCCCAAAAGAACAAGAAGACCCAAGAGAACAAGGAGGTAACGCTTGAGATATTACTTCCCGATTGTTCTAATTATGATTCATGGTCCACTAGGGTAATAAATGCTTTTAGGACCGTAGATCCTCAATTAGAAGAAATTTTAGACAAGAGTATATTCCCCTCTAATTATAATAGAAAAATTATTTCCGAGGAAGATCAAAGATGTTTTCGCTTAAACTACCTAGCTTATGACATCTTAAGTAATTCTCTTAGCAATGAAGATTATCGTGCCTTCATATCAAATTATAATGAATCCATTCATGATGCGCATGATATTTGGACTAGAATTAAAATCAAATTTAATGAGTCCAAACATGATAGTCCATTTTGTGCTTCTACTTCTGTCGGCGTTTCAACCCTGGGGGGTCCCTGGACCGACGAGTGAATTGTCGCCGCGTGTCCCAGCCCAGATGGGTCGGCGCGAGACGGAGCACGAAGGGGGGTAGAAGAGAGGGGAAAGCCCGCGGCCTCCATGTTTGTCCTGCGCCCACGTCGGGTGCGCTTGCAGTAGGGGGTTACAAGCATCCGCGTGGGGGGAGAGCGAGGGACTCTACGCGTCGCCCCGTCCTCCCGCGTGACCAACCTTCTCGTAAGAGAGCCCTGGACCTTCCTTTTATAGGCATAAGGAGAGAGTCCAGGTGTACAATGGGGGGTGTAGCAATGCGCTATCGTGTCTAGCAGAGAGGAGCTAGTGCCCTAAGTACATGCCTTCGTGGCAGACAGAGGTTTTGGCACCCTGTTCATATGATGTCGTGGCCGTCAGAGGAGCGTTGGAGCCTTGCGGAAGGACAGCTGTCGGGGCTGTCGAGTCCTTGCTGACGTCTCCTTGCTTCCGTAAGGGTTTGAGAGTCGCCGTCGTCATGGAGCACGTGGGGCGCCATCATTATCTGTTTTCTGGGGCGAGCCAGATGGGACGACGGTCCCGTTACCCGTAGCCTGAGCTAGCTAGGGATAGGGTAATGATGGCCCCGCCTGTGACGTGGTCGGTCCGAGCCCTGGGTCGGGCGAGGCGGAGGCTCCTCCGAGGTCGGGGTTGAGCCTGAGTCGGAGCCCTGGGTCGGGCGAGGCGGAGTTCGTCGTCTTCCGGGGCCGAGCCCGAGTCCGAGCCCTGGGTTGGGCGAGGCGGAGTTCGTCGTCTTCCGGGGCTGAGCCCGAGTTCGAGCCCTGGGTCGGGCGAGGCGGAGTTCGTCGTCTTCCGGGGCCGAGCCCGAGTCAGAGCCCTAGGTCGGGCGAGGCGGAGTTCATCGTCTTCTGGGGCCGAGCCCGAGTTCGAGCCCTAGGTCGGGCGAGGCGGAGTTCGTCGTCTTCCGGGGCCGAGCCCGAGTCTGAGCCCTAGGGTCGGGCCAGGCGAAGTTCGTCGTCTTCCGGGGCCGAGCCGGAGTCCGAGCCCTGGGGTCGGGCGAGGCGGAGTTTCCTATGGCGCCCAAGGCCGGACTTGGCTGCTGTCAGCCTCACTCTGTCAAGCGGCACAGCAGTCGAAGCGACGCAGGCGGCGCTGTCTTCTTGTCAGGCCGATCAGTGGAGCGGTGAAGTGACCGCGGTCACTTTCGGCTCTGTCGACTGAAGGGCGCATGACAGGATAGGATGTCAGGCCATCCTTGCATTAAATGCTCCTTCGATTTGGTCGGTCGGTGTGGCGATCTGGCCAAGGTTGCTTCTTGGCGATTACTGGGCCTCGGGCAAGACGTGAATCCTCTGGGGTCGGCTACCTTTGCCCGAGGCTGGGCTCGGGCGAGGTGAGGTCGTGTCCCTTGAGTGGACTGAGCCTTGGCTTAATCGCACCCATCAGGCCTTTGCAACTTAGTGCTGATGGGGGTTACCAACTGAGATTAGGAGTCTTGGGGGTACCCCTAATTATGGTCCCCGACAGTAGCCCCCGAGCCTCGAAGGGAGTGTTGACACTCGCTTGGAGGCTTTTGTCGCACTTTTTTTGCAAGGGGACCGGCCTTCCTCGGTTGTCTTTTGTTCCGGTGGGTGCGCGCGAGCGCACCCGCCGGGTGTAGCCCCCGAGGCCTCAGAGGAGTAGTTTGACTCCTTCAAGGTCTTAGTACGTTTCGTAATGTTTCAGCCGGTCTAGCTGCTCCCTCATGCGAACTGGCCGTAGCCCGGGTGAACAGTCGGGTCCCAAGTTCTCGGGCTGGTATGTTGACGCTGTCAACGGTTTGGCCGGAGCTAGGTTTGCGAGAGCAGCCCCCGAGCCTCCGCACAGAGCGAGAGGACGGTCAGGGACAGACTCGACTTTTTACATACGCCCCTGTATCGCCTTTCCGCAAGGAGGAGGGGGGAAGCGCCATGTTGCCCTCGGAGGACGCCGAACATGGTGTCTCCAGCGAGTTGCTAACGGGTAATCCGAGTGGACGCCTGTGCCCCATTTGTTAGGGGTCGGCTAGTGGCCCAGAGGTGCGCCTCAAAAGTACCTACGGGTGACTTGCCGGACCCGGTCCCCTTTTGACGGGTTTCGAGGGCTCGATGCCTCCCTCTGGTGGGATTCCGTTACAAAATCGTTCCCGTTGGTCTCGGAAATGTCCTAGGGTACCTCGGGAGCGTAGCCCGAGCCTCGGTTATGTATCGAACGTACCCAGGGTCATCCCTCGCTCTGCGTCTGAGGCAGCTGTCGAACCCTTCGGGGGCCAGCCTTCGAACCCCTGATCAGTAGTGGGCGTGGAGCCCGAGTGGCCTGAGGCGGCCGTTGAACCCTTTCGAGGGGCCGGCCATTGAACCTCTGACCAGTAGTGGGCGTGGAGCCCGAGCGCTCTGAGGCGGCTGTTGAACCCTTCCGAGGGGCCAGCCTTCGAACCTCTGATCAGTAGGGGGCTCGGGGCCCGCTTCCTTCGCGGAGAAGGATCCCTTTCGAAGTATCCCCTTTTCTGACCCCTGAGGCAAGAGAGAGAAAGAGAAAGTGAAAAGGATACGAAATCGAATGACGTGGCGCACCTTTTTTGACGCAGTCATTATGGCGGAGGTGAAGCGTCGCCTGCTTCGCCTGCCAAAGGTGCCGCCTGTCCTGCCGCAGAGTTAATGCGACGGGACGAGTGGTTCACGGGGCGACCGTTGCGCGTGTGCGAGCCATTCTAGGGACGGGCGTCTCTTTGAGTTTTGAACCTTGCGGCGGGTTCGGGCGAAGTGTTGAATGGGTCTCGCCTGGGCCTTTATATATTCGGGAGAGGGCCTAGTGACGGTTCTTTACTCAGCGGCTTGCCTCCCACTTAGGTTTTCGCAACCCGAGGGAATAGCCAGAGAAAGGAAACCGCGCACCCAGTTCCTCCGCCGCCACCTCTTCCGCTTGGGGATGGCCGACCGGGTGACCATTGTCCCGCCGCGCGACCCGTGGCCTTTCTCCACTGTCACGGTGGATGACTTGGAGGCCCTTGTTGCTGAGGGTTTGCTTCGCCCTCTCTCCGGTGACTCACAGCCAGAGTGGATGGCCCTTCCGAGCGGAGCCGCCCCGTCCCCGCCACTGGGGTATGTCGTGAGCTTTGTCTCCTTTCACGAGCGGGGGTTCAGAGTGCCGGCAAGCCGTTTTATGCGGGCGATTCTGCATGTCTACGGGGTGGAGCTGCACAACCTCAGTCCCAACTCCATCTCACAAGCTGCAATCTTTGCGGCGGTTTGTGAAGGATACTTGGGGATTGACCCTCACTGGGACTTGTGGACCCATCTCTTCTCTGCGGAGCTTTTTGCCTCGCCGATGGGGGAAAGGAGGGTCCGCATGGCGGTGCGGGCCGGTGGCTGCATCCTCTAGCTGAGGTAGGCGCGGGCGCTGCAGTACATCCCTGCCGTCCTAGCGTCTTCGAACAAAGGGTGGCAGCGCCGGTGGTTCTATCTCCGAAATGACGACGGGAGGCTCCCGTCGTTTTCTCAGCGAGTGGTGACCGCCGCCGCCGATAACTAGCGCTACGGGACCCCGCACGACAGGCAGAAGAATCTCCAGCCCCTTCTGAAGGCCCTGGAGGAGCTGCGGAAAGGAGGGCTCACCGCTGCGGGGGTGGTTGCCGCCATTCACCGCCGGAGGGTGCTTCCTTTGACGGGGCGGCGGCTGCCGCTTTGGGAGATGACGCCGGGGGTCGACTTGGAGGGTTCGCGGATGTCCTCGGATCCCCTTCCCATCGAAGACCTCCACAGGCGGGTAGCGGGCACGTTGGGGAAGCCGGATGCCGGCGCCCTTTCCCAGCTCTCGATACGTCCCGATCGCGGGTGTGTGTCCCTGGTGAGTGTCCGCGCCTTCTTCCTTCTTGTGTCGGATTGCCCTTGGTTCTCATAGCCGAGACCTTTCGTCCGTCTCCAGGAGGTGGGGTTTCACAAGTCTTGCCTGCCACCGGTCCCGGAGGACGCGTTGGACCGGGCTGCGCGGAGGGTCACCGCGGAGAATAGGAAGGAGAAGAAGGACGCGGAGAAGGCTCGGGCCCACGAGCGGATGCGGGCTCGGGACGCCTTGGAAAGGCTTCATCGTCGGCAGGAGAGGGATGGGCTCCCGAGGGAGCCATCGCCGGAGACGCCTGATGATGACGACGACGATGATGAAGACGATGATGAAGACGACGACATGGCGGCCCGCCTCGGCCTCAGCCCGGATCTGAGGCTGGGCCAGGGGTCGTCGAGCCAGCCCCCAAGCGTGCTGGCGCTGTCGGTATCCGGGGCCGGGACGTCGAGGTCCCGGTCCAAAGAATAGGGGCAGGCCGAGGGGGTACTTGACCCCTTGGCCGAGGTAGTTGAGGTGACCCCGGGGTCTCAGGCCGAGCCTCCTGTTTCCGAAGAACCGTTGCCCGTGCCGATTGTGCAGGAGGGTGACCGTCGGGTCGCCATGGCTGTGCCTGGGCAGTCCGTCCCTCTAGTGCCTCGGGTGCCCGGGGCAAGGATGAAGCCAGCAGCGGGGCTGACCTCGGTGGTACCTTCGGAGATCGAGGCTCGAGAGACCTCCCCACAGGCACGATTGATCGTGGCCCGGAGTGGGTAAGTATCTTAGGATATCTTTGTCCTGGCTCCTCCTTTGTGTGTTCTGATCCTGCTCTTCTTTTTCCTCCCAGCAAACGGAGGCATGGTTCGACCGGTCTGGCTCCCCGGAAGGCCCTCAAAATGGCGCCGGCTTCTGCAGCCAGTGCCGCACCGGGCCTCGCCGGCCAGCTGGCCTTCTCACAAGACGCCCCAAAGCGGGGGACCTAGGCGGCACAAGTCGTCGTGGGGCGATCTCCCGAGGCTGACTCTTCTACCGAGGCGGCCGTCGTGCCGAGGGAGACTGCTGACGTGGCTGTGGCCTCGAGCCCACCAGACGTGTTGCCGGCGCTGTCACCGGCTCCTGCCGAGGCCGCTGCCGTTCTGGCCGCGGAGCCACCCGTCGCCGCCGACGCTGAGATGGCCGAGGCATCGCTACTTGATGCCTCGGAAGAGGGGGGCGCAGAACCGCGACCCGCCCCGCCGAGCGACAGTCTTGTCCCCGCGCGGCACAGTTCCGAGGGGCGGCGCCAGTTGCTTCGGTTCCGGACCCGTGGGGCCTCGGATCCCCTCTTCGTTCTCGACGATGAACGAGAGGAGCAGTCTTGGGACGGGCTTCATGAGTGCGCAGAGGCAACAGTGGGATCGCTTCGGTCGACCTTGGAGGTCCTTTGCAGGGACGTTCCCAAGATCCTCCAGGTAATGACTTCAGGCATACCTTTCTCGTGATTAAGGCGCTCTTTGTGACGCCCCGCTTCCTTCCCTCAGGATCTGACGGATCTGAGCGCCGCCAAGTCGTCGTTCATCCGCCGTGAGGTTGATGTCTGGGGTTCACTGCGGTCCCTGAGGACCACGCTTGCCAGTGCTACCGCGTGCCTCTCCCAATAGAGCGCCGAGGTGGCGGACCTTCGGTTGCTCTGTGCCGATCTGGGAGCGGAGGCGGCGGCGGCACGCGCAGAGGCGCAGCGGCGGCAGTCGGAGCTTGACCAGGCCACCGGCGAGCGGGACCACTCTCGTGGCCGGGCCGACGAGGCCGAAAGCCGGGCTGAGGCTCTTGGAGTCCAGTTAGCCGAGGCGTCTGCTCGGGCTGGAGCCCTTGCAGCGGACCTCGCCGTGGCCCAAACCGCATCCTCGGAGCAGCGTGCCCGAGCCAAAGGTATGTCTCGGCTGTTTGAAGATTTTGTTTCAGCTTCGTTCTTCAACTCGTGTTTGAGGTCTTCCGCTTTGGCTGTTCGCAGAGCTCGAGTCTGCCCTCGATAAGTCCACCAGGGCGCTTGCTCAGGCAGCCGAGCAGAGGGAAGCCGACCGCGCGGCCATGTACGAGGCCATCTCGGCCTTCTGCCGGGTCTTCGGCTTCGACGACGTCCCCTCGGGAAGCTCCCCTCAAAGTCGCCTGCAAGCCTTGTGTGACCATGCGCGTGGTAGACTTCGTGAGGCGTTGCATCACGGCATCAGGCGGGCCTTCGCCGTGCTCGCTTCCCACTATGACGTGGATCTGGAGCAGGTCAGCGAGGGGTATTGCCTCCCCGACGAAGATGAAGCCGCCCTGGCCAAAGTCCAGAGGCTTGACGCGACCGCCGCGGGCCCAAGCGTGGTGCTGGCAACCACCTTTGAGGCAGAGATCCTCCCGCTTGTGCCGTCATCCGGGGCCGGGGCGGATCTTGCCGAGGGTGGAGACGAAGCCGAGGGCGCGGCTCCTTCTCCGGGCGACGCCTGATTCTGCCGGAGCAGTTTTCTTTGAATGCATACGTGTCTTTTGCGGTCGCCGAGGCCCGAACACTTTATTATCGTAATATAAGATTGTGTTTCTTTTCCCTTCGTTTTATCCGGGCCCGTTCATCAGTAGCAGGGTAGCTTGCCCAAGTAAGAGTCATTTTTCGTGGTAGGCGACGAGTGAGGTATCCGTATCCCAAAGGCGTAGGAGTCCCTTGGCTCGGTCGGCCTTGCCACTTACATGCACCCTTATTCGTTTCTTGGGGTCCTGTTACTGACATAGCCGGGGGACGCGAAAGCTTTTTGATGGAAGTCTTTTTTCGAGGAAAATTTTGACGCAGAGGGGGTTCCCCCCTTCTAGCCCCCGAGGGAGGGTCGGGTTTTGCAGAGGCAAGGCCGACCCTTCCTTGATGGTTAGACTTTGAACGTGAATGAGGTGTGCGAACGACTTGAAAGCATCTTAAGGGTAGAAGCGACGTAGCTGTCGGATGTTCCAAGCATTGCTGTAGACCTCGCCTTGGTTGTTGGCCAGCTTGTATGTCCCAGGCTTCAAAACCTTGGCGATGACGAACGGCCCTTCCCAGGGAGGCGTGAGCTTGTGCTGCCCTCGGGCGTCTTGTCGCAGCCGAAGCACCAGGTCGCTTGCTTGGAGGTCTCGGGAACGAACCCCTCGGGCGTGGTAGTGTCGCAGGGACTGCTGGTACCGCGCCGGGTGTAGTAAGGCCATGTCCCGAGCCTCTTCGAGCTGGTCCAGTGAGTCTTCTCTGTCGGTCTGGTTTCTTTGGTCGTCGTATGCCCTCGTCCTCGGGGAACCGTATTCTAAGTCTGTGGGCAAGATGGCCTCGACCCCATAGACTAGAAAGAACGGTGTGAAGCCCGTGGCTCGGCTCGGCGTTGTCCTCAGACTCCAGACCACAGAGGGGAGTTCCTTTATCCACCGCCTTCCGAACTTGTGGAGGTTGCTGTAGATCCTCGGCTTGAGTCCTTGCAGAATCATGCCGTTGGCATGTTCCACTTGCCCATTCGTCGTGGGGTGAGCCATGGCAGCCCAGTCCACCCGGATATGGTGATCCTCACAGAAGTCCAGGAACTTTCGGCCGGTGAACTGGGTGCCGTTGTCGGTGATGATGGAGTTCGGGACCCCAAAGCGATGGATGATGTTGGTGAAGAATGCCACCGCCTGTTCGGACCTGATGCTGTTTAGGGGTCGGACCTCGATCCACTTGGAGAATTTGTCGATGGCGACCAGCAGGTGCGTGTAGCCCCCGGGTGCCTTCTGCAAGGGACCGACGAGGTCCAGTCCCCACACAGCAAATGGCCAGGTGATGGGTATTATCTGCAGAGCCTGAGCGGGCAGGTGGGTCTGCCTTGCGTAGAACTGACATCCTTGGCAGGCGCGGACAATTCTAGTGGCGTCGGCCACCGTGGTCGGCCAGTAGAAACCTTGTCGGAAGGCGTTTCCAACAAGGGCTCGGGGCGCTGCGTGATGACCGCAAGCCTCCGAGTGTATTTCTCGTAAGAGCTCCTGGCCTTCGGCGATGGATATGCACTGCTGGAGGATGCCAGATGGGCTGCGGTGGTAGAGCTCCTTCCCGTCACCCAGTAAGACGAACGACTTGGCGCGCCGCGCCAGTTGCCGAGCCTCGGCTCGGTCGAGGGGCAGCTCTCCTTGGTGGAGATATTGCAGGTACGGGGTCTGCCAGTTCCGATTAGGCTGGACCCCACTCCGCTCTTCCTCGACGCGCAGTGCCTCACCTTCGGGCGCCGAGGGTGCCTCAGGCCGAGCCGAGGGCGCCTCGGGCTGTGCCGAGGATGCCTCCGGCTGGGCCGAGGCTTTCTCGAGCTCAGGCGTGTCGTCGGTCTTGACTGAGGGTTGATGCAGGTCTCGGGAGAAGACGTCCAGGGGAACCTTGTCCACCCCGAGGCTATCTTAGCCAGCTCGTCCGCAGTCTCGTTGTGTCGTCGGGCGATGTGGTTGAGCTCGAGCCCGTAGAACTTGTCTTCTAGGCGCCGAACCTCATCGCAGTAGGCTTCCATCTTCGGGTCGCGGCAGTGGGAGTTCTTCATAACTTGGTCAATGACGAGCTGCGAGTCGCCGCGAGCGTCGAGGCGTCGGACCCCTAGCTCAATGGCAATGCGCAACCCGTTGATCAGAGCTTCGTACTCAGCCACGTTGTTGGACGCCGGGAAATGGAGGCGCAACACGTAGCGTAGGTGTTTCCTAAGGGGAGAGATGAAGAGCAGGCCCGCGCCTGCCCCTGTTTTCATCAGCGACCCATCCAAAAACATGGTCCAGAGTTCCGGCTGGATCGGAGCCGCCGGAGCTGGGTGTCGACCCATTCAGCCACAAAGTCCGCCAAGACTTGGGACTTGATGGCCTTCCGAGGGGCGAACGAGATCGTCTCGCCCATGACTTCCACTGCCCACTTTGCAATCCTACCCGAGGCCTCTCGGCACTAGATGATCTCCCCCAGGGGGAAGGATGACACCATAGTCACCGGATGAGACTCGAAGTAGTGTCGCAACTTCCGCCGCGTCAGGATCACCGCGTACAGCAGCTTCTGAATTTGTGGGTAGCGGATCTTGGTCTCGGATAGTACCTCGCTGATGAAGTAAACCGGCCTCTGGACGGGCAATGCATGCCCTTCTTCTTGTCTCTCAACCACGATCGCGGCGCTGACCACCTGAGTGGTAGCGGCGACGTAGATCAAGAGGCCTTCTCCGGCGGCGGGGGGCACCAAGATGGGCGCGTTCGTAAGGAGTGCCTTCAGGTTCCCGAGGGCTTCCTCGGCCTCGGAGGTCCAAGTGAAGCACTCGGTCTTTCTTAAGAGGCGGTACAGAGGTAGGCCTCTTTCGCCGAGGTGCAAGATGAAACGGCTCAGGGCCGCAAGGCATCCAATGACCCTCTGTACGCCTTTCAAGTCCTTGATGGGCGCCATGTTGGTGATGGCCACGATTTTCTCCGGGTTGGCCTCGATGCCCCGCTCGGAGACGATGAACCCTAAGAGCATGCCTCGGAAGACTCCGAAGACACACTTCTCGGGATTGAGTTTTACGCTCTTTGCCTTGAGACACCGGAATGTCATTTCAAGGTCGGAAAGGAGGTCGGAGGCTTTCCTCGTCTTGACTACGATGTCATCGACATAAGCCTCGACCGTTCGACCAATGTGTTCGCCGAACACGTGGTTCATGCACCTTTGGTACGTCGCACCCGCATTCCTCAAACCAAATGGCATAGTAACATAGCAGTACATGCCAAAAGGTGTGATGAAAGAAGTCGCGAGCTGGTCGGACTCCTTCATCCTGATTTGGTGATACCCTGAGTAGGCATCGAGGAAAGACAGGGTTTCGCATCCCGCAGTGGAATCCACGATTTGATCGATGCGAGGCAGAGGATAGGGAACTTTTGGGCATGCTTTGTTTAGACCAGTGTAGTCTACACACATCCGCAATTTCCCTCCTTTCTTTCTCACAAGCACGGGGTTGGCAAGCCATTCGGGATGGAATACCTCTTTGATGAACCCTGCAGCCATCAGCTTGTGGATCTCCTCGCCTATGGCTCTGCGCTTTTCTTCGTCGAATCGGCGCAGAGGTTGCTTCACCGGTCGGGCTCCAGCTCGGATATCCAGCGAGTGCTCGGCGACATCCCTCGGTATGCTAGGCATGTCCGAGGGACTCCACACGAAAACTTCAGCGTTTGCGCGGAGAAAGTCGACGAGCACTGCTTCCTATTTGGGGTCGAGCTCGGAGCCGATCCGGATCTGCTTGGAGGCATCGCTGCTAGGGTCGAGTGGGACGGACTTAACCGTCTCCACTGGCTCAAAGTTGCCGGCATGGCGCTTCACGTCTGGCGCCTCCTTGGAGAGGCTATCTAGGTCGACGATGAGGGCCTCGGATTCGGCGAGGGCCTCGACGTACTCCACGCACTCTACGTCGCATTCGTTCGCGTGTCGGTACGTGGGACCGACGGTGATGACCTCGTTGGGGCCCGGCATCTTGAGCTTGAGGTAGGTGTAGTTGGGGACGGCCATGAACTTGGTGTAGCATGGCCTCCCTAGTACCGCGTGGTAGGTTCCTCGGAACCCGACCACCTCGAGCATGAGGGTTTCCCTTCTGAAGTTGGAGGGAGTCTCGAAGCAGACGGGCAGATCGAGTCGTCCGAGGGGTTGGACGCGTTTCCCGGGGATGATCCCGTGAAAAGGCGCCGCACCGGCCCGGACCGAGGACAAATCGATCTTCAAGAGCTCGAGGGTCTCGGCGTAGATGATGTTGAGGCTGCTGCCTCCGTCCATGAGGACCTTGGTGAGCCTGACGTTGCCGATGACGGGGTCGACAGCGAGCGGGTATTTCCCCGGGCTCGGCACGCGGTCGGGTTGATCGCCCTGGTCGAAGGTGATGGGCTTGTCGGACCAGTCTAGGTAGACCGGCGCCGCCACCTTTACCGAGCAGACCTCTCGACGCTCTTGCTTGCGTTGCCGAGCCGAGGCGTTCGCCACTGGCCCACCGTAGATCATGAAGCAGTCGCGGACCTCGGGGAACTCCTCTGCCTGGTGATCCTCCTTCTTGTCGTTGTGGGGGGCCCTGCCACCCTCCGCAGGTGGCCCGACCCTGTGAAAGTGACGCCGAAGCATGGCGCATTCCTCAAGGGTGTGCTTGACGGGTCCCTGATGATAGGGGCACGGCTCCTTGAGCATCTTGTCGAATAGATTGGCGCCTCCGGGAGGTTTCCGAGGGTTCTTGTACTCAGCGGCGGCGACAAGGTCTGCGTCGGCCGCGTCGCGTTTCACTTGCGACTTCTTCTTGCCTTTCTTCTTGGTGCCGCGCTGAGCGGACGTCTCGGGAACGTCTTCCGGCTGGCGGCCCTGGGGCTGCTTGTCCTTCCAGAAGATGGCCTCAACCGCCTCCTGGCCAGAGGCAAACTTGGTGGCGATGTCCATCAGCTCGCTCGCCCTGGTGGGGGTCTTGCGACCCAGCTTGCTCACCAGGTCGCGGCAGGTGGTGCCGGTGAGGAACGCGCCGATGACATCCGAGTCGGTGACGTTGGGCAGCTCGGTGCGCTACTTTGAGAATCGCCGGATGTAGTCCCAGAGAGACTCTCCCAGCTGCTGGCGGCAGCTTCGGAGATCCCAGGAGTTCCCAGGGCGCACATACGTGCCCTGGAAATTACCGGCGAAGGCTTGGACCAGGTCATCCCAGTTGGAGATCTGCCCCGGAGGCAGATGCTCCAGCCAGGCCCGAGCGGAGTCGGAGAGGAACAGGGGGAGGTTGCGGATGACGAGGTTGTCATCGTCCATTCCACCTAGTTGGCAGGCCAGCCGGTAGTCCGCGAGCCACAGTTCCGGTCTTGTCTCCCCCGAGTACTTTGTGATGGTAGTCGGGGTTCGAAACCGGGTCGGGAACGACGCCCGTCGTATGGCTCGGCTGAAAGCCTGCGGGCCGGGCGGTTCGGGCGAGGGGCTCCGATCCTCCCCGCTATCGTAGCGTCCCCCACGCCTGGGGTGGTAGCCTCGGCGCACCCTCTCGTCGAGGCGGGCTCGATGGTTGCGGTGGTGGTGCTCGCTGCCGAGGCGTCCCGGGGCTGCAGGCGCTGTGTTGCGCGTGCACCCGGTGTGGACCGAGGCTTCCCGCACGAATCGGGAAGTCGCGGCGCGGTGCTCTGAGGGGTATCCTTGCCTTCGGGAGGCAGAGCTCTCGGCCCGTCGGACCGCGGCATCCTCCAGGAGATTCTTGAGCTCTCCCTGGATCCGCCGCCCTTCGGTGGTTGATGGTTCCGGCATTGCGCGAAGAAGTATCACTGCTGCAGCCAGGTTCTGGCCGACCCCACTTGAAGCCGGTGGCGGCCTTGTCCTGACGTCGTCGACGATGCAGAGCTGGACGCCCAGGGGTAGATGACGCACTTCTCCGGCCGGAGCTTGGTCTACCCATTCCTGCCCGATGTTCCGGCGGAGCGGCTCAAGTGTTCCTGCCCCCTCGTCGAGCCTGGCCTGCATCTCGTGGATTTGCTCGAGCTGTGCGTCCTGACCCCCCGCAGGGACTGGGACCACAGCTAGCTCCCGAAGGATGTCAACGCGAGGCGCAGGCCTAGGGGGATCACTATTTTCCGGTATACCAAGATGGTTGCCTTCGTTGGGACCCCCTAGATCGACGTGGAAACATTCACGACTTGGGCCACAGTCCTCGTCGCCGAAGCCGCGGCTTCCATCAGAACAATCAGAGAGGCAGTAGTCGCATGCGGTCATGAAGTCCCGCATGGCACTGGGGTTATCGAGCCCAGAGAAATCCCAACAAAAGTTGGGCTCATCATCTTCCTCGGAACCCGAGGGTCCGTAGGTCGAGACGGCCGTCAGTCTGTCCCAGGGCGACCGCATATGGTACCCCGGAGGGTTGGTACATGCCTCTATGGAGGCTTCCACCAAAGCGGGGTCACTTGGTGGGTCGAAGCTGAATCCAAAAGGCACGAGATGGGAATCGGTCGGTACCTCTTGGTCGACAGGTGGTGACATTGTCACGTCAGGGGCGGACTGCACCATCGTCTCAGGTACGAGGGTGACAC
This sequence comes from Zea luxurians, assembly GCA_029449295.1. Lineage (NCBI taxonomy): Eukaryota > Viridiplantae > Streptophyta > Magnoliopsida > Poales > Poaceae > Zea > Zea luxurians. Next base: position 438,140 of record JAOPSE010000101.1, on the reverse strand, counting down.
CCAGCATGTCCTTCACGAGCGTGCTGGCGTCGTCCGTCCGCTTGGAGTTGGCGTGTTGTAGGGAAACAACGCTCGTCTTCGTGTCAGACGCGAGGTCGACGCCCGACGTGTCCCCCGTCGGGGCGCCGGCGCCATCGACTCGCTCGACAGCCGATGAGGTGCCGCCTCCTACTTGGCGATGGTTGCCCCGCCTCCTCCTCCTCCAGCGGGGGAGGTGACGGGACAAACTCGGACGCCGTTCTTCCGCCTCGTGGGGAAGACGTCGTCGATTCCGCCGTCGGCGGGCGGGTTGTCGGCCGCCACTGTCACCGTCGCACGGTGGAGGAAGGAGTATCATGTCGTAGCTGCCATCGAGGGACATGAACTCAAGACTCCCGAAACGGAGCACCGTCCCGGGTTGGAAAGGTTGCTGGAGACTACCCATCTGGAGCTTGACGGGGAGCTGTTCGTCAACACGCAGTAGGCCCCTACCTGGCGGGCCAACTATCGGCGTTTCGACCCCGGGGGGTCCCTGGACCGACGAGTGAATTGTCGCCGCGTGTCCTAGCCCAGATGGGTCGGCGCGAGACGGAGCACGAAGGGGGGTAGAAGAGAGGGGAAAGCCCGCGGCCTCCGTGTTTGTCCTGCGCCCAAGTCGGGTGCACTTGCAGTAGGGGGTTACAAGCGTCCGCGTGGGGGGAGAGCGAGGGACTCTACGCGTCGCCCCGTCCTCCCGCGTGGCCAACCTTCTCGTAAGAGAGCCCTGGACCTTCCTTTTATAGGCGTAAGGAGAGAGTCCAGGTGTACAATGGGGGGTGTAGCAATGCGCTATCGTGTCTAGCAGAGAGGAGCTAGTGCCCTAAGTACATGCCTTCATGGCAGCCAGAGAGGTTTTGGCACCCTGTTCATATGATGTCGTGGCCGTCGGAGGAGCATTGGAGCCTTGCGGAAGGACAGCTGTCGGGGCTGTCGAGTCCTTGCTGACGTCTCCTTGCTTCTGTAAGGGTTTGACAGTCGCCGTCGTCATGGAGCACGTGGGGCGCCATCATTATCTGTTTTCCAGGGCGAGCCAGATGGGACACCGGTCCTGTTACCCGTAGCCTGAGCTAGCTAGGGATAGGGTAATGATGGCCCCCCCTGTGACGTGGTCGGTCCGAGCCCTGGGTCGGGCGAGGCGGAGGCTCCTCCAAGATCGGGGTCGAGCCTGAGTCCGAGCCCTGGGTCGGGCGAGGCGGAGTTCGTCGTCTTCCGGGGCCGAGCCTAAGTTCGAGCCCTGTGTCGGGCGAGGCGGAGTTCGTCGTCTTCCGGGGCCGAGCCCGAGTCCGAGCCCTGGGGTCGGGCGAGGCGGAGTTCGTCGTCTTCCGGGGCCGAGCCCGAGTCCGAGCCCTGGGGTCGGGCGAGGCGGAGTTTCCTATGGCGCCCGAGGCCGGACTTGGCTGCTGTTAGCCTCACTCTGTTGAGCGGCACAGCAGTCGGAGCGACGCAGGCGGCGCTGTCTTCTTGTCAGGCCGATCAGTGGAGCGGCGAAGTGACCGCGGTCACTTTCGGCTCTGTCGACTGAAGGGCGCATGACAGGATAGGATGTCAGGCCATCCTTGCATTAAATGCTCCTTTGATTTGGTCGGTTGGTGTGGCGATCTGGCCAAGGTTGCTTCTTGGCGAAGACTGGGCCTCGGGCGAGATGTGAATCCTCTGGGGTCGGCTGCCTTTGCCCGAGGCTGGGCTCGGGCGAGGTGAGGTCGTGTCCCTTGAGTGGACTGAGCCTTGGCTTAATCGCACCCATCAGGCCTTTGCAGCTTAGTGCTGATGGGGGTTACCAACTGGGATTAGGAGTCTTGGGGGTACCCCTAATTATGGTCCCCGACAACTTCCTTTGGTCTTTGTGATACTAACCCTTGCAAGGAAGAAGAAGAAAATAACCGATGGAGACCAAACGATGAATCCACATCTCCAAAAGGTTTGTCTTCCCATTTCGATTTCCACATATGTTGTGTGGCTAATGAAAATGATAGCGGAAGCACAAATGAGGATGAGGAGGAAGAAAGAAGCTTCATGCAACTCTACGCTCGCCTAAGCCAAGAAGATAAGGCGGTCATGCTCAAACTTCTAGAAAGAGTGAGAGAGCAAGGCGAAGCTCGTCAAAAGCTAGAAAGTATTCTCTCCATGAAAATGCAATGCTTTGACGAGTTGACTAAAGAACATGAGGAGCTAAAGTTCTCTCATGTTGATTTGGTCCAAAGGTATGAAACTATTTCAATTGAGCAAGATAATGCTTTACATTGTATCACTCAATTAGTAAATAAGAATACCTTGCTTAAGGACCAAGTAGAAAAGCTAAAAAATGAAAATCTAGCTTTTCAAGAAAAATATGATATGCTTCTATGTTCTCATGAAAATCTTATGGATAATCATATCATATTAAATATTGCTCATGAGGTTGTGATAGAAAACTTAAAATCCCAACAACCTCACCCATGCACATGTATTCAAATTGATACTATATTACCATGTGCTAATGCTTGTTGTCCGTCGACAAGCAAATCTTCCTTTGAGCTATAATTTGTAGGAACAAACGATGATACATATCAAAAGCTCAAAGCAGAAAATGAGAGGCTAAAAATAAGCTTGACACAGCTAAAGGGGAAGTGCATTGCTCAACCGTCTCAAGATAACCGTGATCACATGGTGAAGAAGCTTGAGATGGGAACAACCGTGGCATACACTAATTCCCTTGAAGAAAGTGTCAAGGACTTGAGGATTGCCAAGAGGAAGGAACAAAAGAAGAAAATCAATACCTCTTCCAAAAGCCTCAACCATGCCTCCACAAAAGGTAACATCCAAGGTAATAATCAAGTCACACTTCATACTAAGAGAAGTAAGAAGTGTGGTGAATGCTTTGAAAAGGGGCACTCGATTAGGTCATGTCCCTATATTAAAAATGACTTGATTATTAACAAGGATGATAAAGTTTGTTTTAAATGCTCTAAGAAGGGACACTTTTTTAGAACTTGTCCCAATTTAAAACAAAAAGGCATAATGTTAGAAAAGAAAATATTCACTAACTATGTAGCAAGCAAGAAACAAGGAAGGAAGAAATCTTCAAGGCTCGAAGATCGCCTATGCTACATATACCGAAAGAAGGGACATCAATGCAAAGATTGTCCCAATGGTAACACTCCCACTCCTATCTTGTCAATTAATTCACATATAACTAGGCAACCCAAAATTGCAACTTGTGCTAGAAAGCTAATGAGTTTACCTAGTGCTAACACAAAGGACTTTTGGGTTCCTAGATCTTTGTTGACTAACCGTGATGGACCCATCAAGCAATGGGTACCAAAATATGCTTGACAAGCTTTGCAGGAGAAGGAGATGATATGAAGCTTTGGGGTGCTTGAGAATGCTAATTCAATTTAACTCAAGCTATCAATCTTCAATGATCTATATATCCAAGATTGACCCAAAGTTATTTCAAATTGTTATGTCTAAACTCATATCATCTCGAGGAAGATATTGATGTTGTAGGAAATAAAGAATTATCTTGTGCGGAAAAATCAAGGCCTACAACATGGAGGAAAGCCGAAGGTTGGTAACACTTGTGTTTTTGAGTGCAAGTATCTTAAATTATGATTTCTCATGTGCCTTGTGTAGTCACATAGAAAAATAAAGCACTCCAAATATCTTTAAATTATGTCACCATTCTTTGAAGAAATTCCTCTCATATGGTAGATTGCATACTCATCATTTCCATACTATGGCAATCTACATGCTTTAATTTGTTGCAAGTATCTCATGGCATGTTTTTTCACCAATTATCTTATTATTGCCATGATTCTAGATATAGAGAGATTTTTCAAGGATAAGGTGTCATGTAAGGAATCCAAATCCTTAGGACACTTATAAAAGGAAAACTCTATAACTAGAATAGTGAGACTAATGTTTTTATCTATGTAACTCAAGTAGTCTCACTTGTAGAGAATAAATTTCTCTTTTGAAATGCGTAATCTAACATCAAAAGAAAAATCAATCCAATGATTCATGATGTATTTCTACTTGCTTAAATTGGATATGATTCTTTCACATTTATCGCTTTCCATATCATGAATTAGATTTATTCCCATAATCTTAAAGGATTATTTATGCTTGTTTTATGAGTTAAAATTGAGCATAACATCATCTATGGATAATCTAGTTCATGCTATGAAGTTTCCATGTTTTAGTAATCTATGTTTTCATTCATTATCAAATTGATTACGAAAAGGGAAACTAGTGCTTGTGTTACTAACAAAGTATCTCTTGAGCCTACTTATGAATATCTACAAAAAAAGAAAGTGCACAAGCCTCATGGATTACTCTTCATCCAAAAGAAGAAAGGTAGAAGCAAAGGTATGGGAACTCATCTTCTTAATCAAATTTAGTTCCCATCACAATGGCTATTTAATCTAAATTATCATATTCTACCCATGTGAGGAATAGATTCTTTATTGGACCTAAATCAGCAAGACGTGCATTCAATATCATTCTTTTAAATGCTCATGTCCATCAGGATCTAAGTCATGCCTTTGCGATATATATATGTTATCATATTGATTTGCTTCCAAGTAATGATTACTAAATTCAATATGATGAAGTAAAATTTCCAATGATTGATTAAAATGCTTAAAAAGTGCATATTCCTCCTTCTCAAATGAAATGCACTAATGTTAAGGATTTTACTTCATGTCTGTGTGACTTATGGATGATGAATTGTGCTTATTTCCTATCTAAAAGAAATCATCCTTCATTATATACTCCCTTGTGTTACTAACATCCTTCTTGAGTATTTTCAATAAGTTTGGAAGGAAAAAGAAGCCACTGCAAAGGGAGGACTCTCAAATGAAAGAGGAGGACATCAAGAACAACACCACCTACTTCTACAAAACAATCAATGGTGTGGTTGTGAGTATTCTAAATCCTTTTCATTGAGATAATGTCAGGCTAAGGTGTTTATTGCAAATCTTATAAGCCTTGATCAAGATGTATAATGCTTCTCCCTACACATCTCTAAAATAAATGCATCTATTCATCTCATTCAAATTCTTGATACATATCTCTAGGGGGAGTCTATTTCTATATCTTGATTATGTGAGACTATCGCTTTTTCTTAGTAATCTCATATAGTCTCTTGCATGAGAATAAGTTTCTCATGATGTATGCTACTACATATCAATCCATCTTGTTAGAATAATGTCATCTTTATCAAGGATTGTAGCTTTCTTTGCTAAAGTAGCATATCTACTGGATTCTCCTATCTTGTCAAATGCATGTGTTGTTCTTTTGATCACACCTGTTATTTGTTTGATCATTGAATAACTTATATACTATCAATCAATATCTCTTGATATGCACTAAGTTAAAAGGAGAATTCATGATACATTTATGCAATTGGTGATCCACTTAATATATGCTAACAATGACTTGGAGAAGGATCACTAGTTGTAGAACTCTCTCTTGTGCAAAATATTTCCAGATATTGTCTTGAGTATAGGTCTTAAGCAGCGAAGACTAAGGACAAAAGCACAATGAAGAGAGCGTCTCTATGTGAAGTCATAGAATTGAAAGGGAAATGGAGTCTTCGGTGAAGACAAGGCTTCCACTCCGCTTCATCGAATCATTCATCCTTCGCCGTCGCCCCGCACAATCTCTCCGACTTTGGTATAATCTTCACTCCTTTATTTTTGTCCAAAGGGGGAGAGAGTAGTTTATAAGGGCTTATATTTCACTCAAACATCCGTTTTTGGCGATTCATGCCAAAGGGGGAGAGTATTAATCCCAAAGCAAAAGGACCGCACCACCACCAAATTTTAAAACTTATGATTTTCAAAATTAGTATCTCTTTGTGTTCTAAAGGGGGAGAAAGTAGCACCTTCAAAAATTGGTATCTTAAAACCCTCTTGAACACTAAGAGGAGAATTTTATTGAAGGGGAATTTTGTTTAGTCAAAGGAAAAAACATTTGAAACAGGGGGAGAAAATTTCAAATCTTGAAAATGCTTCTCAAAATCTTACTCATTTACCTTTGACTATTTGCAAAAGAACTTTGAAAAGAATTTACAAAAGTATTTGCAAAAACAAAACATGTGGTGCAAGCGTGGTCCAAAATGTTGAGAATATAAAGAAACAATCCATGCGTATCTTATGAGAATTTATGTTGGTTCAATTCTAAGTAACCTTTGCACTTACATTTTGCAAACTAGTTCAATTATGCACTTCTATACTTGCTTTGGTTTGTGTTGGCATCAATCACCAAAAAGGGGGAGATTGAAAGGGAATTAGGCTTACACCTATTTCCTAATTGATTTTGGTGGTTGAATTGTCCAACACAAATAATTGGACTAACTAGTTTGCTCTAGTCTATAAGTTCTACAGGTGCCAAAGGTTCACGAAAAGTCAATAAAAAGACCAAGAATAGGGTTCAATCAAAGAGAGCAAGGGACAACCGAAGTGTGCCCTGGTCTGGCGCACCGGACTGTCCGGTGCACCACCGGACAGTGTCCGGTGCACCAGGGGACTCCAAGCTGAACTCTTCACCTTCGGGAAATCTCAGAGGCGCTTCGCTATAATTCACCGGACTGTCCGGTGCACCACCGGACAGTGTCCGGTGCTCCAGGGGAGAGCGACTCTGAACTCGCCAGCTTTGGGAATCCGCTCCGCTAAAATTCACCGGACTGTCCGGTGAGTCACCGGACAGTGTCCGGTGTGACAGCGGAGCAACGGCTACTTCATGCAAAACGGTCGACTGCAACGCATTAAATGCGCTAGAGCGCGCAGAGGAGCAGAGCACGCGCGGGTGGCACACCGGACAGCCTACAGGGCCTGTCTGGTGCACCACCGGACAGCCAGGCGGGCCCACAGGTCAGAGCTGCAACGGTCGAACCCCAATGGTCTGCTGACGTGGCTGGCGCACCGGACAGTGTCCGGTGGCGCACCGGACTGTCTGGTGCGCCATGCGACAGGCAGCTTTCTCCAACGGCTACAATTTGGTTGGTGGCTATAAATACCACCCCAACCGGCCACTTCAAGGTGTGGGAGCCCAAGCAACATTCCAAGTCATCTAGTTGACATTCTCAAGCCCTCCCAACCACATATATTCATTGATACAACCTATACACAAGATTTAGACCACTACAACCAACACAAGTGCCACAAAAGAGAGAGCAAGCAATAGAGAGCTACTCATTTGAGTTGAGCACTAGTGCCTTGTGAGATTCATTGAGAGATAGTGTGTGCTACATCTTTGTGTTCATTTGCGCGTGGAGTTTTGACTCCCATTGAACTTCCTCCAAAGTTTTGGAGGCTTGTAAAAGCTAGCAAGAGACACCAAAGAGTGTGGTGGTCCTTGCGGGATCGAGAGTGATCCTTGAGAAGAAGAAGAGCTCGCCGGTTTTGAGTGATCGGTGGAGAGAGGGAAAGGGTTGAAAAAGACCCGTCCTTAGTGGACTCCTCAACGGGGACTAGGCCTTCGAGGGCCGAACCTCGATAAAACAAATCACCCGTGTCCATTGTGTTTATTGCTTGTGATTTGCTTGTTTTCCTTCACTCTAAGTTTTTCTTGCACTATTCTTTGCTAACCCATTTGGTGTTGCTTTAAGATAAATTCTCATTTAGTGAAGCAACACTTCGCAAGAAAGAACTTAAGTTGTTACTCTTCTCATCTAAGCCTTCTTGCTTTATTATCATAGACTTATTAGTTGTATTGATTAATCACTTCCGCATTATTTGAAAGCTATACTCTTTACTAGCAAGAACTTAGTTTTTATACTCCGACAATTGTATATCTTGTTCTAACCACTAATCAAGGGATCTAGTTGGGGGATAAAGTTTTATTTTTTAGGTTTCGCCTATCCACCCCCCTCTAGGCGACTTTCACGAGGCCCTCGCCGAATCCGAGGCCCTCATCGCTGACCTGGAAAACCTCTCCAAGGAGGCGCCAGATGCGAAGCGCCACGCCGGCAACTTCGAGCCAGTTGAGGCGGTTAAGTCCGTCCCTCTCGACCCCAGCAACGACACCTCCAAGCAGATCCGGATCGGCTCCGAGCTCGACCCCAAATAGGAAGCAGTGCTCGTCGACTTTCTCCACGCAAAAGCCGAGGTTTTTGCGTGGAGTCCATCGGACATGCCTGGCATACCGACGGATGTCGCCGAGCACTCACTGGATATCCGAGCTGGAGCCCGACCCGTGAAGTAGCCTCTACGCCGATTCGATGAAGAAAAGCGCAGAGCCATAGGCAAGGAGATCCACAAGCTGATGGCTGCAGGGTTCATCAAAGAGGTATTCCATCCCGAATGGCTAGCCAACCCTGTGCTTGTGAAAAAGAAAGGAGGGAAATGGCGGATGTGTGTAGATTACACTGGTCTAAACAAAGCATGTCCGAAAGTTCCCTACCCCCTGTCTCGCATCGATCAAATCATGGATTCCACTACTGGGTGCGAAACCCTATCGTTCCTCGATGCCTACTCAGGGTATCACCAAATCAGGATGAAAGAGTCCGACCAGCTCGCGACTTCTTTCATCACACCTTTTGGCATGTTCTGCTACATTACTATGCCATTCGGTTTGAGGAATGCGGGTGCGACATACCAAAGGTGCATGAACCACGTGTTTGGACAACACATTGGCCGAATGGTCGTGTTGGGGACTTGTTCTCAACTGCTACGAATTAAGAACAAGGCAACACAGAAAAAAGTTAATGGTAAATATTCTTCGTCCTTCGAAGCGTTATTTCCCTTAGGATATAACAATCTTCAGACGAAGGTCATGAAGGACATACCTTCATCATTATAATTTATACCGATAAAAGGAGAAGTATATGAAACATGAGAGAATAACGTGAATAATCATATAACATTATTATGTGTCTTTTATTATATAATCATGAAAGAATAAGAGCAATATTGAATTACATTTGTACCTTCGGCTTGGCAAAAGACAGAGATACAAGCGTGATGCAAGAGCGTGTACCAGTCAGCGTGAACAACACGGGAGTACTGTTCATCTATTTATAGACACAGGACACAGCCTGTGGAAAATTACAATTATGCCCCTCATAAAAGTTTACAACACTGACTTAGACCTTTATGGATTGAAAGGTCATTCTATCTTTAAGTCGGTTTGTAATGCCGAAGCTTCATGAAGAGGAACCTTCGGTCATCTCTTGCGGACAGCTTCCGCCGAAGCCGCTTCTTTCTACGGGACCTTCGGCGTGACGGAGCATGGCCCCCAACAGTAGCCCCTTTCGCGGCGCTAGATCGTTTTTCGTAACGAGCTTGATCCGTGAAAAAAGTCTCTTAAGCTTCGGGAAGCCGAAGGTCCAAAAAACACCTTCCCTGAGCTCGTTGTCGAGAAACGATTCAGTTTCCGAGCGCGTGGCAGTCCCACCTTGCAGAGTTACTGTTTGGTCTCTGCGGTCCACCCGCAGCGAGTGCAAGCGACTGTCCGCCTGGTGTAAAAATCCTGGCGTTTCGCCTTCTTTCCTGCAGCACTATATAAACAGACGGGTAGGTGTGAAGTTACCACAGCATTCATTGCTATTCGCACTGTTTTGCTGCCAAAATTTTTAACCATAGCCGAAGCTTGACTCTCGGAATCGAACGAAGCTCCAAGTTGAAGTCTGCTTCGTCAGAAGGAAAGGCTTCGGAAGAAAAAAGTATTCAATTTCCACAAACTCAGAATTGAATGGCCAGAGTGCGATCTACCGCTAGGGTTGAGCGTGAAGGAGGCGAAGCTGAAGGTTCGGAGACTGTTCCCATCTCCGAAGCAATGCAACGATCCGGACTGGTAACTTCGGAAGGAACCCCCACTGTTGAAGCAGAACGAGCAACTGCCGAAGCAGAAGAAGAGAACATTGAAGAAACTGATCCCGAAGATGATTATCGCATTGCCATGCCCAGTAAGCCCAGCCACTTGGACTTTGGAAAGTCGACCATTTCGAAGGCTGATCTCTCCAAGATGGTAAAGTCAGGTTATTTCAGTGAGAGTCAGAAGAAGCTACTTCGCTTCGGGGGGGGGGGGGGGGAAGAAACTACCCCGAAGCCAGAGAAGGATGAAATAGTCATTTTCAAGAGCTTTCTAAAGGCTGGGTTGAGATTCCCCCTTCATAGGATTATTGCAGATGTATTGAAGAAGTTTGGTATCTACTTTCATCAGTTGACTCCTAACGCCATCGTCAGGCTTAGTGTTTATATCTGGGCCCTCCGAATCCAGGCGGTGGAGCCGTTTGCCGACAGCTTTTGTCGAGTTCATGAGCTGCATTACCAGACGAAGGCTAGAAAAGATGGATTACATGATAACTTTGGTTGCTACAATTTTGCGTATCGGAAAACCACAAAGTTTCCTGTAATCAGTTACCGAAGCAAATGGCCGGCGGGCTGGAAATCAGAATGGTTTTATGTGAAAGTTGACGAGGACCAAGAGAAGCTGGTACAAAGCCCTCTTGAATTGATCTTTGGAGAAACAAGACCACGATGCCAAATGTCATTAGAAGGTTCCACTTGGGCTGCACTGGCTGAGTTTAAAATTATTTCAGAGCATATCAATTCTAGGGACCTGGTTCAAGAGTTCTTGGCCTTCAGGGTTTTTCCTACTTTAAAAGAATGGGAAATGCCGAAGCTAGAGGGGGAGAAGAAAGAAGGAGAACTTGTGCGGTTACCTTACTATTATAAGTTTAAGAAATACTTTAAAAAACCTTGCCAAGAATGGCTGGACACAGTTGAAATAATGTGCAATGAAATTCTTGGGAATTACTCGAAAAAAGAAGATCAATTGATGACTGCGGCCTTCGGCACCCGTCCGAAGCGAAGGCTGAATCGAGTGCTGGACGCCCTGGGTTTTGAATACCCTGACTATGAAAATCTGAACAAAGGTGCCGGGGGCCAAAAAAGGAAAAGGGGAGCCGAAGCTTTAAATGAAGATGAGGAAGAACCACCAAAAAAGAAGAATATTCCGAAGAAGAAAATATCATCTCCGAAGCGAAAAGTATCCGACGAAGAGGAGACTCCCGCATCACGCTCTGCCGCTGACGTGGAAGAGATTTTAAAGGTAATGACTGAATCCCTGCCTGCGAAGCTAAGTCCATTGGGGCCTCAACTGACAAAGTTTTTTCAGAAGGAAAAGGAGCCCAAAAAAACGAAGAAAACAACTAAAACAAAGAGACAAAGAATCATCGCAGTGACAGAAGTCATTGACAAGACACCACCGAGAGCTTCAGCTCAAAAGATACCAGCGGCTGAAGAAATAACAAATATTGAAATCCCACCTTCGGAGGTCACAGCTGCCGAAGCTACCTCACCTGAAGGTTTGCACTTGGAAAGCACAATTGAACATATCGACAAAATACTGCTAGACATGGCCACAGAAGAAGCTGCTGCTGCCGCCGAAGAGGCCATGGCCGCAGTGTCTGGGAAAGGAAAGAAAATCGTTGACGAAGCTTCAGAGGACGAAGCCTTCATGTTCCAAAACTTGGTTGGAGAAGAATTGTCAAAAACCGAGATAGAAGAGCTTAAAGAGTATGCCAAATCCTGCGGATACAAACCAGGAGCACTCCTCTTCGGGGGTATTGACGATGAAAAATTAGACTGCATCCGGGATCAAACTGGAGCTAAGGTCATCGGTACTCTATCAAAGAGTATCGGTTTTCCGAAGCTAGAAACGGATATCAGTCGCTACCGACGACAACATATCGTTGGTAGCTTATTTTATTCCAATTTCAAGGTAAACAACTTTTCTCTGACTTTTATTGTTTTTAATAATGAAAATGTTTCTAACGAAGGTTGTTTATGTGCAGAGCATGCTACTGAGCAAAGCTTTGAAAATGCAGCAAGATTTAGAGGATAAGAAACACGAAGTTATAATTGAAAATTTAGAGAGCAAAATAAAAGAGCAATCAGCCAGTATTGAAAAGAAAGACTTCGAACTCCAAACAACTGAAGGCTTATTGGCAGAAACTGAAGCTAAAGTAGCAGAATTGAATACGAAGCTTCTCTGCCAATCAAAACAATTTGAACAAGAGAAGCAAGAGCTTAATTCAAAATTTGAGGCCGAAGTCCAAAAAAACTCAGATTTGAAAAAATCATTGACAAGCCTTCAAGACAAATGTTTGGAATTTAGTAACAACTGTATTCAACAATTAAAAAAGATCTTTTATTCAGTTGGAGCCAGCAGTGGAAAGTTCACCCCTTCAGCTGAAAATTTGCCAAGAACCTTCGAACATATTGAAGCTGAAATTGATGAGCTTGACGAAGTTATAGCCGGGCACGGTGACTTCTGTGCCTGGGTAGCTTCTCGGGGCACTGCTGCAGCATTTCTGAAGGCTGGCTGTGACCATGGAAAAATCGTCAACAGACCCAATTTCACTCTATCTCCATCAATTCTAGACGATATTCCTGACCTCGCCCGAAGCATTTCAAACAGATTTATAAAAATGATATGGACGAAAGGCGGGCGAGAAAAGGCTGGAGACGAAGCTCGAAGTCATCTTGAACCAGTAAGAAATCATACCTTGTGCTTACCTTCTCCTTCAAACTTGATTTTTACTCACAATACCTTGATTCATGTAGGATGACAAAGCTGAAACTGATGCTTAAAGAATATGCCGCCGAAGCTGAAGCCCGGTGAAGATCAGTAGGAGTAGACTGTAGAAAAAACTCAAGAGACTTTTGTAATAACTTTTGTAAATACAGCTAAACTATTCTTAATGAACTTTGTTCATACCTTGTAATATATCCTTACCCTTCCATTGAGGCGCTTTGATGTGGACGAAATTAGCATTTTGAGCCGAAGGCGAAAAAACACCTTCCCTTCTTTTCGTACACAACGAAGCATAAAAGACCGCTTCTTCTTTTTGCCGAAACCTTTCTTTTTTGTACACAACAAAGTATAAAAGACCACTTCTTCTTTTTGCCGAAACCTTTCTTTTTTGTACACAACGAAGCATAAAAGACCGCTTCTTCTTTTTGCCGAAACCTTTCTTTTTTGTACGCGAAGAAGCTCTTCTCTTATGCCGAAACAACCACTTATGCCATGATGATGATTATCCTATATATGCCTGAATGTTTATGAATGCAAATGCTATGATGTAATGTGGTGTGCGAATGCATGTCCAAACACATATCCGAAGCCATACCCTTAGCCATTATTTCCTTAGAAACAATCACACATCAGCTCTGCATTCCCTTAGGAACGACTTTGGAGCTTCTTCGCCTTTTACTTTCGGCGGAATCAGCGTTGACTTTTCGCTGTAAGCTCTGCATTCCCTTAGGAACGACTTTGGAGCTTCTTCGCCTTTTACTTTCGGCGGAATCAGCGTTGACTTTTCGCTGTAAGCTCTGCATTCCCTTAGGAACGACTTTGGAGCTTCTTCGCTTTTTCAGTTTTCGGCACTCGATGGTGCGTTCTCAGCTTTTACATTTACATTCCTTGGGGGATTTTGCTCTTATAGAACTAAAAAGGAAATTACATATGATGGCCCCATTAAAAACCTTTCTCCCCCTTTAGAAAGGAAAAGGGTGCCATAAAAAAGAAAAAAAAACATAAAAAAGTTACATCAAGTTACACATAATATCGCCGAAGCTCATCCGCATTCCAAGATCTTGGAATGTCGTTGCCGTCCATGTCCTTCAATCTGTATGAACCAGGTCTTGACGAAGATGCTACTAAGAAAGGCCCCTCCCATTTCAACTGTAACTTGCCCACTGTGTCTGGGTTGGCCACTCTCCGAAGCACCAAGTGTCCCGGCTCAATATTCTTTAGCCGAACTTTTCTATCTCGCCATTTGACTGTTTCGGCTTGGTATTTACTGATATTCTCCACAGCTTGAAGCCTGATCCCTTCTAAAGCATCTTTTTCCACAAAACAAGCATCTTTAGGACCTGATTCTGTCGAAGCTACTACTCTTATTGATCCAGTTTTAGCTTCTTTCGGAGTTATTGCTTCGTCGCCAAATAATAACTTGAATGGAGTAAAGCCTGTAGACCTTGATGTTGTTGTATTGTGGCTCCACACCACTTTGGTTAACTGATCTGGCCACTTTCCCCTGGGTTGATTGAAGATTAACTTCATTATTCCTGTCATTATGATGTCGTTGGCTCTTTCAACGAGCCCATTTGACTCCGGATGCCTGACTGATGCAAAATGGATCTTCGTACCAATTTGATCACAGAAATTTCTGAAAGCTTCGGAGTCGAACTGTGTTCCATTATCTACAGTGATGGCCTTCGGTACCCCGAAACGACAAACAATATTCTGCCAGAAAAACTTTTGGACAGTGGCCGAAGTTATTGTGGCTAATGGCTTTGCCTCAATCCATTTAGAAAAATACTCCACAGCCACTATAACATATCTTAAATTCCCTTGAGCCGGTGGTAATGGACCTAACAAGTCAAGGCCCCACCTTTGCAATGGCCAGATGGGTTGTATGAGCTGTGTTAAAGACGAAGGTTGTTTCTGATCTCTTGCACATTTCTGACAGCCTTCGCACTTTTGTACTAATTCCGCTGCATCCGAAGCTGCCTTCGGCCAATAAAACCCTTGGCGGAAAACTTTTCCAAGTAACGGCCTAGATCCAATGTGAGATCCACACAGGCCTGCATGTATTTCTTTCATCAACTCTATACCTTCGGTTCTAGATAAACACTTGAGTAGCGGAGCGCAAACTCCATGCTTGTACAACTCCCCTTCTATCATGACATATGGACGAGCTCTTGCCTCTATCCTCCTGTTATAAGCTTCGTCATCTGAAAGGAACTTACCCTGAAGGTAAGAGATGATCTCAGTTCTCCAATCTTCGCTATAAACAGGAGATATGTTAAGGACTGCTCTTTCAAGGAGTTCCACTGAAGGTGCCTTTATTGTTTCGAAAAACACATCCGAAGGTAAAGGCAGCCCCTGTGCTGCTGACTTAGCTAGCAAATCAGCATGCTCATTTTGTCCTCGAGGGATATTTTTGACGGAAAATCCTTCGAAGGAAGCTTCGATTCTTCGGACTGTGTCTAGATATTTTTCAAGCTTCGGATCTTTAGCCTTGCAACTCTTGTCGATATGACCCGAAACAACCTGAGAATCAGTTTTAAGGATGGCCCTTCTGATTCCCATTGCTTTTAATTTCCGTAGGCCCAAAAGCAGGGCTTCGTACTCAGTAATATTGTTTGTACAGCTAAAATCAAGTCTTGCCGCATAACAAGTTTTGACTTTGGATGGTGAAACCAACACAGCGGCTGCTCCTGCTCCGAAGGTTCCCCAAGAGCCATCACAAAACACTGTCCACACTTCGGCATCTTTATTTGTTTCTTCATCCTGAGCCCCTGGCGTCCAATCGGCAATGAAATCTGCCAACGCTTGAGACTGGATCGAGGATCTATGCACATAATCAATGCAAAATTCATTGAGCTCTGCAGCCCATTTTCCAATCCGTCCAGTAGCTTCTCTATTTCTCATAATATCCTTCAACGGCTGCGAAGAAGGAACAACAATATTGTATGCTTGAAAATAATGCTGAAGCTTCCTGGATGCCATCAAAACGGCATATAATACCTTCTCCAGTTCTGTATAGTTTTTCTTTGATACACTAAGGACTTCAGATACAAAATACACTGGAACCTGCTTCTTGACTTGGCCATCGAGCTTCTCCTGGACAAGTGCTGCACTTACTGCTGAGTGCGAAGCTGCCACGTATAACAACAAAGGAGCCCCTGGCGTTGGTGGAGTTAATGTTGTTAAATCTATCAAATATTGCTTCAGCTCTTCGAAGGCTTTTTGTTGGCTTGGTCCCCATTGAAAGACTTCAGCTGACTTCAGCACTTCGAAGAATGGTAAATTTCTTTCTGCTGATCTAGATATGAATCTATTGAGAGATGCCAGCCTCCCTATCAATCTTTGGGCCCCCTTTCTTGTAGTTGATGGCTCCATTCGAAGTATAGCTTCAATTTTATTTGGATTAGCTTCAATTCCCTTTGTTGAAACCAAGCATCCAAGAAATTTCCCCTTCTTTACTCCAAAGACACATTTTTCTGGATTCAGCTTTAAGCCAGCTTGTCTGAAACTGGCGAAGGTCTCCTGCAAATCAGCAATATGATTTTCCTGTTTCGTGCTTTTTACAATGATGTCATCAACATAAGTTAGCACATTTCTGCCTATCTGAGACTGGAGGACCTTCGCAGTCATTCTGCTGAAACTTCCTCCAGTGTTTTTGAGCCCCTCAGGCATCCGAAGATAGCAATATGTGCCACTTGGGGTTATGAAACTAGTCTTCGGCTCATCTTCCTTCTTCATCCAGATTTGGTGATAGCCTGAATAACAGTCTAGCAGACTCATGAGCTCTGAAGAAGCTGCTGCATCAACTAAAGAGTCTATCCTTGGCAATGGGAATTCGTCCTTCGGACAAGCCTTGTTGAGATCTGTAAAATCGATACACATTCTCCACTTGCCATTGGCCTTCTTTACCATAACAGTGTTAGCTAGCCATTCTGGGTACTTTACCTCTCTGATAACTCCTGCACTGAGGAGTCTTTTTACTTCATTACGAGCACCTTCGGCCTTATCATCGGACATTTTCCGAAGCCTCTGCTTTCGGGGTCTGAAGGATGGGTCAACATTGAGCGAGTGTTCAATAACATCCCGATTTACTCCGCAGAGGTCATTAGCTGACCATGCAAAAACATCTTTGCTGTTGAACAAAAACCTTATCAAGGTTTTCTCCTGCTCTTCGGATAATTGAGAGCCCAACAGCACCTTCTGCTCTGCTATGTCCTCACATAAGAGCATGGGCTTCGGCTGATCTGCTGAAGCTGCTTTCTCCCTTCTGAATTTGTACTGTTCACAAGCTTCAGCTCCATCTATGTTATGGATTGCTTTGGAGTCAGTGCAGCTTCCTTCGGCCCTTCTGGCAGCTTCCTGACTTCCATGAATAGCGATGGGTCCTTGATCCGAAGGTATCTTCATGCAAAGATAGGCAGGATGAAGGATTGCTTCGAAAGCATTGAGGGTGCTGCGACCAATAATTGCGTTGTAAGGGTATTCCATGTCAACAATGTCAAACACAACTTGCTCAGTTCTAGTGTTGTTGATGAACCCGAAGGTCACTGACATGGTGATCTTGCCCAGCGCTACAATCTGTCTTCCTCCGAAGCCACAGAGAGGGTGCGTAGCATCATGAATCTTATCTTCTGGCTCTTGCATTTGCCTGAAGGCCTTAGCAAATATGATATCAGCTGCACTGCCTGTATCAACTAAGACATTGTGAACCAGAAATCCTTTGATAACACAAGAGATAACCATGGCATCGTTGTGTGGGTAATCCTTGAGTTGAAGGTCCTCTTGGGAGAAGGTAATAGGAATGTGAGACCATCTCGACTTGATGAACGGTCCTTGCACCCCAACATGCTGTACTCTTCTCTGTGCTTCCTTCTTCTGCTTCTTGTTGGCTGGCTCTGAACATGAACCGCCTGTTATCGGGAACAGCAGCTTCGGAGCCGAAGCAGCTCCAGCTTGATCGTTGAACGAAGCCATCAGCTCAAAAAAGTGGAAGTGAGTTCCCCCACGGTGGGCGCCAATGTTGGGGACTTGTTCTCAACTGCTACGAATTAAGAACAAGGCAACACAGAAAAAAGTTAATGGTAAATATTCTTCGTCCTTCGAAGCGTTATTTCCCTTAGGATATAACAATCTTCAGACGAAGGTCATGAAGGACATACCTTCATCATTATAATTTATACCGATAAAAGGAGAAGTATATGAAACATGAGAGAATAACGTGAATAATCATATAACATTATTATGTGTCTTTTATTATATAATCATGAAAGAATAAGAGCAATATTGAATTACATTTGTACCTTCGGCTTGGCAAAAGACAGAGATACAAGCGTGATGCAAGAGCGTGTACCAGTCAGCGTGAACAGCACGGGAGTACTATTCATCTATTTATAGACACAGGACACAGCCTGTGGAAAATTACAATTATGCCCCTCATAAAAGTTTACAACACTGACTTAGACCTTTATGGATTGAAAGGTCATTCTATCTTTAAGTCGGTTTGTAATGCCGAAGCTTCATGAAGAGGAACCTTCGGTCATCTCTTGCGGACAGCTTCCGCCGAAGCCGCTTCTTTCTACGGGACCTTCGGCGTGATGGAGCATGGCCCCCAACAGGTCGAGGCTTACGTCGATGACATCGTAGTCAAGACAAGGAAAGCCTCCGACCTTCTCTCCGACCTTGAAACGACATTCAAGTTTCTCAAGGCGAAAGGCGTAAAACTCAATCCCGAGAAGTGTGTCTTCGGAGTCCCCCGAGGCATGCTCCTGGGGTTCATCGTTTTCGAGCGGGGCATCGAGGCCAACCCGGAGAAAATCGCGGCCATCACCAACATGGGGCCTATCAAGGACTTGAAAGGAGTACAGAGGGTCATGGGATGCCTTGCGGCTCTGAGCCGCTTCATCTCGCGCCTCGGCGAAAGAGGCCTGCCCCTGTATCGCCTCTTAAGGAAGACCGAGCGCTTCACTTGGACCCCCGAGGCCGAGGAAGCCCTCGGGAACTCGAAGGCGCTCCTTACAAGCGCGTCCATCCTGGTGCCCCCCCACTGCCGGAGAAGCCCTCTTGATCTACGTCGCCGCTACCACTCAGGTGGTCAGCGCCGCGATCGTGGTCGAGAGACGAGAAGAAGGGCACGCATTGCCCGTCGAGAGGCCGGTCTACTTCATCAGTGAGGTACTGTCCGAAACTAAAATCCGCTACCCACAAATTCAGAAGCTACTGTATGCGGTAATTCTGACGCGGCGAAAGTTGCGACACTACTTCGAGTCTCATCCGGTGACTGTGGTGTCATGCTTCCCCCTGGGGGAGATAATCTAGTGCCAAGAGGCCCCGGGTAGGATTGCAAAGTGGGCAGTTGAGATCATGGGCGAGACAATCTCGTTTGCCCCTCGGAAGGCCATCAAGTCCCAAGTCTTGGTGAACTTTGTGGCTGAATGGGTCGACACCTAGCTTCCAGTAGCTCTGATCCAACCGGAACTCTAGACCATGTATTTCGATGGGTCACTGATGAGAACAGGAGCGGGCGTGGGCCTGCTATTCATCTCACCCCTCGGGAAGCACCTCCGTTACGTGCTGCGCCTCCATTTCCCGGCGTCCAACAACGTGGCCGAGTACGAGGCTCTGGTTAACGGGTTGCGCATCGCCATCGAGCTAGGGGTCTGGCGCCTCGACGCTCGTGGCGACTCGCAGCTTGTCATCGACCAAGTCATGAAGAACTCTCATTGCCGCGACCCGAAGATGGAAGCCTACTGCGATGAGGTTCGGCGCCTGGAGGACAAGTTCTACGGGCTCGAGCTCAACCACGTCGCTCGACAATACAACGAGACTGCGGACGAGCTTGCTAAGATAGCCTCGGGGCGGACAACGGTTCCTCCGGACGTCTTCTCCAGAGACCTACATCAACCCTCCGTCAAGACCGACAACACGCCCGAGCCCGAGAAGGCCTCGGCTCTGTCCGAGGCGCCCTCGGCTTAGCCCGAGGCGCCCTCAGCTCAGCCCGAGGCAGCCTCGGCCCCGCCCGAGGCACCCTCGGCCCCCGAGGGTGAGGCAGTGCACGTCGAGGAAGAGCAGAATGGAGTCACGCCTAATCGAAAATGGCAGACCCCATACCTGCAATATCTCCATCGAGGAGAGCTACCCCTCGACAGAGCCAAAGCTCGGCGACTAGCACGGCACGCCAAGTCGTTCGTCTTACTGGGTGACGAAAAGGAGCTCTACCACCACAGCCCCTCAAGCATCCTCTAGCGATGCATATCCATCGCCGAAGGTCAGGAGTTATTGCAAGAAATACACTCAGGGGCTTGCGGTCACCATGCAGCGCCTCGAGCCCTCGTTGGAAACGCCTTCCGACAGGGTTTCTACCGACCAACCGCGGTGGCCGACGCCACTAGGATTGTACGCACCTGCCAAGGGTGTCAATTCTACGCAAGGCAGACCCACCTGTCCGCTCAGGCCTTGCAAACAATACCCATCACCTGGCCGTTTGCTGTGTGGGGTCTGGACCTCGTCGGTCCCTTGCAGAAGGCACCCGGGGGCTTCACGCACCTGTTGGTCGCCATCGACAAATTCTCCAAGTGGATCGAGGTCCGACCCCTAAACAGCATCAGGTCCGAATAGGCGGTGGCATTCTTCACCAACATCATCCATCGCTTCGGGGTCCCGAACTCCATCATCACCGACAATGGCACCCAGTTCACTGGCAGAAAGTTCCTAGATTTCTGCGAGGACCACCACATCCGAGTGGACTGGGCCGCCGTAGCTCACCCCATGACGAATGGGCAGGTAGAACGTGCCAACGGCATGATTCTGCAAGGACTCAAGCCGAGGATCTACAATGACCTCAACAAGTTCGGCAGGCGACGTACGAAAAGGTAGCCGCGTGGGAGAATGGGCTGACGCACCGGCTCTCTCTCTCTCCCTCGCGAACGCTTGTAACCCCCTACTGCAAGTGCATCCGCCCTGGGCGCAGGACAACACGAGGCCGCGGTTCCCTTCACTGTTTTTCCCCCCTTGTGTCTCTGTCTCGCGCTGACCCATCTGGGCTGGGACACGCAGCGACAATTTACTCGTCGGTCCAGGGACCCCCCGGGGTCGAAACGCCAACAAAACCTTATAGGTTTCTACCATCGTGGCTTTAGAGGATACCGTAATTCCACATCTAGTGGAAAAATACCATGAGTAAAGATCGTGGAATGCACATGTGCTTATTCGGTGAACTTCAAGTCCTTTGGTACCTCATCTTATTCCTTTTCGGGTCTGTATGGGTCTTTATCCCTATATAGGGATTATCAAACTTTGGTGTTTAACACAGACTTTATTTCTTCTAGAAAGGTTCCATTAAGGAACTATAATCTCATCTAGGAGATATTCTCTCTTCATAGGAGATTGTTCATTCATCAGGAATGTATTATTCGGTACGAGATTTATATGTTGCATATTTATAATTCAAAGATATGGGTCCTCCTAGGATCTCATGACGGATCTTCAGAATCCTATTAACTGCATATTTTAATTCATGCCATTTGCCAGATATATTACATAGCGGAACATTGTTTATTCAACACATATGTGGGATGGATCTCTCACAAGACCACTTGAACCATCGCATTCACCACACATTAGTTCAATAGTGCCCATAGATGTACGAACTTCAAGCTCGCGACTTTCATTTTGCGATTATTGGTTCAGCCTCAATTGCATTTATCAATGACCCGATAAGAGAGCTTAAAGAACTCATGCCTAGGACTTAGTTTTGGATCCCTTTGCAATCTATAGAGGCAAGATAGGTAACGACACATTTGTCTCCCACATTTAATAATGATCTCCGTCATTTCCCAAAATGAAAGATTCATTGTTCAGTATTCCCAGCACAATGATATTGCGCGCATTGCTAGGAACTTCATCATCAAGATGAACCTCTTCGTGAGGCAAATCACCAGCAGGGCGAGTTCATTGGTGGAGAGTTATTACAGACCACATGAATCTGCAATCAGAACATATGCTTTGACTAAGGCCAATGGATCATATTTGCAGGTGTCCCCGAGAATAGATCAAATGCCAATAAGTCAAATGTGGATATGACATTATTCTTGGGTATATCCACATCTACATCAGGTAGAAGCATTCAAACTAATATGGTTACTCCTCAACGATTTCTGGCAAACTCCATATACACAGGAGTACACTCCGAACAACGGGTTCAGTTTGGCTTTTGTGCGTTTAATAGAATATTGAGGCATTACACTATATGGGCATTCCTCCCCCTAACGCCGAGATGTTCTAAAAGCATACAGATAAAATCCCCAACCACAATCATCTAGTTTGTGGCCAATGTATGCTATTGTGGTGATTTATTTGGGAAATCTTACACACATTACAGATAGGGGTTTTATGTAGTGAGCTTTGGACTTAGATTGATGTAGTGGCATGAATACTACATATTTGTCATTCAACGTAAAGGATTAGTCTCAACTTCTAGCAAGACACGCAACAACAAGTCGCTTTGTGGTTACAATTCTGCAAACTTACTGTTATTATCACCAAATATACAGTCAATCATCAGGATTTAGACTGATACGCGCAACAATATGTTAGCCATAAAAACAAAATACTTTAGGGCTCATGCACACCATTTGTCATTTGGAGCAAGTAGTTGACTTCAGATCAACAAGGACAATGACCATCAGGCCTAGCGCTCACAAGAACATTCATTGGTTGCATCGTGCTTTCAAGCACATAGGAGAATTTGCGCATATATAATGGTGCTAAAGTGCACGACATCAGGCCAATGTTGCCAAGCAGAGATTTTTATATGCGGAGATGTATAATTCAGCTCGTTTTTATCATTGCCCATGGGTTACCCAATTAGTCATACCATTCTAAAATTGGATATCGATTTATGGAACATTTTTAGGTATTAATTTTGAGAGAGAACTTATAACAATAATTAATTATTTGTGGTGTTGCCAGCAGGGCAAACATTTCTCCTCATATTATATACCAAATTGTTCTATATAGCATTATTTCGATCTCTTCATTGTTCAGCAAAAAGAGAAGCTTTGGAATAGAATAGACAAGACCAAGAATTCCTTTTATCTGGGAAAAATCATCTGATTCCTAAGCTTTCGACAAAGCAAATGGAGATAACTGCTTGGGAAGAGCGAAAGAAATACCAATATCCGTCTGCGACTAGTCTTCAACAATAGATAATACTGATCTCATACGAAGGAGTCATCAAGACAAGGGAGAATACATCTGGTCTCTATAAGATCTTCATATTTCTATCACAAATTACCATCACCAATAGCTTAGTGGTCAAGAATTATGGATCTTCTGGCGCCAAGGACCTATGACATATTAATGCCCAATTTCACTTCAAGCTCTGTGGTAATATAGGATTTCATGGCTATTTTGTACTCTTCTTACTCTTGGTAGATCAGAGATATATTACGGTAAGCATTTCAAAGGGTGGAATTCAATGTAGTTCTGCTACATAAACTCCGGGTATATGTCCATTTAGGACTGACCTTTACCATTTAGCTTAAAGCTATACCGTACCAATCAAAGGACTATGCCAAGTCAATTTATTGACTATAAGTATTTGTAATTCTAAGAGATGTATGCAACACAAGCATGGAGGTCCTAGACAGGACAAGTAAAGTGGTTCGACGGGAACACACAATATTTTTTTCACACCAACATAGTGAAATTTTTTTAGAGTAACCATTCGATGTACTCGCAACTTCGTGTTGCTAGGGTACTAGCCATTTATCTCAAAGATCGCTTCATGTCGTTCAACGACAAATAGCAATGTGCCAACATCTGGTTGAGCAAAATATAACTAAGATTTATATCCTTTATTCATTTGGTAAGGTCTTTTGCTTACTAATAGAATCCCAATGTGTGATATATTCTATGCCGAAAAGGCTTTCATGCATTATATATCTTCGGTTTACTTCGGGTAAAACTTTTATGCATGAGGAGAGAGAGAGCAAAAAATTAACTTATCTGTGTTTCATTGTATTTCAATTTAATTTCTCAGATTTTCTAAGCACTATAGGTTTGATATAGTTGTTATGGCCACTTGGCGATATATATAAATATATGATGCCACACAACACAATTGTCGGCGTTTCGACCCCGGGGGGTCCCTGGACCGACGAGTAAATTGTCGCCGCGTGTCCCAGCCTAGATGGGTCGGCGCGAGACAGAGCACGAAGGGGGGTAGAAGAGAGGGAGACAAAGGGGAAAACCCGCGGCCTCTGTGTTGTCCTGCGCCCAGGTCAGGTGCGCTTGCAGTAGGGGGGTTACAAGCGTCCGCGTGGGGGGAGAGCGAGGGACTCTACGCGTCGTCCCGTCCTCCCGCGCGGCCAACCTCCTCGTAAGAGAGCCCTGGACCTTTCTTTTATAGGCGTAAGGAGAGGGTCCAGGTGTACAATAGGAGGTGTAGCAGTGCGCTAACGTGTCTAGCAGAGAGGAGCTAATGCCCTAAGTACATGCCGTCGTGGCAGCCAGAGAGGTTTTGGCACCCTGTTCATGTGATGTCGTGGCCGTCGGAGGAGCATTGGAGTCTTGCGGAAGGACAGCTGTCGGGGCTGTCGAGTCCTTGCTGACGTCTCCTTGCTTCCGTAAGGGGCTGAGAGTCACCGTCGTCATGGAGCACGCGGGGCGCCATCTTTATCTGTTTTCCGGGGCGAGCCAAATGGGACGCCGGTCCTGTTACCCGTAGCATGAGCTAGCTAGGGATAGGGTAATGATGGCCCCTCCTGTGACGTGGTCGGTCCGAGCCCTGGGTCGGGCGAGGCAGAGTTCGTCGTCTTCCGGGGCCGACCCCGAGTCCGAGCCCTGGGGTCGGGCGAGTTGGAGTTCGTCGTCTTCCGGGGCCGAGCCCGAGTCCGAGCCTTGGGGTCGGGCGAGGCGGAGTTCGTCGTCTTCGGGGGCCGAGCCCGAGTCCGAGCCCTGGGTTGGGCGAGGCGGAGTTCATCGTCTTCCGGGGCCGTGCCTGAGTCCGAGCCCTGGGGTCGGGCGAGGCGGAGTTTCCTATGGCGCCCGAGGCCAGATTGGGCTGCTGTCAGCCTCACTCTGTCGAGTGGCACAGCAGTCGGAGCGACGCAGGTGGTGCTGTCTTCTTGTTAGGCCGGTCAGTGGAGCGGCGAAGTGACTGTGGTCACTTTCGGCTCTGTCGACTGAAGGGCGCGTGACAGGATAAGGTGTCAGGCTATCCTCGCATTAAATGCTCCTACGATTTGGTCGGTTGGTGTGACGATCTGGCCAAGGTTGCTTCTTGGCGAAGACTGGGCCTCGGGCGAGCCAAAGGTGTGTACGTCGCTTGAGGGGGTCCTTGGGCGAGACATGAATCTTTCGGGGTCGGCTGCCCTTGCCCGAGGCTGGGCTCGGGCGAGGCGAGGTCGTGTCCCTTGAGTGGACCGAGCCTTGGCTTAATCGCACCCATCAGGCCTTTGCAGCTTTGTGCTGATGGGGGTTACCAGCTGAGATTAGGAGTCTTGGGGGTACCCCTAATTATGGTCCCCAATAGTAGCCCCCGAGCCTCGAAGGGAGTGTTGACACTCGCTTGGAGGCTTTTGTCGCACTTTTTTGCCAGGGGACCGGCCTTCCTCGATTGCTTTTTGTTTCGGTGGGTGCGCGCGAGCGCACCCGCCGGGTGTAGCCCCCGAGGCCTCGGAGGAGTAGTTTGACTCCTTCGAGGTCTTAGTACGTTTCGTAACGCTTCGGCCGGTCTGGCTGCTCCCTCATGCGAACTGGCCGTAGCCCGGGTGAACAGTCGAGTCCCAAGTTCTCGGGCTAGTATGTTGACGCTGTCAACAGTTTGGCCAGAGCCGGGTTTGCGAGAGCAGCCCCCGAGCCTCCGCACAGAGTGAGAGGACGGTCAGGGACAGACTCGGCTTTTTACATACGCCCCTGCGTCGCCTTTCCGCAAGGAGGAGGGGGGAAAGCGCCATGTTGCCCTCGGGGGCGCCAAACATGGTGTCTCCAGTGAGTTGCTAACGGGTAATCCTAGTGGACGCCCGTGCCCCATTTGTTAGGGGTCGGCTAGTGGTCCGGAGGCGCGCTCCAAAAGTACCTGCGGGTGACTTGCCGGACCCGGTCCCCTTTTGACGGGGTCCGAGGGCTCGATGCCTCCCTCTTGTGGGATTCCGTTACAAAGTCGTTCCCGTCGGTCTCGGAAATGTCCTAGGGTACCTCCGGAGCGCAGCCCGAGCCTCGGTTATGTATCGAACGTACCCCGGGTCATCCCTCGCTCTGCGTCTGAGGCGGCTGTCGAACCCTTCGGGGGCCAGCCTTCGAACCCCTGATCAGTAGTAGGCGCGGAGCCCGAGTGGCCTGAGGCGGTCGTTGAACCCTTTCGAGGGGCCGGCCTTTGAACCCCTGACCAGTAGTGGGCGCGGAGCCTGAGTGCTCTGAGGCGGCTGTTGAACCCTTCCGAGGGGCCAGCCTTTGAACCTCTGATCAGTAGGGGGGCTCGAGGCCCGCTTCCTTCGCGGAGAAGGATCCCTTTCGAAGTATCCCCTTTTCCGGCCCCTGAGGCAAGAGAGAGAAAGAGGAAGTGAAAAGGATACGAAATCGAATGACGTGGCACACCTTTTTCGACGCGGTCATTATGGGGGAGGGGAAGCATCGCCTGCTTCACCTGCCAAAGGTGCCGCCTGTCCTGCCGCAGAGTTAATGCGACGGGTCGAGTGGTTCACGGGGCGGCCGTTGCGCGTGCGCGAGCCGTTCGAGGAACGAAACATGGACATGTCGTCTTCCGCCGTGGGAGAAGGTCCTTTCGCTATCCCAGGAGGGGACGTGAGCTTGCTGACGACTCGACTGCCGCTTCCGCTTGCCTGCCACCGCCATTACTGCCGGCCCATTTCTGGCCATATCGACCGTCACGCCCTCTCCCGCGGCTGACCGGCCCGTGACCGATGTGCTCGGTTGGCACTGTTGGGTCATGCGCAGGGTCGCCTCAAGTCACGGTACTGGTTCCGCAGTCGAGAAGGCGTGGTACTGGCGCGAGTGGCGGTGCAGTTTCTTGCACGTAGTAACCGGCGCGCCGGTTACATGACGTGTGGGCCTGGGCCTCCATGCTGGATGCGTCGAAGTCGAAAGGGTGCGTCCCCCTGGGTGCGGTTGCATGCCGCCTGCATGGCGGCCCGCCCTTTCACCCGCTGGCCTGGGCGAAAGTGGAGGAGTGCTCGTAACCGCTGGGCAGTTGCGCGCGCCATGGGCGGTGGTTTGTTCCTGTCTGCCCTGCGCCAACTTGCATGACGCGCGGGGCCCAGCCCCCGTGTCGTAGGGGGAGGACCTTGGAGCGTATTGGAGAAGACGCAGCCCGCGACGGCTGAGGACGCAAGTGGGGAGAGTTGCCTTTAAAAGGAGGGTGACCCCCTCGAAAGGCAACCATGTCTTCGCGCTCTCCTCATGCGTTGTGTCTTTCCACCTTTCGAGCCCCCAGATGGGGGGCGCCCGCGGTTCTTCCGCCTTGTCGTTGTTGGGGGAATGCAACTTCGTGGAAGTTGGCAGCTTTTAGCCATCGTTCAGCTTCAAGGATTTTCGTCAGGCAGCCTAGCTGCATCCCCTCGCTAGTGGTCATCCAAGACGGTGACCACCAGTTCGGTGGTGGGGAGAAGCGAGCCAGGCTGCGATCTTGGTTCTGCCCTTAGCTTCAAGGATCTTCGTCATCCTGGCTGGGGCGGAGGCCGGGCTGAGCCAGAGCTCTACCTCCTGCACGGGTCGGCCGACCACCTCTTCTTCCAGCTTCTGGTGGTGGAAACCATCCTCCAGCTCTGCGGAGGAGGCATCCTCCAGCCATGCCGGGGAAGGCGAACTGTTGCTGCCCAGCTAGGATGCAACATTTCGTCCTCTATCCTTGCTTTCGTGGCGAGGACGGGAGTGAGGGCCTGCCGGTGCGCTTACTGGTGCAGCGTTGGTGGACAGGCGGACGTCGCCGTCGGTGTTGACGTGGTGGCGGCTGGAGAAAGCTTCTCCGCCGTCGGGGCCGTCAACGCCGCCTACGGACCGACCTCCGGTTCTTTTGGCTTTAATGTCTGGTTCGCGTCCCTTGAGTGGGGACGCGAACGAGGGCCTTCCGGTGGCTGCGTCCGTCCTGGGACCATGGCTGCTGCTGCAGAGGTCGCTGGCGAGTCGCCCGGAGCTTGTCGCCCCGCAGGGTCTCCGGTGTGGAGGTTGTTCATACCCGCGGGGGCGGAACCGGAGTTCCGTTTGTAATGGCACCTTGAGTGCTGGGTATGTTCATTGTGGCTGTTGGGGCTTGAACATGTATGTATCTTTTGGCGTGAAGCCGTGTTTTTCCCTCATTCCGAGCACTAGGACTCGCCTGTCAGCTAACCGAACTGCTTCACCAAGTGTGAGTTGCCTCGTGCGAAGGCGATGAGTGAGGTATCCGTATCCCGGAGGCGTAGGAGTCCCTCGGCTCAGTCGGCCTTGCCGCCCGAGGCTTCTCTTGCTTAGTTAAAGGAAACCCTCAGTCGCTCTTCGATGAGTCAGAGCCGGAGGCAGCGGTATCAGCGTGGACAAAGGCAGGGTTGGCTCGGAAAGAAGACTTCGTCGACCGGAGCCTGACCGAGCCGTCCGCTGGCGGGACCGGCGCCGGAGTCGAGTTGCCGAGGCCATGGGCCGGGCTGATGTCCTTGGGGACAGCTGGCTGAGCCTTCGGGGTGACCGGCCGAGCCGTCTGCTCGAGCCGGACTCCTGGAGGAGACCCTGGCGGCGATGGCCCGGGCGTGGTGCTGACATCGTCCTCCGGAGCGGAGATCCTCCGACTGTGTCGTCATTCGAGGCTCGATCGGACTTCACCGAAGGTGGTGTTGACGTCGAGGGTGCTGCTGCTCCCCCTCCATCGAGGTCCAAACCTGCAGGATCGGTTTACCTTGTAGTATGCGTATGTTTTCTGCAGCCGCCGAGGCCCAAACATACTGTTGCTGTGTTGTAAAGCTGCGTCTTTTTTTTCCTTTATTTCGAGTATCAAGACTTGTTCGTCGGTAACAAAATTGTTTGTTCGAGCGAGAGTTACTTTTCACGGAAGGTGATGAGTGAGGTATCCGTATCCCGGAGGTGTAGGAGTCCCTCGGCTCGATCGGTCTTGCCGCTTACGTGTACTCTTACTCGTCTGTAGGATTCTACCAACGATGTAGTCAAAAAGGCCTGAAAAATCGTTTCGGCAGAAAGGTCTCCGAGCATTAAGACTTGTTCGGTCGGCGGAATCGCTTATCCGAGCGTGAGTTACTTATCGCAGAAGGTGATGAGTGAGGTATCCGTATCCCGGAGGCGTAGGAGTCCCTCGGCTCGGTCGGTCTTGGCTGCTTACGTGTACTCCGTCGTTTTCAGGACCCCACTTTTGAAGTAGTCAAAAAGCACGAAAGACATTCTAGCAGAAAGACTTTTTCCAAGGAAAATTTTGACACAGAGGGGGTTCCCCCCTTCTAGCCCCCGAGGGAGGGTCGGGCTTTGCCGAGGCAAGGCTGACCCTTCCTTGATGGTTAGACTTTGAACGTGAACGAGGTGTACGAACGACTGGAAAGCATCTTAAGGGTAGAAGCGACGTAGCTGTCGGATGTTCCAAGCGTTGCTGTAGACCTCGCCCTGGCTGTTGGCCAGCTTGTATGTCCCGGGCTTCAGAACCTTGGCGATGACGAATGGCCCTTCCCATGGAGGCGTGAGCTTGTGCCGCCCTCGGGCGTCTTGTCGCAGCCGAAGCACCAGGTCGCCCGCTTGGAGGTCTCGGGACCGAACCCCTCGGGCGTGGTAGCGTCGCAGGGACTGCTGGTACCGCGCCGAGTGTAGTAAGGCCATGTCCCGAGCCCCTTCGAGCTGGTCCAGTGAGTCTTCTTGGTCGGTCTGGTTCCTTCGGTCGTCGTACGCCCTTGTCCTCGGGGAACCGTATTCTAAGTCCGTGGGCAAGACGACCTCGGCCCCATAGACTAGAAAGAACAGTGTGAAGCCCGTGGCTCGGCTCAGCGTTGTTCTCAGACTCCAGACCACCGAGGGGAGTTCCTTCATCCATCGCCTGCCGAACTTGTGGAGGTCGTTGTAGATCCTCGGCTTGAGTCCTTGTAGAATCATGTCGTTGGCACGTTCCACCTGCCCATTCGTCATGGGGTGAGCCACGGCGGCCCAGTCCACCCGGATGTGGTGATCCTCGTAGAAGTCCAGGAACTTTCTGCCGGTGAACTGGGTGCCGTTGTCGGTGATGATGGAGTTTGGGACCCCAAAGTGATGGATGATGTTGGTGAAGAGTGCCACCGCCTGTTCGGACCTAATGCTGTTTAGGGGTCAGATCTCGATCCACTTGGAGAATTTGTCGATGGCGACCAGCAGGTGCGTGTAGCCCCCGGATGCCTTCTGCAAGGGACCGATGAGGTCCAATCCCCACACAGCAAACGGACAGGTGATGGGTATTGTCTGCAGAGCCTGAGCGGGTAGGTGGGTCTGCCTTGCGTAGAATTGACACCCTTGGCAGGCGCGGACAATCCTAGTGGCGTCGGCCACCGCGGTCGACCAGTAGAAACCTTGTCGGAAGGCGTTTCCAACAAGGGCTCGGGGCGCTGCGTGATGACCGCAAGCCCCCGATTGTATTTCTCGTAAGAGCTCCTGGCCTTCGGCGATGGATATGCACCGCTGGAGGATGCCGGATGGGCTGCGGTGGTAGAGCTCCTTTCCGTCACCCAGTAAGACGAACGACTTGGCGCGCCGCGCCAGTCGCCGAGCCTCAGCTCGGTCGAGGGGTAGCTCTCCTTGATGGAGATATTGCAGGTACGGGGTCTGCCAGTTTCGATTAGGCTAGACCCCACTCCGCCCTTCCTCGACGCGCAGTGCCTCACCCTCGGGGGCCGAGGGTGCCTCGGGCTGAGCCGAGGGCGCCTCGGGCTGTGCCGAGGGTGCCTCGAGCTGGGCCGAGGCCTTCTCGGGCTCGGGCGTGTCGTCGGTCTTGACTGAGGGTTGATGTAGGTCTTGGGAGAAGACGTCCGGGGGAACCATTGTCCGCCCCGAGGCTATCTTAGCGAGCTCGTCCACAGTCTCATTGTGTCGTCGGGCGATGTGGTTGAGCTCGAGCCCGTAGAACTTGTCCTCCAGGCGCCGAACCTCATCGCAGTAGGCTTCCATCTTCGGGTCGCAACAGTGGGAGTTCTTCATAACTTGGTCGATGACGAGCTGCGAGTCGCCGCGAGCGTCGAGGCGTCGGACCCCTAGCTCAATGGCGATGTGCAACCCGTTGACCAGAGCCTCGTACTCAGCCACGTTGTTGGACGCCGGGAAATGGAGGCGCAGTACGTAGCGTAGGTGTTTCCTGAGGGGCGAGATGAAGAGCAGGCCCGCGCCTGCCCCTGTTTTCATCAGCAACTCATCGAAAAATATGGTCCAGAGTTCCGGCTGGATCAGAGCCGCCGGGAGCTGGGTGTCGGCCCATTCAGCCACAAAGTCCGCCCAGACTTGGGACTTGATGGCCTTCCGAGGGGCGAACGAGATTGTCTCGCCCATGATCTCCACCGCCCACTTTGCAATCCTACCCGAGGCCTCTCGGCACTGGATGATCTCCCCCAAGGGGAAGGATGACACCACAGTCACCGGATGAGACTCGAAGTAGTGTCGCAACTTCCGCTGCGTCAGGATCACCGCGTACAGCAGCTTCTGAATTTGCGGGTAGCGGATCTTGGTCTCGGATAGTACCTCACTGATGAAGTAAACCGGCCTCTGGACGGGCAATGCATGCCCTTCTTCTTGTCTCTCAACTACAATCGCGGCGCTGACCACCTGAGTGGTAGCGGCGACGTAGATCAAGAGGGCTTCTCTGGCGGCAGGGGGCACCAAGATGGGCGCGTTCGTAAGGAGTGCCTTCAGGTTCCCGAGGGCTTCCTCGGCCTCGGAGGTCCAAGTGAAGCACTCGGTCTTTCTTAAGAGGTGGTACAGAGGTAGGCCTCTTTCGCCGAGGCGCGAGATGAAATGGCTCAGAGCCGCAAGGCATCCCATGACCCTCTGTACGCCTTTCAAGTCCTTGATGGGCCCCATGTTGGTGATGGCCGCGATTTTCTCCGGGTTGGCCTCGATGCCCCGCTCGGAGACGATGAACCCCAAGAGCATGCCTCGGGGGACTCCAAAGACACACTTCTCGGGATTGAGTTTTACACCCTTTGCCTTAAGACATCGAAATGTCGTTTCAAGGTCGGAAAGGAGGTCGGAGGCTTTCCTCGTCTTGACTACGATGTCATCGACATAAGCCTCGACCGTTCGACCAATGTGTTCGCCGAACACGTGGTTCATGCACCTTTGGTACGTCGCACCCACATAACTCAAACCAAATGGCATAGTAACATAGCATTACATGCCAAAAGGTGTGATGAAAGAAGTCGCGAGCTGGTCGGACTCTTTCATCCTGATTTGGTGATACCCTGAGTAGGCATCGAGGAAAGACAGGGTTTCGCATCCCGCGGTGGAATCCACGATTTGATTGATGCGAGGCAGAGGATAGGGAACCTTTGGGCATGCTTTGTTTAGACCAGTGTAGTCT
Organism: Zea luxurians; assembly: GCA_029449295.1. Taxonomy (NCBI): domain Eukaryota; kingdom Viridiplantae; phylum Streptophyta; class Magnoliopsida; order Poales; family Poaceae; genus Zea; species Zea luxurians. Next base: position 406,075 of record JAOPSE010000101.1, on the reverse strand, counting down.
ACACACATCCGCCATTTCCCTCCTTTCTTTCTCACAAGCACGGGGTTGGCAAGCCATTCGGGATGGAATACCTCTTTGATGAACCCTGCGGCCATCAGCTTTTGGATCTCCTCGCATATGGCTCTACGCTTTTCTTCGTCGAATCGGCGTAGAGGTTGCTTCATGGGTCGGGCTCCAGCTCGGATATCCAGCGAGTGCTCGACGACATCCCTCGGTATGCCAGGCATGTCCGAGGGACTCCACGCGAAAACTTCGGCGTTTGCGCGGAGAAAGTCGACGAGCACTGCTTCCTATTTGGGGTCGAGCTCGGAGCCGATCCGGATCTGCTTGGAGGCATCGTTGCTGGGGTCATGAGGGACGGACTTAACCGTCTCCGCTGGCTCAAAGTTGCCGGCATGGCGCTTCACGTCTGGCGCCTCCTTGGAGAGGCTCTCCAGGTCGGCGATGAGGGCCTCAGATTCGGCGAGGGCCTCGGCGTACTCCACGCACTCTACGTCGCATTCGTACGCGTGTCGGTATGTGGGGCCGACGGTGATGACCCCGTTGGGGCCCGGCATCTTGAGCTTGAGGTAGGTGTAGTTGGGGACGACCATGAACTTGGCGTAGCATGGCCTCCCCAGTACCCGACCACTTCGAACGTGAGGGTTTCCCTTCTGAAGTTGGAGGGAGTCCCGAAGGAGACGGGCAGATCGAGTCATCCGAGGGGTTGGACGCGTTTCCCGGGGATGATCCCGTGAAAAGGCGCCGCACCGGCCCGGACCGAGGACAGGTCGATCTGCAGGAGCTCGAGGGTCTCGGCGTAGATGATGTTGAGGCTGCTGCCTCCGTCCATGAGGACCTTGGTGAGCCTGACGTTGCCGATGACGGGGTCGACAACGAGCGGATATTTCCCCGGGCTCGGCACGCGGTCGGGGTGATCGCCCTGGTCGAAGGTGATGGGCTTGTCGGACCAGTCTAGGTAGACTGGCGCCACCACCTTTACCGAGCAGACCTTCCGACGCTCTTGCTTGCGGTGCCGAGCCGAGGCTTTCGCCACTGGCCCACCGTAGATCATGAAGCAGTCGCGGACCTCGGGGAACTCCTCTGCCCGGTGATCCTCCTTCTTGTCGTCGTGGGGGGCCCTGCCACCCTTTGCAGGTGGCTCGGCCCTGTGAAAGTGACGCCGAAGCATGGCGCATTCCTCAAGGGTGTGCTTGACGGGTCCTTGATGATAGGAGCACGGCTCCTTGAGCATCTTGTCGAATAGATTGGCGCCTCCAGGTGGTTTCCGAGGGTTCTTGTACTCAGCGGCGGCGACAAGGTCCGCGTCGGCGGCGTCGCGTTTCGCTTGCGACTTCTTCTTGCCTTTCTTCTTGGTGCCGCGCTGAGTGGATGCCTCAGGAACATCTTCCGGCTAGCGGCCCTGGGGCTGCTTGTCCTTCCGGAAGATGGCCTCAACCGCCTCCTGGCCAGAGGCGAACTTGGTGGCGATGTCCATCAGCTCGCTCGCCCTGGTGGGGGTCTTGCGACCCAGCTTGCTGACCAGGTCGCGGCAGGTGGTGCTGGCGAGGAACGCGCCGATGACATCCGAATCGGTGACGTTGGGCAGCTCGGTACGCTGCTTTGAGAATCGCCGGATGTAGTCCTGGAGAGACTCTCCTGGCTGCTGGCGGCAGCTTCGGAGATCCCAGGAGTTCCCAGGGCGCACATACGTGCCCTGGAAATTACCGGCGAAGGCTTGGACCAGGTCGTCCCAGTTGGAGATCTGCCCCAGAGGCAGATGCTCTAGCCAGGCCCAAGCGGAGTCGGAGAGGAATAGGGGGAGGTTGCGGATGACGAGGTTGTCATCGTCCATTCCACCCAGTTGGTAGGCCAGCCGGTAGTCTGCGAGCCACAGTTCCGGCCTTGTCTCCCCCGAGTACTTTGTGATGGTAGTCGGGGTTCGGAACCGGGTCGGGAACGACGCCCGTCGTATGGCTCGGCTGAAAGCCTGCGGGCCGGGTGGTTCGGGCGAGGGGCTCTGATCCTCCCCGCTATCGTAGCGTCCACCACGCCTGGGGTGGTAGCCTCGGCGCACCCTCTCATCGAGGCGGGCTCGATGGTTGCGGTGGTGGTGCTCGTTGCCGAGGTGTCCCGAGGTTGCAGGCGCTGTGTTGCGCGTGCGCCCGGTGTGGACCGAGGCTTCCCGCACGAATCGGGAAGTCGCGCCGTGGTGCTCCGAGGGGTATCACTGCCTTCGGGAGGCAGAGCTCTCGGCCCGTCAGACTACGGCATCCTCTAGGAGATTCTTGAGCTCCCCCCGGATCCGCCGCCCTTCGGTGGTTGATGGTTCCAGCATTGCGCGGAGAAGTTTCGCTGCCGCAGCCAGGTTCTGGCCGACCCCACTGGAAGCCGGTGGTGGCCTTGCCCTGACGTCGTCGGCGATGCGGAGCTGGATGCCCTGGGGCAGATGACGTGCTTCTCCGACCGGAGCTTGGTCTACCCATTCCTGCCCGATGTTCCGGCGGAGCGGCTCAAGTGTTCCTGCCCCCTCGTTGAGCCTGGCCTGCATCTCGCGGATTTGCTCGAGTTGTGCGTCCTGACCCCCCGCAGGGACTGGGACCATAGCTAGCTCCCGAAGGATGTCAACGCGAGGCGCAGGCCTAGGGGGATCACCGTTTTCTGGTATACCAAGATGGTTACCTTAGTCGGGAGCCACTAGATCGACGTGGAAACATTCACGACTTGGGTCGCAGTCTCCGTCGCCGAAGCTGCGGCTACTGTCGGAACAATCGGAAAGGCAGTAGTCACCTGCGGTCATGAAGTCCCGCATGACACTGGGGTTACCGAGCCCGAAGAAATCCCAACCAAAGTAGGGCTCGTCATCTTCCTCGGAACCCGAGGGTCCGTAGGTCGAGACGGCCGTCAGCCGGTCCCAGGGTGACCGCATATGATACCCCGGAGGGTTGGTGCATGCCTCTATGAAGGCTTCCACCAAAGCGGGGTCGCTCGGTGGGTCGAGGCCGAATCCAAAAGGCATGAGACGGGAATCGGTCGGTACCTCTTGGTCGACAGGTGGTGACGTTGTCACGTCAGGGGCGGACTGCACTGTCGTCTCAGGTACGAGGGTGACGCCCAGCAAGTCCTTCGCGAGCGTGCTGGCGTCGTCCATCCGCTTGGAGTTGGCATGTTGCGGGGAAACGACGCTCGTCTTCGTCTCAAGCGCGAGGTCGACGCCCGACGTGTCCCCCGTCGGGGCGTCGGCGCCGTCGACTCGCTCGACAGCCGATGAGGTGCCGCCTCCTGCTTGGCCACGGTTGCCCCGCCTCCTCCTCCTCTGGCGGGGGAGGTGACGGGACAAACTCGGATGTCGTTCTTCCGCCTCGTGGGGAAGACGTCGTCGATTTCCCCGCCGGCGGGCGGGTTGTCGACCGCCATTGTCGCCGTTGCGCGGCGGAGGAAGGAGTATCATGTCGTAGCTGCCGTCGAGGGACATGAACTCCAGACTCCCAAAACGGAGCACCGTCCCGGGTTGGAAAGGTTGCTGGAGACTACCCATCTGGAGCTTGACGGGAAGCTGTTCGTCAACACGCAGCGGGCCCCTACCTGGCGCGCCAACTGTCGGCGTTTCGACCCTGGGGTGTCCCTGGACCGACGAGTAAATTGTCGTCGCGTGTCCCAGCCCAGATGGGTCGGCGCGAGACGGAGCACGAAGGGGGGTAGAAGAGAGGGAGACAAAGGGGAAAACCCGCGGCCTCCGTGTTGTCCTGCACCCAGGTCAGGTGCGCTTGCAGTAGGGGGGTTACAAGCGTCCGCGTGGGGGAGAGCGAGGGACTCTACTCGTCGTCCCGTCCTCCCACGCGGCCAACCTCCTCGTAAGAGAGCCCTGGACCTTCCTTTTATAGGCGTAAGGAGAGGGTCCAGGTGTACAATAGGAGGTGTAGCAGTGCGCTAACGTGTCTAGTAGAGAGGAGCTAATGCCCTAAGTACATGCCGTCGTGGCAGCCAGAGAGGTTTTGGCACCCTGTTCATGTGATGTCGTGGCCGTCGGAGGAGCGTTAGAGTCTTGCGGAAGGACAGCTGTCGGGGCTATCGAGTCCTTGCTGACGTCTCCTTGCTTCCGTAAGGGGCTGAGAGTCGCCGTCGTCATGGAGCACGTGGGGCGCCATCATTATCTGTTTTTCGGGGCGAGCCAGATGGGACGCCAGTCCTGTTACCCGTAGCCTGAGCTAGCTAGGGATAGGGTAATGATGGCCCCTCCTGTGACATGGTCGGTCCGAGCCCTGGGTCTGGCGAGGCTGAGGCTCCTTCGAGGTCGGGGTCGAGTCGGTCTTCCAAGGTCAAGGTCGTGTCCGAGCCCTGGGTCGGGCGAGGCAGAGTTCGTCGTCTTCCGGGGCCGAGCCCGAGTCCGAGCCCTGGGGTCGGGCGAGGTGGAGTTCGTCGTCTTCCGGGGCCGACCCCGAGTCCGAGCCCTGGGGTCGGGCGAGGCAGAGTTCGTCGTCTTCCGGGGCCGAGCTCGAGTCCGAGCCCTGGGTCGGGCGAGGCGGAGTTCGTCGTCTTCCGGGGCCGAGCCCGAGTCCGAGCCCTGGGGTCAGGCGAGGCGGAGTTTCCTATGGCGCTCGAGGCCGGACTAGGCTGCTGTCAGCCTCACTCTGTCGAGTGGCACAACAGTCGGAGCGACGCAGGCGGCGCTGTCTTCTTGTCAGGCCGGTCAGTGGAGCCGCAAAGTGACCGTGGTGACTTTCGGCTCTGTCGACTGAAGGGCGCGTGACAGGATAAGGTGTCAGGCTATCCTCGCATTAAATGCTCCTGCGATTTGTACGGTTGGTGTGGCGATCTGGCCAAGGTTGCTTCTTGGCGAAGACTGTGCCTCGGGCGAGCCGAAGGTGTGTACGTCACTTGAGGGGGTCCTTGGGCGAGACGTGAATCTTCCAGGGTCGGCTGCCCTTGCCCGAGGCTGGGCTCGGGCGAGGCGAGGTCGTGTCCCTTGAGTGGACCGAGCCTTGGCTTAATCGCACCCATCAGGTCTTTGCAGCTTTGTGCTGATGGGGGTTACCAGCTGAGATTAGGAGTCTTGGGGGTACCCCTAATTATGGTCCCCGACAACAATCAAACAAGATATAGAGCCAAATAAAATAGTTTACGAAGATTGCGCATAATGTGACTTAGGGGCTTGAACAACCCACCATAATCCACACACACGAGTACAAGCTCTAGTGTCGGGTGTCAACGCGTGTGCACCCATAAGGGCTACGACAACACAACGAGCCTTCGTAATAAGCGCAACAAGCACAATTATGGCTCGGTAATCGGGGTACACGATAAGTCCATGCAATGTGCGCAACAGGCGCAATTTTGACTCGATGATCACGGCAGACGGACTGTGCCTACAGGGCATGCAAAAAATACGCGACTCGGCGATGGCGGTCTGACTCAATGGGAGCGGTCTGATTAAACGAGAGTGCGAAAAAGCAATCACATGACATAACCAAGTTGAGAGCACCTAGAGGGGGGGGGGGGTGAATAGGTGATCCTGTAAAACTTAAAAACTTATAGCTACAAAAACTTGATTAGGAGTTAGCACAGTAATGCCAAGTGGCTAGAGAGGAGTCTTAGCAAAACACAATAACCACAAGAAGATCGACACAGATAGACACAGTGGTTTATCCCGTGGTTCGGCCAAGTCCAACGCTTGCCTACTCCACGTTGTGGCGTCCCAACGGACGAGGGTTGCAATCAACCCCTCTCAAGCGGTCCAAAGACCTACTTGAATACCACGGTGTTTTGCTTTGCTTTACTTTATCCCGCTTGCGAGGAATCTCCACAACTTGGAGTCTCTCGCCCTTACAAAGATGTTCACAAAGAAGCGCGGAGTAAGGGAGGGATGAGCAACTCACACAAGACACAAAGATCACAGCAAATACGCACACACAAGACCCAGACTTGAGCTCAAGAGACTATCACGAGTTTCTCACTAGAACGGAGCTCAAATCACTAAGAATGTCGAACAAGTGCGCAAGAACGAAGTGTGAGTGATCAACTATGCTCAAAGAATGCTTAGATGTCTTCTCCATGCGCCAAGGGGTCCCTTTTATAGCCCCAAGGCAGCTAGGAGCCGTTGAGAGCATTGCAGGAAGGCAATTCTTGCCTTCTGTTGACTGGCGCACCGGACAGTCCGGTGCACCACCGGACACTGTCCGGTGCGGATTTCTTTCCTTATTTGGCGAAGCCAACCATTGCAGATCCAGAGTCGTTGGCACACCGGACACTGTCCGGTGCACACCGGACAGTCCGGTGCCCCCTTGTGACCGTTGGCTCGGCCACGCGTCACGCGCGGAATCCTTGGCCGACCGTTGCCCCAGCTGACCGTTGGCTCACCGGACAGTCCGGTGCCTCACCGGATAGTCCGGTGAATTATAGCCGTACGCCGTTGATGGCTTCCCGAGACCGACGACTTCGCCTGTGAACGGCTCACCGGTCAGTCCGGTGATTTATAGCCGTACACCACCGTTGAAGTCCCGGGAGCATCAAGTTCGCCAGAGCCAGTCTGGCACCACCGGACACTGTCCGGTGCACCACCGGACAGTCCGGTGCACCCAGACTGAGCAAACTTTGGCTGAACAAAGCCATCTCTTTTCCAACTTGATTTTTCCTGTTTCCAGCACTTAGACACAATACATTAGTCCATAAAACAATGTACTAAGTCTAGAAACATACCTTTACTTTTGATTTGCACTTTGTCCATCACATGGGATACTTTAATACTTAAGCCCTTGTGTTGGCACTCAATCACCAAAATACTTAAAAATGGCCCAAGGGCACATTTCCCTTTCACAAGTTCGTACGACATAAATACTGCGTCGTGTTGTCATGACGCAGTCAATGCTTAGCCAATGCCAAAACACAACCGATTAATAACACAATCTCATCGGTGCGTCCGGGTACCAAATATACAATTTAATCGATCGACATGAGTCCAAAAACTCAAAAAAATATTATGAACGATTTGAGTATGCGCACTATATCCTTCACACATTTTAATAATTTCTGCTAATTATCTACTACGAGAAATAAAGCAGACAAATAATATTGGAATTAATACATAAGCATAAGCAGATCAAGTGCATGAAGGCATTTTTCCTATATCCGAGCATGTGTTTTTCTACTAATTATTTACTGCGCGAAATAATTAATTGAAAATAAGAATTACGGTAGAAAACATGCTTAATTCTATTTATTATTTGCAACATGTAATAAATAAAATAAATATCATGAGCATGTATATAAATTAAAATTACAGCAAAGTTAATTAATGCACCAACAACATCTAGTTTTAGGAGACGCTGTTGCACAATAGTCGGTAAAGTGCGTTCCCTTGTGGACTTTTTTTTCTTCCCACACATTGCATGGTGCATGCAGCCTCGTGGCATATAAGTTTTTTTTGTGTGTGGCTGCATGGACGGCAGTCATTGCTCCAAGCGGAAAACGAGGCGAGCGGGTCAATAGCGGTCACTTTTTTTATTAAAAAAAATTCTCAACCGCACACTCTCCTTTATCTACTAAAAAAACGGATCAGCCTGCTACTCCTTCCGTAGGAAATCGTCTAAGCCATGCAAGGTGGGGGCCTCACAAGAATTTTGGAGCGGCCATGCACGGTCCACACGGAACCACCCATTTCGCGCGTACATGCCACGGTGCAAAGACCAAGGATCCATCTGCTCTCAACCTCTCTTGATTTGGTGTGAGGAGCAGTGGAGCACACGACCCAGCAGGCTACAGGCCAGGCGGCCAACGACGCGGCGCGGAGCAGTCGCTTCTAGCACGACCACGACGCTTGCCCGGGTGCTGGCGCAGTCCCTCCGGCCAGTGACGGTCTCAACCAGGTGTGACTTTGGCGTAGGCGCATCTCCCGGCGAGGCTTCGACGCGAACGCTTCCGGCGTTGGTGTGGCCCGAAGCGAACACAGCACAACGACGACGACGACAAGTTCTTGGTGCATGGATCATAGCGTGCACACATTGGCAGATCAAGAATAGTATATCCAATTTAAACATACCACATAATTGCGTAGAGGGAATCGAAGCCTGTCGCATAGGACAGTTCGGCTAGGCCGGAGACCTGTCGGCTTGACGGAGAGTTGATGCAGATCTGATATCGCAGCGACGTCGAGGTAGAGCGTGCTGATAACATATTGAGAACTACGTTACCACGGATCACCAGATCCGCTCCCTTCCCTCCCGTCAGCAGTAGAGGCGCAAGAAGCTGTAGAAAATCCGTCTCCCTTCCCATAAGCACGACAGAGGAAACACACGAGACACAGGATATAGGGTTGGGCCTCTGGCCTCTTTCTCATCTCTGTAATATGAAGGGGTGTACAGATCCTTATATAGAGATGTGAGACCCCTCAGGGGAAAAGCCGGTATTTGCCCATATAACCCTAACTAGGGTTACTTAACAGTCGCTAGCCGTGCCTATCGCGCGCCATGCTAGGTCACAACATCGTTGGGCTACCACTACAGGCTAATTTGGGAGCTAGAAAACCGGAGGAGATAAATTGAATAAGAAGTGTATTCTAGTCTCTCCAATTCCCTCTGATTTTGTGGCTTTTAAACGAGCCCTAGAAGACCCCTAGGCGCTCGTCAGCCACACTAGAACATGTCTAGGCCTCTAGTTTTTCCAATGTTGTAACACCTCAAAATTCTATTTTATAATTTATGAAAACCTCCCAAAAGATGTGATGTGAGTTTACACAAATTTTTGATAAGCATTTTATTTCTTTTCAAAATAATAAATAGATATAGAATAGATTACTTCCCCTCATGAATTATATAAGTAGAAACACCTAAAGGTTTGAGTTAAAACATTCTATTGATAGAGATTTTACATTACTTTCGCCTAAAGTAAATGAGTAAAGAATATTCATTTTTTATTAAGTTTATCACACTTTCAAAATAATATATTTCTAAAAAGTTTAAAATGAGTGCTCCATATTTGAAGCATTTTGCCTAAATAAATAATTAACATATGAAATAAATATGACTTGCATCTCGTGTTGAGTTCTTTGAATGTTGCATATGAACTGGTGATCAAAACCAGATTTTGATTATGGATATTTGATCCAAAATGAAATAGGAAATACAAATTAGTAATAGAAATAGAAATAAAAAGAAAAAGAAAAAGAAAAAGAAAAAGAGAAGCCTTCACATGCTCCCTGACTGAAATTACCTGGCCAGCCCAACTAACTACCGCGAGCCCAGCGCGCGCATCGGCCCAAGAACCCCCGTGGCCCGAATCAACGTTTCACTAGCGCACGGGCCTGCCCGTCAGCCACCTTTATCCTAGTCGTGTGGTGTTCCTGTACCATCGCCAAACGGGCCCCGTCGGGCAGTCTCAGACTGTGAAACTCAAGCGCTCCTCTGTGTAGTCCGCGCGACCGATGTGGCAGGCACTGGCAGGTAGGACCGTCATGTCGGGTTTATGCCCATCCTCTGTATCGCGTCGGAGCTCAATGGTTCCCGCCGTGGAACTCGCTCATGGTTGTTCGCTCCCCTCATCTAGATCCAGCTTCTGCCGGGGTATAAGTATCACGACCCTGCACCCACCCATTCCCTTCACCACATCCGGGAGGAGATAGCCCAACACACAAGATAACCGTCACCGAGGAGGATGGCAGGGTTGAGAGGGATTTTGCCGCCATCGATATGCCATTTGGGCGACGTTGTCTTCCCTCCCGTCAGCAGTAGAGACACAAGAAGTTGCAGAGTACCCGTCTCCCTTCCCATAAGCACGACAGAGGAAACACACAAGACACATGATGTAGGGTTGGGCCTCTAGCCTCTTTCTCTTCTCTCTATTATGAGTGGGTGCACAGGTTCCTTATATAGAGATGTGGGACCCCTCAGGGGCAAAGTCGGTATTTGCCCACATAACCCTAACTAGGGTTACTTAACACTCCCCCTTGGACGAATACCGCGACCAACACATGCCTCTTTAAAACTCCTAAAAACCCATTGGAAAAAATATGGAGAAAGAGTACATGGTGACACAAATTGCATTTGCACTTTGTTGCCTCATTAAAAATCTTATGTGAGAAACTCTAGAAAAACTCACCAACGAAAAAGAGTACAACAGCTGACATCAGGACAAATTTCGATCTTCTGGATCTGGATTCTATCAAATATTCTATAAGGGCTATGTTTAGAAATATGCTCCCCTGATCCTTGCAAAACCGTATCAATAAGGCAAAGCATCTTCTTCTGGAAGTATATGCACATAAAGATTTAGCAAACGGATTGCTTATCCTTGCAAGGACTATTTTAGGAACTTTACCTCTACTCACTTCTAGGATATACGAGGTAAGTGCACGTATCAACATAAATAAGCCACTTTGAATGATGGTGTTCGATCGACTAGATCTATATATTTAATAGAAACTTCCATAGAGGTTCAGATATTGATCGTCAAACTGACGCCTCCAGGGCATAGAATATGACATTTATTGTCTCACGATTGTGATCAATATAAGCATTGGTTCCCCCTGACGATGACATCTGTCAAAGTCATTATCGCTCATAACTCAAGCATATTCTTCAAGATATATGTCTCATTTTTCATCTGGAATAACGAGAATGCATGAGGTTGGGGTGCTATCATTTTCTATCTTACACCACAATTTATACATAGTTGTGCAAAGCAAGTAACATGTCCTTCTATAGGACTTAGAGGATAATATAGTTGCAATAGTATATATTCTAAATATGACACATCGCTCCACGCGTTCATCCATTGCAACATCTATGATGGTGTAACAAAAGTCCATCAAAGATCGTAATTCATCAGAGATTTTTCATCGATCAGATACATCGTTATAGTCTGTCATTCTGGGACAATGGGGATATTTTGCCAGTAACACCTTAACCTTATAGGTTCCTACCATCAGGGCTTTATAGGATACCATAATTCCACATCAAGTGGAAAATACCATGAGTAAAACTCGTGGAATGCACATGTGCTTATTCAGTGAATTTCAAGTCCTTTGGACCTCATCTTATTCCTTTTCGGGTCTTTATGGGTCTTTATCCCTTTATATGGGTTATCAAACTTTGGTGTTCAACATAGACCTTGTTTCTTCTGGAAAGGTTCCATCTGGGAACTATAATCTCAACTAGGAGTTATTCCACCTACATAGGAGAGTGATCATTCATCAGGAATATATTATTCGGTATGAGATTTATATGTTGCATATTTATAAATCAAAGATATTAATCCTCGTAGGATCTCATGATGGATCTTCAGAATCCTGTTAACTGCATATTTTAATTCATGCCATTTACCAAATATATTACATAGTGGAACAGTGTTTATTCAACACATATGTGGGGTGGGTCTCTCACAAGACCACTTGAACCATCACATTCACCACACATTATTTCTATAGTGCCCATAAATGTACGAACTTCAAGCTCGCGACTTTCACTTTGCTATTCTTGGTTCAGCCTCGATTGCATTTATCAATGACCCGATAAGAGAGGTTACAACACTCATGCGTAGGACTTTGTTTTGGATCCATTTGCAATCTAAAGAGGCAAGATAGGTGTCGACATATTTGTCTCCCACATTTAATAATGATCTCCGTCATTTCCCAAAATGAAAGATTCATTGTTCCGTATTCCCAGCACAATGATATTGCGCGCATTGCTAGGAACTTCATCATTAAGATGAACCTCTTCGTGAGGCAAATCACCATCAGGGTGAATTAATCGGAGGAGGGTTATCATGGACCACGTGAATCTGTAATCAGAGCATATGCGTTGACTAAGGCCAATGGATCATATCCACAGGCGTCCCCGAGAATAGATCAAATGCCAATAAGTCAAATGTGGATATGATATTAATCCTAGGTATATCCACATCTACATCAGGTAGAAGCATTCAAACCAATATGGTTACTCCTCAACGATTTCTGGCAAACTCCATATTCACAGGAGTACACACTGAACGACAGGTTTAGTTTGGCTTTTGTGCGTTTAATAGATATTGAGGCATTACACTATATGAGAATTCCTCCCCATATTGCCGAGATGTTATAAAAGCATACATATAAAACCCCCAACCACAATCATCTAGTTGTGGCCAATGTATGCTATGTGGTGATTTATTTGGGAAATCTTACGCACATTACAGATAGGGGTTTTATGCAGTGAGCTCTGAACTTAAATCAATGCAGTGGCATGAATACTGCATCTTTTTCGTTCAACGTGAAGGGTTAGTCTCAACTTCAAGCGAGACACACAACGACATGTTGCTTTGTGGTTACAATTCTGCAAACTTATTGTTATTGTTACCAAATACACAGTCAATCGTTAAGATTTAGACTGATATGCACAACACTATATTAGCCATAAGCGTCCTTCAGGGGCTCATGCACACCATTCGTCGTTTGGAGCAAGTAGTTGACTTAATATCAACAAGTAAAATGACCATCATGGTCTAGTGCTCACAAGTACATTCACTGGTCGCATTGTGCCTTCAAGAACATAAGAAAAATGTGTGCACATATAATGGTAGTAAAGTGCATTGCATCAGGCCAATGCTGCCAAGCAGAGATATTTATATGCAGAGATGTATAGTCTGGCTCGTTTTAGCATTGCCCATGGTTTACCCAATTACATATACCGGTCTGAAATTGGGTATCAATTTATGCAACATTTTTAGGTATTATAATTTTGAGAGAGAACTATTAACAATAACCAATTATTTGAGATGTAAGTTGCCAGCGGGACAAATTTTTCTCCTCATATTATATACCAACTTGTTCTATAAAGCGTAATGTCGATATCTTAATTGTTCAGCAAAAAGAGAAGCTTTGGAATAGAACATACAGCGCCAAGAATTTATTTTATCTGGGAAAAATCATTTGATTCCTAAGCTTTCGATAAAGCAAATGGAGATAACTGCTTGGCAAGAGCGAAAGAAATACTAATATCCGCCTGAGACTAGTTTTCAACAACAGATAATATTGCTCTCATACGAAGGAGTCATCATGACTAGGGAGAATGCAACATGCCTCCATAAGATCTTTATATTTTTTATCACAAATTACCATCACTAATAGTATTGTGGTCGAGAATTGTGGCTCTTCCAACGCCAAGAACCAAGGACAAATTAATGCCTAATGTAGCTTCAAGCTCTATGGTGATGTGGGATTCCATGGCTATTTTTGTACTCTTCTTACTTCTGGTAGATCAGATATAAATTATGGTAAGCATGCCAAGGGTGGAATACAATGTAGTTCTGCTACATAAACCCTAGATATATGTCCATTCAGAACTGACCTTTACCATTTTGTTTATAGTATATACCAGTCAAAGGACTATCCTAAGTCAATTCAGCGACTATAAGTATTTACAATTCTGAGAGATGTATGCAACACAAGCATAGAGGTCCTAGATAGGACGAGTAAAGTGGTTCGACGAGAACACACATTTTTTTCACACCAACATAGTGAAAATATTCTCAGAATAACCTATGCTCGCAATCTCTGTGTTGCTAGGGGTTACATGCCCTTTTATCATAGAATTTGCTTCATGTCGTTCAGTGATTATGAGAGCAATATGTCAACAACTGGTTGATCAATATATGACTGAAATTTCTAGCCTTTATTCATTTGGTAAGGTCATATTGCTTACTAATAGATCCCAATTTGTGATGTCTTCTGTGCCAAAAAGGCTTTCATGCATCATATTATATACCTTCGGGTTACTTCGAGTAAAACTTTATGCATGAGGAGAGAGCAGAGAATTAACTTATCTATGTTTTATTATATTTCAGTTTAATTTCCCAGATGTCCAAGCAACATAGAGCTTGATATATTTGTTGTGGCCACTTGGCGATATATATAAATATATGATGCCACACAACACAATCAAATAAAATATAAAACCAAACAAAATTATTTACGAAGGTTGCACATAATGTGATTTCAGGGGCTAGAACAACACACCACAATCCACGCGAGTACAAGCTGTAGCGTATTTGGCGTCAACGCGTGTGCGGCCATCAGGGTTATCGCAGCATAGCAAGCTTTTGTAATAAGCGCAACAAGCGCAGTTGTGGCTTGATGATAATGGCAGACGAACAATGCCTACAAGGCATGCAAAAAAATAAGCGACTCGATGATGGTGTCCGACTCAACAGGAGTGGTCTGATTAAATAAGAGTGCGATATAGCAATCAAATGACGCAGCCAAGTTCATATGACACAAATACTATGTCATGTTGCCAGGGCGCAGTCAATGCTTAACCAATGCTATAACTCAGCCGATTAACAACGCAGCCTGATCGGCATATCCGAGTACCAACTATACAATTTAATCGCTCGACGTGAGACCAAAAGCTCAACATAATATAAATTTTTAGAGCCATATGAATATGCGTAGTATAGCCTTGACACATTTATTAATTTCTGCTAATTATCTATACGAATAATAAAGCAAAAAAAATACTAGAATGAATGCATGAGCATAAGAAGATCAGGTGCCATTAAGACATTTTCTCCGTATTCAAGCATGTATTTTCTACTAATTATTTACTGCGGGGAATATTTAATTAAAATAGAAATTGCAACATAAAACATGCTTCATTCTATTTATTATTTGCAACATAAAATAAATATAATAAATTATATGAAGGATGCGTATAAATTAAAATTAGACCTACTCAATTCAACGAGAATTAATAGGTAAAATGGTAATCTTTTTTTCTAGTCGCATGCACTCATGCGCCATTAGGTGTGGAAGGCGTGCATAGCAACCAACTGCTAGATCCATATTTTTAGCAGCATCTTTGACTGGGCACTCTCTTTTTTACCGGGATTGGACCTGACAGCTTCCCACGGACGATGGACGTCGGACGACACATTGCACTATCGCTCTTCAGTGCTGCAGGACTGGACGGTAGCGACGCTTGCCCGGGCGCAACACCACGACAGTGATGGCAGTTCGTCGCGCACGGTTCACCTCACTTGCACAACAACATAGCAAGAACAGTAAACATACCGTTCTATTGTGTAGAGGGAGAATCGAAGCCTGTCGCGTAGGATAGTTCGGCTAGGCCGAGGGACCTACCGGCTTGATGGAGAGTTGATGTCATCGGATCCGCAGCAACGTCGAGGTAGAGCGTAGTGATAACGTATTGAAAACTATGTTACCACGGGTCACCAGATCTGCTGCCTTCCCTCCCGTTAGCAGTAGAGACGCAAGAAGCTGTAGAGTACCCGTCTCCCTTCCCATAAGCACGACAGAGGAAACACACGAGATACATGATGTAGGGTTGGGCCTCTGGCCTCTTTCTCTTCTCTCTATTATGAGTGGGTGCACAGGTTCCTTATATAGAGATGTGAGACCCATCGGAGGCAAAAGTCGGTATTTGCCCATAATACCCTAACTAGGGTTACTTAACAGTTTAAACATGTCAGGCTCATTTCAGGTCACCCGAAATCATAAATAGCTCGAAATTCAATTTCTGAACCGAAATTCACATTAGAGCCAAAGATTCAAAACATATTTAATAAAAATTTAAAAAGTAAGACAAACAAATTTGACCAAAAGAAAACCTAATGTTTCGATTAAATTACTAGAGCTGTGCAATGACTACCTCGTTAAAAAAACCCTTTTGTCACAAGTAAAAAGAGTATACCAGCTCTAGAGAGAGTTCATAAGTTTAATTCATTGTCTAATGTTTACAACAAAAGTAAAATTGCATCGCATCCTCTGATTCAAAACTGTAAAAAAATCTAACTAGCATCATCTCCAGCTTTGCGTTCTTTATCAAGTACATGAAAATATGGAATGAAGTGCGGTTTTAATGGATATATGTGCCTTTTCGTGTCTCTATATGGGCTATTTCGTGCTTGTCTTAAACGGGTTGTGCCTGTGCCCTCACATGGACCGCGACCTCGGCCTAGGTACGGTCCGATAAATCGAACTAGGCCACTCTGACACTAAAATATTTTGGGTCGTGTAATTTTTTTGTTCTTCAGGTTAGCCTATCAGGCTCGGCCTAAATATACACCTATAGACATGCTTTACATCCATCCGTTGAATTAAGAAGTAGTGTGATATATGGTCTTCATCTGCTCCAAATCCATATTTTAGTAAACCTATTCGATCTACAATAAAATTTTGTGTTAGATGAATGCTCTAGATTAAATTCAGGGGATTAGATAATGATAACTCTCGCAGTTATTTGCGTCTGCATCCATCGCATGCTGCCACATCGTTGCCGTCAACCACGTTGTCGCTAGCCATGCCTATCGCGAGCCATGCTAGGCCACATCATCGTTGGGCTACCACTACAGGCTAATTTGGGAGCTAGAAAACTGGAGGAGATAAATTGAATAAGAAGGGTATTCTAGTCTCTCCAATTCTCTCTGATTTTGTGGCTTTTAAACGAGCCCTACAAGACCCCTAGGCACTCGTCAGCCACACTAGAACATGTCTAGGCCTCTAGTTTTACATTACTTTTGCCTAAAGTAAATGAGTAAAGAATATTCGTTTTTTATTAAGTTCATCACCCTTTCAAAATAATATATTTCTAAAAAGTTTAAAATGGGTGCTCCATATTTGAAGCATTTTGCCTAAATAAATAATTAACATATGAAATAAATATGACTTGCATCTCATGTTGAGTTCTTTGAATGTTGCATATAAACTTGTGATCAAAACCAGATTTTGATTATGGATATTTGATCCAAAATGAAATAGGAAATACAAATTAGTAATAGAAATAAAAAGAAAAAGAAAAGGAGAAGCCTTCACATGCTCCTGGGCCGAACTTACTTGGCCAGCCCAACTAACTGTAACACCCCTGGTGTTACTGTTACTAAAACTTGAGCATAACATCATCAGCATTAGCATTTCATGTGCATTGACACACCTAGAATGCATTCACTAGGTAAAAATTTCAAGCAAGTTGTATTGTTAAGGCATTTTGCAAATAAGACCCTAGTGTAGGATACTTAACCCTAAACAGGGATCTGAAGGGTAAAGCAAGACCCAAATAGAGTAAACCCTAAAGTTTAAGTGAAATGGTCATAAAATGTTCCTAAGAATGGACCTACATTACATTTACACCCCTGAGGTGCCAAAGACCCTAATTGGAACCCTGGAAAACCTTAACCCTAAACCCTAGGGGGTTAAGTGCAAAACTAGTGCACTTTTGGACTAAAGAGTAAAAACTATGATGTCAAGGCATATAAAGTTATATGGTTCACATTTATGAAGATTTGCAATTCAAACCCTGAATTTTAGACCTATTTGCAAAAAGGACCCCCTTTGTGTTCTAGTGCTAAGTCTGAAAATCAGGATATTGACTCCACTTTGGAGCTCTATATCTTCCAAAATAGTGAGAATTTACCCTAGGTCACCATATCAAATTTGTAAACCTATCAAAGGAGAACAATTTTGCTTAAGAGTGTAAGCAAGGTTGTTATGAAGAATTTGGAGAAAAATGTGCCCAAAGATGGGCTGTCAGACTAAAACAGTCTAAAAATTTGGATAATCAGTGATGTTGGCTCAACTTTGAAACCAT
Organism: Zea luxurians; assembly: GCA_029449295.1. NCBI lineage: Eukaryota > Viridiplantae > Streptophyta > Magnoliopsida > Poales > Poaceae > Zea > Zea luxurians. The sequence goes on along the minus strand of JAOPSE010000101.1, from coordinate 388,529 downwards.
GTAGCGCTCGATTCAATGGTTGTTTAGCCAAAGTCTCTATAACAAACTTGAAGCCGGTTTATTGAACAACAAGTTTGATGTAGGGTGTTGGCCTGATCTCTATATGAAATTTGGCACAAATTGCCCCCAAAAGTGTTCTGTCAGGCCAACTGAATGAGGTTCGTGATGGTACAGTGCGTTGATCAGACTGCCAGCTCCACTCTCGCCGCCGATGAGCCGCGCGTGATTCGTGCCGTTGTCGCCGTGATTCGTGCTCAGATCATGTGGATAGCGCTTGGAATTGAGTAAGGGTCCTCACCGTGGATAGCTCCGGCCAGTAAACAAATCCGGCCACCGTACCGCACTCGCCACGGTGGAATTGGATGACCTCGCCGGTGACCGCCGCCTTCCGGCCTTGTGCCACATGCCTGAGCACCTCCACCACATCGCCGTGAACCATTGTGACTGTCCATTGATCACTGGAATGACTGCCACAGTAATAGGACACTAATCGCGCGCCAGTGAACTCCCACTTCTTCGACCGCCGCGCGTCATCTCTGCAATTCCCGGCCATCGCTCTCGCTCAGTATAAATTGAAGCCACCATGAGCTTCGTAAGATCATCGCGCACCCAGCCACCCAGTATTGCCCCTAGTTGATCACCAGTGAGCGCCAATTTCTAATTTCCCCCAAATCGGTTCATCACACCGCGAAGAACACCTCGCCATGGTCAGCCAATTCCAGGTATGTTCATGATCTCTGCTCTCCCGTTTCAACATCATTAGGTTCTCCTAATGCTCCTCAACCCGTTTAATTGAGCTAGATTGCCCTAGATCGCCGAGAACACTCCTGCTCATCCGTTCTTTGCGCTGTCTCCGTGGACAGGGCGATTTAGAGCTCGAGTTATGCAATTGATCGAGGGGAAACATTCGTTAAGTGTTGAATTAGGTCTTAGCCAAGTTAGGGCACCAGTCCTTGCCCTGTTTGGCCGATCCAGGTGCTCGCCGGAGCTCTGCCGCGCCGCTCACCATCAGGGACCTCGGCGTATGAAGAAATAGAACTTGGAGGGCTTCGGTGAAGATGTCAGTGACTGAAGTAAATAGTGTGCAGGCCTTTTTCCTCGTTATTCAAAACCCTAAGGACCCCGCTGTAAAGTCGATTTAGCGGGCGCGGGCACGCGCGCTTTCCTGTGCAGACTGGGCCACTCGGGCTGCTTTCGGCCCAGTTCTGTAGCACCTTTTCTCTTTTCTTTTTCTTCTGGACTTTAGAAATTTATAAGAAATTGTAAAAAAAATCCTAAAAATACCAGGCCAATTTTGTTAGGTTTCTAATTTTCCATAGTATTTAATAAAAATAGTTTCATGTTTTTTAGTTCAAATGGGGAATTTTGGAGCATTTAAAATAGCCTAAAGCATTGCTTATGGATTTTTAGAAACTAGATAACAATTCCAAAAATCCTCAAACTTTTTATATGAACTCTAAACATCATTTAGAAGCCTTGGGTAGAGTTTGATTTGATTTGGACTTTGTTTGATAACTAGAACCCACAACCCTATCCCTTGCCCTTTGAATTCCTTTACTGACTCCGGAAACCCTAGTTTCTCGGAGAACCATGAAGAAAAATTGTATTCAAGACCTTAGATAATGAACTCTTATTATCTTTGCATTCTCATGAACATTACATGGGCATTCATTATTATGTATGGTTATCTTTAGAAAACGAAGAAGAAGTTGAAGTAGAAGGAGAGAAGACTTCACCACCACCACCTCAGGAACATCAGGCCGATAGCTGTTTTTATTTTGACATCTGTGGAACTGAGCCTGAATCACCTGTAAACCAAGGCAAGCCCTGGTGAATTTGCCACCCTCTTGACTCTTTTAAAATCTTTCTCACTTGCTTAATGCATTAGGTGATAGGAGTTGATTGCTAAGACAATTCCTGCATTACCTTCCTTGAATTTGATTACCTTCCTTTGAATCCCTGTTTTATAAAAGGTTTTCATTATGCTTAGTCTTGCTCTAGCAAATAAAAAGGTTTTGTTTTTACCAAAGATGATGTGGCAAAGTGGGAGGGATGTTTTTGAAATAAAACTTGATGGTGGATCCATCATGGCCATGATGGGTCCAACATCGGAAAAGATGTACCTCAGTCAGGTACCGAACTTTGGGATTAAAATGATTAAGATGAGACCGGGCGGGTGACTTGCACGGGAAGAGAGTTTCGGTGTAGTGTCTCCGTCTGAGTCGATTAAGGACCGTCTCGATGTAGGCTTGCTGACCGAGGACCCTTTAGCTGGTCACATGCCTCGTCACGCGTAAGCTTTGCCTCGTGCAGACTAAGGCCAGAATAAGATACCACGTAATGGGAGTGGAGAGATGGCGAGAGTAGCGTGTACCCTCCGTGGCAAGAGGCTGGACGGTGGTGTAACTGTGCTCTCGGTTGGCGTGAACCTGATCTGGTCTTAAGAAACCCGGTGGTGGGTTGACATATGCAAGGGTTAAGTGCTACATATGTCGTGTGATTGGAGATCCTCAGCTGAGTATAATCGATTCGGATCACTGTACCTTCGCGGTCATAAAGACTTGGTCACTGACTTACACGTAGAACTCCAATAAAGATGAAGGATTGTTAAGAAATTGGCTAGTGCAGGTCAAGTGATTGAACTAGGGTAGAAAGAACTCTAGAGACAGGTAATCTTACTTAACCTGACAAGTAAAATTGGATTTTTAAGGATCCACTTTAGTAAGCATTTCTGCAAACAGAGTCCTTGACTATTGACAAAACCTTACCTTGACTCCCTGATAACCAGCATACCCTTGAGAGTCTTTTCTTTAGTCGGGTAAGACTTGCTGAGTAATTCCATACTCAGGGTTTTATTCCCTATTGTTTTTAGGTGAAGAAGCGACAAATTTTTGTTGTTTCTATTCTAAGGTGGTTCCAAAGGAAGAACACCAGGAATAAAGCTGCGGGAGGAAAGGATCCTCCATAAAAACTTTTGTTTGGAACTTATCGGGAGGGGTTTTTGCCTCCCTTGGTTCTGTAATAATAATACTCTGCACTCAGTTAATTATATCCTGGTCTGTAATATATAACTTTGTCTTACTTTTAAATAAAGGTAAGTTTATGTAATCGCTTCCGCGTTTTCGTATCTCCAATGATTTGTAATGTCTGTGTGACGGGTAAAACGCTCTTGGGAAGGTAAGGAAAGCAGATACCGAACTTGTCAAGTGATTTAGGAACACCTACAGGGTTGTCTGAGGCCCGTTGGACAAGGACAACTGTAGGTGGGCCTAATAACTTGGGAGGTTCCGTCACAGCTGGTATCGGAGCGAAGCCCATCTCTGCAGATATTATGAGGCATCTTCAAAAGAATTTTTCTAAAAGACTTGTCTAGAAAATTTCTTCCCTTCTTACCTAATATCTCTGAAGAGTTTATATGAAAGACCAGATAGGAAGAGTGCAATAGAAGGTGTGAATCAACTAAGGTTGATTCTATAATTACACATGCATCATGCTAAAAACTATGCTAATAAGATTTCCCCCTTAGCAAAAATATCGCCGCGTACAAGAAAGACTGCACGCAAGTCAACCGGGCCGATCGGTGTACCTCGTCACCAACTTGCCCCGAGACATGACGACAACAGTAGTGGGAGTAACGATCCGATTGGAGATCTGGAAGCACAAGTTAATCAGCTTCAAACAGAACTCCATCGCTGGAATAACATATGGGTCGCGGATGGCGAGAGGATCAATGAATTGAGAAGCGACATCCGTCGCCTGTAAGATCAGCTCGCGGATCGAGATCTAGTGCTCGACTGGGCGGTTCACTCTCGTTGGCTTGCCTGGGCTAAGGAGGCAAAAGCTCGAGCCCGAGTAGAAGAGCTTAGCTCAGCTATTGATAACTTGGAGGCTTATTGTAATACTCTACATGAAGAAGTTCATGTATTGCACTCACAACTACACCCCAGTGTACCTGCGGATCCTGTCGGGACAGAAGCCGGACCTTCTCCAGTAGCGGGAGAAGCTTTTGGTGGCGAATTGGACCTTTTCAGGCCCCCTCCCTCTATGTAGTTGGTCGATGAGTGGTCTCCTATGCCCGACAGTGAGGCTACCAAGAGTGACAAGAAGCAGAGATAGTATAGTATAGAAGTAGTACTATTGTGTAGTAGGTGGTGTAATCCTATTGTAAAGTACGAGTCTGTAACATTACCTTTTTAAGTAATGTGAAATGGATGGTTTGTATGGCATATCATATTGCTCCAAATGTTCTTTGCCTCAGATGCCTTCCAGGACTCACGCTCAGGATGGGGCTGGTACCTCCCGTGGGAGGGAAGCGACCCCAAATCCACCTCCAGTACCCCCAACACTTGCCGAGGCCATTACTGCCTTGGTAAATGCCACAACAGATAATACCCACTTCCTGCGGGAGATGGCAGGTCAACAACTTCAACAACAAGGTAGGCGGGCCTATCCGCAAGGCCCCCGTGAGACATCTTATCTGGACTTCTCCGAGATTCGCCCTCCGTTGTTCGTTAAGGCAGAAGACCCTCTAGAGGCGGATGAATGGATCCGCGTCATTGAACAAAAATTTGGACTTCTTCGATGTTCCAAAACTCAGAAGCCCCTGTTCGCAGCTCAGCAATTGCGTGGCCCTGCCAGCACGTGGTGGGGAAACTTTGTGGCCGTTCAGCCGACCAATCATCAGATTACATGGGATGAATTCAAGTTGGCCTTTCGTGAACATTACATACCTGAAGGAGTCCTCCACATGAAGCAGGAGGAATTCATAAAATTGAAGCAAGGCGGAGATACTTTCACCCAGTATCTCAATAAATTTAATCACTTATCTCAGTATGCGATCGACCAAGTCAACACCGACATAAAGAAGAAGAACTGCTTCATGAGGGGTTTAAATGATTGGATGCAAAGAAAAAATGGCTACCTGCATCGACCTCACATACGGAAGGGCTATCAGCACAGCACTGGCAGTTGAAGCTAAATGTACAAGTTCTGGAAAGTCCAAGGGGAATGGAGGCAATAGGCCTAATCAGGGCCCTGAGAAAAGGCAACGGTTAGTTATCCGGCCTTTTAATCAGGGTCGTTCTTCATCACGCCCACCCTCCTTCCCATTCAAACAACCAGTGTTTACCATCCTACCCCTGCCTCCACTACTACAAATCAGCCGGGTGCCCCTGGCACTCGTTTCCCTGCTCTTCCAAGCTCATCTACCGGCTGCTTCAACTGCGGGAAGTCCGGACATTTCATTAAAGACTGTCCGTACCCAAGGCAAAATCAAGCAAATAATCAACAGAGTTCTGGAAGCTCCAAGGGAAATGCAGGCAACAATACTTCGGGCCGGAATACAAAGAAAGCAGGACGGGTTTATTACACTCAAGTGGCTACCACACCAGAAGGCGAACCGGTGATGATGGGTACGTTCCTCGTAGCCAATCACCCTGCACTTATTCTCTTTGATTTGGGTGCATCACATACTTTCATAAGCAAAAAGTTCGTGGAGAAACACTGGATTCCATATACTGAATCAAGGGAAGGGTTTAAAATACATTCGTCTGGGGGACAAAAATTTACCAAAGAAGTGGCTTACCAAGTGCCCGTAACATTGGCTGGACGAGACTTTCTTACTAAGATGATTGTTCTGAAAGGCCAAGAAATAGATGTAATCCTGGGCATGAATTGGTTGGCCCAACATAAAGCAGTTCCCAACACTGATCTGAGAACAATCAGGTTGAGTTATGGCCAAGAAGAAATTCTTTTGTCCATCCCCATAGCTATTCCAGCTAGACCAATTGGCAGAATTAATGAAGCCATTATACCAGAGATCAAGGATATTCCGGTAGTATGTGAGTTCCTAGATGTCTTTCCAGAAGATTTTTCTTGGATTGCCACCCGAAAGAGATGTAGAGTTTGTAATTGAATTAAAGCCTGGTACGACTCCCATTTCTAGAAGATCGTACCGAATGCCTCCAAATGAATTGGCAGAACTGAAGACCCAATTGCAAGACCTACTAGAGAAGGGGTTTATCCAGCCAAGCTCGTCACCATGGGGTTGTCCAGCCATATTCGTCAAGAAGAAGGATCAAACATTGCGAATGTGCGTGGATTATCGACACCTTAATGAGGTCACTATCAAGAACAAGTATCCTCTTCCGCGGATTGACATTTTATTTGATCAACTGACCGGAGCGAGGGTATTCTCCAAAATTGATCTCAGGTTGGGCTATCATCAGATCCGTATTAGGCCCGAGGATATACCCAAAACCGCATTCACTGCGCGGTATGGTTTATTTGAATACTTGGTAATGTATTTCGGACTAACGAATGCTCCTGCCCACTTCACTTATCTGATGAACTCGGTATTCATGCCCGAGTTGGACAAATTTGTGATGGTCTTCATAGATGATATCTTAATATACTCTACGAACGAAGAGGAGCATGCTCAACACTTACGGATCGTATTGACGCGCTTGAGGGAACATCAATTATATGCCAAGTTCAGTAAGTGCGCGTTTTGGCTGGAAGAAATTCAATTTCTGGGGCATGTGTTATCTGCCAAGGGGATTGCGGTAGATCCCAGCAAAGTCAAGGATATTTTAGAGTGGAAACCCCCAACCACTGTTCATCAAGTCTAAAGTTTCCTTGGACTAGCTAGCTATTACCGCCGATTTATACCGGATTTTTCTAAGCTTGTGAAACCAATCACAAGCCTATCAAAGAATGATACTAAATTCTATTGGTCTTCAGAATGTAATGAGCCTTTGAGAAATTAAAGGTATTATTAACCACTGCTCCGGTATTGGTTCAACCAGATATTGAAAAGCCTTTTGATGTGTATTGTAACGCATCTGGCAGTGGTCTCGGCTGTGTATTAATGCAAGAAGGCCGAGTAATAGCGTATGCTTCAAGGCAGTTACGCTAACATGAGGAGCGTTATCCCACTCATGACCTGGAGCTAGCTGCAGTGGTTCATGCTCTGAAGATATGGTGTCATTATCTACTGGGAAATGTCTGTCACATTTATACAGACCATAACAGTTTGAAGTACATTTTTACCTAGTCTGAGCTCAATTTGAGACAAAGGAGATGGCTCGAGCTGATCAAGGATTATGAACTAGAGATCCATTATCACCCAGGAAAAGCAAATGTAGTGGCAGATGCACTCAGTCGCAAGGCCTCCTGCCATTGTTTAATTATGAGGACTTCTGACATTACATTGTGCCAGGAAATGGAAAATCTAAACCTGGGAATGATTCAGCAAGGGACTTCAAATCATTTGAAGCTGGAGTCAGTCATCTTGCAAAGAATAATTGACGCACAGAAAAATGATGAGGGTATGAGGCATATACGTGAAAAGATAAGGGCTGGAAAAGCCAACTGTTTCAGAGCATACGATCAAGGTGTCGTATGGTTCAACAACCGCATAGTTGTGCCAAAAATGAAGAAGTCCGCCAGCAAATTCTAGATGAAGCACATCTTAGTCGCTATTCTATTCATCCCGGAAGCACTAAGATGTATCAAGACCTGAAACAACATTATTGGTGGACGAAGATAAAAATTGAAATTGCACGCTATGTGGCTAGATGTGACACTTGTAAACGTGTCAAGGCCATACACATGATGGCTGCTGGTCCATTACAATCTTTACCTATCCCAACATGGAAATGGGAAGATATAAGCATGGACTTCATTGTGGGATTGCCCAGGACTGCAAAGGGGTATGATTCTATTTGGGTTATAATTGATCGGCTTACGAAAATTGCTCATTTTCTGCCAGTCAAGACAGATTACCCGGTTACTGTCTATGCCCAATCGTACATTGCTCGTATTCTTAGTTTGCATGGTGTTCCAAAGACTATAGTGTCGGACCGTGGACCTCAATTTGTAGCCAAGTTTTGGGAAGCACTTCACAAATCCCTGGGTACTAAGTTGCTCCATAGTTCGGCCTATCATCCTCAAACTAGTGGGCAGACTGAGAGGGTAAATCAGATACTCGAAGATATGTTGCGGGCATGTGTTCTGGAGTTCCTACAAAAATGGGATGAATGTTTACCTTTAGCGGAGTTCTCATATAATAATAGCTATCAAGAAAGTATTAAGATGGCCCCCTTCGAAGCTTTATATGGACGACGATGTCGTACTCCGCTAAATTGGTCTGAACCAGGTGAAAGGTACTTCTTCAGGCCTGATATAGTAAAAGAGACCGAAGAAAAGGTTCAGAGAATAACTCATAATTTGAAGAAAGCTCAAGCTCGTCAGAAAAGTTATGCAGACAAGCGACGACAACCCTTGTACTTTCTCGTGGGAGATTATGTCTACCTGAAAGTTTCCCCGATGAAGGGTGTATTACGTTTCGGGGTTAAAGGAAGCTTGCACCACGATATATTGGTCCTTTTCTCATTCTTGAACGATATGGGCCAGTGGCATACCGACTTCAGTTACCCGAAACCTTGTCTGTTGTACATAATGTGTTCCACGTGTCTCAATTGAAGAAATGTCTTCGGGTTCCAGACCGAACAATTGAAGTAACAGATGTTGTCCTAGAGCCAGACTTGACATATTCAGAGCATCCTGTTCGAATCTTGGATCAAAAGGACAGGGTTACCCGGAGAAAAACTCTCAAGTTTTACAAGATACAGTGGAACCAACATTCCGAAGATGAGGCTACTTGGGAAACTCAAGACTTCTTAGACAAGAATTTCCTAGGCTTTTTAGCCTCCTGTAATTTGTAAAGTATATAAAATGGTTGTAATAGAGGAGTGAGCCCCCAAACCACCCCTGCCTTGTACCAAAACTCAGGAAATAAAAATGTGAAGCATTTCCTTTTCTACTACTTACCCTAGGACTTTTAATCTCGGGACGAGATTCTTTTATGGGGAGAAGGATGTAACACCCCTGGTGTTACTGTTACTAAAACTTGAGCATAACATCATTAGCATTGGCATTTCATGTGTATTAACACACCTAGAATGCATTCATTAGGTAAAAATTTCAAGCAAGTTGTATTGTTAAGGCATTTTTTGCAAATAAGACCCTAGTGTAGGATACTTAACCCTAAATAGGGATCTAAAGGGTAAAGCAAGACCCAAATAGAGTAAACCCTAAAGTTTAAGTGAAATGGTCATAAAATGTTCCTAAGAATGGACCTACATTACATTTACACCCCTGAGATGCCAAAGACCCTAATTATAACCGTGGAAAACCTTAACCCTAAACCCGAGGGGGTTAAGTGCAAAACTAGTGCGCTTTTGGACTAAAGTGTAAAAACTATGATGTCAAGGCATATAAAGTTATATGGTTCACATTTATGAAGATTTGCAATTCAAACCCTGAATTTTAGACCTATTTGCAAAAAGGACCCCCTTTGTGTTCTAGTGCTAAGTCTGAAAATCAGGATATTGACCCCACTTTGGAGCTCTATATCTTCCAAAATAGTGAGAATTTACCCTAGGTCACCACATCAAATTTGTAAAACTATCAAAGGAGAACAATTTTGCTTAAGAGTGTAAGCAAGGTTGTTATGAAGAATTTGGAGAAAAATGTGCCCAAAGATGGGCTGTTAGACTAAAACAGTTTGAAAATTTGGATAATTAGTGATGTTGGATCAACTTTGAAACCATGTAGCGCTCGATTCAATGGTTGTTTAGCCAAAGTCTCTATAACAAACTTGAAGCCGGTTTATTGAACTACAAGTTTGATGTAGGGTGTTGGCCTGATCTCTATATGAATTTTGGCACAAATTGCCCCCAAAAGTGTTCTATCAGGCCAACTGAATGAGGTTCGTGATGGTACAGTGCGTTGATCAGACTGCCAGCTCCACTCTCGCCGCCGACGAGCCACGCGCGATTCATGCCGTCGTTGCCGTAATTCGTGCTCGGATCATGTGGATAGCGCTTAGGATTGAGCAAGGATCCTCACCGTGGATAGCTCCGGCAAGTAAACAAATCCAACCACCGTACCACACTCGCCACGGTGGAATTGGATGACCTCGCCGGTGACCGCCGCCTTTCGGCCTTGTGCCACGTGCCTGAGAACCTCCACCGCATCGCCGTGAACCATTGTGACTCTCCGTTGATCGCCGGAATGACTGCCATGGTAATAGGACACTAATCGCGCCCCAGTGAACTCCCACTTCTTCGACCGCCACGCGTCATCTCTGCAATTCGCGGCCACCACTCTCGCTCAGTATAAATTGAAGCCACCGTGAGCTCCGTAAGATCATCGCGCACCCAGCCACCCAGTATTGCCCCCAGTTGATCACCAGTGAGCGCCAATTTCTAATTTCCCCCAAATCGGTTCATCACACCGCGAAGAACACCTCGCCGTGGTCAGCCACTTCCAGGTATGTTCATGATCTCTGCTCTCCCGTTTCAACATCCTTAGGTTCTCCTAATGCTCCTCAACCCGTTTAATTGAGCTAGATTGCCCTAGATCGCCGGGAACACTCCTGCTCATCCGTTCTTTGCGCTGTCTCCGAGGACAGGGCGATTTAGAGCTCGAGTTATGCAATTGATCGAGGGGAAACGTTTGTTAAGTGTTGAATTAGGTCTTAGCCAAGTTAGGGCACTAGTCCTTGCCCCGTTTGGCCGATCTAGGTGCTCGCCGGAGCTCTACCGCGCCGCTCACCATCAGGGACCTCGACGTATGAAGAAACAGAACTTGGAGGGCTTCGGTGAAGATGTCAGTGACTGAAGTAAATAGTGCGCAGGCCTTTTTCCTCGTTATTCAAAACCCTAAGGACCCCGGTGTAAAGTCGACTCAGCGGGCGCGGGGATGTGCGCTTTCCTGTGCAGACTGGACCACTCGGGCTGCTTTCGTCCCAGTTCTGTAGCACCTTTTCTCTTTTCTTTTTCTTCTGGACTTTAGAAATTTATAGGAAATTGTAAAAAAATCCTAAAAATACCAGACCAATTTTGTTATGTTTCTAATTTTCCATAGTATTTAATAAAAATAGTTTCATGTTTTTTAGATCAAATGGGGAATTTTGGAGCATTTAAAATAGCCTAAAGCATTGCTTCTGGGTAGAGTTTGATTTGATTTGGACTTTGTTTGATAACTAGAACCCACAACCCTATCCCCTGCCCTTTGAATTCCTTTACTGACTCCAGAAACCCTAGTTTCTCGGAGAACCATGAAGAAAAATTGTATTCAAGACCTTAGATAATGAACTCTTATTATCTTTGCATTCTCATTAACATTACATGGGCATTCATTATTATGTATGGTTATCTTTAGAAAACGAAGAAGAAGTTGAAGTAGAAGGAGAGAAGACTTCACCACCACCACCTCAGGAACATCAGGCCGACAACTGTTTTTATTTTGACATCTGTGGAACTGAGCCTGAATCACCTGTAAACCAAGGCAAGCCTCGGTGCATTTGCCACCCCCTTGACTCTTTTAAAATCTTTCTCACTTGCTTAATGCATTAGGTGATAGGAGTTGATTGCTAAGACAATTCCTGCATTACCTTCCTTGAATTTGATTACCTTCCTTTGAATCCCTGTTTTATAAAAGGTTTTCATTATGCTTAGTATTGCTCTAGCAAAGAAAAAGGTTTTGTTTTTACCAAAGATGATGTGGCAAAGTGGAAGGGATGTTTTTGAAATAAAACTTGATGGTGGATCTATCATGGCCATGATGGGTCCAACATCGGAAAAGATGTACCTCTGTCAGGTACCAAACTTTGGGATTAAAATGATTAAGATGAGACCGGGCGGGTGACTTGCACGGGAAGAGAGTCTCGGTGTAGTGTCTCCGTCTGAGTCGATTAAGGACCGTCTCGATGTAGGCCTGCTGACCGAGGACCCTTTAGCTGGTCACATGCCTCATCATGGGTAAGCTTTACCTCGGGCAGACTAAGGCCAGAATAAGATACCACACAATGGGAGTGGAGAGATGGCAAGAGTAGCGTGTACCATTCGTGGCAAGAGGCTGGACAGTGGTGTAACTGTGCTCTCGGTTGGCGTGAACCTGATCTGGTCTTAAGAACCCCAGTGGCGGGTTGACATATGCAAGGGTTAAGTGCTACATATGTCGTGTGATTGGAGATCCTCAGCTGAGTATAATCGATTCGGATTGCCATACCTTCGCGGTCATGAAGACTTGGTCACTGACTTACACGTAGAACTCCAATAAAGATGAAGGATTGTTAAGAAATTGGCTAGTGCAGGTCAAGTGATTGAACTAGGGTAGAAAGAACTCTAGAGACAGGTAATCTTACTTAACCTGACAAGTAAAATTGGATTTTTAAGGATCCACTTTAGTAAGCATTTCTGCAAACAGAGTCTTTGACTATTGAGAAACCTTACCTTGACTCCCTGATAACCAGCATACCCTTGAGAGTCTTTTCTTTAGTCGGGTAAGACTTGCTGAGTAATTCCATACTCAGGGTTTTATTCCCTATTGTTTTTAGGTGAAGAAGCGACAAATTTTTGTTGTTTATGTTCTAAGGTGGTTGCAAAGGAAGAACACCAGGAATAAAGCTGCGGGAGGAAAGGATCCTCCATAAAAACTTTTGTTTGAAACTTATCGGGAGGGGTTTTTGCCTCCCTTGGTTCTGTAATAATAATACTCTGCACTCAGTTAATTATATCCTGGTCTGTAATATATAACTTTGTCTTACTTTTAAATAAAGGTAAGTTTATGTAATCGCTTCCGCATTTTCGTATCTCCGATGATTTGTAATGTCTGCGTGATGGGTAAAACGCTCTTGGGAAGGTAAGGAAAGCAGATACCGAACTTGTCAAGTGATTCAGGAACACCTGCAGGGCTGTCTGAGGTCCGTTGGACAAGGACAACTGTAGGTGGGCCTAATAACTTGGGAGGTTCTGTCACACTAACTGCCGCTAGCCCAGCGCGCGCGCATCGACCCAAGAACCCCCCGGCCCAAATCAACGTTTCACTAGCGCATGGGCCTGTCCGTCAGCCACCTTTATCCTAGCCGTGTGGTGTTCCTGTACCATCACCAAATGGGCCCCGTCAGGTAGTCTCAGACCATGAAACTCAAGCGCTCCTCTGTGTAGTCCACGCGACCGATGTGGCAGGTACTGGTAGGTGGGACCGTCATGTCAGGTTTATGCCCGTCCTTTGGATCGCGTCGAAGCTCAATGGTTCCCGCCATGGAACTCTCTCATGGTTGTTCGCTCCCCTCATCTAGATTCACTTTCTACCTAGGTATAAGTATCACGGCCCTGCACCCACCCATTCCCTTCACCACATCCGGGAGTAGATAGCCCAACACACAAGATAACCGTCACCGAGGAGGATCGTAGGGTTGAGAGGGATGTTGCCACCATCGATATGCCGTTTGGGCGACACTATGGCCTTGGCAAGTGGCCTAGGAGAGTCTTCGATGCATCAATGGCGTGTCCGCGTCACATTTTGGCTTGAAGGGGGTCGGGGAGCCCGGAATTGCTTGTTGGAGCAATCCACCGCCGCGGATCCGCAGGTTATCATGGGTGGAGGTCCATGCTACACCATCGCCGGTAGGAAGCATCTCATAGTGATCTCCATTGCATGTTATTTCATTTACACCAAGGGTTGGCCAGTGTGGAGTACGGAGTCATGAAGAGGGCGTTGCTCCGGTGGCTCGCCGCCTTGGGGCCACTGTGCAGGGGCCAACCGATCGTTGGGAGGTAGGCGACAGTATGCTAGGCGTCAGATTCAAAATGGACAATTTAGATTAGAGCGTGCATAACGGTTGGCCAAATCCGATCTAGATCGTTGCTCGGCAGGTGTGAGAGCAAGATTTAATGATGAGGATTTTAGTTCTGGGCCGTGGAATTTTGATCCGAGAGCCGAAATCCCATACCGGTTCGTTTGAATTGGAATCTAATCCTGGTCGTTGATCCTCAATCTAACGGCTAGGGATAGAAATCGGTTGAGTCATCCATGGCAAAGTTTTACAAGAGCCCCTGTACTTTTCATGATTCAACCCGCACACCACTCTTATATAGAGATCATTACAGATCTATCCGAGATCTTTCAAAGAAAACCCGAGTTCTCATTAATAAACCCGCCGTCCATATATGTGCTAAAATAAATAGAAGAATCTATAAAATCAAATAAAATACCTGGAAAAATGATTTCTAGTACAAAAATTAATCTGAAAACTTAGAAAATTCATATCCTCTCTATTTTAACCCTGATTTTATTGGTTCTCGAACCTTCAGTTTCGTAGCGACGCGTAGAATATTATTGTATGGTTTGTTTCCATCTCAGGTGTAACACCCTAGGTGTTACTCAGGGTGTCCACCCCCAGGGTTACCCCTGTTTACCCATTATCACATGAAGATTGAATTGGGCAAAATATACCAAACTTGGAATTCTAGGTCCTAAGCAAGTGTAACACACCTTGGATGCCCTGCCCTAGCTTATCATGCACATCTAAGTGGGGATCTCCCAAAACCCTAAAGCAAAACCCCCCATAGGCAATGAGAACCCTAATTGAAGCCATGATCAAAAGATCATGTAAACCTTATGATCATGGTTTGGGCCAAATATAAAAGTTGTAATATACTTAATAACCTACAATTAATAGTAAGGAAGTACCCCCAAAAAGTTTTCAGAAAAGTCCTCAAAAGATCACCTAAGGTTCAGCTCAAGGGAGAATTCAGATTTTGCCTAAGTATAAAAGCTAACCCTTGAGCAAAGACTCCTCATGTTCACCTTGATCCCCTTTTCAAAACCTTTCGACCCAATTAACAAAATGGCGCCAAATTAACCCTAGAACACCCTGGAAAGAGATGACACCTACCCTAGGGCGTTAGACACGACTTGACATCACTTTTGTCTCGGTTTGGACCCAGCTGACACAGCAAACTTCTCCCCTCTCTATCTCCCTACCCCGACCATATCTCGACTTGGAACTCACAGCAAAAACATAGGATTTGGAGCAGAGAAGCGACCGTACACAGTGACTTGGCCAAGATACGCACGCTATGGCGCTCAAATCGGCCGTTGAACCATGGCAGAAGCAAGCTTCCACGTGTTCGACGCGAGCTGGCATCCGGGGGCGCGCTCGGAGCACGCCCGTGCGCGAACCCCCGCGCGCCCGCGGCCGCCCGTGACCACGCCCGCACCACGGCTATAAAACCCGCCCTAGCGCTCGGATGCCTTCCCCATTGCCTCCTCCGTACCTCGCCTGACTTACCCGAGCCAGCCATTAGCTCCGACGACCTCCCCGTGACCCGCCAGTGCCGTCCGAGAGCAACCACCGTGGCCAGCCCCTCTCCCGTCCTCCTCCGTTCGATCCAAGCCCCCAGATGGCTTCCTGGTGAGGCCGTGAGACTTGCTCAAGCTTGACCCAGGGACCCTCATCACCGGAATAGCCCAATCGTGCTCACCGGAGTTCAAGAACCCGCCGGCGCACGTGGACCGGGTAAGCCCCTACACCGTTTTCCAATTCGTTGCGCGCATGGCCTCTGTGTCACCCCGTGAAGCTCCTCGTGCACCCTAATTGAACTATACCGCCGTGGTTTGGCCGGAGCAGGCGCCGCCGACGACCCCCGCCGCCTGTGCTCGTGGCCAGGGTAACCCCGACCACCTCCGACGCCGACCCGCACATCGACGTGACCGTCTCGACCTCCCGGACGTCACTGACCACCCCGCCGGAGCTCTACCGCCGCCGGTAAGCCCCACCGCCGTAATCTACGCCGCGGGTACTATTTAAGCCGGTCAGGGAGCGCGGGTTAGATTTCAGATAAGTCTAGGGGGCTTTGCGCAATGTCAGTGACCCAAGCCAATAGTGGACCAAGGGCTGTTCTGTGAGAAAAGAAAAGGAAAAACCCCAGGGGCCTCAGCGTAAACCGGTTTTCTTTTCCTTTTTCAAATTTATTTTTCTTTTAATATGGCAGATAACTTAATAAATGCATAACTTGAAGAATAATCATCCAAAAATTATCAAACCAATTTTGCTAGACTCTGGGAAATATGAACTATCAGATAAAAATAATAAAACCCATAGTTCCTGTATTCTTTTCTGAAGTTTTGAATTAAATAAGAAAACTGCTAAAAACTTAATATTGATAGGAAAAATAGAAATATTGTTTGACTAGGGTTAGCAAAATTTGGAGAAGTTTATATCTCCCTACTGACCTGTTTAAAAATGATAAACCTCTCTGCCCACCCCATTAAGTTAGTTTTTACCCCTTATTCCATAATATGCTTAAGGTTAAGAAAAATAGAAAAGGTGACATAAATAATGAACCAGAGGGCACCCCTATTTTTGTTGAGATACTTATTCAATGTAGTTCACTGGAAAAATATATCATACCCTGTTTTAGTGTAAAATAAGAAGGATACCTTTTAAATTAATAAAATAAGGATAACTTAGAAAAACCCTACAAAAATAACCCTAAGGCAAAGACACCCCAAACTTTGGGATAACTAATGTTTGGTTATTATGAACAGAGGAAAAATACAAAATCTGTTGTTTGATATTTTTCAAATAACAAGCTAGTTATAAGCGCCTTTTTGATATTAAACTTAAGAAAATCATAACTAAATAACCACCCCTTAGTTTTCTGTGATTTTTAGCATAAATGCCTATTATTACTATGGGATGCCAGCAAAAATAACCTTTAGGACAGAACCTACCCCTAACTAAGAGGTGTAGTGTAAAGTGGCCCATTTTGCCTAACTATTGTTATTTTTGTTTAAAACCTAGCTTTTGTACTTTAAGCCTCAAATTCTTAAAACAAGCTAGAATAGCAAGTGACAACCCACTGTAATGTTTACAGAATTTTTGGAAATTATTAAAACACTGTCGTAGTTCAAACCTACACTAGAAACCCTAAATGGAAATTAAAGAAAGGAAAATGGATAATGGAAATTAATGTCCTCCTAAGACCTTTGTAAATTTGTCCACTGAAATCTAGAAAGACAATGCAAATCCACTATGTTATCCTAAAATAAAACCTAAACCTAAAAGGTAATAAGTCTATGTATATAAATACCACTAGAAGACCCACATAGCCAGGGAACCCTAAGTTAATTCTTGACTTAGTTTCTGTAGCTTAATGTTCTTAAATCTTGCATAATTATAACATACATGTTCATTGCATTCGATAGATTGTAATCTTGCTGATGGAGAGTACATCCTCGTGCCGGAGCAAGGAGCTGCCCAAGAGGTTGCCCCAGATCCAGCACCAGAGCCTGCACTAGAGGACCTGCCTGCCACTGCTTTGGAAGGCAAGCCCCGGTTTTATGCATAACCTGTTTTATATGATATTTTACTACACTTAATGTTTGTAGGCTTGTATTGTGCACTTAAGTGTAGGAGTTGACTGAAACCCTAGTTGCATGATCTCAGGAATCCCATTGAGATGAACACTAGTATGCTAAGTCGAGTAGCTGCTTTATCAATTAGGATCTCGGTAGAAGTCGAGTGATTTTTCTAGCACTCGCGCGAGGTCAGGAATTGGCTGTATCCACTTTCTTATCATATTGATGTTGGTTTGTGGGCAACAATCCATGGGGATTGGTTGTTCACGGGATAAAAATTTGAATAAAGATTAAGGTGTGGTACCGTGAGTCAAGCGTTTGAACGTACTAAGCACATGCCGAGAAATATGGTAAATCGGTAAGCCTAGTACCTGAGTGAACCTGGCAGTGGACTTTACCCCTCACGCGACCTGAGATGTAGTCTCCCATTCCGGTTATGGTGGGTACAAGTGCGGTCACTGCACGACGGCGAGTCGGGGTCAGTGAGGCATTGTACGCCAAGGCGGTGAGCCCTGATCTGCTGACGGGGAATCGATGGGGACGGTTGATATGTGTGGGGACGGAGTGCCCCTACATGTCGTGTGTTTAGGTTTACCTTGCAAGGATAAAAACTCGATTCGAATCGTCTGCTTCTCGCAGCTAATGAGACTGCTTGATCCATGCTGCTACATTGAGTAACAAGTGGAACTGTGTTGAGATGATACAAGCTGTTGATTGCTAAAAATGCTTGCTACTATGTATGAGTAGATAGTACACTTTTAGCCTTAAGAGAGTCACACTTAATTTTGACAAAGTTAAAATCTTGATTTAGAAACTCAGCTAGTGCTTTTGGCAACCAAACCCCACAGCCAAACAGCTGCATGTCTAGAGGTAGAGGAGTAGACTCCTCACACCGGGTAAGTCTAGCTGAGTATTAGTATACTCAGCCTTGCTTGTGGCATAATTTTACAGGTTCTCTGGAGGACATGGTTGCTGGAGTGACTTGGCCGTCCACCCTGCCACCGGGTTGGACTGTCGAGTGGGACCCTGCCTCGGCTGAGGAAAAGCATGAGGAGTGATGGGACAGGCTTCCCCATCTCTCTATTTATTTACCGTTAGTTTATTTCCGCTGCACTTCAAAACATTGATGGTCACTTTTGCAAAAACTCCGATGATGTCAATGATGATGTAATAATTTAATACTCTGACATGTATGGTTTTATGCTTTATTGTATTTGCTCTGTGACTCACCATCGAGTGAGAGTGTGGTACTTGATCCTGTCAGTGGCCGTGTCGGACTAGATCCGAGGGATTGACGGGTTATTCCCATTTAAGTGTGGTCTAGCCTCTAAGGCAGGGCTTAGGCACTTAAGTTGGAATAATTCAGGCAGTTCCGCCATAGCTGGTATCGGAGCTTGTACCACCACAGAGGAATCAACAAAACATAAATGCCATCCCTTTTCTAAAGTAAAATTTGATAGAAACAATGTTGGATAGATCGTAGGACGAGCAGGATAGACCTAGGACGTGAAGCCTTAGGATGATAGAAGGGTAGCTAGGTGGCTAAGTGACTAGGCCCTACAGGCCACTTTTTAAGGGATGGGAGTTCTTCCCTATTCCTTTTATCTTCTAGAGAGGTCGTTCAGGACGAGCATGCATGCATTCCTAATTAAGCAAATGGATAACTGAGTAAAAGGACTTAAAAACAAGATAACAACCAACTAGGTCCGCAGTGTCTTTTTATTTAATTAGAAAAAGCTTAGTTTTATTTTTCTGGTTCTTTTTATAATTCCTTTTCTTTTACTTACGTTTCACCGTGCACAGATGACTTCCCACGGATCCTCAGACGACGAAAATGCACTGTCCCACACTGACGGGTTAGCACGAGAGGGATTTCCCCGCATTTTGTGGGAGGTACTTCAGGGGGCCGGATACGCGACACCCCCTCAGTACGCGGTGCAGCAGTTCGAGAAGCACCGGGTGCCTCGCTGTAGGGTGAGGATGATTTTGGAGCCTCATCCCCTGCAGCCAGGCTGGCGCTCCTTGGACTCCGAGTCTTTCAGATACCGAGCGGAGGACACGATCGAGGCAATCGCTCTGCATGGATTGACTACTTTCTGCGGATTCCATCCCTTGGAGCTGGCTACCCACCCCATTGGGTTGTTCCCCGCGGAAAAGGAGGACGACCCGATGTGGAAGGATCGGGTGGAGCATGCCAAGGACATCTGGGCCCTCTACCCAGGCCACACGGCTCACTTGTCGGTGCGATGCATGAACGCCCTGTATCGTCTGCAAGTGATGCGTGGGGAGGCCATGTCTCATTTGATGGCACTACTAGAGGCAACCAAGATCACCTTGGACAACAGGGAGGAGCTCGTGGTTGACTTGTCCCAGGAGCTGGTAGAAAAAGATTTGCAAGTAGAGCAACTGTCTGATGAGATTCACGAGTTGGAGGAGCTAGTGGGCACCAGGAAGAACACCATCGAGGTTCTCGAGGATCAACTCCTCAACACCCAACAGCAGCTAGCAGAAGCTAATGAGCATCTAGATATGCATCATCAAGAGATCCATGATGAGGAGGCTGATGAGGACGTTGACATCGAGGGAGGGGAGGAGCCTGCTTCCAGTGTAGACACCGCTGGCTCAGGGAGACCACCTTCCCCCGAGTCAAGCGTTGCCTCGTTCGCTCACTAGATGCCAGGGATAATACTAGAGGTTGGTGATAGTTGGACTCCTCGCCGCTAGCTTAGCTTTTGCACCCTTAGGGTACTAGGCTAGGTAGAGTTGAGTCTTTTGGATCATTAATGTAACCGTGTTAAACTCTTTTGGAGGTTTGGGGATGATTAATGGCAGTTTAAATTTGGACGGGAGGTTTATGTTTTTTTTGTTTTATGTGGAATCTATCAAATTGCTTTAAACCCCCTACCGTGTTTGAACCTTAAGCTTGGAGATGTGTTATTAAGCAACCATGTGATTTTTCAGATGGCTGGGAGAGCGCGCCGTGGTCAAAATGAGCACGTTCCTCCACCGCCACCGCCTCCCACTCTGCAGGAGCTCATGGCCCAGCAGAATGAGATCCTGAGACAGCTAGCTCAGCGTCAGCCACCACCTCAGCATTATGGTGGAGACCATCAGCGTCACCCCGTCGCTGCTACCTACCAGGAGTTCCTCAGTACTCAGCCACCATTGTTTACCAGGGCGGAGGACCCGCTTGATGCAGATGTGTGGTTGAGGGTGGTGGAATCCAAATTTCCGCTACTCCATGGAGCTTGCTCAGAGGTCGCCAAGGTCAGGTTCGCCACCCAGCAGCTTCGCGGACCCGCGAGGACTTGGTGGGACCATTTTCTTGCCATGCAGCCAGAAGGTAGAGAGGTGGAATGGAGGGAGTTCAAGGCAGCTTTCAGAGGACACCATATCCCCGCTGGCATCATGGACCGGAAGCTCAATGAGTTTCTGGCACTCACTCAGGGCAACAGGACAGTGTTGCAGTATGCCCAGGCTTTTAATGACTTGTGTCAGTATGCTGGATATCATGCCGATACGGATGAGAAGAAGCGAGACAGGTTCAGAAGGGGGCTCAGCACCAAGCTCCGTGATCGTCTCAACACCGTCAGGGCCAACAGCTACAATGAGTTGGTCAACATGGCTATCTCCCAGGAGGACTGCATTTTAGCTCGGCAGGCAGAGAAGAAGAGGAAGACCCCTGTGGCAGGACCCTCAGCTCAGCCACAGCGCTTCAGGATTGTGTCTGACACGCAGAACAAGGGACCTCAACAGCAGCAAGGGAGATGGGTGATCAGACCACCGCAGCAGCAGCAGCAGGCACCCAACCGCACCCAGTTTCCAGCTCAGAGGAACAATCAGCAGCAGCAGTACCGCCAGGCAAATGACAACAGGTGTTTCACCTGTGGTAACACTGGGCATTATGCCAAGAATTGCCCCAGAAACTAGCAGAGGCAGGGGCAGAATGTCAATCAGAACCAAGGCAAGAGACAGAAGGTGCAAGTGAGGCAGGGCAAGCTGAACTTCACTACCATGGCTGACATTCCAGAGGGAGCACCCGTCATGACTGGTATCTTTACAGTTTTAAATTATCCCGCTATTGTTCTTTTTGATTCCGGTGCTTCACATAGTTTTATCAGTGCCAAGTTTAGTGCCAAATGCCAGTTGCCTTTTCACCACACCAATGGGGGTATCACAATTTCAACACCAGGAGGCAGGGTTGCCACCTATCAAGTCAACCGGCATGTGCCCATAAGGTTTGGTAGTATTGTAATTAAGACCACCCTTCTCATTTTAGGGTTGGATAGCGTGGATATTATACTGGGAACCGACTGGTTAACCAGGCACCAAGCAGTTATTGATATTGCAGCTAGGGCCATTGAAGTGCACTCACCAACTTGTGGGGCAACCACACTATATCTGCCTGACCAGGGATGCACCCGCTCTTGTGCCTTTGTTATGATAGAATCCCCAGTAGCACAGATCCCAGTGGTCTGTGACTACCCGGATGTGTTTCCGGATGAATTGCCAGGGATGCCACCTGACAGAGACCTTGAGTTCGCAATTGAGTTGCAACCCGAGACTGCTCCTATCTCCAAGAGACCCTATAGGATGCCTCCCGCGGAATTGGCGGAGCTGAAAAAGCAATTGCAAGAGTTGTTGGACAAGGGGTTCATTCGCCCAAGTACTTCACCATGGGGATGTCCGACATTATTTGTGAAGAAAAAGGATGAAAGCTTGAGGATGTGTGTTGACTACCGCCCTCTCAATGCGGTGACTATCAAGAACAAATACCCGTTACCCCGCATTGATGTTCTGTTCGATCAGTTGGTAGGAGCCAAGGTATTCTCCAAGATAGACCTTCGCTCAGGATACCATCAGATCAAGATCCGTGCCAGCGATATTCCCAAGACGGCCTTCTCGACCAGATATGGGCTGTATGAGTTTTTGGTGATGTCTTTTGGGCTAACCAATGCCCCGGCTTATTTTATGTACCTAATGAACTCAGTGTTTATGCCAGAGTTGGATAAGTTCGTGGTCGTTTTCATTGATGATATTCTGGTCTATTCCAAGAATGAAGACGAGCATACTGAGCATCTGCACATCGTACTTCAGCGACTGCGCGATCACCGTCTTTATGCAAAGTTGTCTAAATGTGAATTTTGGCTGAAGGAGATTAAATTCTTGGGTCACACAATTTCTCAGAATGGGATATCGGTTGACCCTGAAAAGGTACAGGAGGTGATGGATTGGAAACCCCCGACTATAGTAAGGCAGATTCGGAGTTTTCTGGGATTGGCAGGGTATTATCGACGATTTATTCCGGATTTCTCCAGAATTGCCAAACCAATGACTGAATTGTTGAAGAAGGGAGTCAAGTATGATTGGAGCCAGAAGTGCGAGGATGCCTTTCACACCTTGAGGCAGCATTTGACAACAGCTCCAATGCTGGCCCAACCTGACAATACCAAGCCCTTTGAAGTTTATTGTGATGCTTCTGGTACAGGATTGGGTTGTGTCTTGATGCAAGATAACCGGGTCATTGCTTATGCTTCCCGAGCCCTCAGACCCCATGAGCAGAACTATCCTACACATGATCTGGAATTGGCAGCAGTGGTTCATGCTCTTAAGATATGGAGACACTATTTGATGGGAGCTCACTGCAACATCTACACTGATCATAAGAGCCTCAAATATATTTTCACTCAGGCTGATCTGAACATGAGGCAGAGGAGATGGTTGGAATTAATCAAGGATTATGATTTGGAAATACATTACCATCCTGGCAAGGCCAATGTGGTGGCAGATGCCTTGAGCAGAAAGGCCCAGTGCAATTGTTTGAACATGGATGTGGGAGTTACCACCTTGTGTGATGAGTTGTGCAAGCTGAACCTAGAAGTGGTTCCTTCCGGTGAATTGAGTTATATCTCAGTGGAGCCCACATTGCAAGAGCAAATAGTTAGGGCACAGATTGGGGACAAAGGAGTTCAGGTTATCAAAGAAATGATCAAGCAGAAGGCAGAGAAATACAAGTGTTTCCGTCAGGACAGCAAGGGAATTTTACGATTTGGAGATCGATTAGTTGTTCCCAAGGACCCTGAGCTCAGAAAGAAGATATTAGATGAAGCTCACCTTTCAAAATTCTCCATGCACCCTGGCAGCAACAAGATGTACCATGACCTCAGATCGTTATATTGGTGGACCAGAATGAAGAGGGAAATTGCCAAGTACATATCCGAGTGTGACACCTGCCAGAGGGTCAAAGCTAGTCATTTGAAGGCGGCAGGCCCTTTGCAACCCCTTCCCATACCATCTTGGAAATGGGAAGACATTTGCATGGACTTTATAGTGGGATTGCCCAATACCTCCAGGCACCATGATTCTATATGGGTTATTGTGGACAGATTGACCAAGACTGCTCATTTCTTGCCAGTGCACACCACCCACCGGGCGGAGAAGTATGAAGAGGTCTACATTGACCAGATAGTTCGTCTGCATGGGATACCAAGGACTATAGTCTCAGACCGAGGAGCACCATTTGTGGCACGATTTTGGGAGCAATTGCAGGAATCACTTGGGACCCATGCCATACGAAGCTCAGCATACCATCCCCAAACTGATGGCCAGACGGAAAGGGTGAATCAGATTTTGGAAGACATGTTGCGAGCATGTGCACTACACTACGGGAAGGACTGGGACAAGTGTCTTTCCTTGGCCGAGTTTTCTTACAATAACAGCTATCAGTCCAGTCTGAAGATGGCACCTTTTGAGGCCTTATATGGGAGAAGGTGTAGGACCCCACTAAATTGGTCTCAAGCAGGAGAGAGGGAAATTTTTGGGCCAGATTTGGTGCTTGAAGCAGAGGCAAAGGTTAGAATTATCAAGAAGAACCTAGAAGCTGCTCAGGCCAGGCAAAAGAGTTATCATGACAAGAGGCGGAAGCCTCTACAGTTTGAGGTGGGAGATCATGTATATCTTAAGATATCACCAACCAAGGGTGTCCAGAGATTTGGGATCAAGGGCAAGTTAGCTCCTCGTTACATTGGACCCTATAAGATCAAGGCAAGTTGTGGACCCGTAGCTTACCAATTGGAATTGCCACCCCGTATGTCAGCAGTTCACAATGTGTTCCATGTATCTCAGCTGCGGAAATGTGTTCGTCTACCCACTGAAGTGCTACCAGAACCAGGCATTGAGATAGAGCCAGACTTGTCCTACCAAGAGTACCCCGTCAAGGTATTGGATCAAAAGGAGAGATCAACTCGGGCAAGATCAATCAGAATGTATAAGGTTCAATGGAGTCATCATTCAGCAGAAGAAGCTACATGGGAGACGGAGGATTTTCTACGCTCTCGCTTCCCCGACTTTCTGCCCAAAGGAGTCGGTATGTAACCCAAAAAAACCCCACGCCCACCTGCCCTTTGAAGTCAATTATAAAAAAAAACTTAGATAACAAGGATAGTCTAAATTGTGGATCTAACTTAAGAAGGGCTTCCTTCTGAAGTTGCAAAGAGGATGACATTCGAAGAACAGTTAAAAAGGTGAAACTTGAGTATAAGGGGAGAGTAGCACCAACACACCTTCAAGCATCCCTCCAAGGGACTCTACCTGAAATCTCGGGACGAGATTCCTTTAAGGGGGGAGGGCTGTAACACCCTAGGTGTTACTCAGGGTGTCCACCCCCAGGGTTACCCCTGTTTACCCATTATCACATGAAGATTGAATTGGGCAAAATATACCAAACTTGGAATTCTAGGTCCTAAGCAAGTGTAACACACCTTGGATGCCCTGCCCTAGCTTATCATGCACATCTAAGTGGGGATCTCCCAAAACCCTAAAGCAAAACCCCCCATAGGCAATGAGAACCCTAATTGAAGCCATGATCAAAAGATCATGTAAACCTTATGATCATGGTTTGGGCCAAATATAAAAGTTGTAATATACTTAATAACCTACAATTAATAGTAAGGAAGTACCCCCAAAAAGTTTTCAGAAAAGTCCTCAAAAGATCACCTAAGGTTCAGCTCAAGGGAGAATTCAGATTTTGCCTAAGTATAAAAGCTAACCCTTGAGCAAAGACTCCTCATGTTCACCTTGATCCCCTTTTCAAAACCTTTCGACCCAATTGACAAAATGGCGCCAAACCATGATCATAAGGTTTACATGATGCATTAAATGAAAAGGATAGACTTTTAGAAAAGCAAGAGGATATTTTGTATGAAGAGCATGATAAGTTTGTTAGTGTGCAAAAATCTCTTGCTTTAGAGATCAAAAGAAATGAAATGCTATCTTCTGAATTATCTGCTTGCCATGAAACTTTGTCTAGTTTAAAGAGTGTAAATGATGATTTAAATGCTAAGCTAGAGGAAGCAAATAAATCTAGTTCATGTGTAGAACATGTTATAATTTGCAATAGATGCAAGGATTTTAATGTTGATGCTTGTGATGAACACTTAATTTCCATTTCTAAATTAAATGATGAGGTGGCAAGTCTTAATGCTCAACTTAAGACTTGCAAGATAGATTTTGATAAATTAAAGTTTGCTAGGGATGCCTACATAATTGGTAGACACCCCTCAATTAAGGATGGGCTTGGCTTTTGAAAGGAAGCCAAGAACTTAACAAGCCAAAGGCCTCCCATTCCCAACAAGGAGAAAGGGAAGGCCCCTATGGCTAGTAGCATTCAAAGGAATCATGCTTTCATTTATGATAGAAAATTTTCTAGGAATGCTCATTATAATAGGAGTTATGATGCTTATGATTCAAATGCTATGATTGCTTCAAGCTCTACTTTTGTGCATGGTAGAAATATGCCTAGGAAAAATCATGTGTTGCATCATGTACCTAGGATAATGCGTAATGAATCTGCTACTGTGTTCCATGCGTGCAACACTACTTTTGTACTCACATGTAAAAATAAAAAAGTGGTTGCTAGGAAGTTGGGGGTCAAATGCAAGAAAGACAAGACTTGCATTTGGGTCCCAAAGGCTATTGTAACTAACCTCGTAGGACCCAACAAAAGTTGGGTACCTAAAACCGAAGTGTAAATTGCCTTGCAGGTTTATGCATCCGGGGGCTCAAGCTGGATTATCGACAGCGGATGCACAAACCACATGACGGGGGAGAAGAAGATGTTCACCTCCTACGTCAAGAACAAGGATTCCCAGGACTCGATCATCTTTGGAGATGGGAACCAAGGCAAGGTTAAAGGACTAGGAAAGATAGCCATTTCAACCGAGTATTCCATATCCAATGTGTTCTTAGTTGAATCGCTCGGGTACAACTTATTGTCTGTCAGTCAACTATGTAATATGGGTTATAATTGTCTATTTACCAATGTAGATGTGTCTGTCTTTAGAAGGAGTGATGGTTCATTAACTTTTAAGGGTGTACTAGACGACAAACTCTACTTAGTTGATTTTTCGAAAGAGGAGGCCAATCTAGATGCATGCTTAATTGCTAAGACTAGCATGGGCTGGCTGTGGCATCGCCGTCTAGCACATGTTGGGATGAAGAACCTTCATAAACTTCTAAAGGGAGAACATGTGTTAGGACTAACCAATGTATTTTTCGAAAAAGATAGACCTTGTGTAGCTTGTCAAGCAGGTAAACAGGTGGAAGCACTCATCACAGCAAGAATGTGATGACCACATCAAGACCTCTGGAGCTACTTCATATGGACCTCTTCGGACCCGTCGCCTACCTCAGCATCGGGGGAAGTAAGTATGGTCTTGTTATTGTTGATGATTTTTCCCGCTTCACTTGGGTATTCTTTTTGCAGGATAAATTAGAAACCCAAGGGATCCTAAAGCGCTTTCTAAGGAGAGCTCAAAACGAATTTGAGCTCAAAGTGAAAAAGATAAGAAGCGACAACGAGTCCGAGTTCAAGAACTTACAAGTGGAGGAGTACCTTGAGGAGGAAGGAATCAAGCACGAGTTCTCCGCTCCCTACACACCACAACAAAACGGTGTGGTAGAGAGGAAGAATAGGACGCTTATCGACATGGCAAGGACAATGCCTGGAGAGTTCAAGACACCCGAGCGGTTTTGGTCGGAGGCTGTGAATATAGCCTGCCACGCCATAAACCGGGTCTACCTTCATCGCCTCCTCAAGAAGACCTCGTATGAACTTCTAACCGGTAACAAACCCAACGTTTCATACTTTCATTTATTTGGGAGTAAATGTTACATTCTAGTAAAGAAAGGTAGAAATTCCAAATTTGCTCCCAAAGTTGTAGAAGGGTTTTTGCTAAGTTATGACTCAAATACAAAGGCGTATAAAGTCTTCAACAAATCATCGGGTTTGGTTGAAGTCTCTAGCGACGTTGTATTTGATGAAACTAATGGCTCTCCAAGAGAGCAAGTTGATCTTGATGATGTAGATGAAGATGATGTTCCAACGGCCGCAATACGCACGATGGTGATAGGTGATGTGCGACCACAGAAACAACAAGAGCAAGATTAGCCTTCTTCCTCAACAATGGTGCACCCCCCAACTCAAGATGATGAACATGTTCCTCAAGAGGAGGCGTGTGATCGAGGGGGAGAACAAGAAGACTAAGTTATGGAGGAAGAAGCACCACGGGCCCTCCAACTCAAGTCCGAGCGACGATCCAACGACATCACCCCGTCGATCAGATATTGGGTGACATAAGCAAGGGAGTAACAACTCGCTCATGTCTAGCTAATTTTTGTGAGCATTACTCGTTTGTCTCTTCTATTGAGCCTTTCAGGGTAGAAGAGGCCTTGCAGGATCCGGACTGGGTGTTGGCCATGCAGGAAGAGCTCAACAACTTCAAGAGGAATGTAGTTTGGAGCCTGGTGCCACGTCCAAAACAAAACATTGTGGGAACCAAGTGGGTGTTCCGCAACAAGCAAGATGAGCATGGGGTGGTGACACGAAACAAGGCTCGACTTGTGGCAAAAGGTTATGCCCAAGTCGTAGGTTTGGATTTCGAGGAGACTTTTGCTCCTGTGGCTAGGCTAGAGTCTATTCAAATATTATTAGCCTATGCCGCTCACCACTCTTTCAGGTTGTTTCAAATGGATGTGAAGAGCGCTTTCCTCAACGAGCCAATCAAGGAGGAGGTGTATGTGGAACAACCCCCTGGCTTTGAGGATGACAGGTATCCTGACCACGTTTTTAAGCTCTCTAAGGTGCTCTATGGACTTAAGCAAGCCCCAAGAGCATGGTATGAATGCCTTAGGGATTTCTTAATTGCTAATGCTTTCAAAGTTGGGAAAGCCGATCCCACTCTTTTCACTAAGACTTGTGACGGTTTCTTTTTGTGTGCCAAATTTATGTCGATGACATAATATTTGGTTCTACTAACCAAAAGTCTTGTGAGGAGTTTAGCAGGGTGATGACTCAAAAGTTTGAGATGTCGATGATGGGTGAGTTCAACTACTTCCTTGGGTTCCAAGTGAAGCAACTCAAGGACGGCACCTTCATCTCCCAAACGAAGTACACGCAAGACCTGCTCAAGCGGTTCAGGATGAAGGACGCCAAGCCCGCAAAGACACCAATGGGAATCGATGGACATGTCGACCTCAACAAAGGAGGTAAGTCCGTTGATCAAAAGGCATACCGGTCTATGATAGGTTCCTTGCTTTATTTATGTGCTAGTAGACCAGATATTATGCTTAGCGTATGTATGTGTGCTAGATTTCAATCCGACCCAAGGGAGTGTCACCTTGTGGCTGTTAAGCGGATTCTTAGATATTTAGTTGCTACGCCTTGCTTCAGGATCTGGTATCCAAAGGGGTCTACCTTTGACTTGATTGGATATTCAGACTTCGATTATGCCGGGTGCAAGGTTGATAGGATGAGTACATCAGGGACGTGCCAATTCCTAGGAAGGTCCCTAGTGTCGTGGAGCTCAAAGAAACAAACTTCCATTGCCCTATCCACCGCTGAGGCCGAGTATGTTGCCGCAGGATAGTGTTGCACAACTACTTTGGATGAGGCAAACCCTCCGGGACTTTGGCTACAATCTGAGCAAAGTCCCACTCCTATGTGACAATGAGAGTGCAATCCGCATGGCAGATAATCCTGTTGAACACAGCCGCACTAAGCACATAGACATCCAGCATCACTTCCTGAGAGACCATCAGCAAAAGGGAGATATCGAGGTGTTCCATATTAGCACTGAGAACCAGCTAGCCGATATCTTCACCAAGCCTTTAGATGAGAAAAGGTTTTGCAGGTTGCGTAGTGAGCTAAATGTCTTAGATTCGCGTAACTTGGATTGATCTATAGCATACATGTGTTTTTTTTCCTTTGATCATTTCAATCTATTTTTGTTCATTTGTGGTGCTCAAGTTGTACACATGATCCCCGGACCTCACAAGTCCATTTGCAAGTGATGCACTTATTTAGGGGGAGGCATGCTACAACTTGACCCTTTGAGACTAACCTTTGTGTTTGAGTTTACTTGATTTAGTCTCAAAAGTGAATTGAAAGGGAAAGGTGAACTTGGACCATGCAAAGACTTCCACTGCACTCCGGTATTAACTCCAATTTCATATCTATGCTCTTATTGCCTTTTTGCTCTTAATTGACAATTTTGGTGAGGCAATGGGGTTAAAGGGCCAAGAATGATCCTGTTTTGGTGCTTAATGCCAAAGGGGGAGAAATTAAGGCCAAAGCAAATGGATCAGCTACCACTTGTGAAATTTCGAAAAGAGTAGAGTTAGAACTTTTTTATTTGTCCAAAACACTCTTATTGCAAAATTTGGTCTCTTGTGGGGAGAACTTATGACTATGGGAAAAAGGGGGAGTTTTTGGCTCTTAATCAATTTTACTCTTGGATTATCTCTCTTTGTGCCCAAACAAGTGAGTTTGTTGTAGAGATAGGAAAATGAATTTGATTCGCAAAAACAAACCAAGTGGTGGCAAAGTATGATCCAAATATGCCAAATTAGAGTAAAAACAATTTGGTTCTCTTTTGCTTTGATATTGCACTTCTTTTGGTTGCTTTTGTATATGTTGGCATAAATCACCAAAAAGGGGGAGATTGAAAGGGAAATGTGCCACCAGAAAAGGAAGGAGATCCACACCGGACCGCCTACAGTGACTGTCCGGTGGCGCACCGGATTGTCCGGTGCGCCACCCGACCGAAGGCAAGAATGATCTTCCTTGTTGATCTCCAACGGCTCCTAGCTGCCTTGGGGCTATAAAAGGGACCCCTAGGCGCATGGAGGAGTCACCCAAGCTTACAAGAAAGATCCTAAGACTCCAAGACTCCATTCTTAGGCATTCGATTCTTTGAGATAGTGACTTGAGCTCCATTTGAGTTGAGAACTCCTTGCGTTGTGTTTTGAGCTTGAGTTGTGACTTGTGTGCGTGATTGTGCTCTCATTTTGAGTCTTGTGTGTGTTGCTCTCCCCTCCCTTACTTCCGTGCTTCTTTGTGATCATCAATTGTAAGGGCTAGAGGCTCCAAGTTGTGGAGATTCCTCGCAAATGGGAGAAAGTCTAAGAAAGAAGAACACCGTGGTATTCAAGTTGATCATTTGATCACTTGAAAGGGGTTGAGTGTAACCCTTGTCCATTGGGACGCCACAACGTGGAAGTAGGCAAGTGTTACTTGGCCGAACCACGTGATAAACTCGCGTGTCTCTTGTGATTGCTTTTCTGTGATTACTTGTGTGTTCGCAAGAGCTCGCTACTTAGCCGTACTAACACTTAACCAAGTTTTGTGGCTATTAGTATTTGTTTTATTCAGGATCACCTATTCACCCCCTCTAGGTGCTCACAGGTACTTTATTTACAACAAGATGTCCAAGACATCCACATAGTCTAATACATAACCATAGTCTTCAACATAAATATCAAAGTGTGGAAACTAGAACTCATCGTCGTTCTGAAACTCCTCAAAGTCCTCCATGTTGCCAGCATCTCCTCCTGAGCACTGAGTACAGTGGGGACAACCTGGGGTGGGGTCGTTTGTAAAGCAAGGGTGAGTACACATCAACATACTCAGCAAATGTCCCATTTGGCTAAAGTGGACTAGCTGTTTCTGGAGTTAAGGTTAAGCGGTTGCTTTTAGTTGATCAAGTATTTATTACTATTGGTAGAGCCAAGTTTTAGTAATGGCCCAGTTATTACCCAAATGTAATCCCTCCAAGAGGAAATACCAGAGACCAAAATTATAACCATCCATATTAACCATCATCATAAAAGTAACCAAAGTTCTTCTAATCAAAGAGGATCCCAAGGCCGCTCTTAACCGTGAGCACAACTGATATACCATGTTCTAACACTCTGTAGAGGTCGCACACTTTACCCACAAGTTGTGATTGCCATTCTGCCCGGGGTTCTAGCCTCCCCATTGATCACTACCAAGGTGACCTAGCAGGGTCTCACTACGTAGCCTTTACAAAGATTTCCCAAAGGAAGGGTGACTAACAAAACCAAATCAAAGAACCTCTGCAACCAGCCTCGAGAGAGCAAGTATTGTGCCCGGACCCCATTGATGGCCCTACGGCGAAGCCAACTACTCCTCTGGTTCCTCTAATTAATCAGCTAAGGGTGTTCCATTCCACCCTCATGGTTGCACTGTTATCTCGGGTTGTCACTCCCTGAACAGGTCCTTACGGAGAGGTACTCAGGAAAATGGCCTGAGTCTCCTAAAATATCACAAGAACATCATCGAGATAACATCGTCGTATCATAAGTATTTACATCATGTTCATTGATTAAGGTAAAGCAATAGCACAAAGCTAACCATGATAACCCAAAAGGTAAACAAGGATAAGGTAAATACAGACTAGTCAGTCCTTAGGTTTCAATAATGTAATGCGGGACGGCGAATTATAAGTATGTAGGACATAATAGGTCAAAGGACACTTGCCTTCACCAAGTTGTTGCTCAGGGAGATCTTCGGCAACACACTCAGAAACCACGGCCTACTCGTTGTCTAAATAAAATGAACATACATTCAATAAATTTGGAAAGTACAAATGAACAGCACATCAAACATGTACAATCAAGTGAACACAAGTATGATAAAATACTAAGAACATATAGGGTAGACTTAGATACTAGGGTTTAATATAATTAGAGATCAGTGATTCCCTATATATTATGGACTATTTAGTTTAGTGTCACTAATTTTTAGTGAGGCACCAAATTATTTCAGAGATCAATTTATGCACAACATTTACTAATCTCACAAAATTACACATCTAGGTACCCTTAGCATTTCCTTTTTATTTATTTTCCTAAATAAATAAATCAACTCATAATCTAGTCTATAGCTTAGACCAAAAATTATAATACATAGACTGTGAATTAACATAATTTATTTGAACAGAGAATATTCCTATGAACAATTTGCAATTTGAACCACTAAATTTGGAGTTCATATGAAAAAGATATGAAATAAACAAGTTTTGAAGTTTAAATTATGAAATTAAGCCTAATTCTGTGATTATTTAAAAGGGCAGGGGTCTGTTTAAAAGAAACCAGGGGCATGTGCGCTAAAACTCTGGACGACGGGTTGATTCTCGGAAACCCGAAGGTCTCTTACGCAAAACCGCCACGCGAAGGGGTATGGGGCTATACGGACCAGATTAGAAACAACGAGCAAGGGCACGGACACGCAGAGCGCGGGCGTCTAACAGGCGGACCCAGGGCGAGGTGAGTCCCCAATGCTTTGGGCCCATGAGCCAGCGGGTCGAGTGGGTGGCTTGGGCGTAGGGCGAACTGACAGAAGGGCCCTAGCGGAATGGGGCCCGCTGACCAGTGACAGTTCTGGTGCAGGGTATGCGGCATGCTATACTGATACGTGGGCCACAGGCTCCACCGGTCAGCGGCGAATGGTGAGGCGCGGGCACAACCTGGTGGGTGGGGTCTACTCGCTAGAGGCTCGGAGGGGAGAGCGAGAGTAGAAGCGCGGGAGAGGCTAGCTCGAGGGCCCTAGGTGTCAAGACCTTCGTCCTCCTCTCGCACGTGCACGGCGCAGAGCGCCATGACCGAGATCGGCGAGCGGCGAGGGTCAAGGGTAGGTCGGTCGGCGGGGATCGCTCGGGGAACTCGCCTCCTTGGCGTGACACCGCCCCCAGGCGCATACCGGCGATAGCAGAGAGGGGAGGGGAGAACGGGCGGGGGAGAGAAAAGAGGGAAAGGGGATTGGCGGTTCTCACCCTCGGTGTAGCTCGGCCGAGCCGCTCGACGGAAGGGCGACAGTGCTTCGAGCGCAGCAAGTGCACAGGCGATGGCGGAGGTGATCCCGATGCTCGGCAATTGCGCGGACGGCGGTGCTCCTCGGCGAACTTCGGCGAGGCACTACGGGCGAAGGGGAGAGGAATTGGCTAGGGAATGTGGCGAGCAGGAGAAGGAGATGACCGTGGGGGGGGGTTATGCCTCAGCTCACGATCGTGGCCACGATCCTCGTGAACGTGGGCACGGCGGGCGCGGAGCGCAATTGCAGCGAGAAAAAGGGGGGAAAGGGCTGACAGGCGGGACCCATCCGTAAGTGGCTATGCGCGAGCGAAGTGCCTGACAGGCGGGTCCTACACAGCAGCGAGAGCAGAGGGGCACGTGTGGGCGTGCGGTTGTGCCGACAGGGCAGGCCCACCTGGCGACGAGGGCGGGGGGAGGGGTGAGGCAGGCACGCGGTTGCAGGCCAAATGGGCCGAAAGGCCAGGACAGGGGTACAGCTGGGCTTCTTTGGCTTTTCCTATTTCCCTCCAAATTTCTAATTCATTTTCCTTTTATTTTCTCTAGGGTTTTCAATTCAAATTCAAACCAAGTTTCAATTTCAAACTAAATTAAACATGTGCAACAATTCAAAGAATATTTGGAGCTCAACATGATGCAACATTTCATAACTCATATTGTTTGGACAAAATAAAATAAATAATCCTTCCCTAATTAAGCTAAATCTACTCAAAAGAAAAAGAGAGAGAGAGAGATACAGGAGTAACACCTGAATTTGGTAGATACTCAGGAAGAAATTTTATACCCCCAAGTTCAGGGTGTTACAGATGGTATAGTGGGCCGACTGTCTCGTGATGCGCTCTGCCGCGGCCTTGTTATCCGGTTCCTCTACATTCCTTATGTATCTGATGATCGGCTCTCTCCATTCATTGGGATCTGCCTCTGGCTGACTTAGGGCATTGCATTCCTCCATCAGATCCGTGACAATGCTTGGTTGCTGTATTTCTTGGACGAAGATCCCAGGTGGAACATGGGCCCGACTGGACCCCAATTTCGACAATACATCAACAGCTGCATTGCGATCCCTTTCCACGTGGTGGAATTCTAGTCCTTCGTACTTGTCTTCCAACTTCCGCACGACTGCACAATATTTGCCCATTGAGTCAGTTAAGCAGTCCCAATCTTTGTTTATTTGACTTATGACTACCAGTGAATCGTCGTACACCATCAGCTTCTTGATGCCGAGTGAAACCGCAATGCTCAGCCTGTGGACCAGTGCTTCGTACTCTGCTGCATTATTGGATGCCGGAAACAAAAGCTGGAGTTCATATTTGAGTTGTTCACCTCCAGGACCTATAAAGAGAATCCCTGCCCCCGCTCCTTGCAGCTTCAGCGAGCCATCAAAGTATATTCTCCATATTTCAGCGACCTCTGGGCTTTCTGGGACCTAGTGCTCAGTCCGTTCTGATATGAAGTCAACCAGTGCCCGAGTCTTTATCGCCGTACGAGGTCGGAACTCTATGTCATGAGCCCCGAGCTCGCATGCCCACTTGGCTATTCTTCCAATAGCTTCTTTGTTATGAAGAATATCACCTATCGGAAATCCTGTGACTACTATGACTTTGTGGTCGTCAAAGTAGTGTCGGAGCTTACGAGCGGTTAGAAGTACTGCATACAACAGCTTTTGTACTTGAGGATACCTTATCTTTGAGGACTCGAGGACTTCGCTGATGAAGTAAACTAGATGTTGTAACGGGTATGCATGTCCCTCTTCTGCCCGCTCGACTACTAACACTGTGCTTACCACGTGAGTTGTGCAGAAGATATACAAGAGCAAATCTTCTATCGGCTGACTGGGCGTAGCTCGGCGTGGTTGCTTGAGTACTGGCGGAGTGGTCAAGAATTTCTTCAGTGCCTCTAGAGCCTCTTGTGCTTCTGTGGTCCACTGAAATTTGTCCACCTTCTTGAGCAACTAGGTTAGCGCCCGTGCGTTGCAACGAGAACATATAATATCATGATAAGTTATATATAAACGTGTTATATTGTTATGAGAAAAGATTTTGTAATCCATTGGTAATCCTGACTATACATATAAATTTTGTTATTTTAATCTACCTGTTTCACCACTACATTGCAACAATCAATATCATGCAGACCTATATATATGATAGTTAGGTGTTTGTGCATTACGACGACTCACAAATTATTAATAAAACGCGAGTGCACAACAATTACATGAAAACAAACAATATATCGACAATCGTATACTAATCTATTCCTTTGTAGAGATATTGATAAGTCTCTGTTGTATGTTTGCAGGGATGGCATAGCGGCATGAATTGTCCTTATAACTTAATAGATCAATCACAAAGTTCCTTCGAAGAATCCTTGCATCCTACACACAAAGACATAAGAGAATAGAACATCAAATGAAATTTTTATTATGTAACTGGAATGTATGTTTGAACATGAAACAAACGTATTCCACTCACCCTAACAAATTCTATTCGTCTACCATTTCCCCACATGACCATAGCTTGTAGAACGAGGTAGCTGGTATTAACCCTATAGAATAATGTTTGGCCAACTATGTTATATACAATGGTTATCATACAAAAATTGTATATTGTTGAGAAGGTACGTGGTATGGAGAAAATACCCTTTTAAGTCAATTGGAAGACCAGTCCGAATTGTATGTTCCCACTTAAAAATATCATCTACCCATTCAGAACGTTTCTTGCTATAGGCAATCTTATATTTCTATGAGGCCATGATAATCGCTTCCACGAACCTCTTGTATGGCATATGCTTACACCAATCTTGAGTGGGTGTAAAGTCGATAAAAGTCGCGTGCTTTTTACCATGGTCAATTACAAAAAGGGCATAGCACTCGTTGAATTTCCATGGCATAAGAACCTGCAAAACATCAATCATTAGGATTGTAGATAAGTGTCTTTTTATAAATACATTCGAAATGAACACATACTTACATATTTACAATCAGTGACATAGTAGTTCATTGATGGCCAACAGTCGAGTGTTTTGGCTAGCTCTTCTGTTGTAGGGTCCTCGTGGTACTTTGGAAGTTTGCCAAAACCAACCATTCTCTGGATAAATATATATACATGACCATATGAGGATTAGAGGTAGATACTATATATTGCTACATTATTGATTAGAAACAAACTTACCCAGAAACACATATCCATATAATGCTTTATATCCTTTATCTTTTCACCTTTTGACATACGTGAATCTTTATTGGCAAGCAGTCGAACAGCCATGTCAAAACATTTTAGAGTCATATATAGATTTATCCTTAATATGTTTTGCAAGTCTTTGGCAGATATTTCTATCTTAAAAGGGTTGAAACTTCGCACCCATGTCATCCTGTAATGTAGCATGACGAAAGTCTATCATCAGGTGCATAGAGTAGTTTTCTCTTCTTAGGATTTGTAGGACTATCTAATATCTGAACATCAGAGGGGCTTCCCGTGTCAACTTCTTTTTCATATTTGTATAGCAGACACCCCTTTCCCTTGTTCATGTCTGAAGATAGTAATATAGCAGACAATTTTTTCCTAAAATGTTTCATGTCATCTTGCAAATAAGAAAAAATTTTATTTATAACGTCATATGTAACATTGACTATAGATGTGGATATATGTCATGGAACTAATAATATACTTTGGGTAAAAATGTCTGACAGTTCATCTCCTGTCCAATATTCGATATAGTTCAATAGAAAGAGGCCACACGAGGAGCTACATTACATTGTTAATAAAAATGTCAAGATTAATATCAATGAAGAAATTGGTTAAGAAGAATTTATGGTGTACCCATCTGTCTGCTTTGCATATCCCATTTCTATTTTTCTCAGCGGCCAAGAAGCAACCTGGAGGTCTGGCCACCTGTGATCTTTTAACTCCTTGCGCTGAGATACCATATCAATTTATCTTTGGAGTCCTTTAATCTTTATAAATTGTAAACATAGAATCAGAGACTAGGATATAAGTTAATAAGGGATTACTAATTGTTTGGTTTGTGCAAACTCGCGGAGTCAGTGAGGTTATTGCGGTTGGATGAAGTACCATGTGAATCGAGCACTAGTATCTCCATATTTCTTGCATTGATGACGACAAGATACCAGTGCGTTCCTCGTATGTTTATCGGAATAAACACCTACAAAACAATTATAAAGCTGAACTAATATAGAACACTTTTGTTTATTCTTTTTAGCCTAATGCTGAAAACCGACAACTTGGAACTCCCAATAAGAAACATGATACATGACACCTATGCACTTTTCTTATAGTTTGCGTCTGTCACACCCGGGCTTTAACGAACAAAGTCGGGTGCATCTCATACAAGCGCCAAGAAGACAACATATATAATAACAGAGTGTATAGAGATAAATGTCATAATAACATCAGAATATTTATTACATAGCGGAAGTCTTATTACAAAATAAAAGAAAAAATATAAAACGAACTAAGGATCATCCTTGGCGCAAGTCAACTGGGAAACGCCACCTAGATCAAATCAAACTCCTCGCTTTGTGGCTCCTCCTGAACCACCTATTCTTCTCCTGTGTGGCGAGGGGGGGGGGGGTGTGAGACAGTAAGGGTGAGCTCACACATGATCATAGCTCAACAAGTTGTGGGGAAACCAGTGGGCATTAACTCACCAAAGGTGGGAGTCCATGTGATGTGTAAGGCTAATCAACAACAGGGGTTAAAGCTGAGCATTGCTTTTTAATTAGTTGGTCAAAATTTTATTAGCAGTTACTAAATGTAAGTAAATACCAAACCTTAATAAAAGTAATATAACAAAATTAATAAATAATCCCATGTGATGCAAATGAAAAATTGAATTTAAGTTCCATAAATTAATCATGCGAGAGTTCTGAGCTGCTCATGACCGCGAGCTCGGCTAGTATACCAGTTTTACACTCTACAGAGGTTGTACCCTGTACCCACAAGTCATGTTACCCATCTGCCAAGGGATCGCGACTCCCATACACCTCTACCAAGGAAGCGAGGCAGGGCAACACTACGAGGCCTTTACAAAGTTCCACTAGCTTCCGAAAACCCACTACAGTTTATGGGAAGAGCACTTGCAAGAATCCCCCGTCTGACCACCATCGCAGCAAAATCAACCCGAGAACCTCCTTGCATGCAACTCCCCTACTGCCCTTGCCCCTTTCGGGTAAGATAGTATTCCACTAGCTTTCCTAATTAGTCATCCAAGGGCATCCCATACTACCCTTGTGGTGGCACGTGTTTCTTAAGTTAAGCTCCATGTTCCAATTAACATTCAAGTTAAGCTCCATGTTCCAATTAACATTAATGATCTTGACATGAACATAAATAGAATAACAAAATAACTAGAACATGGATATAATAAAATATTATCCCAAAACCATGTAAAGCAATAGCAAAACTACCCATGTGATTCAGGGATAACAAGGTAAAGAGATAAAGAGTCTAGGGTGACCTATTGGGTCCCATCAAAACTAAACCTATGCATGGATAATGACATTAAAGGGCATTATTGGGTAATAAAAGTGGTCAAGGGCACAACTTTCCTTCAATGAGCTCCTGCTCAGCTACTTCTATCTGCTGGTCACCAGGATCCTCTGTCACGGGCTCCTCTACTCGCCACAATACAAACAAGCACAGTATATAGAGAAAATTAACATCACACCAAACATGTAAACAAAATACATGATAATAATCTACAAATTAAAATAAAATCCCAGGAACAGGAATCATTAAATTTGGAGTTATAGATTTTGAGTTATGAATTTCCAAAGGTTTTATGTGCTTAATATAGGATTAAGTGGGAAATTAATTTTCTTACTGTTTTCATGTCAAAACAAAGACTCTAGGTGATAAACAATAATATTACAAAATTTTTAGAAACTGGAATGGAGTAATTTGGACTAAAAATGAATTTTCTATGAATTTTACAAGTTCTAGCACTTATTTATATATTAAAAATCTATTTTCTATTTAATTTCCTGGATTTCTTACTCTCATGGACTAGGCGCACAAAACCAGAGGAACTCAGGGGTCTCGGGGTAAAAATCTCTAAGACATAGAACGCCCCACAAATGGACGGCGGGTTGAATCTAAAATAGCATAGGGTCTCTTTTGTAGTTTTACAGGGCCGAAGGGGTATCCTTCGTTCAGAGCCGTCCGATCGACAACCGAGGGTTCCGATTAGATCAAGCCCACACCCGAATCAGTATGCGATGTTATGCGTTGGATTGGGAATCAACAACGCTGATTTAATTAAATGAAACGATGTATTTCCCCCTCTAATCCTGGGCATATGTTGACAGATCAATGGCTAGGGTTTTACAATGCCCAGATCCGATCCCTACCCTAGGATCTCTAATCAACGGTCTCAGGCGAATGCGTCCGATTCAGTAACTAGTTTCCAATCTGAGCTACACATCTAACAGGTAATGGTGGCTACAACGTCTCCTACCCCAGACCACGGCCGGAGGGAAGACCAGGGCCCCCACGTGTCGGCACGCCTCCACGAAGTTTCGGGCCACGCGAAGTAACAATGAACGGGCCGAAATACCGTCTGGTGGCCCAGTTAGGTGTCTTTATTCTTTTCTTTTTATTTTCCTTTTCCTTTTTGATTCATTTTATTTTCATTCTTATTTTTGAATCTAAATTTGAATTTCAAAGTTATGGTGAGCTTGTACTCAAATTTCTGAGTATATGATTTGAATAATTATTGTGGAATAAATTTATCTATTTATAAATTTATTTTTGTATTGTATAGTATTTTCTCTTTCCTTCTCTATTTCAAACCCTAATTCTCAATTTAGGATTCAAACTTTATCTCAAGTCATTGTTTTATTTCTACTAGCATTATTATTTTAATGCACAAGCAAACAAAACTCCAAAGGATGCACAAGTTATTTGAGTGTCTTTTGTTAACCATTTATTCTTGTTAAGTGGGGCGTCCACATGAAATGATAAATAGAGATGACACACATATATGAAGGAATGAAATTTCTCTTTTTAGGTTTTTCTTACAAAGTGGATATTACAAATCCTACCCCCCTTAACAAGAATCTCGTCCTCGAGATTTAAGAAGATCTAGGGAAAAGATGGGGAAAATCTATGCGAAGCTCTTCTTCTCTTTCCCATGTTGCTTCATCTTCTCCATGGTGACTCCATTGTACTTTGCACATCTTTATCACCTTATTTCTCGTAACTCAAGTCAATGTGTCAAGAATCTTGACAGGATACTCCATGTAAGTCAAGTCACCCTGATCATTGAGCTCTTCCATTGGTAACTGTTCCTGGGGAACATGGGGACACTTCTTAAGTTGAGACACATGAAATACATTATGCACATCAGATATATTATCAGGTAACTCGAGTTGGTATGCCATCTCCCCAACTCGCCTAAAGATCATGAATGGTCCAATAAAGTGAGGGGACAATTTGCCCTTGACTTCGAATCTCCTCATTTCACAAAGTGGTGACACCTTGGTACACATAATCTCCTTCCTCAAATTCTAGTGGTCTTCTTCCACTATCAGCATAGCTCTTTTGTCTGGTCCGAGCTACCCTCAAATTCTCTCGAATTAGACGGACTTGTTATGCACTTCCTCCCATAAAAAGGAGTCCTGCACTTCCTCCCATATAAAGAACTGTCCTTCTCCAGTCCCAAAGAACTGTCTTTCTCCAGTCTGATCCCAATATAAAGGAGTCCTGCACTTCCTCCCATATAAAGCTTCAAAAGGTGACTTCTTTAGACTAGCCTGATAGCTATTATTATAAGAGAACTCAGCATAAGGTAGACTCTTATCCCAACTTCCTCCATGCTGAAGGGAACAAGCTCTCAACATATCCTCAAGTACTTGATTAGTCCTTTCAGTCTGTCGATCAGTCTAAGGGTGATAAGCCATACTAAAGTTCAACTTAGTGCTCATATTCTCATGAAAGCTTCTCCAGAACCTTGAGGTAAACTATGAACCTTGATCAGACACTATCTTCTTTGGTACACCATGTAAACACACAATCCGAGCCATGTATAACTCTGCTAATTGAGAACCTTTATAAGTAGTCTTGACAAGAATGAAGTGTGCCACTTTGGTCAGTCTATCCACAA
This sequence comes from Zea luxurians, assembly GCA_029449295.1. Classification (NCBI taxonomy): domain Eukaryota; kingdom Viridiplantae; phylum Streptophyta; class Magnoliopsida; order Poales; family Poaceae; genus Zea; species Zea luxurians. The sequence goes on along the minus strand of JAOPSE010000101.1, from coordinate 347,024 downwards.
TCACCCATATAGCATCATACCTTTTCTGAGTGCAAGGAAATCCAGTAATGAAATCCATACCAATCTCTTCCCACTTCCACTCGGGTATCTTCAGTGGATGCAGTAGTCCAGCTAGCCTCTGGTGTTCAGCGTTAACTCTTTGACACACATTGCACATAGCCACATGTGCATCCACATCTCCCTTCAATCCATACCGCCAGTATTTCTGCTTCAAATCCTGATACATCTTGGTACTACTAGGATGAATAGAATAGTCCGAGTCATGGGCCTCTTTCAAAATAGTCTCATGAAGGCTTTCAATATCAGGAACACATATCCTGTCCTTGAACCATACATTGCCTTGCTCATCTTCCATAAACTCTGGACCTCTACCCTCAGTAATCAGATACTTAATCTCTTGTATTTTAGCATCACCAATTTGCCCTTAGCGGATTTCTTGCTCCAAGGTAGGTTCCACATCAATAGTAACACCTTCAGTGTGAGCAACTATCCCCAGGTTAAGTCTCCTGAATTCCTCAATAATCTCATCGGGTAGCTGGGCAACAATAGCTGAATGAACGTGCTCCTTTTGACTCAAGGCATCTACAACCAAGTTCGCCTTGCCCGGGTGATAGTGAATCTCCAAATCATAATCCTTAATAAGCTCCAACCAACGGTGTTGCCTAAGGATGAGATCCTTCTGAGTGAATATATACTTCAAACTCTTATGATCCGTGTCTACTTGGCACTTAGTTCCCATGATGTAATATCTCCATATCTTAAGTGCATGCACAACGGCTGCCAGTTCTAAGTCATGAGTGGGGTAGTTCAATTCATGTTTCCGTAACTGACGAGACGCGTAGGCAATCACATGTCCTTTTTGCATGAGCACACATCCTAAGCCTTGGCCACATGCATCACAATAGATATCAAATCCCTTCTGTAGATCGAGCATAACCAACACTGGTGGCGACATCAATCTCTTCTTTAATTGTTCAAAGCTATCTTGGCACTTCTCGTCCCACTTAAATTCTCTTCCTTTCTCCAGAAGCGAGGTCATGGGCTTAACAATCTTATAAAATCCTTTAATAAATCTCCGATAGTATCCTGCAAGCCCCAAGAAACTCCGAATATCCGTAACAGTGGGTACGCTCCACTCCATTATCTCCTTGACTTTAGCAGGATCCACTGAAATCCCTCCATTAGAAATGATATGTCCAAGAAAGGGCACCTCGCTAATCCAAAACTCACATTTACTGTACTTGGCATAGAGTTTATTATCTCGTAGCTTCTGTAGCACCAATCTCAGATGTTCCTCATGATCACTATCACTCTTGGAATAAATAAGAATATCGTCAATGAATACTACGACGAATCTGTCCAAATACTCCATAAACACCTTATTCATCAGATTCATAAAATAAGCAGGTGCATTAGTTAACCCAAATGACATAACAGTGAACTCATATAATCCATATCGAGTCGAGAAAGCTGTCTTGGGAATATCCGATGGCCTAATCCTCATTTGATGGTATCCCGATCGGAGATCAATCTTCGAGAATACCCTAGCACCTCTCATCTGATCAAATAAATCCTCAACGCGGGGTAACAGATACTTGTTCTTCACAGTGACATCATTAAGGGATCTATAATCCACACACACTCTTTGTGATCCATCCTTCTTTTGTACAAACAGAACCGGCACTCTCCAAGGTGAGGAACTCGGACGAATGTACCCAGCCTCTTGTAACTCGGTTAACTGCTTCTTTAGTTCCTTTAACTCTTCTACAGACATCCTATATGGTTGTTTAGAAATAGGAGCAGTCCCAGGTAAGAGATCAAAAACAAACTCAACTTCCTTATCTGGTGGCATCCTTGACAACTCCTCTGGAAAGACATCCAGAAAATCCCTAACCACACGGATGTTATCACCAACAAACTCCTCAGCTATAAAGAACATCGCACGTTTGGAAGAGGCGGTTATTGCAATCTAAACTTGAAATCTTTCTCCTTTATGGCTGGTGAGTTCTACAGTACCCCTACCACATGCTATAATGGCCTTTGCCTTTCTTAACCATGACATACCAAGGATCAGATCTATACTGCTTGCCTCTAATATTATAGCAGTAGCTCCAAATTCTCTTCCCATAATTGTTAATGTCAATCCACGTGTCATTTGATTTGCCTCAACAGGCCCTTTAGGTGTAATCACTATCATTGGTTTTCTCATATTTAGGAGTGGTATCTTAGTTGTGTTGGCATATCGAGCAGACATAAATGAATGTGTAGCACCAGAATCAAATAGTATTGTTGCAGGAATTGCATTAATGTAAAACATACCAAGTGCAATGTCAGCTCCTTCCGCATTAGCATCAGCGCTGACCTTATTAACCCTGGCAATAGAGTATCCCTTGCCAGATCCTGGAGTCTGCTGCTTATTCTGAACTGGGGTAGTAGCAATCCTATGTGGGCAAACATTTGCATAATGTCCAGTCTTCCCACACTTGAAGCAAGTAGTGCCTGCACTTTGTCCAGAGAATTTCGTCGGGGTACCAGTGGGGGTAGCCAGACGAGTCGATGGAGTCCTCTGAGGTGATTGCTGAACTAGGCGCTGGCCTCCGCCAGTGCGAACTGGTGTACCTTGGGGTGAACTGTAGCGAGGACGAATATTGTTGCTTCCTTGTCCTTAGGATATAGCCTTCCTCTTCAAATCTCCTAGCTGAACACACTTGTGTTCAATAGCTAGGGCCTTATCGAGCAGCCTCTGAAATGATGGAAATGTATGTGCCACTAGAGCATACTACAGGGGTCCATTAAGTCCTTCAATAAAATGTTCCTGTTTCCTCTCATTCTCACCAACTTCATCAGGTGCATATCTAGATAGCTGGATAAACTTGTCATGATACTCGCTGACTAACATGCTTCCCTGCTTCAGCGACAGAAATTCTTTCTTCTTGATCTTCATCAATCTAGCTGGTATATGATGGTTCCTGAACTGCGTAGAAAACTCCGCCCATGTGATAGTGTCAGCAGCATCATGGGCAGCAGTATATGAATCCCACTAATCAGCAGCAGAGCCTGTTAGACGACCAAAAGCATATAAAACCTTCTCCAAGTCAGTGCACTGAGCAATGTTCAACATCTTCTCTATGGACTTCAGCCAATCATCTGCGTCCAGTGGATCAGGAGAACTAGCAAATGTCGGTGGCTTATGGCTCATGAACTCCTAGTGCTTATCTCGGGGTGGAACTAGTGGTGGTGGTGGAGGCAGTGGTGCTTGCTAATGTTGCTGTTGTTGTGGCTGTTGCTGCTACGCCCTCCTTTCTTGGCATATCACTTCTCGTTCTTGGCGCAGCTCTCGACGTATCTCCTCCCGCTCTTGGCGCATCTCTAGGCGTTCCTGCTACATCTGAGCATGCATATCTGCCATAGTGTCAACCATTTGTTGCATCATCCTCATCTGAGCTACAACCAGTGGGTCAACTCCTGCTTGTGGAGGCGGTGGTGGAGGATCCATCTCTGCTTGTTGTGGCTGGGGTTGTCTAAATATCCTTCGAGTGTGTTGATGGGAGGTAAATCAATTCCACCACCCTTCCTGGTATTGACAATCTGAGTTAGAAACATAGGGTAAGAGAATAGTAGACAAGGCAGGTAGTTACGAATCATGTTACTTTGTGGGATTTATTAGCTAAGCAGATTAATGTTTTACCTACTAAAGCTTACTCAATATCTTATGGTGGTACATGCTAAGATGTCCATTTATAATATCTCAATCAATCAATGAAGCAAATCAGGCATTTATCATCAGAACAATCAACCAACATTTTTAAATAGAGAAAATTAGTCTTAATTTTGTCTTAGGTCTCCTATCACTTAAAAAGATCATGAATGTAGGATTCCAAGGTGTGAAATCCATCTTGTCTTAGAGTAGAAAAGGTAAGAGTAATCAGAGTATGACAGCAAAAGGTGAGACAGGATCAAGATAAGATAAGTATAGAAAGAATCAGAGTAAGGTAAGTAGATAAGGTTTTGTCCATTTCTTTATAGGTTTCATCCTACAATCAACATTTCCTCTGATACCACTTCTGTCACACCTAGGCTTTAACGAACAAAGCCTGGTGCATCTCATACATGCGCCAAGAAGACAACATATATAATAAAAGAGTGTATAGAGATAAATGTCACAATAACATCAGAGTATTTATTACATAACAGAAGTCTTATTACAAAATAAAAGATAAAATATAAAACGAACTAAGGATCATCCTTGGCGCAAATCAACTGGGAAACGCCACCTAGATCAGATCAAACTCCTCGCTTTGTGGCTCCTCGTGAACCACCTGTTCTTCTCCTGTGCTGGGGGGGTGTGAGACAGCAAGGGTGATCGAGCTCACACATGATCATAGCTCAACAAGTTGTGGGGAAACCAGTGGGCATGAACTCACCAAAGGTAGGAGTCCATGTGATGTGTAAAGCTAATCAACAACAGGGGTTAAAGCTGAGCATTGCTTTTAATTAGTTGGTCAAAATTTTATTAGCAGTTACTAAATGTAAGTAAATACCAAACCTTAATAAAAGTAATAGAACAAACTTAATAAATAATCTCATGCGATGCAAATGACAAATTGAATTTAAGATCCATAAATTAATCATGCGAGAGTTCTGAGCTGCTCATGACCGCGAGCTTGGCTAGTATACCAGTTTTACACTCTGCAGAGGTTGTACCCTGTACCCACAAGTCATGTTACCCATCTGCCAAGGATCGCGACTCCCATACACCACTACCAAGGAAGCGAGGCAGGGCAACACTAAGAGGCCTTTACAAAGTTCCACTAGCTTCCGAAAACCCGCTACAGTTTATGGGAAGAGCACTTGCAAGAATCCCCCATCTAACCGCCATCGCAGCAAAATCAACCCGAGAACCTCCTTGCATGCAACTCCCCTACTGCCCTTGCCCCTTTCGAGTAAGGTAGTCTTCCACTAGCTTTCCTAATTAGTCAGCCAAGGGCATCCCATACTACCCTTGTGGTGGCACGTGTTTCTCAAGTTAAGCTCCATGTTCCAATTAACATTAATGATCTTGACCTGAACATAAATAGAATAACAAAATAACTGGAACATGGATATAATAAAATATTATCCCAAAACCATGTAAAGCAATAGCAAAACTACCCATGTGATTCAGGGATAACAAGGTAAAGAGATAAAGAGTCTAGGGTGACCTATTGGGTCCCATCAAAATTAAACCTATGCATGGATAATGACATTAAAGAGCATTATTGGGTAATAAAAGTGGTCAAGGGCACAACTTGCCTTCAATGAGCTCCTGCTCAGCTACTTCTATCTGCTGGTCACCAGGATCCTCTGTCACGGGGTCCTCTACTCGCCACAATACAAACAAACATAGTATATAGAGAAAATTAACATCACACCAAACATGTAAACAAAATACATGATAATTGTCGGGGACCATAATTAGGGGTACCCTCAAGGCTCCTAATTCTCAGCTGGTAACCCCCATCAGCACAAAGCTGCAAAGGCCTGATGGGTGCGAATAAGTCAGGGACCAGTCCATTCGAGGGACTCGATCACGCCTCGCCCGAGCCTAGCCTCGGACAAGGGCAGCCGAACCCGGAGGATTTCCGTCTGGCCCGAGGCCCCCCTTCAGCGACGAACATATTTCTGGCTCGCCCGAGGCCCTGCCTTCGCCAAGAAGCAACCCTGACCAAATCGCCGCACCGACCGACCAAATCGCAGGAGCATTTAATGCAAAGGTGGCCTGACACCTTTATCCTGACGCGCGCCCCCCAGCCGGCAGAGCCGAAGTGACCGCCGTCACTTCGCCGCTCCACTGACCGGCCTGACAGAAGGACAGCGTCGCCTGCGCCACTCCGACTGCGGTGCCACTTGACTGAGTGAGACTGACAGGCAGTCAGGCCCGGCCAAAGGCACCATAGGAAGCTCCGCTCCGCCCGACCCAGGGCTCGGACTCGGGCTAAGTCCCGGAAGACGGCGAACTCCGCCCGACCCAGGGCTTGGACTCAGGCTAAGTCCCGGAAGACGGCGAACTCCACCCGACCCAGGGCTCGGACTCGGGCTAAGTCCCGGAAGACGGCGAACTCCACCTGACCCAGGGCTCGGACTTGGGCTAAGTCCCGGAAGACGGCAAACTCCACTCCGCCCGACCCAGGGCTCGGACTCGGGCTAAGTCCCAGAAGACGACGATCTCCGCCTCGCCCGACCCAGGGCTCGGACTTGGGCTCGGCCCCAGAAGACGACGAACTCCGCTTCGCCCGACCCCAGGGCTCAGACTCCGCCCCGGCACCAGCCGGCGATCTCCGCCTCGCCCGAACCTGGGGCTCGGACCCATCCTCGGCCACGGAAGAGAGACTCGACCTCGGCTTCGGAGGAGCTTCCACATCGCCCAACCTAGGGCGCAGACCAGCCACGTCAACAGGAGGCGCCATCATCACCCTACCCCGAGCTGACTTGGGCCGCAGGGAACAAGACCGGCGTCCCATCTGGCTCGCCTCACCAGATAGGCAATGATGGCGCCCTGCATACTCTATGACGACGGCGGCTCTCAGCCGCCTTACGGAAGCAAGAGGACGTCAGCAAGGACTCAACCGCTCCGACAGCTGTCCCTCCGCCAGGCTCCATCGCTCCTCCGACGGCCACGACATCACACCAGCTAGGTGCCAAAACCTCTCCGGCTGCCACAACGGCATGTACTTAGGGCGCTAGCTCTCCTCCGCTAGACACATAGCACTCTGCTACACCCCCCATTGTACACCTGGATCCTCTCCTTGCGCCTATAAAAGGGAGGACTAGGGCCCTCTTAGAGAGGTTGGCCGCGCGGGGACGAGGACGAGACACGCGCTCGCTTGAAGCCGCTCGCTCCCTCTCCCGCGTGGACGCTTGTAACCCCCTACTGCAAGCGCACCCGACCTGGGCGCGGGACGAACACGAAGGCCGCGGGATTCCCACCTCTCTCACGCCGGTCTCCGGCCGCCTCGCTCTCCCCCCTTCGCGCTCGGCCTCGCGCTCGACCCATCTGGGCTGGGGCACGCGGCGACATTCACTCGTCGGCCTAGGGACCCCCCGGTCTCGAAACGCCGATAGTTGGCGCGCCGGGTAGGGGCCTGCTGCGTGTTGATGAATAGCTTCCCGTCAAGCTCCAGATGGGCAGTCTCCAGCAACCTCTCCAACCCGGGACGGTGCTCCGTTTTGGGAGTCTTGAGTTCATGTCCCTTGACGGCAGCTACGACATGATACTCCTTCCACCGCCGTGCGACAACGACAGTGGCGGCTGACAACCCGCCCGCCGGCGGCGAAATCGGCGATGTCTTCCTGCATGGTGGAAGAACAACCTTCGAGCTCACCCCGTCCTCTCCCCGCCGGTGGAGGAGGAGGCGGGGCAACCAAGGCCAAGCAGGAGACAGCGCCTCGTCGGTTGTCGAGCGAGTCGACGGCCCCAGCGCCCCAACGGGGGGCGCACCGGGCGTCGACCTCGCGTTTGAGACGAAGGCGAGCGTCGTCTCCCCGCGACACGCCAATCCCTAGCAAGCGGACGACGCCAGCACGCTCTCGAAAAGCTTGCTAGACGTCACCCTCGTACCTGAGACGACGGTGCAGTCAGTCCCCGACGTGACCTTATCGCCGCCCGTCGACCAAAAGGTACCGACCGATTCCCATCCCACGTCTTTCGGATTCAGCCTCAACCCGCCTAGCGACTTCGCTTTGGCGGGCGCTCTCGTAGAGGCAAGTCCAAACCCTCTGGGGTTTCGTATGCGGTCACCTTGGGACCGGCTGACGGACGTCTCGACCTACGGGCCATCTGGGTCCGAGGAAGACGACGAGCCCAGCATCTGTTGGGATTTCTCTGGACTTGGCAACCCCAGTGCCATGCGGGACTTCATGGCCGCATGCGACTACTGCCTTTCCGACTGTTGCGACGGTAGCCATAGCCTCGGCGACGAGGACTGCGGCCCAAGTCGCGAATGCTTCCACGTCGATCTAGGGGGTCCCTCCGAAGGCAACCATCTCGGCATGCCAGAGGACGGTGACCTCCCTAGGCCGGTGCCTCGCGTTGACATCCCACGGGAGCTAGCTGTGGTCCCCGTTCAGGCGGGGGGCCATGACCCACAGCTCGAGCAAATCCGCGGGGTGCAGGCCAGGCTCGACGAGGGAGCAGGAGCGCTTGAGCCGATCCGTCGGGATGTCGGGCAGGCATGGGCGGGCCAACCTCCGGCCGGAGAAATACGTCATCTACCCCAGGGCTTCCAGCACCGCATCACCGACGACGTCAGGGTCAGGCCACCACCCGCATCCAGTGGGGTCGGCCAGAACCTGGCGGCAGCAGCAATGCTTCTTCGCGCGATGCCGGAGCCATCAACCACCGAGGGGCAGCGAATCCAGGGAGAGCTCAAGAATCTCCTGGAAGGCGCCGTGGTCCGACGGGCCGAGAGCTCCGCCTCCCGAAGGCAGGGGTACCCCTCGGAACCTCATGCCGCGACTTCTCGATTCATGCGGGAAGCCTCGATCCACACCGGGCGCACGCGCAACACCACGCCTGCGGCCCCGGGTCGCCTCGGCAACGAGCACCATCACCGCGACCGTCGGGCCCACCTCGATGAGAGGGTGCGCTGAGGCTACCACCCCAGGCGTGGGGGACGCTACGACAGCAGGGAGGATCGGAGTCCCTCGCTCGAACCACCCGGTCCGCAAGCCTTCAGCCAAGCCATCCGACGGGCGCCGTTCCCGACCCGGTTCCGACCCCCGGGTACTATCACAAAGTACTCGGGGGAGACGAGACCGGAACTGTGGCTCGCGGACTACCGTCTGGCATGCCAACTGGGTGGAACGGACGATGACAACCTCATCATCCGCAACCTCCCCCTGTTCCTCTCCGACACCGCTCGCGCCTGGTTGGAGCACCTGCCTCCGGGGCAGATCTCCAACTGGGACGACCTAGTCCAAGCTTTCGCCGGCAATTTCCAGGGCACGTACGTGCGCCCCGGGAATTCCTGGGACCTCCGAAGCTGCCGACAGCAGCCGGGAGAGTCTCTCCGAGACTACATCCGGCGATTCTCGAAGCAGCGCACCGAGCTGCCCAACATCACCGACTCGGATGTCATCGGCGCGTTCCTCGCTGGCACCACCTGCCGCGACCTGGTGAGCAAGCTGGGTCGCAAGACCCCCACCAGGGCGAGCGAGCTGATGGACATCGCCACCAAGTTCGCCTCCGGATAGGAGGCGGTCGAGGCTATCTTCCGAAAGGACAAGCAGCCCCAGGGCCGCCCATCGGAAGATACTCCCGAGGCGTCAACTCAGCGCGGCGCCAAGAAGAAGGGCAAGAAGAAGTCGCAAGCGAAACACGACGCCGCCGACGCAGACCTTGTCGCCGCCACCGAGTACAAGAACCCTCGGAGGCCCCCCGGAGGTGCCAACCTCTTCGACAAGATGCTCAAGGAGTCGTGCCCCTATCACCAGGGGCCCGTCAGGCACACCCTTGAGGAGTGCGTCATGCTTCGGCGCCACTTCCACAGGGCCGGGCCACCCGCGGAGGGTGGCAAGGCCCGTGACAACGACAAGAAGGAAGATCACCAGGCAGGAGAGTTCCCCGAGGTCCGCAACTGCTTCATGATCTATCGTGGGCAAGCGGCGAACGCCTCGGCGCGGCACCGCAAGCAAGAGCGGCGGGAGGTCTGCTCAGTGAAGGTGGCGGCGCCAATCTATCTAGACTGGTCCGACAAGCCCATCACCTTCGACCGAGACGATCACCCCGACCATGTGCCGAGCCCGGGGAAATACCTGCTCGTCGTCGACCCCGTCATCAGCGACGTCAGGCTCACCAAGGTCCTCATGGACGGAGGCAGCAGCCTCAACATCATCTACGCCGAGACCCTCGGGCTCCTGCGTGTCGATCTGTCCTCTGTCCGGGCAAGCGCTGCGCCCTTCCATGGGATCATTCCTGGGAAGCGCGTCCAACCCCTCGGACAGCTCGACCTTCCCGTCTGCTTCGGAACACCCTCCAACTTCCGAAGGGAGACCCTGACGTTCGAGGTGGTCGGGTTTCGAGTAACCTACCACGCGGTACTGGGGAGGCCATGCTACGCGAAGTTCATGGCCGTCCCCAACTACACCTACCTGAAGCTCAAGATGCCGAGCCCCAACGGGGTCATCACCGTCGGCCCCACGTACAAACACGCGTTCGAATGCGACGTGGAGTGCGTGGAGTACGCTGAGGCCCTCACCGAGTCCGAGGCCCTCATCGCCGACCTGGAGAGCCTCTCTAAAGAGGTGCCAGACGTGAAGCGTCATGCCGGCAACTTTGAACCAGTGGCGACGCCTCCAAGCAGATCCGGATCGGCTCCGGGCTCGATCCCAAATAGGAAGCAGTGCTCGTTGACTTTCTCCGCACGAACGCCGACGTCTTTGCGTGGAGTCCCTCGGACATGCCCGGCATACCGAGGGATGTCGCCGAGCACTCGCTGGACATCCGAGCCGGAGCCCGACCCGTCAAGCAGCCACTGCGCCGATTCGACGAGGAGAAGCGCAGAGCCATAGGCGAGGAGATCCACAAGCTAATGGCGGCAGGGTTCATCAAAGAGGTATTCCGTCCCGAATGGCTTGCCAACCCTGTGCTTGTGAGAAAGAAAGGGGGGAAATGGCGGATGTGTGTAGACTACACTGGTCTCAACAAAGCATGTCCGAAGGCTCCCTAACCTCTGCCTCGCATCGACCAAATCGTGGATTCCACTGCTGGGTGCGAAACCCTGTCTTTCCTCGATGCCTACTCAGGGTATCATCAAATCAGGATGAAAGAGTCCGACCAGCTCGCGACTTCTTTCATCACACCCTTCGGCATGTACTGCTATGTCACCATGCCATTCGGCTTGAGGAATGCGGGCGCGACGTACCAGCGGTGCATGAACCATGTGTTCGGCGAACACATTGGCCGCACGGTCGAGGCCTACGTCGATGACATCGTAGTCAAGACGAGGAAAGCCTCCGACCTCCTTTCCGACCTTGAAGCGACATTTCGATGTCTCAAGGCGAAAGGCGTCAAGCTCAATCCCGAAAAATGTGTTTTCGGAGTACCCCGAGGCATGCTCTTGGGGTTCATCATCTCCGAGCGGGGCATCGAAGCCAACCCGGAGAAAATCGCAGCTATCACCAGCATGGGGCCCATCAAGGACTTGAAAGGCGTACAGAGGGTCATGGGATGCCTCGCGGCTCTGAGCCGCTTCATCTCACGCCTCGGCGAAAGAGGTCTACCTCTGTACCGCCTCTTAAGGAAGGCCGAGTGCTTCACTTGGACCCCTGAGGCCGAGGAAGCCCTCGGGAACCTGAAGGCGCTCCTCACAAAGGCGCCTATCTTGGTGCCCCCAGCTGCCGGAGAAGCCCTCCTGGTCTACGTCGCCGCGACCACTCAGGTGGTTAGCACCGTGATTGTGGTCGAGAGGCAAGAAGAGGGACATGCATTGCCCATTCAGAGGCCAGTCTACTTCATCAGCGAGGTACTGTCCGAAACCAAGATCCGCTACCCACAAGTTCAGAAGCTGCTGTACGCGGTGATCCTAACGCGGTGGAAGCTGCGACACTACTTCGAGTCTCATCTGGTAAATGTGGTGTCATCCTTCCCCCTGGGGGAGATCATCCAGTGCCGAGAGGCCTCAGGTAGGATTGCAAAGTGGGTGGTGGAAATCATGGGCGAGACAATCTCGTTCGCTCCTCGGAAGGCCATCAAGTCCCAGGTCTTGGCGGACTTCGTAGCTGAATGGGTCGACACCCAGCTACCGACAGCTCCGATCCAACCGGAGCTCTGGACCATGTTCTTCGACGGGTCGCTGATGAAGACAGGAGCCGGCGCAGGCCTACTCTTCATCTCGCCCCTCGGGAAGCACCTACGCTACGTGCTACGCCTCCATTTTCCGGCATCCAACTAAGTGGCTGAGTACGAAGCTCTGGTCAACGGGTTGCGGATCGCCATCGAGCTAGGGGTCCAACGCCTCGACGCTCGCGATGACTCACAGCTCGTCATCGACCAAGTCATGAAGAACTCCCACTGCCGCGACCCGAAGATGGAGGCCTACTGCGATGAAGTTCGGCGCCTGGAAGACAAGTTCTACGGGCTCGAGCTCAACCACATCGCTCGGCGCTACAACGAGACTGTGGACGAGCTGGCTAAAATAGCCTCGGGGCGAACGATGGTTCCCCCGGACGTCTTCTCCCGGGATCTCCATCAACCCTCCGTCAAGATCGACGACACGCCCGAGCCCGAGGCACCCTCGGCCCAGTCCGAGGCACCCTCGGCTCGGTCCGAGGCATCCTCGGTTCGGCCCGAGGTACCCTCGGCCCCCGAGGGCGAGACGCTGCACGTCGGGGGGGAGCGAAGTGGAGTCACGCCTGATCAAAACTGGCAGACCCCGTACCTGCAATATCTCCACCGAGGAGAGCTACCCTCCGACTGAGCCAAAGCTCGGCGGGTGGCGCAGCACGCCAAGTCGTTCGTCTTGCTGGGAGATGAGAAGGAGCTCTACCACATCAGCCCCTCAGGCATCCTCCAGCGATGCATCTCCATCGCCGAAGGTCAGGAACTCCTGCGAGAGATACACTCGGGGGCTTGCGGCCATCACGCAGCGCCTCGAGCCCTTGTCGGAAATGCTTTCCGGCAAGGCTTCTACTGGCCGACGGTGGTGGCCGACGCCACTAGAATTGTCCGCACCTGCGAAGGGTGTCAGTTCTACGCAAGGCAGACCCACTTGCCTACTCAGGCTCTGCAGACGATACCCATCACCTGGCCTTTTGCTGTGTGGGGTCTGGATCTCGTTGGCCCCTTGCAGAAGGCACCCGGGGGCTACACGCGCCTGCTGGTCGCCATCGACAAATCCTCCAAGTGGATCGAGGTCCGACCCCTAAACAGCATCAGGTTCGAGCAGGCGGTGGCGTTCTTCACCAACATCATCCATCGCTTCGGGGTCCCGAACTCCATCATCACCGACAATGGCACCCAGTTCACCAGCAGAAAGTTCCTGGACTTCTGCGAGGATCATCACATCCGAGTGGACTGGGCCGCCGTGGCTCACCCCATGTCAAATGGGCAAGTAGAGCGTGCCAACGACATGATTCTACAAGGGCTCAAGCCTCGGATCTACAACGACCTCAACAAGTTCGGCAAGCGATGGATGAAGGAACTCCCCTCGGTGGTCTAGAGTCTGAGGACAACGCCAAGCCGAGCCACGGGCTTCACGCCGTTCTTCCTAGTCTACGGGGCCGAGGCCGTCTTGCCCACAGACCTGGAATACGGCTCCCCGAGGGCGAGGGCCTACACCGACCAAAGCAACCAAGCTAGACGAGAAGACTCGCTGGACCAGCTGGAGGAGGCTCGGGACAAGGCCTTACTACACTCGGCGCGGTACCAGCAGTCCCTGCGACGCTACCACGCCCAAGGGGTCCGGTCCCGAGACCTCCAGGTGGGCAACCTGGTGCTTCGGCTGCGACAAGACGCCCGAGGGCGGCACGAGCTCACGCCCCCATGGGAGGGGCCGTTCGTCATCGCCAAAGTTCTGAAGCCCGGAACGTACAAGCTGGCCAACAGTCAAGGCGAGGTCTACGGCAACGCTTGGAACATCCAACAGCTACGTCGCTTCTACCCTTAAGATGTTTTCAAGTTGTTCATATACCTCACGCCCAGCAAAAGTTTAGTCGTCAAGGAAGGGTCGGCCTCGCCTCGGCGAAGCCCGACCCTCCCTCGGGGGCTAAAAGGGGGGGAACCCCCTCTGTGTCGAAATTTTCCCGAAAAAAGATCTTTTCTGCCAGAAGGTCTTTTGGGCTGTTTGACTACTTCGAAAGTGGATCCTGAAAACGACGGAGTACACGTAAGCAGCCAAGGCTGACCGAGCCGAGGGACTCCTACGCCTCTGGGATACGGATACCTCACTCGTCAGCTTTACACGGGGCGACTCACGCTTGGTGAAGCGGTTCAGACAACCAACAGGCGAGTCTTAGTGCTCGAAAATGAGGAAAAAACACGGCTCCGTGCCGAAAATACATACATGTTCAGGCCCCGACAGCCACAATGAACAAAAACACTGGCATTCAAAGTGCCATTACAAACGGAACTCCGGTTCCACCTCCGCAGGTACAAACAACCCCACTCAATGGGGGGGGGGGGCCTGCGGAGCAACAGAAGACCGACAGACGGCTCGCCGTCGCCCGCTCCAGCAGCAGCGACAATGACCCCCTCTACGGGTGGCCAAACTGCAGCGGCGACGGCCTCAGGGCAAACACTGCTGCAACCTTGCCCTCGCCCACGCCGACGCTCGAGGGGCGAGGACGAGTACAAAGAGCCGGAGGCCCGGAGCGCGGATGGTGGCGGTGATCCCGTCAGCGACGGGGACTTCTCGAGTCGCCTCCGCCTCGGCACCGACGACAGGGGCCGCCAGCCCACCGGCAGATCCCCACTCGGATCCTCCCGGACAAGCAGGGCACCGACCTCCCCGCGAAGGCACCGTACCGGTGCAAAGGCAGGACCGCCCCAGAACACGAACGCCGCCCTAGCAGCGCGCGACATCTTGGGCGGTCCTCCCGTGCACACGGCGCGGCAGCCGCCTTCCGGCGGGAGGGGGCACTGGGGGCCAAGCCGACGAGCCCGACGCGCTGGGGCAGACGACGCCTGTCGTCGACCGGCCCCGCGTTGTCGAAGTCCGACCCGCCCGCAGGGCCGGCGAGCGCCCTCTCCCTCGAACGCCGCAGGAGAGGGTGACCCACGAGTCCGCGCGGGAGGTAGAGCTCCGGCTCAGCCCGGCCTCCACCCCAGCGAGGATGATGAACATCCTTGAAGCTGAGGGTGGGACCAAGATCGCAGCCTGGCTTGCTTGTCCCCACCCAGGGGCTGGTGGTCACCGTCTTGGGTGACCGCCGGCGGCGGGGTACAGCCGGGCCGGATGATGAAAATCCTTGAAGCCGAACGATGGTTGAAAGGTACCCACTCCCACAAAGTTGTGTCCTCCAACGACGAGGCAGAAAGATGGCGGATATCCCCCATCCGGGGGCTTGGAAGGCGGAAAGACACGATGCATAAGGGAGCGCGAAGACATGGTCGCCTCACAAGGGGGTCACCCTCCTTTTAAAGGCGGTTCTCCCTACTTGTGTCCCCAGCCGTCATGGGCTGAGTCTTCTCCAACACACTCCAAGGTCCTCCCCTACGGCGCGGGGGCTGGGTCCCACGCGTCATGCAAGCTGGCTCAGAGCAGAAGAGGCCAAACCGCCGTGCGCGGTGCGTACAACCGCCCAGCGGTTACAAGCGACTCTCCACTTTTGCCCAGACCAACGGGCAAAAGGGCGGGCAGCCGTGCAGGCGGCATGCAACCGCGCCAAGTGGGCGCGCTTCTCCGACTCCCAACACGCCCAGCATGGAGGCCTAGGCCCACGCGTCATGCAACCGGTGCGCCGAATGCTTCGTGCATGCAACTGCACCGCCACTTGCGCCACCACCACTCCTCCTCGACTGCGGAACCAATGCCGCGACTCGAGGGGGCCCGGTGCACGACCCAGCGGTGCCAGCCTGGCGCGATGGTCAATGCGGCCAAGAATGGGCCGGCAGTAATGGCGGTGGCAGGCAGGCAGGAGCAGCGGTCACGTCATCAACCAAGCTCACGTCCCGTCCGGGGGCAGCGAGAGAACCCTCTCTCACGGCGTGAAGACAACGCGCCCGTGATCCGTTCCTCGAACGGCTCGCGCACGCACAACGGCCACCCCGCCAACCACTCGCCCCGTCGCATTAACTCCGCGGCGGGACAGGCGGCGCCTCTGGCAGGAGAAGCGGGCGACGCTTCGCCTTCGCCATGATGACCGCGTCAAAAAAGGTACGCCGCGTCGTTCGATTTCGTATCCTTTTCCTTTTTTCCTCTTTCTCTCTCTTGCAACAGGGACCGGGAAAGGGGGATACCCCGAAAAGGATCCTTCCCCGAGAAGGAACAAGGCTCCGAGCCCCCCTACTAATCAGAGGTTCGAAGGCTGGCCCCCCGGAAGGGTTCGACAGCCGCCTCAGATCGCGTGGGCCCTACACCCACTACTGGTCAGAGGTTCGAAGGCCGGCCCCACGAAAGGGTTCCACGGCCGCCTCAGGCTACTCGGGCTCCGCGCCCATTACTGATCAGGGGTTCGAAGGCTGGCCCCCGAAGGGTTCACAGCCGCCTCAGACGCCGAGCGAGGGATGACCATGGGTACGTTCGATACATAACCAAGGCTCGGGCTTCGCTCCCGAGGTACCCTAGGACATTTCCGAGACCAGCGGGAACGATCTTGTAACGGAATCCCATCAGAGGGAGGCATCGAGCCCTCGGACCCCGTCGCTAGGGGACCGGGTCCGGCATATCACCCGCAGGTACTTTTGGGCGTGCCTCTGGGCCCCTAGCCGACCCCTAACGAACGCGGCACGGACGTCCACTCGGATTTCCCGCTTGCAGCTCATCGGAGACACAATGTTCGGCGCCCATCGAGGGCAACATGGCGCTTTCCATCCCTCCTCCTTGTGGAAAGGCGATGCAGGGGCGTATGTAAAAAAGCCGAGTCTGCCCCTGACCGCCCTCTCGCTCTGTGCAGAGGCTCGGGGGCTGCTCTCGCAAACCCGGCTCCGGCCGAACCGTTGACAACGTCAACATACCAGCCCGAAAACTTGGGACCCGACCGTACACCTGGGCTACGGCCAGCTCGCATGAGGGAACGACCAGACCAGCCGAAGCACTACGCAAGGCATTAAGACCTCGAAGGAGTGAAACCACTACTCCGAGGCCTTGGGGGCTACACCCGGCGGGTGCGCTCGCGCGCACCCACCGGAACAAAACGCAACCGAGAAAGGCTGGTCCCCTTGCAAAAAAGTGCGACGAAAGCCTCTAAGCGAGTGCAAACACTCCCTTCGAGGCTCGGGGGCTACTGTCGGGGACCATAATTAGGGGTACCCTCAAGGCTCCTAATTCTCAACTGGTAACCCCCATCAGCACAAAGCTGCAAAGGCCTGATGGGTGCGAATAAGTCAGGGACCAGTCCATTCGAGGGACTCGATCACGCCTCGCCCGAGCCTAGCCTCGGACAAGGGCAGCCAAACCCGGAGGATTTCCGTCTCGCCCGAGGCCCCCCTTCAACGGCGAACATATTTCCGTCTCGCCCGAGGCCCTGCCTTCGCCAAGAAGCAACCCTGACCAAATCACCGCAACGACCGACCAAATCGCAGGAGCATTTAATGCAAAGGTGGCCTGACACCTTTATCCTGACGCGCGCCCCCCAGCCGGCAGAGCTGAAGTGACCGCCGTCACTTCGCCGCTCCGCTGACCGGCCTGACAGAAGGACAGCGTCGCCTGCGCCACTCCGACTGTGGTGCCACTTGACAGAGTGAGACTGATAGGCAGTCAGGCCCGGCCAAAGGCACCATAGGAAGCTCCACTCCGCCCGACCCAGGGCTCAGACTCGGGCTAAGTCCCGGAAGACGGCGAACTCCGCCCGACCCAGGGCTCGGACTCGGGCTAAGTCCCGGAAGACGGCGAACTCCGCCCGACCCAGGGCTCGGACTCGGGCTAAGTCCCGGAAGACGGCGAACTCCACTCCGCCCGACCCAGGGCTCGGACTCGGGCTAAGTCCCAGAAGACGATGATCTCCGCCTCGCCCGACCCAAGGCTCAGACTTGGGCTCGGCCCCAGAAGACGACGATCTCCACCTCGCCCGACCCAGGGCTCGGACTTGGGCTCGGCCCAAGAAGACGACGAACTCTGCTTCGCCCGACCCCAGGGCTCGGACTCCACCCCGGCACCAGCCGGCGATCTCCGCCTCGCCCGAACCTGGGGCTCGGACCCGACCTCGGCCACGGAAGACAGACTCGACCTCAGCTTCGGAGGAGCTTCCACATCGCCCAACCTAGGGCGCAGACCAGCCACGTCAATAGGAGGCGCCATCATCACCCTACCCCGAGCTGACTCGGGCCGCAGGGAACAAGACCGGTGTCCCATCTGGCTCGCCTCGCCAGATAGGCAATGATGGCACCCTGCATACTCTGTGACGACGGCGGCTCTCAGCCCCCTAACGGAAGCAAGAGGACGTCAGCAAGGACTCAACCGCTCCGACAGCTGTCCCTCCGCCAGGCTCCATCGCTCCTCCGACGGCCACGACATCACACCAGCTGGGTGCCAAAACCTCTCCGGCTGCCACAACGGCATGTACTTAGGGCGCTAGCTCTCCTCCGCTAGACACGTAGCACTCTGCTACACCCCCCATTATACACCTGGATCCTCTCCTTGCGCCTATAAAAGGGAGGACCAGGGCCCTCTTAGAGAGGGTTGGCCACGCGGGGACGAGGACGAGACACGCGCTCGCTTGAAGCCGCTCGCTCCCTCTCCCGCTTGGACGCTTGTAACCCCCTACTGCAAGCGCACCCGACCTGGGCGCGGGACGAACACGAAGGCCGCGGGATTCCCACCTCTCTCACGCCGGTCTCCGGCCGCCTCGCTCTCCCCCCTTCGCGCTCGGCCTCGCGCGCGACCCATCTGGGCTGGGGCACGCGGCGACATTCACTCGTCGGCCTAGGGACCCCCGGTCTCGAAACGCCGACAATAATAATCTACACATTAAAATAAAATCCTAGGAACAGGAATCATTAAATTTGGAGTTATAGATTTTGAGTTATGAATTTCCAAAGGTTTTATGTGCTTAATATAGGATTAAGTGGGAAATTAATTTTCTTACTGTTTTCATGTCAAAACAAAGAGTCTAGGTGATAAAAAATAATATTACAAAATTTTTAGAAACTGGAATGGAGTAATTTGGACTAAAAATGAATTTTCTATGCATTTTACAAGTTCTAGCACTTATTTATATATTAAAAATCTATTTTCTATTTAATTTCCTGGATTTCTTACTCTCATGGACTAGGCGCACAAAACCAGAGGAACTCAAGGGTCTCGGGGTAAAAATCTCTAAGGCACAGAACGCCCCACAAATGGACGGCCGGTTGAATCTAAAATAGCATAGGGTCGCTTTTGTAGTTTTACAGGGCCGAAGGGGTATCATTCGTTGAGAGCCGTCCGATCGACAACCGAGGGTTCCGATTAGATCAAGCCCACACCCGAATCGGTATGCAATGCTATGCGTTGGATTGGGAATCAATGGTGCTGATTTAATTAAATGAAACGATGTATTTCCCCCTCTGATTCTAGGCGTATGTTGACAGATCAACGGCTAGGGTTTTACAATGCCGAGATCCGATCCCTACCCTCGGATCTCTAATCGACGGTCTCAGGCGAACGCGTCCAATTCGGTAACTGGTTTCCAATCTGAGCTGCACATCTAACACGTAACGGTGGCTACAACGTCTCCTACCCCTAGACCACGGCCGGAGGGAAGACTAGGGCCCCCACGTGTCGGCAGGCCCCCACGAAGTGACGGGCCACGCGAAGTAACAGTGAATGGGCCGAAATACCGCCTGGTGGCCCAGATAGGTGTCTTTATTCTTTTCTTTTTATTTTCCTTTTCCTTTTTGATTCATTTTCTTTTCATTCTTATTTTTGAATCTAAATTTGAATTTCAAATTTGTGGTGAGCTTGTACTGAAATTTCTGAGTATATGATTTGAATAATTATTGTGGAATAAATTTATCTATTTATAAATTTATTTTTGTATTGTATAGTATTTTCTCTTTCCTTCTCTATTTCAAACCCTAATTCTCAATTCAGGATTCAGACTTCATCTCAAGTCATTGTTTTATTTCTACTAGCATTATTATTTTAATGCACAAGCAAACAAAACTCCAAAGGATGCACAACTTATTTGAGTGTCTTTTGTTAACCATTTATTCTTGTTAAGTGGGGTGTCCACAAGAAATGATAAATAGAGATGACACACATATATGAAGGAATGAAATTTCTCTTTTTAGGTTTTTCTTACAAAGTGGATATTACAAATCCTACCCCCTTAACAAGAATCTTGTCCTCGAGATTTAAGAAGATCTAGGGAAAAGATGGGGAAAATCTATGCGAAGCTCTTCTTCTCTTTCCCATGTTGCTTCATCTTCTCCATGGTGACTCCATTGTACTTTGCACATCTTTATCACCTTATTTCTCGTAACTCGAGTCAATGTGTCAAGAATCTTGATGGGATACTCCATGTAAGTCAAATCACCCTAAACACTGAGCTCTTCCATTGGTAACTATTCCTAAGGAACACGGAGACACTTCTTAAGTTGAGACACATGAAATACATTATGCACATCAGATAGATTATCAGGTAACTCGAGTTGGTATGCCATCTCCCCAACTCACCTAAAGATCATGAATGGTCCAATAAAGCGAGGGGACAATTTGCCCTTGACTTTGAATCTCCTCATTCCATGAAGTGGTGACACCTTGAGGTACACATAATCTCCTTCCTCAAATTCCAGTGGTCTTCTTCCATTATCAGCATAGCTCTTTTGCCTGGTCTGAGCTACCCTCAAATTCTCTCGAATTAGACAGACTTGTTCTTCTACTTCTTGAATCAGTTCAGGCCCAAAGAACTATCTTTCTCCAGTCTGATCCCAATATAAAGGAGTCCTGCACTTCCTCCCATATAAAGCTTCAAAAGGTGACATCTTCATACTAGCCTAATAGATATTATTATAAGAGAACTCAGCATAAGGTAGACTCTTGTCCCAACTTCCTCCATGCTGAAGGGCATAAGCTCTCAACATATCCTCAAGTACTTGATTAGTCCTTTCAGTCTGTCCATCAGTCTGAGGGTGATAAGCCGTACTAAAGTTCAACTTCGTGCTCATATTCTCATGAAAGCTTCTCCAAAACCTTGAGGTAAAATGTGAACCTCGATCAGACACTATCTTCTTTGGTACACCATGTAAACACACAATCCGAGCCATGTATAACTCTGCTAATTGAGAACCTTTATAAGTAGTATTGATAGGAATGAAGTGTGCCACTTTGGTCAGTCTATCCACAATCACCCATATAGCATCATACCCTTTTAGGGTGCGAGGCAATCCAGTAATGAAATCCATACCAATCTCTTCCCACTTCCACTTGGGTATCTTCATTGGATGCAGTAGTCCAGCTGGCCTCTAGTGTTCAGCCTTAACTCTTTGACACACATCGCACATAGCCACATGTGCACCCACATCTCTCTTCAATCTATACCACCAGTATTTCTACTTCAAATCCTGATACATCTTGGTACTACCAGGATGAATAGAATAGTCCGAGTCATGGGCCTCCTTCAAAATAGTCTCACGAAGGCTTTCAATATCAGGAACATATATCCTGTCCTTGAACCATACGGTGCCTTGCTCATCTTCCGTAAACTCTGGACCTCTACCCTAAGTAATTAGATCCTTAATCTCTTGTATTTTAGCATCACAATTTGCCCTTTGCGGATTTCTTGCTCCAAGGTAGGTTCCACATCAATAGTAACTCCTTCAGTGTGAGCAACTATCCCCAGGTTAAGTCTCCTGAATTCCTCAATAATCTCATCGGGTAGCTGTGCAAAAATAGCTGAATGAACGCACTCCTTTCGACTCAAGGCATCTGCAACCAAGTTTGCCTTGCCCAGGTGATAGTGAATCTCCAAATCATAATCCTTAATAAGCTCCAACCAACAGCGTTGCCTAAGGTTGAGATCCTTCTGAGTGAATATATACTTCAAACTCTTATGATCCGTGTATACTTGGCACTTAGTTCCCATGATGTAATGTCTCCATATCTTAAGTGCATGCACAACGGCTGCCAATTCTAAGTCATGAGTGGGGTAGTTCAATTCATGTTTCCGTAACTGACGAGACGAGTAGGCAATCACATGTCCTTCTTGCATGAGCACACATCCTAAGCCTTGGCCACATGCATCACAATAGATATCAAATCCCTTCTGTAGATCTAGCATAACCAACACTGGTGGCGACATCAATCTCTTCTTTAATTGTTCAAAGCTATCTTGGCACTTCTCGTCCCACTTAAATTCTCTTCCTTTCTCCAGAAGTGAGGTCATGGGCTTAACAATCTTAGAAAATCCTACAATATATCTCCGATACTATCCTGCAAGCCCCAAGAAACTCCGAATCTCCATAACTGTAGTGGGTACACTCCACTCCATTATCTCCTTATTCATCAGATTCATAAAATAAGCTAGTGCATTAGTTAACCCAAATGACATAACAATGAACTCATATAATCCATATCGAGTCGAGAAAGCTGTCTTGGGAATATCCGATGGCCTAATCCTCATTTGATGGTATCCCGATCGGAGATCAATCTTCGAGAATACCCAAGCACCTCTATCTGATCAAATAAATCCTCAATACGGGGTAACAGATACTTGTTCTTCACAGTGACATCATTAAGGGATCTATAATCCACACACATTCTTTGTGATCCATCCTTCTTTTGTACAAACAGAACCGACGCTCCCCAAGGTGAGGAACTCGGACGAATGTACCCAGCCTCTTGAAACTCAGTTAACTACTTCTTCAGTTCCTTTAACTCTTCTACAGACATCCTATATGGCCGTTTAGAAATAGGAGCAGTCCTAGGTAAGAGATCAATAACAAACTCAACTTCCCTATCTAGTGGCATCCCTGGCAACTCCTCTAGAAAGACATCCGAAAAATCCCTAACCACATGGTTGTTATTGTTGGGACCATGCTTCGTTGCCGAAGGTCCTGCAGAAA
The DNA here is from genome assembly GCA_029449295.1 of Zea luxurians. NCBI lineage: Eukaryota > Viridiplantae > Streptophyta > Magnoliopsida > Poales > Poaceae > Zea > Zea luxurians. The sequence continues at coordinate 324,346 of JAOPSE010000101.1, read as the reverse complement.
GAAACAGTTTTGGTTGAAGCTGCTCGTACGTGACGCCGAAGGCATCATTCATGAAGCTTCGGTATTATAACATATCCGAAGATGAAGGGTCGAACCGACTTAAAGATAGAATGACCTTTTAGCCCATAGGGGTCTGAGTCATTGTTGTAAACTTTTATGAGGGGCATGATTGTAATTCGTCACAGGCTGTGTCCTGTGCCTATAAATAGTGAACAGTATTCCTTTACTGTTCACGCATTCCTGTAATTGCTAACGCATCATTCGGGAATCATTGTTTGTCAAGGCAAAGGTATAAATGTACCTAAAAACGTTGTATTCAAATATCTTAAATTCATATAATAAGATATGTGAATGATGTCATTTATTTTCGATGTATTTATCTTTAATGTTTTACTTTACTGCGTATCATCTTTACAAGTTTAATTACGAAGTTGAAACCTTCGTAATATTATGCTCGTGACCTTCGTCCGAAGTTCATTAAATCCTTATGGAAATAATGCTCCGGCGGACGAAGGGCATTAATATTTAACATTTTATGTTGCCTTGTTCTTAATTCATAGCATTTGAGAACAAGTCCCCAACAGTTATCACCAACAAACTCCTCAGCTATAAAGAACATCGCACGTTTGGAAGAGGTGGTTACTGCAATCTGAACTTGAAATCTTTCTCCTTTAGGGCTGGTGAGTTGTACAATACCCCTACCACATGCTATAATGGCCTTTGCCTTTCTTAAACATGACATACCAAGGATCAGATCTATACTGCTTGCCTCTAATATTATAGTAGTAGCTCCAAATTCTCTTCCCATAATTGTTAATGTCAATCTATGTGTCATTTGATTTGCCTCAACAGGCCCTTTAGATGTAATCACTATCATTGGTTTTCTCATATTTAGGTGTGGTATCTCATTTGTGTTGGCATATCGAGCAGACATAAATGAATGTGTAGCACCAGAATCAAATAGTATTGTTGCAGGAATTGCATTAATGTAAAACATACCAAGTGCAACGTCAGCTCCTTTCGCAGTAGCATCAGCGCTGACCTGATTAACCCTGGCAATAGAGTATCCCTTGCTAGATCCTGGAGTCTGCTGCTTATTCTGAACTAGGGTAGTAGCAATCCTCTGTGGGCAAATATTTGCATAATGTCCAGTCTTCCCACACTTGAAGCAAGTAGTGCCTGCACTTTGTCCAGAGAATTTTGTCGGGGTACCAGTGGGGGTAGCCTAACGAGTCGGTGGAGTCCTCTGATGTGATTGCTGAACTAGGCGCTGGCCTCCGTCAGTGCGAACTGGTGTACCCTGGGGTGAACTGTAGCGAGGACGAACACTACTGCTTCCTTGTCCTTGGGATATGGCCTTCCTCTTCAAATCTCCTAGCTGAACACGCTTGTGTTCAATAGCTAGGGCCTTATCGAGCAGCCTCTGAAATGATGGAAATGTATGTGCCACTAGAGCATACTGCAGGGGTCAATTAAGTCCTTCAATAAAATGTTCCTGTTTCCTCTCATCCTTAGCAACTTCATCAGGTGCATATCTAGATAGCTGGATAAACTTGTCACGGTACTCGCTGACTGACATGCTTCCCTGCTTCAGCGACAGAAATTCTTTCTTCTTGATCTTCATCAATCCAGCTGGTATATGATGGTTCCTGAACTGCGTAGAAAACTCCGCCCATGTGATAGTGTCAGCAGCATCGTGGGTAGCAGTATATGAATCCCACCAATCAGCAGCAGAGCCTGTCAGACGACCAGAAGCATATAAAACCTTCTCCTGGTCAGTGCACTGAGCAATGTTCAACATCTTCTCTATGGACTTTAGCCAATCATCTGCGTCCAGTGGATTAGGAGAACTAGCAAATGTCGGTGGCTTATGGCTCATGAACTCCTCGTGCTTATCTCGGGGTGGAACTGGTGGTGGTGGTAGAGGCAGTGGTGCTTGCTGATGTTGCTGTTGTTGTGGCTGTTGCCGTTGCGCCCTCCTTTCCTAGCATATCTCTTCTCGTTCTTGGCACAGCTCTCGACGTATCTCGTCCCGCTCTTGGCGCATCTCCTGGCGTTCCTGCTGCATCTGAGCATGCATATCTGCCATAGTGTCAGCCATTTGTTGCATCATCCTCATCTGAGCTGCAACTAGTGGGTCAACTTCTGCTGGTGGAGGCAGGTGGTGGAGGATCCATCTCTGCTTGTTGTGGCTGGGGTTGTCTAAATATCCTCCGAGTGTGTCGATTGGGAGGTAAATCAATTCCACCACCCTTCTTGGTATTGACCATCTGAGTTAGAAAAATATGGTAAGAGAATAGTAGACAAGGCAGGTAGTTATGAATCATGTTACTTTGGGGGATTTGTTAACTAAGCAGATTAATGTTTTACCTACGAAAGCTAACTCAATATCTTATGGTGGTACATGCTAAGATGTCCATTTATAATATCTCAATCAATCAAAGAAGCAAATCAGGCATTTATCATCAGAACAATCAACCAACATTTTTAAATAGAGAAAATTAGTCTTAATTTTGTCTTAGGTCTCCTATCACTTAAAAAGATCATGAATGTAGGATTCCAATGTGTGAAATCCATCTTGTCTTAGAGTAGAAAAGGTAAGAGTAATCAGAGTATGACAACAAAAGGTGAGACATGATCAAGATAAGATAAGTATAGAAAGAATCAGAGTAAGGTAAGTAGATAAGGGTTTTGTTCATTTCTATCTAGGTTTCGTCCTACAGTCAACATTTCCTCTAATACCACTTTGTCACACTCCGGGCTTTAACGAACAAAGCCGGGTGCATCTCATACATGCACCAAGAAGACAACATATATAATAATAGAGTGTATAGAGATAAATGTCACAATAACATCAGAGTATTTATTACATAGTGAAAGTCTTATTACAAAATAAAAGATAAAATATAAAACGAACTAAGGATCATCCTTGGCGCAAGTCAACTGGGAAACGCCACATAGATCAGATCAAACTCCTCGCTTTGTGGCTCCTCCTGAACAACCTGTTCTTCTCCTGTGGGGGGGGTGTGAGACAACAAGGGTGAGCTCACACATGATCATAGCTCAACAAGTTGTGGGGACACCAGTGGGCATGAACGCACTAGAGGTGGGAGTCCATGTGATGTGTAAGGCTAATCAACAATAGAGGTTAAAGCTGAGCATTGCTTTTAATTAGTTGGTCAAAATTTTATTAGCAAGTTACTAAATGTAAGTAAATACCAAACCTTAATGTAAGTAATAGAACAAAATTAATAAATAATCCCATGCGATGCAAATGACAAATTAATAAATACCATGTACCCACAAGTCATGTTACCCATCTGCTAAGGGATCGCGACTCCCATACACCTCTACCAAGGAAGCGAGGCATGGCAACACTATGAGGCCTTTACAAAGTTCCATAAGCTTCCTGTTTGTGACAGAACCTCCCAAGTTATTAGGCCCACCTACAGTTGTCTTTGTCCAACGGACCTCAGACAACCCTGCAGGTGCACCTGATCACTTGACAAGTTCGGTATCTGAATTTCTTACCTTGCCCAAGAGTGTTTCACCCGTCACTCAGACATTACAATACATCGGAGGTACAAAAATGTGGAAGCAGTTACAATAACTTACTTTATTGAAAAGTAAGAAAGAGTAGTATTTATTACAGTCCAGAACAAATATAAGAGTGTTGAGTATTATTATTACATAACCTGGGAGGCAAAAACCCCTCCCGATAAACAGTAAAAAGTTTTTCTTAACGGAGGACCTTTCCTCCCGCAGCTTCAGTCTTGATTTTCTTCTTTGGGCACCACCTTGGAACAGAAGCAACAAAAGTTCGCTCCTTCTTCACCGAAAACAACATGGGACAAAGCCCTGAGTACGAAGTGTACTTTCGCAAGTCTTACCCGTCAAAATAAAAGACTCTCAAGGATATGCTGGCCTTTGGGAATCAAGGTATGGCTTTTCAATAATCAATGACTCGGTTTGCAGAAATGCTTACTAATAATGGATCCTTAAAAGTCCAGTTTTATTAGCAAGTTAAGTCATTACCTGTGTTCTAGGGTTCTTTCTACCCTAGTTCAACCACTTGATCTATACTAGCCAATTTCTTTTCAACCCTTCTTGTTCATTGGAATGCTACGTGTAGGGCAATGACCAAGTCTTCATGTCCGTGAAGTTACGGTGATCTGAATTGATTATACTCAGCTGAGGATCTCCAATCACACAACATATGTAGCACTTAACCCTTGCATATGTCAACTCGCCACCGGGGTTCTTAAGACCAGATCAGGTTCACGCCAACCGAGAGCACAGATACACCACCGTCCAGCCTCTTGCCACGGAGGGTACACTGCTACTCTCGCCATCTCGCCACTCCCATTGCGTGTTATCTTATTCTGGTATTAGTCTGCCCGAGGCAAAGCTTACCCATGACGAGGCATGTGACCAGTTAAAGGGTCCTCGATCATCAAGCCTACATCGAGAAGGTCCTTAATCGACTCAGACGGAGACACTACACCAAGACTCTCTTCTCGTGCAAGTCACCTGCCCGGTCTTAGCTTTATTGTTTCAAACCTAAAGTTTGGTACCTGGCAGAGATACATCTTTTCCGATGTTGAACCCATCATGGCCATGATGGATCCACCATCAAGTTTTGTTTTTGAAAATATCCCACCCACTTTGAAGCATCATCCTTTGTTAAAACAAAACATTTTGTTTTTTCTAGAGCAAAGCTAAGCATAAGAAAAATCTTTTTGTAAAACAGGGGATTAAGGAGAAGTAATCAAATCCATGGAAGGAAATGCAGCAATCGGTTTAGCACACAACTCCTATCACCTAATGCATCAAGTAAGTGAGAAAGATTTCAAAATAACAAGGAGGTGGCAAATGCACCGGGGCTTGCCTTGTGTGATAGGTGAATCAGGCTCTGCTCCACAGATATCAAAGTAAAAGCAGTTTCCTGCCTGAGGTTCTTCAGGTGGTGGTGGTGGTGTAGTCCTGGCTTCTTCAACCTCTATCTCTTCTTCATTTTCTATACATAGCCATGTATAATCATGAATGCTCATGTAATGCTCATGAAGATGGAAAGATAATAAAAGTTTATTATCAAATGTCTTGAATATAACTTTCCTTCACGGACCTCCAAGAAACTAGGGTTTTTGGAGTCTATAGTGAAGTTCATAGGGCAGGGGCTAGGGTTTTGGGTTCTAAGTATCAAACATGGTCCAAAGTATACCAAATTTTACCCAAGTTTTCTAAATAATATTTAAAGTTTACCTAAAAAGTTTGGTGAATTTTGGAATTATTAATTATTCCCTAAAATTACAGAAGTATGTGGTTTGGCTGTTTTAAATGCCCCAAAATTCCCTATTGGAACTAAAAATCATGAAACTATTTTTATTAAATACTATAGAAAATTAGGAGCCTAGTAAAATTGGTTTGGTATTTTTAGCATTTTTCTGTAATTTTCTAGGAATTCTTAAACCCTGACAGAAAAAGAAAAAGGAAAAAGTATGAACAGTTTTGGACCGGAACTGGCCCAAGTCAGGCCCATCTACAGGCGGAAGCGCGCGCGCCCGCGGTATAGACTTTGCGAATAGGCCCTCGATGTTTTGAATAACTTTGAAGCGGGGTCGCAGTACTATTCCTAGAGTCACTGACACTTTACAAAAACATCCCCCTAGTTCTATTTCTTCACAGCTCGAAGTCCACGACGGCGAACAGCGCAGGGCCAAACTCCGGTGAGCCTACACCGGCCGATTCACGCAACGACCGGTGCTCTACTTCAGCGCAGACGTAATTCAAGCCCTAACAAGCGTTTCCCCTCAACTAATTTCACTAACGGCGCTCTAACATGCTCTGTCCACGGTGACCGTGTGATCAACGGAAAAACCAACGTGTTCCCGGTGATCTAAGGGGTCCTTGCTTAATTGGCGGGGTCAGGGAGCATCAGGGGCACACAAGGACGTTGAAACAAAAGAGCAGAGGGCATGAGCGGACTTGAGGTGAGCTAGCCACAACAAGGTCACACCGCTCAGTGTTCTTGAGTGATTTGGGGGAAATCCCAAATTGGGGAGCTCTAGTGGATGATTCGAGGCACGAGTTGCTCTACTGGGTGCACAATTACATAACGGAGCAGGCGGGGTCGGTAATTTATAGGCTCCAACAACGGTGGCATCCAATTTTGCGAAGATGCGCTGGCGGTCGGAGGGGAAGAAGGTTACTGGCGCTCGGGGTTAGTGGCTTTCACCATGGCAAGCTCCTCGGCGATCACCAGGCATGCACGATGTGATTCACTGCGACATGGTCAAGCGCTTTAGCACGTGGCGCACGGCGGTAATCGGCCAATGGTGGCGAGGTCTATTCGACCGATTGACGAGCAAGTGGGTACGGTGAGCTTAGCTGTGACCGAGCCCGAGTTAATCCAGGCGCCAAGATCTTTACTCGCCCACGGTTATCTGCAAGTCACGACGCACGAATCATAGTGGCCAATGTGAATTGCGGCGCGATGGTCACCGGCGGCGAAGGGGGACAAACTTGGGATCTTGTTCAGTTACTGTACCATGGAGTCTCTATTCAGTGCGCCTGACAGACCACTTTGCAGGGCTTAGATCTTAGGTTTTTACATGACAACTTATTGATCGTCCAGTAGCAAAGTTGTTATCTGATGATCCAGCTACAATCTTGCTATAGCAGCCATAGCCAAACTCTCATTGGATCATGGTTGAATTCTAGTTCAAAGATCGTCCAATCACACTGTCAGTATGAATTCAGACTTAAGGCAGTCTAACAGCCCATCTTTGGGCCCATTTTACTCCAAATTTTTCATGAGACCAAGGCTTAATCCCTATAGCAAAGTTGTTCTCCTTACATAGCTCTACAAATTTGATGTGTTGACCTAGGGCAAAATCCTCATAATTTGGAAGATATAGGGCTTCAAAGTTGAGCCAATTCACTGGAATTCAGACTTAGCCTATTGGAGCACAAATGTGGTCTTTTTGCAAATAAGCCCATAACTTATGGTTTCATTTGCAAATCTCCAAATATGTGAACCATATGACTTAAGATAACCTATTTCCATGATTTTTGCACTTAGGTCCAAAAATGTGCACATTTTGCATAAAACCCCTTAGGGTTTCAATCTAGGGTTTTCCAGGGGTCTATTTAAGGTTTCTGGTACTTCTAGAGTTTGGATATCACTTAAGTTCATTAATGGTGACATTTTATGATCATTATTAATAAGTTTTGAAGTTTTCTTTTGTTTAAACTTTGTTTACTCTTCTGAACCCAGTTTAGGGTTAAGTACTGTACCCTAGGGTTTCACCCATGACATGTCACCTCAATACAACTTATTTGAAATCTTTGCCTAGTGAATGCACTCTAGGTGTGACAAACACATGATATGCTAATGCTTAAGATGTCATGATCAAGTTTTAGTGGCAGTAACACCAGGGGTGTTACATCCTTCCCCCCATAAAAGAATCTCGTCCCGAGATTAAAAGTCCTAGGGCAAGTAATGGAAAAGGAAACGTGACATATTTTTATTTCCTTATTTTTGGTACAATACAGGGGTGATATGGGGTTCACTCTTTATTACAATAGGTGTACATATCTTTACAATTTACACGAAGCTAAAAAGCCTGGGAAATTATTGTCTAAAAAGTCTTGAGTTTCCCAAGTAGCTTCATCTTCCGTGTGTTGGTTCCACTGTATCTTGTAAAACTTGAGAGTTCTTCTTCGGGTAATCCTATCCTTTTGATCCAAGATTCGAACAGGATGTTCAGAATACGTCAAGTCTGGTTCTAAGGCAACATCTTCTACTTCAATAGTTCGATCGGGAACCCGAAGACACTTCTTCAATTGAGACACATGAAACACATTGTGCACAGTAGACAATGTTTTGGGTAACTGGAGTCGTTATGCCACTGGTCCATATCTTTCAAGGATAGGAAAAGGACCAATGTACCAAGGTACAAGCTTTCCCTTTACCCTGAAATGTGATACACCCTTCATTGGTGAAACTTTCAGGTAGACATAATCTTCAACTTGAAAGTGCAATGGTTGTCGTCGCTTGTCTGCATAACTCTTTTGGCGAGATTGGGCTTCTTTCAAATTATGAATTATTCATCGAACTTTTTCTTCTGTTTCCTTTACCATATCAGGCCTAAAGAAACATCTTTCACCTGGTTCAGACTAGTTTTACGGAGTACAACATTGTCGACCATACAAAGCTTCAAAGGGTGCCATTTTTATGCTCTCTTGATAGCTATTAATTGTATGAGAACTCCGCTAATGGTAAACAATCATCCCATTTCCGCGGAAACTCTAGAACACATGCTCGCAACATATCTTCAAGTATCTGATTTACTCTTTCAGTCTGACCACTAGTTTGGGGATGATAGGCCGAACTGTGGAGCAATTTAGTACCCAAGGATTTATGAAGTTCTTCCCAAAATTTGGATACGAAATGAGGTCCACGATCCGACACTATGGTCTTCGGAACACCGTGCAAACTGAGAATGCGAGCAATGTACAGTTCTGCATATGCGATTACTGGATACTTTACTTTGACTGGGAGGAAGTGGGCAATCTTTGTAAGTCGATCAATGATAACCCAGATGGAATCATACCCTTTTGCTGTCCTGGGCAATCCCGCAATGAAGTCCATGCTTATATCCTCCCATTTCCATGTAGGGATAGGTAAAGATTGTAATGGACCGACAGCTTTCATGTGTATGGCCTTGACACGTCTACAAGTGTCACATCTTGCCACATAGCGTGCAATTTCAATCTTCATCTTTATCCACCAATAATGCTGTTTTAGATCATGATACATCTTAGTGCTTCCGGGATGAATAGAATAGCGACTAAGATGTGCTTCATCTAAAATTTGCTGGCGGATCTCATCATTCTTAGGCACAACTATGCGGTTGTTAAACCATACAACACCTTGATCATCTCTTTTAAAGCAGTTGGCTTTACCGGCCTCTATTTTCTCATGAATGTGTTTCATTCCCTTATCATTTCTTTGTGTGTCAATAATTCTTTGCAGGAGGACTGACTCAAGCTTCAAGTGATTTGAAGTTCCATGTTAAATCATTCCCAGGTTCAACTTCTCCATTTCTTGGCATAACGTAATGTCAGAAGCCTTCATCGTCAGACAATGGTAGGAAGCCTTGCGACTTAACGCATCTGCCACTAAATTAGCCTTGCCTAGGTGATAGTGAATCTCCAGTTCATAATCCTTAATAAGCTCAAGCCATCTCCTCTGCCTCATATTCAACTATGACTGGGTAAAGATGTACTTCAAACTTTTATGATCTGTATAAATATGATAGATATTCCTCAGCAGATAATGATGCCAGATTTTCAGGGCACGAACCACAACAACTAACTCCAGGTCATGAGTTGGATAATGTTCCTCATGCCGGCGCAACTGCCTTGAAGCGTAGGCTATCACTCGACCCTCTTGCATTAGAACACAGCCGAGACCACTACCTGATGCGTCACAATACACATCAAAGGGCTTTTTAATGTCCGGTTGAGCTAATACCGGAGCAGTGGTCAATAATATTTTCAGCTGCTCAAAGGCTTCATTACATCTTAAAGACCAATTAAATTTAGTATCATTTTTCAATAAACTTGTGATTGGTTTCACAAGCTTGGAAAAATCTGGGATGAATCGGTGGTAATAACCAACCAGTCCAAGGAAACTTTGGACTTGATGTACAGTGGTTGGGGGTTTCCACTCCAAAATATCCTTGACTTTGCTGAGATCCACCGCAATCCCCTTGGAAGATAATACATGTCCCAGAAATTGGATCTCCTCCACCCAGAACGAGCACTTACTGAACTTAGCATATAATTGGTGCTCCCTTAAGCGCGTTAATACGATCCGGAAATGCCAAGCATGCTCCTCTTCATTCTTAGAATATATCAAGATATCATCAATGAATACCACCACGAATTTATCCAACTCGGGCATGAATAGCGAGTTCATAAGATATGTGAAGTGGGCAGGAGAATTTGTTAGTCCGAAAGACATAACCAAATATTCAAATAATCCATACCGCATAGTGAATGCGGTCTTGGGTATATCTTCAGGTCGAATATGGATCTGATGATAACCCGACCTGAGGTCAATCTTGGAAAATACACGGGCTCTGGTAAGTTGATCAAATAGGATATCAATCCGGGGAAGAGGGTACTTATTCTTGATTGTGACCTCATTAAGGGGTCTATAATCCACGCACATCCGAAGTGTTTGGTCCTTCTTCTTGACAAAGATGACTGGACAACCCTAAGGTGATGAACTTGGTCAGATGAATCCCTTTTCTAGTAGATCTTGTAATTGGGTCTTGAGTTCTGCCAATTCATTCGGAGGCATTCGGTACGACCTTCTAGAAATAGGAGTCGTACCGGGCTTCAACTCAATCACAAATTCTACATCTCTTTCGGGAGGCAATTCGGACATATCTTCCGAAAAGATGTCCGGGAATTCACATACTACCAAAATATCTTGGATTTCTGGTATGATGGCTTCGTATACTCTGCCAGTTGGTTTAGCTGGAATAGCTACCGGGATGGACAAGAGAACCTCTTCTTGGCCATAACTCAACCTGATGGTTCTCAGATCAGTGTTGAGGATAGCTTTATGTTGGGCTAACCAATTCATGCCCAAAATTACATCTATATCTTGGCCTTTTAGAACAATCATGTTTGTGGGAAAGTCCTGTTCAGCCAATGTTACAGGCACATGGAAAGCCACTTCTTCAGTGAATATTTGTCCCCCATGCGAATGAATTATAAACCCTTCCCTTGATTCATTGTATGGAATGCAATGTTGCTCCACAAACTTCTTGCTTATGAATGTATGTGAAGCACCAGAATCAAAAAGAATAACTGCAGGGTGATTGTCCACGAGAAACGTACCCATCATAACCGGTTCTCCTTCCGGTGTCATGGCTACTTGCGTATAATAAATCCGCCCAGTTTTCTTCATATTTTGCCCGTTGTATTATTTGCCGCATTTCCCCTGCCTTGAGTGGAACTCCCTGAACTCTGCTGATTATTTGATTTGTTCTGCTTCGGGTATGGACAGTCCTTGATAAAATGTCTTAACTTTCCACAATTAAAGCAGTCTGTTGAGGAGCTTGGGAGGGTGGGGAAACGAGTACCAGGGGCACTCGGCTGATTTGTTGAGGTGGGGGCAGTGGCAGGACGGATAAAGACAGGTTGTTTGAAAGGGTAGGAGGGTGGACGTAGTGAAGAGCGATTTAGATTAAAAGGTCGGATCACCAACCTTTGTCTTTTCTTAGGCCCTGATTGGGCTTGTCACCTCCATAGCCCTTCGTTTTTCCTGATCTTGCATATTTGGCTTCAACTGCCAGCGCCATGCTGACAGCCCTGCTATAAGTGAGGTCGAGACAAGTGGCCATTTTCCGCTGCAACCGGTCATTGAGGCCTCTCATAAAACATTTTTTCTTCTTCAGATCAGTATTGACCTGATCGATGGCACACTGGACAAGTGGTTGAACTTATTGAGATATTGTCTCTCCACCTTGTTTGAGCTTCATAAATTCTTCTTGTTTCATATGGAGCACCCCTTCAGGAATATAGTGCTCCCGAAATGCCAGCTTGAATTCGTCCCAAGTAACTTGATGGCCGGCCGGCTGAATAGCCACATAATTTCCCCACCAGGTGCTAGCAGGGCCTCGCAACTGCTGTGCCGTAAATACGGGCTTTTGAGTCTCCGTGCATCGGAGAAGCCCAAACTTTTGTTCGATAACCCGGATCCATTCATCCACTTCAAGAGGATCTTCAGCCTTGACAAATAGCGGGGGACGCGTTTCTGATAAATCCAAATATGAAGTTTCACGAGGTCCTTGTGGATAGGCTCGCCCGCCTTGCTGTTGCATTTGCTGTCCCGCCATTTCTCGCAGAAAGCTGGTGTTATCGGCTGTTGCAGTGACTAAGGCAGCGATAGCCTCAGCCAAGGTTGGGGGTACTGGTGGCGGATTAGGAGTTGTTTCCCTCCCACGGGAGGTTCCCGCACCATCCTGTCCACAAGTCCAGGATGGCATCTAAGGCAAAGAACATTTGGAAAATATAATATGCCAAAGCAAACCATCCATTTCACATTACTTAAAAGGGTAATGATATAGACTCAAATTTACAACAGGATTACAATACCTATTACACATTATCACTATTTATATACTACACTATTCTAGCTTCTTATCACTTTTGGTAGCTTCGTTGTCGGGTGTAGGAGACCATTCATCGACCAGATTCATTGAAGGAGGGGGCTTGAAAAGGTCCAGTTCCCCACCAAGGGCTTCACCCGCTGCTCCAGAGGGTCCGGCTCCCATTCCGACAGGATCCGCAGGTACGTTGGGGTGCAGTTGTGAATACAATACATGAACCTCCTCATGTAGTGTATTACAGTACACTTGCAAGTTGTCCATGGCTGTGCTAAGCTCGTCCACGCGGGCTCGAGCTTTGGCTTCCTTGGCCCAAGCAAGTGAACGTGAGTTAACAGCCCAATTGAGCGCTAAATCTCATTCAACAAGATGGTCTTGCAGGTGGCGAATGTCAGTTCTTAACTCATTTATTCGCTGACCATCCTCGACCCATACTTCGTTCCTGTGACGGAGTTCCATTCTAAGCTGTTCTACTTGAGCTTCCAAATCTTTGATAGGAACATTGCTACCACTACTACTGTCCTCATGCCTAGGAGCTAGTTGAGGGCGAGGCACTCCAATTGGTCAGGTAGACTTGCACGCGGTTTTTCTTGTGCGCGGCAGCATATCTCCATGAGGGGGAAAATCTTATTAGCATAGTTTTTCGTATGATGCATGTATAATTACAGAATCAACCTTAGTTGATTCACAACCTTCTATACATTGCACTCTACTATCTGTTCTTTAAAATAAGTACTTCAGAAGGTAGTTAGATAAGAAGGAAATAAATTTTCTAGATAAGTCTTTCAAAATTCTTTTCGAAAATGTCTCATAATATCTGCAGAGATGGCCTTCGCTCCGATACCAGCTGTGACAGAACCTCCCAAGTTATTAGGCCCACCTACAATTGTCCTTGTCCAACGGACCTCAGACAACCCTGCAGGTGCACCTGATCACTTGAGAAGTTCGGTATCTGAATTTCTTACCTTGCCCAAGAGCGTTTCACCCGTCACTCAGACATTACAATACATCGGAGGTACGAAAATGTGGAAGCAGTTACAATAACTTACTTTATTGAAAAGTAAGAAAGAGTAGTATTTATTACAGACCAGAACAAATATAAGAGTGCTGAGTATTATTATTATTATTACATAACCTGGGAGGCAAAAACCCCTCCTGATAAATAGTAAAAAGTTTTTCATAACGGAGGACCTTTCCTCCCACAGCTTCAGTCTTGATTTTCTTCTTTGGGCACCACCTTGGAACAGAAGCAACAAAAGTTCGCTCCTTCTTCACCTAAAACAACATGGGACAAAGCCCTGAGTACGAAGTGTACTTTCGCAAGTCTTACCCGTCAAAATAAAAGACTCTCAAGGATATGCTGGTCTTTGGGAATCAAGGTATGGCTTCTCAATAATCAAAGACTTAGTTTGCAGAAATGCTTACTAATAATGGATCCTTTAAAGTCCAGTTTTATTAGCAAGTTAAGTCATTACCTGTGTTCTAGGGTTCTTTCTACCCTAGTTCAAGCACTTGATCTATACTAGCCAATTTCTTTTCAACCCTTCTTGTTCACTGGAATGCTACGTGTAGGGCAGTGACCAAGTCTTCATGTCCGCGAAGTTACGGTGATCCGAATTGATTATACTCAGCTGAGGATCTCCAATCACATGACATATGTAGCACTTAACCCTTGCATATGTCAACTCACCATCGGGGTTCTTAAGGCCAGATTAGGTTCACGCCAACCGAGAGCACAGATACAGCACCGTCCAGCCTCTTACCACGGAGGGTACACGCTACTCTCGCCATCTCTCCACTCCCATTATGTGTTATCTTATTCTGGTATTAGTCTACCCGAGGCAAAGCTTACTCATGACGAGGCATGTGACTAGTTAAAGGGTCCTCGATCATCAAGCCTACATCGAGAAGGTCCTTAATCGACTCAGACAGAGACACTACACCGAGACTCTTCTCATGCAAGTCACCCGCCCGGTCTCAGCTTTATTGTTTCAAACCCAAAGTTTGGTACCTAGCAGAGGTACATCTTTTCCGATGTTGAACCCATCATGGCCATGATGGATCCACCATCAAGTTTTGTTTTTGAAAATATCCCACCCACTTTGAAGCGTCATCCTTTGTTAAAACAAAACATTTTGTTTTTTTCTAGCGCAAAGCTAAGCATAAGAAAAATCTTTTTGTAAAACAGGGGATTAAGGACAACTAATCAAATCCAAGGAAGGAAATGCAGCAATCGGTTTAGACACAACTCATATCACGTAATGCATCAAGTAAGTGAGAAAGATTTCAAAACAACAAGGAGGTGACAAATGCACCGGGGCTTGCCTTGTGTGATAGGTGAATTCGGCTCTGCTCCACATATATCAAAGTAAAAGCAGTTTCCTGCCTGAGGTTCTTCAGGTGGTGGTGGTGGTGTAGTCGTGGCTTCGTCAACCTCTATCTCTTCTTCGTTTTCTATAAATAGCCATGTATAATCATGAATGCTCATGTAATGCTCATGAAGATGTAAAGATAATAAAAGTTTACTATCTAATGTCTCAAATATAACTTTCCTTCACGGACCTCCGGGAAACTAGGGTTTTTGGAGTCTATAGTGAAGTTCATAGGGCAGGGGCTAGGGTTTTGGGTTCTAAGTATCAAACATGGTCCAAAGCATACCAAATTTTACCCAAGGTTTCTAAATAATATTTAAAGTTTACCTAAAAAGTTTGGTGAATTTTGAAATTATTAATTATTCCCTAAAATTACAGAAGTATGTGGTTTGGCTGTTTTAAATGACCCAAAATTCCCTATTGGAACTAAAAATCATGAAACTATTTTTATTAAATACTATAGAAAATTAGGAGCCTAGTAAAATTAGTTTGGTATTTTTAGCATTTTTTTGTAATTTTCTAGGAATTCTTAAACCCTGACAGAAAAAGAAAAAGGAAAAAGTATGAATAGTTTTGGTCCGGAACTGGCCCAAGTCAGCCCATCTACAGGCGGAAGCGCGCGCGTGCCCGTGGTATAGACTTTGCGAATAGGCCCCCGACATTTTGAATAACTTGAAGCAGGGTCGCAGTACTATTCCTAGAGTCACTGACACTTTACAAAAACATCCCCCTAGTTCTATTTCTTCATAGCTCGAAGTCCATGACGGCGAACAGCGTAGGGCCAAACTCCGGTGAGCCTACATCGGCCGATTCACGCAACGACCAGTGCTCTACTTCGGCGCAGACCTAATTGAAGCCCTAACAAGCGTTTCTCCTCAACTAATTTCACTAACGGCGCTCTAACATGCTCTGTCCACGGTGACCGTGTGATCAACGGCCAAACCAATGTGTTCCCAGCGATCTAAGGGGTCCTAGCTTAATTGGCGGGGTCAAGGAGCATCAAGGGCACACATGGACGTTGAAACAAAAGAGCAGAGGCATGAGCAGACCTAAGGTGAGCTAGCCACGGCAAGGTCACACCACTCGGTGTTCTTGAGTGATTTGGGGGAAATCCCAAATTGGGGAGCTCTAGTGGATGATTCAAGGCACGGGTTGCTCTACTGGGTGCACAATTACATAGCGGAGCAGGCGGGGTCGGTAATTTATAGGCTCCCACAATGGTGGCGTCCAATTTTGCGAAGATGCGCTGGCAGCCGGAGGGGAAGAATGTTACTGGCGTTCGGGGTTAGTGGCTTTCACCGTGGCAAGCTCCCCGGTGATCACTGGGCATGCACGATGTGATTCACTGCGACGTGGTCAAGCTCTTTAGCATGTGGCGCACGGCGGTAATCGGCCAACGGCGGCGAGGTCTATTCGATCGATCGACGAGCAAGTGGGTATGGTGAGCTTAGCTGTGACCGAGCCCGAGTCGATCCAGGCGCCAAGATCTTTACTCGCCCACGGTTATCCGCAAGTCACGGCACACGAATCATAGCGGCCGGCGTGAATCACGGCGCGATGGTCACTGGTGGCGAAGGGGGACGAACTTGGGATCTTGTTCAGTTACTGTACCATGGAGTCTCTATTCAGTGCGCCTGACAGACCACTTTGGAGGGCTTAGATCTTAGGTTTTTACATGACAACTTATTGATAGGCCAGTAGCAAAGTTGTTATCTGATGATCCTGCTACAATCTTGCTATAGCAACCATAGTCAAACTCTCACTAGATCATGGTTGAATTCCAGTCCAAAGATCACCCAATCACACTGTTAGTCTGAATTTAGACTTAAGGCAGTCTGATAGCCCATCTTTGGGCCCATTTTACTCCAAATTTTTCATGAGACCAAGGCTTAATCCCTATAGCAAAGTTGTTCTCCTTACATAGCTCTACAAATTTGATGTGTTGACCTAGGGCAAAATCCTCATAATTTGGAAGATATAGGGCTTCAAAGTTGAGCCAATTCACTAAAATTCAGACTTAGCCTATTGGAGCACAAATGTGGTCTTTTTGCAAATAAGCCCATAACTTATGGTTTCATTTGCAAATCTCCAAATATGTGAACCATATGACTTAAGATAACCTATTTCCATGATTTTTGCACTTAGGTCCAAAAATGTGCACATTTTGCATAAAACCCCTTAGGGTTTCAATCTAGGGTTTTCCAGGGGTCTATTTAAGGTTTCTGGTACTTCTAGGGTTTGGATATCACTTAAGTTCATTAATGGTGACATTTTATGATCATTATTAATAAGTTTTGAAGTTTTCTTTTGTTTAAACTTTATTTACTCTTCTGAACCCAGTTTAGGGTTAAGTACTGTACCCTAGGGTTTCACCCATGACATGTCACCTCAGTACAACTTATTTGAAATCTTTGCCTAGTGAATGCACTCTAGGTGTGACAAACACATGATATGCCAATGCTTATGATGTCATGCTCAAGTTTTAGTGGCAGTAACACCAGGGGTGTTACATCCTTCCCCCCATAAAAGAATCTCGTCCCGAGATTAAAAGTCCTAGGGCAAGTAATGGAAAAGGAAACATGTCATATTTTTATTTCCTTATTTTTGGTACAAGACAGGGGTGATATGGGGTTCACTCTTTATTACAACAAGCGTACATATCTTTACAATTTACACGAAGCTACGGGCGGAGGAGCTTCGGCTCAACGGCGGAAAAAGGAACCGACTTAAAGGGGAAAAGGCCATCCAGTCCTCGTTGAGTTGTCCATAATTTAGTAGTAAATATGAAGGGCATAAATGTAATTTTACACAGGCTACGCCCTGTGCCTATAAATAGATGAACATTACTCCCGTACTGTTCACGCTGACTTGTATTCACTGTTGCGTCACGCTTGGATTTTTCACCTTCTGTCAAGCCTAAGGTATAAATGTAATTCAATATTATTTCTATTTATCCATGATAATTAAAGAAAAGATATTGATAGTATTAGATGATTACATGATTATTTATGTTGCCTTTTATATTTCTCATGCTCCTTCTTTCATTAATCTATATCGTAATGATGAAGGTTCATCCTTCACGACCTTCGTCCGAAGATCATTATATCCTAGGGGAAATAATGCTTCGAAGGACGAAGGGCCTTAATCTTTAACATTTTGTGTTGCCTTGTTCTTAATTCATAGCATTTGAGAACAAGACCCCAATATTGGTGCCCACCTCCGGTGTACTCACTTCCACCACCTTCGGCAAACCAGCCTTCGTTATGCCGCAGAAGAAGACAACAGCGCCAGGGGCTGCTGCACTGCAGCCACTGGACACAAACCAGGAGATTCTCTCTCTTCGAGAGGCTCGAAGCCAGAAGAGAAAGGCCACTAGTCCAACATTCCAAGAGGAAGAGTTGGACCAAGAGATCAGGGATATTTAAATCATTCATCAACAAGTACAAAGGAAAAAGGAGAAGATGGCTCGATTGGTCGATCTTCAAAGGAAGATCGATGAAGCTACTGAGGAAGTCCGTCATCTTACTCAAGATGACCAAGACCGAAGGCCTCAATACAGGGAGCTTCGTAAAGAGGGCTTATTCAACAAAGAGGGATGGTATGATGTTTTTAATCATGATACCTTTACTTTTGATGATGCTTCTCCCTTGGCAGCAGAATTGCAGGCTATTCCATGGCCACAATCCTACAAGCCACCCGAGCTAACCATGTACGATGGACACTCGGACCTAAAGCAATTTTTGATGAGCTATGAGGCAACAATATCCTCATACGGGGCCAACACGGCTGTCATGGCAAAGTCCTTCGTCATGGCAGTCCGGAACATAGCCCAAACATGGTATTCTTCTCTTCGGCCATGAACAATCACGTCATGGCAGAAGCTCAAGGATATGCTGATTACCAGCTTCCAAGGCTTTCAAATGAAGCCACTCACAGCTCAGGCCTTGTTCCAGTGCATGCAAGACCATGAGGAATACCTTCAGGCTTATGTCTGAAGGTTCTTGCGACTAAGGGCACAGGCGCCCACAGTCCCCAATGAAATTGTCATTGAAGCCATGATCAAGTGTCTTCGGTCAGGACCTATGGCTCAATATTTCGCTAGGAAGCCTCCACAAACTTTGGAGAAGCTGCTTCAGAAGATGGATGAATTTATCCGGGCTGACAACGACTTCCGCTAAAGAAGGGAGGAAGCTTACAGATTCTCTGAGATGACTAGGGGCTTCAGAGGAAGAATCCACCCTAGACATGTCAGATCGATCCACAGCTCCAGTCAGAGTGACGACAAAGCAAGCCAACTTCAGAGGCCACAGCATACCTCATAGTCTTCGGGGCAGTACTAAAGTTCCTTTAGGCCACTAGCTCCAAGGGGCAGAGGCGCTAGGGGCTTCGGAGGAAGATATGGGGATCATCCCAGGAAAATCTATTGCCTATTCTATGGTGAGGACAAGGGCCATACTACAAGAATGTGCCAAATTACTATCTAGAAGCAAAAGGAGATCGCAGAAGCCAAAGCTCGACAGAATCAGCCGAAGCAGGTCTTGCATACCGCTTCGTGCCATTCTCCCTACATACCAGAGTATGTGGGCAATCATCCTGCAGCCTCTATTGCTTCAGCTAGCCATTCTCAGGCTTCTTGGCCTCAGCTTCTGCCGCCACCACCACTGCAACCTACACATTCCCGAAGCTTG
Organism: Zea luxurians; assembly: GCA_029449295.1. Classification (NCBI taxonomy): domain Eukaryota; kingdom Viridiplantae; phylum Streptophyta; class Magnoliopsida; order Poales; family Poaceae; genus Zea; species Zea luxurians. The sequence continues at coordinate 305,098 of JAOPSE010000101.1, read as the reverse complement.
CAGCCAGAAGGGCACCAGCATTCTCAACAACATCGTGAATTTAGAGAGGAATCCGAAGCTCGTACAGTCAACAACATCGTGCCAGAGTCAAAGCACATTTATTGAGCGATATCCTCCCTCTAAAATACTTTTATGCTCTATGTCATTTTGTTTTTTTAGTAACGAATAAACAATGTAAATCTAGTTTTAAATTCTTGTAATACTTTTTGCTTTTATCAAGATGGAATATATCTTCTTTGCAGACTTATGAAAACTGAAAATTGCCGAAGCCGTTCCTAAGGGAACGCAGTGTAAGTTCTGCCGAAGCTATAAAAAGCTGTTCCTAAGGGAACGCAGTGTAAGTTCTGCCGAAGCTATAAAAAGCCGTTCCTAAGGGAACATAGTGTAAGTTCTGCTGAAGTTACAAAAAGTCGTCCATAAGGGAGCGCAGTGTAAGTTTCCTGCTCAAAAGTCGTTCCAAAGGGAATGTAGAGCCAAATACCGCCGAAGTAAACGGCGAAGAAGTTCAAAAGACGTTCCTAAGGGGATACAGAACTTACACCGAAAAGTCAACGGTGATACCGCCAAAGTAAATGGTGAAGAAGTTCAAAAGACGTTCCTAAGGGGATGCATAACTTACACCAAAAAGTCAACGGTGATACCGCCAAAGTAAAAGGCGAAGAAGTTCAAAAGACGTTCTTAAGGGGATGCAGAACTTACACCGAAAAATAAGCGGTGAAGCCGAAAAATAAACGGCAAAGAGATTCTAGACGTCCTTAAGGGGATGCAGAGCTTGTGTGTTTCAGTGTGGGTGTGTGTCTGCGGCATTAGCATCATTTTTGCATCAATTCATCACATTATTCCACATAGCATCACATCGTACATCATATCGAATCACTAACATGAGAATCGAAAATGGAGTTGATCTTTGGAAAAATGCTTCGTAGAAATGAAAATGTGCTAAGACACAAAATAAGCTGTGAGAAGTACAGGCTTCTTCGTCAGCCCTGTCACAAAAGAAGGGATCTTTTTCCCGAAGCGTGGATATTTTTTCGAAGCATGGGTATTTTTACGAAGTATGGACCTTCTTCTTTCCGAAGCATGAAAAGAAGGGAAGGTGTTTTTTCACCGAAGGCTCAAAAACGGTATGAATGTAAAGTTTCATGCATCGTAAAGAAATGAATTGCAATAGTTTACATATTTGACTTAAAGCCATAAACAAATACTAGCCTTGTTACAATAAAGGTACATCGACCACCTCAAAACATTTTTACAAAAAGTGCTATTCCTCTTTAAGAACTTTCTTAGCAACTTCGTGTAGCAATTTGTCAACAACTTCATCAACAATGGATTCAGCTATGTTTATAATGTCCAACGCTTTCTTCGTTTCCAGATCCGCTAGGGGATTGAATGGTTCCGGCGGCGGAGATAATTCAGCTGAAGCAGGAAAAAGTTAATCAGTCCAAAGTCATAAAAACAATAACGAAGCTAATAGCCAATAAACAATACCTATACGTCTTTCATGTTCCGCAGCTTCTTCAGCTTGTCTTGCTTCTATCCGGGCATCATGGGTGTCTTTTTCACTTTTCTTTATAATTTTATGGGCCATCTCTCGGCCACCATTTACCTAGACATCATTATAGAATTTTCCGCCCATCAAGGTTGCTTCAGCTGAAGGATCCTTCGTGTCATCTACAGAGAAGGCAGCTTCTGCTTCGGCCATGGTTTTGACGTGATCACATCCTGCTTTCTCCAATATAGCTGAGATCCCCCGCGTCTCGGAAAACGCGCAGACATCCCCGCGATCGCTTAGAATCTCTTCGAAAGATTCGGCCTCTCCACTTATCCATTCAATAATACCTTTGGGGTCGCCTCGTATAAAGTTTTTTTCGATCGAATAGGCACCCACATTGGCAAAGCTACCCTTTATCTTCTTCACGCACTCCAAAGATTTTTCAAAACATCTTTCCTTCGATGAGCGAAGTTCTTCAATAGTTTTTTCTAAATGATTCTTCCAATATTCGCTGTTATATCGGTCAGCTTCTGTGAGTGCGCATTTTTCTTTAGCTTTCGCCAGCTATTTTCGAAGGTCTTCAATTTCAACTTTCTAAATCTCAGCCTGAGCCTTGTAATTAGCTTCATCTTCTTTCACTTTGTTAACCAGAGAAATTAAGATTTTGTCTTTTTCAAGACCTTCGTTTCTCAATTCAATCACCTCTGTACGAAGGTTGTTTAGGGCCATTGTATAGCTTTCGTCTTCAATATTTTTTTGTGCCCTAAGGGCATTACTAAGAATCAAGCCCTGCAAGAGGAGGAAAAAATTATGACAAATGAAGTACCTCATTTTCAAATTCAAAGTTAATTTGTATACCTTTATGCTATTATATGCTAGGGTGTCAGCAAGTTCATCCTTCGACAGGAGTGAAAGGCCGTCTTCTAGCTTTGGAAATCCCATGCTCGTACCTATCTTCTGGCAAATGGATATCTCTTTGTTGTACGGGAGACAGTATAAGTAATCATCTTCATTACTCCCGTGAAAAACCAAGGCTCCTTTTGAATATTTCAAACTTTGAGCATAGTGCCTGGCTTCTAGAGTTTCCTCTTCAGACAGCTTCTTCCCCGAAGCATGTCGAATAATGTAGTCAATATTTTCAGTCAAAGCTTCGGAAGTAAAGGCCCCGATTTTTTTAGGAGCAATTTGTTCTGCCGATTTTTCTTCAGACACGACAGGCTCCATCTCAATGGGCACTGAAGGCCTAGCTTCGGCTTCAGCTTGAGATCCAGTAGCTTTGGCTTTAGCTTGAACAATTTTCTTCACAGGGGAAGGGCTCAACGCCTTTGTAGTCTCCAGTACAGCATCTAGCACATTGGCCATCCTTCTCCTCTTAGGGGTCGCAGCAGAAGATTTTTGCGCCTTCGGCAGACTTGCCCCTGTCGGAGGGCTAAGGATTCTTGGCATTTTTACTTCAATTTTCGGCTCTTCAGCCTTTTCAACCTTATCTTTGATTGTTTCAAATGAATGCGTCTTTGGCATTACAGTCGGTTCTATAGTGCTCTGAACAGTCAGAGCAGTCTGTGTTGCTTCGACTGCTGAAGAAGACCCTGCACCAAAGTCAGGGACCATGGCCGGTTCAATGTAACGTGGCTGGTGGGTCAGCACCTTCATCTTTTTGCTCTTCGGTGCAGGATCAATTTTGATGTCTGAAACAACAACCTTCCTCTTTTTCTCTTGTCCCCGTGGTGGGTAGTGGTAGTCGGGGTACATAAAGCCAATAGCATCAAAGACTTTGTTCAGTCTTTTCTTACCCGACCTCCAAAAGCTGCGGACAGAGCATTATCTTCGGCTTTGCTATATGTTCCAAGTAACTCGTCGCTGATAGCCTCGATACTTTTTAGCCAATCATCATTTGGCTCATCAAACCGGTCTCTGAACCTGAAAGTATATTTTAATCGAACTAACCCACCTTCAGTTGATTCGGCAGTAGTTTCCTTCGGCATATCCTAGTTCTCCACAAGCGGCCATACCCTGAAGGCTATATGTTCTTGCATTAAATCCCTTGTGCCATTGAAAGAGCAAACAGTGCTAAAGGCCCTTTGACAGGCTTCGGAGGCATCATCAATTTCGACCTTCGGCCTCCGAAGGCCGAAGCGAGACCAGATAGGGCGTCGAATGATCTCCTTAATATCTTCCCTTTCAACTAAGTCATTTTTAACATAAAACCATTCTTCCATCCAGGCTCTAGGCCATCTCTTTCAGAATGTAGGAACTGGATGGCTGGCATTGGATCGAGCAGCGAATCAGTAACATCCAAAGTTGTTGTGATACTGCTCTTTCCCGGTGGCTTTCGTCTCGTACACAAGTTCATGCATGCTGCAAAAACATTTAGCACTGGGTTCCAACCCTTGGCTCCTCATAGCCAGACAAACAAACCCATCCTAATTATAGCTTCAGGCATAACTTGATGAAGAAAAATTTGAAATGTCTTTAGCACTTCAACCAAGAACCTGCTTAATGGAAACCGAAGCCCTGCTTTCAAGAAGCTTTGGTAGATGACAACTTCATTTGCTTCAGGAGCAGGAGCAGTGTTGTCCCCCCCCCAACCCTCACAATAGTCATATCGTGGAAGTATCTTCCTCTCATAGCATCAACATGACTCTGTTTAATAGACGATTTCACGAAAATGGTATGGCTGGGCCGCCAGGGCCTATCTTCAGAATCTTCGTCTCCACTTTCCGCATCATAACTATCACTGTCACCAGTATCTTCAGATAAACCTTCCAGTGTCTCTTTAACAATCTTCTCTGCGTTCGTCTTTGCCATCGATTCGATAAAACCAGCAATATAAGGATCCATATTCTTATTCTCTTCAAATAGCTTTGTTTCTTCAGTCACCTTCGTCTCCGCAACAACCTTCTTCTCCTTGGTCATTTTTTCTTCAGACATGGTGAAAACATGACTTCAAACCGAAACTCAAGAAGCTTGAAAATTTGGCGAGAGTTACTAAGCAAGAGCTAAAAGTTTGAGAGAAATAATGCAGACAGCAGAAACAGTGCATCAAATGATGCCGGTATGATTTAATATTTATACGCCTAGCACGCTACAACTTAGAGGGCCCCACCTGTCATCGATTGTTGCTATTCTAGCAAAGGGAAGGTGTTTTTGGACCTTCAGCTTAAGGCCTTCGTCCATGTCACAGTCTAAATTCGTTAACAAATTAATACTGCGAGGGGCTACTGTTGGGGGCCTTCGTCCTTTGAAGGTCCTCAAAAACATGATTTAACAATGTTTCCTAAGTGTAACCGATGAACATGTACCTTCGGACATAGATCAAAATCGTACACGACATGAGAAGCATGGTCAAGACGAAGGATTATGCTGCTCCAAAGCTACGGGCGGAGGAGCTTCGGCTCAACGGCGGAAAAAGGAACCGACTTAAAGAGGAAAAGGCCATCCAGTCCTCGTTGAGTTGTCCATAATTCAGTAGTAAATATGAAGGGCATAAATGTAATTTTACACAGGCTGCGCCCTGTGCCTATAAATAGATGAACAGCACGCTGATTTGTATTCACTGTTACGTCACGCTTGGATTTTTCACCTTCTGTCAAGCCGAAGGTATAAATGTAATTTAATATTATTTCTGTTTATCCATGATAATTAAAGAAAAGATATTAATAGTATTAGATGATTACATGATTATTTATGTTGCCTTTTATATTTCTCATGCTCCTTCTTTCATTAATCTACATCGTAATGATGAAGGTTCATCCTTCACGACCTTTGTTCGAAGATCATTATATCCTAGGGAAAATAATGCTTCGAAGGACGAAGGGCCTTAACCTTTAACATTTTGTGTTGCCTTGTTCTTAATTCATAGCATTTGAGAACAAGACCCCAACACTGCCGAAAACCTACTACAGTTTATGGGAAGAGCACTTGCAAGAATCCCCCGTCTGACCACCATCGCAGCAAAATCAACCCGAGAACCTCCTTGCATGCAACTCCCCTACTGCCCTGAGCCTTTCGGGTAAGGTAGTCTTCCACTAGCTTTCCTAATTAGTCAGCCAAGGGCATCCCATACTACCCTTGTGGTGGCACGTGTTTTTCAAATTAAGCTCCATGTTCCAATTAACATTAATGATCTTGACATGAACATAAATAGAATAACAAAACAACTGGAACATGGATATAATAAAATATTATCCCAAAACCATGTAAAGCAATAGCAAAACTACCCATATGATTTAGAGATAACAAGGTAAAGAGATAAACAGTCTAGGGTGACCTATTGGGTCCCATCAAAATTAAACATGTGCATGGATAATGACATTAAAGAGCATAATTGGGTAATAAAAGTGGTGAAGGGTACAACATGCCTTCAATGCACTACACCAAAATCATACACTTCCTACGGTTTTTTAACTTCCTACAGCTTTTATAATAAACCGTAGGAAATAAATAACTTCCGAGAGGCAACTAGTACCCCTAGAAAATAAACATAACTTCCTACGTTTTTTTATAAAAGCTGTCGGAAGTTAAAAAACCGTAGGAAGTTAACTAACTTCCTACGGCCTCCTCTAGGAAGTTAGGTTTCATCTGTTCACAAGCCAATCGAATAGCTAACTTCCTACGACTGGCTGTAGGAAGTTAGCTACCCAGTTAACTTCCTACGGCCTCCTCTAGGAAGTTAGATTTCAGCTGTTGACCAGTCAAACGAAAATCTAACTTCCTACGGCCTCCTCTAGGAAGTTAGCTGGGTAGCTAACTTCCTACGACCTCCTCTAGGAAGTTAGGTTTCAGCTGTTGACCAGTCAAACGAAAATCTAACTTTCTACGGCCTCCTCTAGGAAGTTAGCTGGGTAGCTAACTTCCTACGGCCTCCTCTAGGAAGTTAGGTTTCAGCTGTTGACCGGTCAAACGAAAATCTAACTTCCTACAACCGGCTGTAGGAAGTTACGTAACTTCCTAGAGGCAAAGTACAAACTCTAGGAAGTTACCTAACTTCCTACGGTTTTACTCTAGGAAGTTATGTTTTTTTTATTTTTAACCTCCGTCAACCTTATCTCTTCTCTCTCTTCTCTCAACGTCTCTCTGTCTCACGCCCGACCGGCCGCCTCTCCCGCGCGCCCTTCTCTCCCACGCCCGGCTGGCTCCGCCACCAACTCCGCCGCGCTCGCCTCTCCCACCCCCGACCGCGCCGCCCCCAGCGCGCCCCGCCCTAGCCGCCGCCCGTCTCGGCCGCCGTCGCGGCCGCCTCTCCCGCCCCCGACCGCGCTCGCCCCCAAGGAGCCCGCCCCGGTCGCCGCCCGTCCTGGCCACCGCCGCGACCGCCTCTCCCGCCCCCGGCAGCGCCTGTCCCCGATGAGCCCGCCCCCGTATTTCAGGTTTTTTTCTTTTGATTTGATAAATGGAACACTGAACATATCTTGTAAAAGTACAGGTCCTTAATCATTTCGGTTGCATAAATAATATACTTACGAAATTTGAAAAATCTTGTATTCACTCTCGAACGTATATTTGTGATAGTTATATTTATCCAGATTTTTTTAGTGATGTTGTCGCACCTTTATGTGCATGCTTTTTTCTATATTTTCATCCCCCATCCTTTGATATTGAGTTGATTGGAAACAGATAAATCAGCATTTCTCCCTCTTATAACTCGATTTCCGTAATTTGAACTCTCTTACAGGACAGAGTACAAGCAACTGCATTCATTGCGCAACCTTCTGTGCTTCTTAAAAGTATTGGTGCATTTTCTGTAATGTGAATTTGTTATCACTTGCTTTTGATTATTTTAGTAATAGGTTCTTTCATTGTTTTCTGGTCAATGGGACACTTAAATATTCTATTTGGCTATGTTCACTGTCTATCCATGTTTCGGTCTATTTTGGACCCTCATATCCTTTTAATATAATGATACACAGCTCTTGCGTGTTCAAGAAAAAAATGTTCACTGTCTATAAAATTTGGAAGTGGGATTTTAGACGTTTTATCTATGGTAATTCTTGAATAATCTGATGAATTTGGGCTCCTTATTGACTTTGTGTAACATGCTTTTAATACATACTAGATTTCCAGTGTCTCAACTTGTGTACATAAAAAATATTTTCCCCAGGTTCATGAGGCTTTAGTTACTTCTGGAATCAAGACTGGAATCTATCATGGTCAAATGGGCAGCAGAGCTAGAGAGGAATCCCATAGGTTTTTCATCTATTCACTGTGTGCTCTATTTTGGGCGTCTGTTCGCTATGTTGTTTTTCTTGTACATCCATTTTCCTTGAGCAATGTAAATCCTTGACTGTATTGTTTTGAGTTTTGACCACTGCTCAAATGATATTCTACACCATTTGTCAGTATCTCCTCTGAAAATGATTTTGTTGAAGTATTTTTATTGACCTGTTACTGTTAGTTATGCTTCACCTTGCCATTATGAGAAATGAATATCATGTGGTTCGTAAGTGCCATGATTTGGTTTAGTCTCAGCATTCTCTATAAAATATTTACTAGATTGTCTTTGTTCTGTCAGATTCACATTGGCCATGCAATCAGTTAATTAGAAAAGTAAAACCTTTACAAATACATAGGTCACATGGCATAACAGGAAACCTAGAGGAAAGCAATCTTGGATTCCTTCATGGCAGCACAAAAATATTGCTTCCTTGCTACATGCCGTAGGAGGTTCTTATTGCAATATTTTGGTGAAGAATGGAACATTGACTGTGGTACGTTCTTTCTATTTTATACTCCCTCCGTTCTTTTTTATTTGTCACATTTTAGTTCAAAAATGAACTAGCGGGCGACAAATATTCGTGAAGTGAGATAGTACCATGTGTTGCTTGTTTATTCTTATCATATAGCTTAATTTACTAGTTTATGAGGTATCGTGCAACCTCACTTCAACTGCTGGGGTTGTCTTGTAGTGACATGATTATGGTTGGCACATATCTTGATCCTGCAGGTAATTGTGATAATTGCACAGCAGTGACAAATGAGAGGGATTTGTCAAAAGAAGTCTTTTTGTTGCTGTCCTGCATCAAATCTTGTGGAGGACGCTGGGGCCTCAATTTAACTATTGATGTTCTCCGTGGCTCACGAGTAAGTCTTATCCTTGTTTCAGTTTTCTACAATGGTGACATACATTAGCTACCTGTAGTTCATTCGGTGTCATGTATGTGCTGATAATTTTATCACTGGAATGGAATGTCCGTATGGGACGGAATGCACTGTTACGCGTACTGAAGTCTACTGTAAGCAATTGAAGTCTCCACAATATTTTTTATTAGGGTTGTGGGTTGAGGGTTGATGCCTTTGGCCCTATTTTGTGACTATGGATTGGACAGTAAATTTTCGTAGAATTTAGTCTTGGTTACTAAATTGCCTTTTCTAAGTAGATGGCGAATATCAAATATTTCTCATTTTGTAGGCCAAGAAGATTGTTGACAACAATTATGATAAACTACAAATGCATAGGCGTGGTAAAGATTATTCGTCAAACTGGTGGAAAGCACTTGGTGGTGTTCTTATAGCACATGGTACTAATGTTGACCTCTCTATTCATTCTATTATTCTTGTAAGTTGTGTGAAGCAACACCTTTTTTAAAATATCGATTCTCCTCCGCACAGCCAATTCTATTGCTGTCTTTTCCCTGGCAAAAGAAGAAAGTATTACAGAAAGATTTCATTTGAATGCAAGCAAAGGTGTATTATGTATGCACTTAATTTTTTGTGTCGTAGAAGATATTCACAACAGATATGACCATAATAAGTACACTAAATTATACTCTTAAGGAAGTGTGTTCTCATGTACATCTTCA